>CM067367.1:110119147-111328167 GCA_034401795.1 Chaetoderma sp. LZ-2023a
CACGACACGACGATGTTGACAATAATGACCTCGGGCTGGCCTGGCCCGGGGTGCCATTGGCCCTGATGAATTTTGCTGTAGCTCTGATTCCTTCCTCGTTTGGGATATTCGTATATAGAGATGTGACATCCATTGTGACAAGAAGAGCATTCTCAGGTAGGGCACCATATGATTCAAGCTTGTTTATGAAATCAGTGGTGTCCCTGACATATGACGTAATTTTTGTTAGATGAACTTTGATGTGTTCATCAACAAAGCTATTGATGTGTTCAGTGGGGTTGCCGTTGCCACTTATAATTGGTCTGCCTGGGATAGATGTACCATCCTTTGCCGTGTGTATTTTTGGCAAAAGGTAGAATCTCGACGTTCTGGGTTTGTCAATTCGTAGACCATTTGCGATATCAGTGGTGATTTCGCCATTTAGCACCATAGAGATTATGGATGTTTCTACTATTTCAGAGTGTTGGGCAGTGAGGTCAGTGTCCTGTTCTTGGTAGAATCGTTGGTCATTTAACTGTCTTAAAGCTTCTGTGTTGTAGGCAATTGAGTCCTGTATGATAGTGGCCTGACATTTGTCAGCTTTTTTTATTACTAAAGTTTTGTCATCAGCTAATAGTGTAAGTTCTTTCCTTTGTAGTTTGGAAAGATTGTCCGATTTAGATCTCCAATGTTTGGAATTGACCAGATCAGATTTGACTGCTCTAATAAACGCATCTAGCGTAGCATCATTGCCTGGACGCGGTGTCCATAGGCTAGATGGTTTAAATTTCTTTGACAGTTTGTCGCAGAAATCGTCAGATTGTGTTGCGGCTATAGTTTCAGTACCATCTATGGATGAATCGTTCCCAAGATATGGTGGGTGTTGGAAGTGGAGTTTCAGTCTGAGTCTTCTAAAGAATCTAGTGATGTCTTTATACAGTTGGCCCATGTTTGGTTAAATGATCGTGCGACTAAAGCCTAGTCCGAAGTCAAGGGTGTTCCTTAATGTTTGGGAATGCAGGAAATGTCAATTTCCCTTTCTCCGAGATCTAACAATACTCACCATTCTGTTACTTCTGATATACAGCTGGCCCTGACAGCGGCTCTAGGATTATAGACTTAGAAAGCTTTACCGACTCCTGGGAACCGTGTACTCGGCTCCCAACTGCCGAGTACCCGTTTACCATAGAGCTCATATTGTTTGCATAGCCACCAAACAAGAGAAAACTATGGCTTGCCTCCATGGGGCTGGGAGGCTGGGTCCGTAACAGAATGGCGAGTATTGTTAGATCTCGGAGAAAGGGAAATTGACATTTCCTGCATTCTCCTTCGATCAATACTCACCATTCTGTTACTTCTGATATACACCAGATTTGATCAGTAACCTGGTGGGAAGGGGCAAGCCATAAATGCTAATTTTGCCCCTTGGAGAAAGATTTTAGACTTCAAACTTGACTAACGGAGACCTAAAAGGACCGTCAAGTTCACGGAACCGAATCACATTCGCGTCACAGTCCCCCCCCCCTTTTTCCTCCTAAGAAAAGGGAGAGAACTAACGAACATGTATCTCGCCTGAAAACACAAATATGCCAAGAGGGTTAACTGCTCTCTGCATATTCCTTGTATTAGCCTGGGAATGAGCATGAATATATAAGATGAATGAACATGATACATATCCATAATACAAAAAACTCTCACTATTGAATTACCTTATGATAATTGGACTTCAGACGTACCGCCTCCAACCATTCACCGGTTCGGCCATCAGTGACACAATCTGGTTGACATCCTCTCGCCTGACCATGCCTGCTTTAGGTTCTTTTCTTACCGAAGTGAGAAAAGGGTGAAAAGCAGTGTGGTCACTAACTATCGTTTCAAAACAGCTAAAGCGAGTGGATTGGCTGAGTCTGACACATCCCTCATATAGTAATCCGTGAATGAGGACTCACAGTGCCATTGTGCAACGGCCATGATGTCCTATAACAGAACACCATTGTAAAGGGCGGTCGAGGCGGCTATTCCCCTGACATTGTCTGCCCTTACGCCTTGCACCTGGTGCCCAGTCGCCATCTCGTGAGTAGTCTGAATGCATTCGACCACCCAACGAGAGATAGTATCCATGGATGCGGCGCCATAAGACTTTTTATGGCAGATCCACAGATGTCTATCGTTCGACCGTAACGAGTCAGTCCGTTTCTTGTACTTAGTCAAAGCACGGACCGGGCACCAGACACTGGCATCACGATCAAACCTAGTTAACTTCGGTGTAATGATCGGTTTGCCGGGATATCTCAAAGATTGGTTCTTTGACATAACCTCTGCTCTTGGCAGAAGACGCAGACCTTCTCCAGAAACAATAAATCGGTTCCTCTCTGCCGAAAGCGCATGGATCTCACTGCGCCTTCTAGCTGAGGAAGCTGCCAATAGAAAGACCGCCTTTAGAGTCAAATGCTTTAGACTAGCCGAACGCAACGGTTCGAAAGGGTGCTTGGCCAGTACATTAAGCACTAAAGATAGACTCCAGGCTGGAATGACTACCGGTTGTCTCGGTCGGAGATTGCTCATTCCCTTCAACATCACATTTAACTGGGCCACCTCTGGACTATCCCTGTTGGCTAGACAATGGATAACTGATGCCAAAGCTGACTTGTATCCAGCAACTGTGACGGGAGCTAGTCCTCAAAAGAACAGCTCACAGAGAAAGTCTGCTATTTGCTGATAGTGGATTGAAAGGTATCAATACCCTTTTCTTCACACCAGTCTGCAAATCTGTTAACCTTGTTGTTATATGACTTGAAGGTTGACCTCCTTCTCGCAGCCGCGATGAAATCAGCAGCCTGTCGAGAAAAGCCTTCCGACGTGGAACGTTGTTTGATAACATCCACGCAGTCATTGAACATTTCGGGACGCTCGTGTAGGAAGCGTCCCTTGGCCTGGGAGATTATGTTCGGAATCTCGGGCAACTGCACAGGATTTTCCACCAGCAGATCTAGAAGATCCGTGAACCACGCCCTGCTCGGCCAATACGGCGCTATTAGCAGGACCAGACACGGTTCCTCCCTGACCTTCACCAATACCTTCGGTAGAAGAATGGTGGGTGGGTACGCGTAAGCGTGCATCCCTCTCCAGCTTATCGCCAGAGCGTCTGTATCGACGGCATTTGGATCTGTAATCGGCGAGACATATGTCATGATTTGAGCATTTTCCTTTGTGGCGAACAAGTCCACGTTGGGTTTGCCCCAATGCTCGAAGATCCGTCGCAGAACTGGAGGGTTGAGGGACCATTCTGTTGGCAGGATTCTCTGTCTGCGAGACAAAGCATCCGCCAGAATGTTCATTCGGCCAGGAATACGAGCTGCTTTCAAAACAACCGAGTAATTCCTGCACCATTGAATCAAGTGCCACACCCTGATACACAGAGTGGGCGACCTGGTCCCGCCTTGGCGATTTATATATGATACTACTGTCGAATTGACCGACCGTATCAATATCACCCTGCCCCTGATCATCGGAAGGAACTCTTCCAACGCCAGTTCCACTGCCATCATTTCCAACAGATTGATATGCAGCTGACTCTCCGGGAGAGTCCATGTGCCCGAGACCTGGTTCTCCCAGGCAGGCACCCCACCCTTCCAGCGATGCATCCGTGTAGACGGACAGCTGGGGGCGGGGTAGGTACAGCGAAACCCCTAATAGGAGATTCTGACGCTGTTTCCACCATAGAAGATGCGATATTATCGGCTCCAAAACTGGCAACAGTTTTGACAGGGGTTCTGTTCTCTGTTTCCACAGAGACATCAGATACAACTGGATAGGCCTTCGCATTAGAGCATCGTACGGGATAACCTGCTCCATGGAGACCATCATGCCCAGCATCTGAAGGAACCGCCTCGCCTTGAATGTGGTTTCCCACTCGAAAACTCTTGAGGATGGCTAACAGAGACACCACTCTGGGCTCTGACGGGTAAACCCTGCCCTCCTCGAGGTCGAATCGCATCCCCAAATAAACGAAATGTTGAGTGGGCGTCAACTCGGATTTCTCCTCATTGACTATGCAGCGTAGATCTGAAAGTAACTTCAGAGTCAGAGCAGTATCCACGTTCAACCTGGCTGCCGAGTCTGCCTTAAGCAGCCAGTCGTCTATGTAGGTGTGTAGCGCCACGTTCTCTTTTCTGAGAAACGCTGTCACCGCAAGGACCACTCTTGTGAAAACCATCGGAGCTGTCGACAGGCCAAACGGGAGACTGTAAACTCCCATACTTGATTCTGAAACGCAAATCTCAGAAACCTGTGCCAACTCCGATTCATAGGAATGTGGAAATATGCATTTTTCAGATCGATCGATACACACCACATTCCTTTCCTCAATCCCGCATTACCGACCTCGGCGTTTCCATCTGGAACCGAGGCGTATGGATAAACCAATTTAATGGCCTGAGATTGAGTATGGGTCTCCATCCCCCTGTGCTCTTGGGGACAAGGAACATGTTTGAATAGAAGCCTGGAGTGTTTCGATTTGCTGGTTTTATTGCTCCCTTCAGAAGCAAACCCGACACTTCCTTTTGAACGGCTTCTAACTTGTCTGGCTCCCTTAGTACGGGCGTCCAGACAGGTGCCAAAAGACAGATTTTGTGGTGGAAAGTCCCACCACTCCGGCATGTAACCCTGGGATAACCATCCCAGGACCAGACTGTCTGACGTCACACCTTGCCAGGCCTCGACGAAACGCATGAGCCTTCCACCCACCATAGACGCCTCGACGTCTAACGGGGTTGTCCGGCCCGCAGTCCGCCCACCCCCCCTCTTTCTTAACGAGAGAGAGAGAGAACCATTTCGTTCTAGGCACGACGGGTATAACTGGCACCGCTGTTCCTGTCGCACAGGTGCGGTCCAGGCGGATATGAAGGGAGCTTTCGTACCCTCAGGTACGCTTCGGCCCCTTCTGTCCGCCCTTTGAGGCCTTACCCTTACCCTTCCCCTTGCCCTTCCCGCCTCTAGGGCGGTCAGGAGCAACATTGGGGAGGGTAGGCGCCTCTACAACCTTCCTGGGCTTCTTCGCCGGCGACTGCTCTGAAACCCCAGCTGAAGCAGAAGTCGCAACAGGCCTAGCTTTCGCCTTGCCCTTATGCTTCTTCTGCTCCTTTGAAGGTTGTCCCGTTAGCGGTTTCCCCACAGGCCCTAGTGCGTGCGCTTGCCGCACTAGCTCTAGCTGTAGGTTTACCGCTAACCGATTCTGCGCGATACTGGCGGTATCCTCTAAGATGGCCCACGCTTGGCCACCGAAGATGCTAGGCCCTGTCAGGGGTGTCCCAAGGAGACGCTCCCTGACTGCCGTAGCCGGACGCATATGGTCAATGACCATTTGCCTCCTGGATTTCGTCACACGCGCTTGCACCCTTGCCAATGCGTCCATCGACAGCACCAGGCCGTCATTGACACATGAAAGCGCCACAGGTGGCACAGGGTGGCCTGCCCCGCTTCAGCCCACACCGACTGAAGGAGACGATAAACGTGGTTGACAGCGCTCATCGCTGCCCTCACACCCTCATCGCATAGGGACAGGACTTCTTCCTGGTGTACCTGAGACTTGTCCACAAGTGCCGGACCGGGGTGACCCGCCACGGCACTCTGGACGCCCAGTACCCATCGGTCATCCTCCGTGACCGACGGGACTACACCATACCTGTCGTATTCCCCCCGCGGAATACGACATCTTGCCCGCACCTCCCTGGAGGCCGCAGGGAGCTGACCCTTGGTCATCAGTTGTTTGCTATAAATAGCATCCAACCATTCTATGAACCGTGGAACCGCAAAATCCCCGTCCTGATCGACGCAACCGACGGACGGGGCGCATCTTCATCGGCCGTGGCCGAAACCACAGACGGGTCAACCCTGGCTAGCCACGCCAGAGCATCTGACCAATCTACCTCCGATGAAGACACCCCCGCAAACACGTCACCCGTTGACGTGCTCACGGGTCTGCCAGCCACAGCCTCCCAGCAAGGAGCCACGGCTGACACGCCAGGCACTCCGGTACCACACGGTTCCGCCGCCACCCCATGAAACACTCCGGTCCATGGGGTAGTTCCGCACGGAAACCGTACGGACCCGTAGCAGTCGCGGAACCATAGCCGGACACGGGCGCCCACGGCACCCCACGTCCGACTGCCGGACCAGGCGAGATAGGTGAGTACCACGCCCGGCCCGGCACACCCGTTCCCGTGACGGCTGGTGCCAAACCAAGCCGCACGGAACCGGTGCACGGTAACGGATTTGCCTCAGCCACAGGCGGAGCCGCTGACCTGGCTTGCGCCAAACCAGACAAATGGAGGCCGGTTCCGTCTAGGACGGAATCAACCTCCATATTCTCCACCTGCGGCTTCACGGGCCGCAGCAACCTCTCCTCCTCGGCCTCCTCGTCTTCAGACTCCGAAGAGTCGTCACTAGACGAGTCAACCGTGGAACCGTCCTGGCGGATGGCTCCCACACCTGACGGACCGGCCACCGCTACTGGACCACCCGGAGGTGGCCGCAGAGAAACAGAAACCCGTCTGGCCGAAGCCAGACGGGACTGCCAGGGGGCCGTCTCCGTACGAGACGGCCCCCTCGGTAACCAGTCCAGAATCCTGTCCGAGGACAGGATCCGTACCAGGCATGGGGAGAAACTGCCCACCAACCTTTGGTAGCAGGGACGACACCAGCGTGGTCAGAACGCTATGCAGAAAAACCCTGCAGAGCCGGACCAAACCACGCCGGCGGTGCCATCTCCGCCACCTCCAGCTGGGGACGTGGAGCACCCGCACCGGCCGAACCGGGCGCTCCACGATTTACTCTCGGACCGCCTGACCCCGCGTCAGACCCAGCCAAGTCCTTCTGGGCAAGGAACTTAACCATCGTTTCGACGGACCACACTGCACAAACATTACACCTATGATCTATATTACACAGGGCACACTTAAAACAGACATGGTCCTTGAACATTACACGGACAAACTTATGGCAGTCGTCACATGATGGCGGGGCTGGCTTGGCCTATAAAATAAGCCCAAACCTACAATAAACAAGCGGAACGAGACCCGGATGGAAGGCAGACAATTAATTTTCAAATAATTTGACTCATAAATTAACCGTAACCTCCCCGCACCCCACCCCGCCACGTTACAACGATCGCATTGATTATGACGACAAGTACGCGGCGGGCACAACACACCCATAATAGATCCTCCAGGATGTGTAACGGCTCCAGGAATCATATCGCATAGCATTCAGGGTATATTTACTAATCAATATAAATTATACTCCTAACGAACGCAGCACGATATGTGAAGAAAACAACAAAATGTATAACAAAACTGCTGTCTCACACGGTAAAACCGCAGACCACACATCTACTCAAGAATTTTGAAACCACCGATCATTGCAAACCGATCGTGATCGCACGTAAACTTGATCATTCTAAAGTTTCCGGTACCATTTTTAGTACGCAGCACCCAGAATAAGATGCGCGAATTAATGAAAAATTTTTCTTCACATAAACATCCGAGCGACCGGGTGTGACGTCACCCGCTCGGATTCTACGGAGAATGACGTCAGCCGATATTCATGTTAGAAATACCGTAGCAAACACCTATTTTCATATCTGCCGATCGCCTGTTGGGGTTTAAAGAAGGCGATCGTCTGGCATATATCGTTGTTAGCACACGTCCCAGATTCTATGGGGTCAGAAATTGGAACATGCGACACAACGAAATTTAGAGACCTAAGTCTTTTAACTATGGATAATAAAGAACAATACAACCTGGTTGTCTTGGCCGGTATTCTCCATAGTCCTTAGTTAATCCTTTCAGAACACACAAACTATCACTGATTAAAGACTTAGATTATTTTAAAACACTAAAATCCTTAATGCAAAAAGCATGTATTGCTCTTGTCGCTATGCAAACAAGAATGAGCTCTATGGTAAACGGGTACTCGGCAGTTGGGAGCCGAGTACCCGGTTCCCAGGAGTCGGTAAAGCTTTCTAAGTCTATAATCCTAGAGCCGCTGTCAGGGCCAGCTGTATATCAGAAGTAACAGAATGGTGAGTATTGATCGAAGGAGAAATGGCCAATATGGGCGGGTACATACACCATGTACTTGCGGATATATGCGGGTATGGGCGGCTAACCAACCACACCGAATAAGGGACCATAAGAGGTGTGGTTATAGGCGGCCAAATGCGGTAATGGCGGGTAACACCGCATTCCCGCATTAGCCGCACCCAGATCGGATGTAGCACAGTTACCTGCACAGGGAACATATATAACGGGTCAGAATCTGACCACTGGCATCCAGACTCTTCTTAAACTAAGAAAGCGTCAGGCATTAAGTTCTCAAGTTTAGTGAGACTAAAGCCTAGTCCGAAGTCAAGGGTGTTCCTTAATGTTTGGGAAATGGCCAATATGGGCGGGTACATACACCATGTTTGCACATGGGTCCCCTCTTAGAACCTGGGTAATGCAGTAAGAAGCATGCTCCATCCTAAGGTTAGGTATTGCCGTATTGCTCCTGAATCTTCAGTTTGAAGAGTCACTGTTTCTCCTGCATAAGTCTTGGGAAAGTAACGTGCTGAGCTATGGGGGAATCTTTTTGGACATCCCTGTAGTGCTCCTGACTACTCAATTTGAAGTCTTTTTCTTCCCTTACATATATGTTGGTAGGGGGAGGGCGAGGTACCTATCGCCCCCTTCTCATGCTACTTCTGCGAGAATAATTAGCTTTGAAATGGAGCGCAGGAATATCTCTGGGTGGACATTGTCTGTATTGGCTCCTACCATATTTTGCTGATTCATTTAAACTAGTAAAACATGATAAGCCACGTCACTTAAGTATACCTGATGCTTCTCTTCGGTTGGAAGACGAAAGTCAGATGCCTGACACTGGTGTAGTGCCTCCTATTTATAGGCCACGGAACCCCGGCAAGGGTCCCTACCACTGAGCATGTGCATGCACATGCTCACTGATTGTTCTTACTTGGGAACCCTTGATAGCTGGGGAC
Organism: Chaetoderma sp. LZ-2023a; assembly: GCA_034401795.1. Taxonomy (NCBI): domain Eukaryota; kingdom Metazoa; phylum Mollusca; class Caudofoveata; order Chaetodermatida; family Chaetodermatidae; genus Chaetoderma; species Chaetoderma sp. LZ-2023a. The sequence continues at coordinate 110,128,164 of CM067367.1, forward strand.
CCTTGATTCAGGGTCCCTGTTACAGAGCATGTGCATGTACTGAGCATGTGCTGCAACTGAGCATGTGCGTGCACATGCTCACTGATTGTTCTTAGCTGGGACCCTTGATTAGCTAGGGACCCTTGATTAGCTGGGGACCCTTGATTAGCTAGGGACCCTTGATTCAGGGTCCCTTCTACTGGGCATGTGTGTGCACATGCTCACTGTTCTTAGCTGGACCCTGTACATAGGGCCCCTACGACTGATGAGTGTCCGCATTTGAAAGGTAAATGGCTTGGGTGTGCCATTGTTTTGTACATGTTTGTGCATATACACAGTGTGTTCCCTTTTGGTATAAACAGGGAATTAGTGGTAGGGATGAGTGGCTCTTACGATAAATAGTAGGGCAGTGGGAGAGGAGTTTCCAAACCCATTCTGAGATCTGACTTTATGGTGTTTCGCTCCATGTAGGAAGCTCATCAGAGGATTTATATACATGTTTGCATGTACGGGTTTACAGATAGACACCATAAGGCTTCTAGGTGATATATTTTTCAAATGTCAGGGCAGACATGCATGTCTGCATAGGGAGGCTAATGCCGGAGTTAGCCCTGACGTCCCAGAGGTGTGACGTTATTCAAATTTGCAGAAACGTCGTTCAGTGATGTGGTGGATGTGTGCTGGAAAAAGAGCTTTGTTGAAATGCTCAGTATGTGCACATGCTCAGTAGCAGGGACTCTGAATCAAGGGTCCCCAGCTCATCAGGGGTTCCCAAGTAAGATCAATCAGTGAGCATGCTCAGCAGTAGGGGCCCTTGCCGGGGTTTCATGGCCTATGAATAGGAGGCACTGCACCAGTGTCAGGCATCTGACTTTCGTTCTCCAACCGAAGACAAGAGTCAGGTATACGTCAGCGAAGAGGCTTATCACGTTCTACTAGTTTTAACATTACATGTAAACTTGTGAATAGTTTGAAACTAATATGATTGGGAGGGGGGGGGGGGGGTTGCTACTTACAGCAAAAGCTCCCAGTCAAATTAGTTTCAAAATATTTCACAGGATGTTTATTAAACTGCAAATTCATCAGACATACAATTTGTACACTTTCGTGACATATATTTCGACTTTGCGACGGACTTACATCATTTTTATTGTGATGTCAGCTAACAAGTCGGATACATTAGTAACATGTTGGATCCGTCCCATACCATGGCAGTAACTAACCAGCAAATATTTTCCCCAAAGGCAGGTGGTCTCTTGAGAAAGCCTGATTGTAATGGGTAATGATAATTTTGTCAGCGTTTAACATACCGCTCTGGCTCTCTCCATGGCTGTCTCACTCTGCCATCCATAAGCATGGGTTCTGGAATGTGGGTTGCCATAATTACTGGTTAAATATGGCAGCATAGAATCCAGGACTCTAGGGTCCTTATAAAAAAAAAAGAACATAATATCATACTTACAAGTCAATTCACGCTGTTATATTTTGCTCTATTATGGTATACTGTATACACAATCATTTAATAATTGCAGACTAACAAACAATTATTACATCAATATGTCATATACAACCACTTAATATTTCAGACTGACACACCCTGGTTACCCAAAACACACCAAATCAGTTATATCAGATTGACAAAACAAGATTATCAATAATCAACCAATCAGTATCTTATGTTGACAACCCATTGTTACGCAACAAATAACCAATCAGTATCTTAGGTTGACAGACCACTGTTATGCAATAAACAACCAATCAGTATCTTAGGTTGACAAACCACTGTTATGCAATAAACAACCAATCAGTATCTTGGGTTGACAAACCATTGTTACGCAATAAGCAACAAAATTACTACCTCACTACTGCATAAACATGTTGTCAATAATTTTGGATGGATAACCCCTGACCTTCAGTAATTGATTTTCACTAGATTTGTCACCGTTTCAATACACTGACAATGGAAATATGTAACACAACATCATTTTGGTAAATAGTAAAAAAACAATGACAAATGTTCTTAAGCAAAATCTACAATGTACCAAAATAAACGAAATCTAGGATTTCTTTTTTCACGAGAGAGTTGATACTTACCTCCCTAATACTTTTGATATTGCTAAATATTGGCTTTCACTCAATAAACACTCAGATTAAAACAGTTAGGTGCCCCTACTGGGCAGGGAGTCAGAGCGTAGTCTGGCGGATGCCAGCCCCACCACCGCGCATGCGCAGACTAGCACTTCCTCTGACTAGATTATTGGCTGACACACATGCAACTATTAAGAGCCTGAAGACCGAGCCTCTGTGGGGTGGAGAGGCCGGGTCCGTATCTAGGGAGGTAAGTATCAACTCTCTCGTGAAAAAAGAAATCCTAGATTTCGTTTATTTCACTTCAAGAGTATACTTACCTCCCTAATACTTTTGATATTGCCAGAATTCGAAAGTGAATCTGGCGGGAGGGAGGCGAGGTCAAAAGACCAGCTCATCCCTATACGCTTTTCTGCGTTTAAGGCACTTAAACTTCTGAAACTGTAAGAAAAACAGTCAGGATTTGACTAACCATCGGATAACACCACCGATGTATGAGAGATGACCGAATGTCATATGCGCTCCCCCCCCCCTCCTTCCTGGGAGGAAGAGTCGACTGACCTCAATGTCCTATACGCTCTCTACGTACAAGTGCCATGTACTACAGGACAGAGACGAAAAAGCTCCATTTTCGTAACTCTCAACAATGAACCACACAAATACACAAACCATCACCATATTAATAACGGGTAACGTGACAATACAATCAACAACGGACAACACATGAACAAGACTGACATTGTTGAAATGGCTGCTGACATCATCTTCCCATTGGTAAAGACTGATGCAGGCCCAAAAAAGTGGGTGTTTCCATAAATTAATTGTGAAATATATAAGTAATGAGGAAAAAACCTCCTCAAAAAATATAAACCGAGTTATTTTTTCAAAATCGACAAGGCGAGAGGATTAGAGGTGTCACGGAGATAATGGTCTGAAAACTTGACTCACAGTGCCACTGAGCCACCGACATAATATCATCCACAGGGACCCCATTAAATAGGGCAGTGGATGTCACTACGCCGCGGACACTGTGAGCCTTGGCCACGTCAACCTGCTTCCCGGTGGCGGATTTATGGCAAAACTGAATGCATTCTACAATCCACCTGGAAATGGTGTCCTTAGAAGCCCTGCCATGGGGTTCAATATATGACAACCATAACGCTGACTGATCGGTGCGCCACTCCGCCGTATGTTGCTTGTACCGGCAAAGCGCCCGGACAGGACACCATGCTTTAGAATTAGGATCATATCTAGTTAAAGCAGGCAAAATAATAGGTTGACCTGGATATTTCAACGACTGATTTTTAGCCAAGAAATTAATCCTAGGTAGCAGCTTAAGGCCTTCCCCTGAAACCACAAAACGGTCATCCTCGGCTGATAAGGCGCGCTCCCCGCCCCGCCCCGCGCGCACCTCCTGGAGGTGTCGACATCCCTCACCTCCAAAAAGACCAGGACCCGTCATAGGCGTACGCAGTAGCCTATTGTACAGGTCCTGAGACGGGCACAGATTGTCCAGGGCAAACGTGCGTCTTGCCCGGACACTCCTGGTCACCGCCCGAGTCATACAGTCCAGCGCCAGGTTAATACCATCCTGGATGGCTCGCTGGACCGTGACCGGACTTGGCTGGCGCGATGCGGATGCCGTTACTACCCCCTGTAACAGCTGGGAGACGTGGGACAGAGCGGCAATCGAAGCCCTCCCACTCTCCTCCGCATCACGCAACGCGGTATTCGCCGAACGCAACGCGTTCGAGCACAAGACCCCCGTGTCAGAACGGGAGCCTGGCCGCGCATCCTCACCCAAAGCCGCGCGGTCATCCACGCTGGGCTTGGGTACAACACCGTACCGCTGGTAATCCAGGGGCACGATGCGACAACGCCTGGCCACCTCGCGAGGGGCCTTCGCGAGACGTCCACTCGACTTAATGGACGACTCCGCCGCCTCGAACATGTCAACGACATGCTCCGCCAGCGGCAGAGAAGGCATAGCGTTAGCAGTCGGTTTCCCAGCTAACCACGGCCTGTGGTCACGCTGGCTAGCCGACTGCTCCACGGGCAGATCAGGCCTAACGCTCACCAACCACTGGCAAGCGTCAGACCAATCCTCCTCCGTGGCTAACTGCGAGCGCTCTACAAGACGGGGGCCTTCGTCTTCCTCCTGAGCGCAAGCAGCAGAGCTTGACGGCGGGTACGCTGATACACCTGGCAAGCCAGGGAAAACATGCGGGCCTGACAGCACCGGCATGACAATATCACTGGTTTGACCAGGAGCAGGCGCCGTGGCAGAGCGTGGGGCATATACCGCCCCACCACGGGCCCGGCCAGCACCAGCAACACCGTCGGCAAGCCGAGGTATGCGGTACCGCTGGCCATCAGAAGCGCCCTGGGCCACCACCTGAACCGCGGACTCTACTCCAGGGTGAGTAAAACCGTGGAAGAAGCCGCCTGTATTCCCCGCGAGGGGTGCACAAACGTCTTCATCCATGTCCACGTCATCAGACGGCGACCCTAGCAGGTAATCCTCATCACCCTGGTCAGAAAGATTAGACCCCGGGTCAGCAAAGAGAGCTAACCCGGGCTGACCAGGAACGGTGCCATAGGAGGTACTGGCCACCGCGGCGTGCGGATACCCCTGGACTGATAAGCAGCCCGCGGGCTCCAGCGACAACCGTCCACGGTCCCCTATCGGCGCGGCAATAAGCCTGCTGCCAGGGTCGTGGAACGCCCCCTCTAATGGGGCCACCTCTGAATCGTCGAACAACGGAAGCGGTCTAAGGAAAACCGATCCAGAGGCGGGGATTACCTGCTCCGAAGCCGATGATGAGGACAGTAAAGGATTTGGTCCAGGAAGCATGCCACGAAGCAACTCTGGAACCAAATCCTTTATTGTCCTCTTCATCTCTCCCAACATCTCGGTCCGGAAGGCCTCCATATCCACCGCGGACGAGACCTTCCCCTTACCCTTCCTACTTACAACCTCTCGTTTCCGCTTCTTCTTCTTCTCCTCCTCTACCACCTTGTCCGTCGCCTGTAAGCACAAGAATTCGGACATTAACTCGCCCCCCCAGTGCTTACATATGTCACAATTAGCCAAGGGACCACAAGGGCTACATTGATAGCAAAGATGAGGCAAGAACCTATCATGCAGAAATCGTCCACAGGACGCGCAACCCGGTCCCTGAAACAGGGCAAAGGACGAGGAGTATGAGCAAACTAGTTAAGCTTAGACACTCAAACCAACTCAAAGAGAAGGAAAACGATCATAAAGATCAATATACATCAGAAACCAGCATTGCAACTTGAATTGCTGATAATTACATAGCCAGGCTGATTATGACGTCATTAATCCCGTGACAGGAAAAATTCGATCCCAACAAACATCCAAGTGCAAGGACGAATTGTATGCTGAATGGATACGTCGACTACACAACCATCAGATACACATAGATAACTCTTTTCTGGCAAAAATGTTAATTATCTCCCTTTGCTTACTATAATTAACATCACCACATTATCAATAACTAGATACCTGACACCTTGTATAGACAAACCATCCAACGTGACGAACCGGAGTACTCCACCACCTGCACGCCTCTTAACTCTCTCCACCTCATGGGGAAGGAATTGGATCAAGAGGGCAAAGTGAGAAGACCTTTATACTAGGCCTCCAACTCACTGGACATAATTTTTCATTTGGTTAGATAACCTAACAGTGTTAGTAGGAAATGGAACCATGGTGGAGAGAAAACTAACTCTCTGCTGCTGTGATGCCACCCTCTAGCGTCATACAGACCTGTGGACATAAACAGAAAGAGAAATTAGCCTTAGGTAGCACCGAGTTGACATAAACCAACTAACCAAGGCGCTTATCACGGTAAACGCGAGTCCCGGAAACACAATACACCGGGAAGAAAAACTCGCTAATTTTACTAGAAGTCACCTGATTTAAAGGTCCTAGGTCCCCCTTTGGCGAAGTGATCCTTCCTGCCATCCTAATCAGTGACTATCACACCAAAATAACACCACCAAGTTATGTTAAAACAGTTTATAGAGCAAGGAAAAGCTTTTGCACAAAAAAACATGTGTGATCTCTCTGCCAATAATCTAGCAAAGAGGAAGTGCTAGTCTGCGCATGCGCGGTGGTGGGGCTGGCATCCGCCAGACTACGCTCTGACTCCCTGCCCAGTAGGGGCACCTAACTGTTTTAATCTGAGTGTTTATTGAGTGAAAGCCAATATTTAGCAATATCAAAAGTATTAGGGAGGTAAGTATACTCTTGAAGTGAAACATGCTTAACGCTTTAATGAGCAAATTTGGTCTGAGAATTTATATATATCTGCTTGTTTATTTACAATTTTTGAAAACTTACCACCTAAATGACTGGCTCGGTCTGCTGATCGTAGAGCCAGCCATACCAGTCCTAGAATTTCTTCTCTTGGCCTGTACATGGAAACTCCACAAGATCATTGCAGAGGCCAGTTTAGGCCGGCTTAAACATTAGAATTGGACAGAGACAGGTCAACTGTCAACAACAAACTTTTTTGTCACTTAATAATAATTTATAGACCAGTTTAAAGAATCCTTCACAGGCCATATGATAATTACCATTGGTGTGGTAGCTTGTGCATCTAAATACAATGGATGCAGATCAGATTTATCCGTATTCGCTTTGCTTTCTGCCACGTTAGCAATTTTACCTAGAAAACAATTTTAAAGACAACTTAGAAAATTTAAAAACAATTACGCAGAATGTTCAGTTAATTTCATGAATTGATTTAACCCTCTAATGGGCAAGATTATCATCAATTCAAACAACTGAGAAGTAACTCAAAACATAAACAAAATATAAACAAATTCTCAAAAAGAAGTGATGATGTCATTCATTCATGCTAGTGAATTAGACTAAGATCAGTCATGTGACCCTGCCAAACAGTAAAAGGATAAGATGATTGGATTGATTCAGTACGCATCACTCTATTACTGACTCAAAGGGAGATTATTCCTGTGCATAAGAAATCTAAGTGTGTAATCAGGCTTGAATGATTGAGGGATCGAGTGGATCAATTTTTGCGATGAAGAAATGTCTGGGATTAGATCACATCTAGTGTTTAGCAGGTAACTATAGAAAAGTGAGATAGTAACACTGATGTTTGAGATTTCATCATTTTCACTCATAATGCAGACAGAAAGTTTCTGACCAAGTTTTGCTTAAATCTGTTAACCCTTTAACCCTTGAATGTGTTCAAGAAAATTTCAATTTTCTCATAGGACATGTTCATTTCCAGACCAAGAGAATACTATTTTTGAAAATTTACCACTGGAATGACTGGCTCAGTTATCGAGCCAGTCATTCCAGTAGTAAATTTTCACAAATAGTCTTTTCTTGGTCTGAAGATGGACATTTCTCAAGACCAGTGCAGAAGTTGTTTTTGGCTGATGTGAGTGTTAAATGGTTAAGAAAGAACAAAAGGTAGAATCCACTGAAGCAGGAGCCCTTGCACCAAATAGCACTAAGATATCCACATTGACCCATCATTACTTTCCCCTAGTGGTCAATAGCCCATAGATATAAGGCCATAGCCATATAACTTACCCCACAGTTGACAAAATGACCCATGTTTTTGGGCCATTTGACCCCACTAAGCAGCTGGCTCAGCAGAACAAATGTGCCATTATGGTTGACGATGAACAGACCGACGGATGAGATGATTGACATGGCTCAGATGATTGACTGTTCATAACTATACATACCTGTTGTTATTGTGGCACACCTGGTTCCGCGATACAAGAGCCACTCAAAGAACTTTCTGCCTTCCAAAGGAAGCCTCTGACTCTGTGAAAGCAGCATACTTCTAGAGTCTGATCAAGTTGACTAAAAAATAAAACAAATAGAAACTAGAAAATAAGAAAGGCGTGGGCCTGCACATGTCTTTGTCATGTTTGTGCTCTTTTGAAAAGATTAAAAATTGTAATTAACCCTTTACTGGTCAAATTCAATCAACTTAAAATATTTACTTATTGGATGCTTATTTGCATAACAAGAGAAGACTATTACCGAGCCAGGCATTGCAGTGGTAAATTTTCAAAAATTGTTTTCTCTTGTCCTGCAAATGAACATTCCTCAAAGCACTACAAAGGGTTAATACTCAGATATGTCAGATGTGACACATTCAGATTGCTTTCCCAGAGCCGCTTTATACACTGCTAAACAAAAATTGACAATTTATGTTTGAGAAGCTGTAAATATTCTGCCAAACAAGAGGCCCAAGGGGCCTGTATCGCTCACCTGCAATTATTCGCTACTGGCACAAACGAACAAAATGAGATGACAACTGGAAAGATTTACCAATCAGATTTCGGCGAAGAATGTTTAGCCAAGTTTTATTAAAATTGGCCCAGCGGTTAATAAGTAAGTTATTTTATGATTTTCTCAGAAATTTGCAGAAAATACAAGCAAGATGTCCCCTAAAAATGGTATATTTTATTTAATTCATGGCGGACATGTTTTTTTGGACATATCAACTTTCCATGGGCAAATTCTAATGGCGCTTCGGCGCTGATCATATCTGCTAAATTTCAGCCCGATCCGTCCAGCAGTTCTGGAGAAGTCGTTTTCGCAAACACTATGTCATCCAAGATGGTCACCGAACCATTTGGCAAATCAAGTTCCCTCAAACAAACTTGGTTCAGCTCTTGCCCTAGATCATATTTCATGAGGCTTGCATCGATTCCCCAAGCCGTTTCGGAGAAGATTTTTAAAGACGTCTCTAAAAGTCGGCCAAAATCCAAGATGGTCACGGGCCAAGTTGGCTGATCACCTTCCGCTGAACAAAATTGTCTCTCTATTCCCTAAGGATGCTTCCTGTTAAATATACTTGAAATTTGCCCAGTGGTTCTGGAGAAGAAGACATTTTAAATTTTCCATTGCTTTAGTATAGTTGTTGGCAGGAAAAAGATCCAAGATGGCCGACACCCCTATCTGATAGTTTCGAAAATGGCAAATCTGAGCTCAGATTACCTAAAACCTATACAAAACCAATTTCGGCTTCAAACTCCATCAAATTAAAAAATCCAATATGGCCACCAAACACATCGCTACATTTTGATTGGCCCAGGGCGGCCAGATTTTTTGATGGATCAACCTCCCTTGAACAAACTTTAATGGCGCTTGGTCCCTAACCATATCCCCCAAATTTCTGCCTGATCCCTTCAGCAGTTCTAGACGTCATTTTCGCGAAAACAGGGTCATCCAAGATAGCTGCCGAACCATTTGGTCAATCAAGCTCTCTTGAACAAACTTGGCTTAGCTCTCGCCATTGATGATGTTTCATGAGTTTTGAATCGATTCCCCAAGCGCTTTTGGAGAAGATTTAGAGATTTCTAAAAATCTGTCAAAATCCAAGATGTCCGCCGGCCAAATTAGCCAATCGTCTTCGTTCGAACAAACTTGAATCTCTATGCCCTAAGGATACTTTCTGCCGAATATAATTGAAATCGGCCCTGGGGTTCTTGAGAAGTCATTTTTTTAAAAGTTGATGGACAGATGGATATACAGCGTCGACTGACAGTCATGACAGCATTTAAGCTCACTTGCATTTGGCAATTCTGGTCAGGTGAGCTAATAATGTGTGTCTGTTTAACCCTTTAATGGTCAAATTTAGTCAAGAAAATTTAAATATCTGCCCATTGAATGTCCATTTACAGGACAAGAGGCTTGACCATCAAATGGATGTCATTTCCCATCAATCCACCTATGAGGAGACCACTGCACAGAACACTGTTCACAATGAAAAGACAACTTCCAAAACAGGAAGACATGTTCACCCATTTTGCCAAGCAGTTCTTTCACATATTATGGGAAAGACTAAACCTTCTCGCTTTGGAGGAAGGAATCCTCGAACCAACCATTGGATCACCTCGACACAAACAAACACCTCAGGTTTACAGGGTCACCCGATCCCATAGTCAACAATTAAATCTACTCGTCTGTGTCATGGAACATGTTTCATTACGCATTATACAGGTCTTAAGAGGGGGGCCTCAATACGTACACTCAAAAACCTCCAATCGGGAGAAAAACAAAACATAGTGGATCCATCAAACTCCACATTATGGAACCTCTCGGCCCAACCTTATTAGATGAGGGCTCCCATATTCCCCTCTACCCATGTTCTAATTGCTTATTGATAGGCCTTTTCTAGACTGTAGCTAGACTTAGTTCGTCTTAGCTAGTGATACCTAGGCATTGCCTATGGTTTAGCTAGGTCAGAGCTAGGTTTGGCTGAGCCTTATCTATGCATAAGCTATGCCTTAACTAGCCTTGGCATAGTCTTACCTAGGCCTTAGCTAGGCTTATATAGGCATTGAAGGAAATTTCAATTTTCCTTTCTGAGAGATCTAACAATACTTACCATTACATTACTTATTAATAACAACCACTTTAGGGGTTGTGCCCTAAGACTTTAGAATTTTATATAAACAACTGGGTACCCGCTACTATGAACTGCCACTTGTTTGCATAGCATAATTAAGGGGGAATTATGCATGTGTCACCTCCATGGGGCTGGAAGGCAGGTCCGTAATGTAATAGTAAGTATTGTTCGATCTCGGAGAAAGGGAAACTGAAATTTCCTTCATTCTCCATCGATCAATACTTACCATTACATTACTTAGTGATAACACCAGATTTAATCAGTAACCTGCTGGGAAGGGTGAGCCAGAAAATGACTTAAGTGCCCCTAGAGAAAGAATGAGACTAGAAAACCTGACAAGAGGCCCATTTTAAAGAGGTCTAACAGGTACTCTGACCGACTCACATTCACATAAACCCCCCTTCCCCCCACCACTACCATTTATCTCCCAACAACTGTAGGATGAGCTGTCTCCAAATCATTTAACATATCCAGAGTTAAACCCTATGGAAAATGTAGTCTGCAGAAATTCAGCAGGGAGACAGTTTACTATTTTCACCTACAAGTCCCTGAAAAAGTATATTCTTTACAATATAAAACTTAAATTGTATTCTGTTGAATATTTTGAAATTAACCCAACCAGAAGCCATTTGCTGCTTAAGACAGCAATGGCTTCCAGTCAGATTAATTTCAAAACACTCAAGTTTTCGTGTATGGTAGCGTTGAAAATTAGGTATTGGGAATTCATGGGTTAAAGGGTTAATGCATATACTTTGTTCTTTATCTTCCTTGTTGATCTGGCATATATTGAGATTTGAAAGCAGTCAAGGAAGAGGCTGTTCTTAGTGTGATATTTTTAAGGAATTCCATAATCTGGACCCTTTTACAACAAAACTAGAGGAATGTAGTACACTTTTTGCTAATGGGATTTGCAACAGCATATTTTCAAAAGATCTCAGATTACGATCATGTGAATCTGAGCTCTTTATAAACAGTTTTAATAAGTATTCTGGATTTTCATTCCTAACAGCTTTATATACAGTACAGCAAGTTTTGTAATTAATTCTCTCATGTATTGACATCCATTTCAGTTTCTCAAATAGAATTTTTGAGGGTGTAAGAAATTTTTCAGAAAGGATGATTCTTGCAGCACGTTTTTTGTAATTTTAAGAGCATGACTAATTGGTGTTCTTTATAAATGTTTCCCCACACTACAAGGCAAAAATCAAAATGAATTGAAAAATTTTAAACGAATATCAAGAGGTAGTCTTTTGCATATTTCTTAAGTATTCCCAAGTTGTGATATTTTTTTAACAACATTATTGATGTGATCCGTGAATGTAAGCGTGTCATCTATATGCATGCCTAGAAGTTTTTCGCAGGTACTACCAGTTAAATCTGTGTTATCATATTGGATGGTGACATCTTTAAAATCTTTAAGTTTAATTCTTGATCCGATCAATAACAATTTTGTCTTGTTTGTATTTACAATCATTCTATTCTCATTACACCATTCCTTGACTGCTTTCAAACCATCATTCAAACATTTAATTAGGTTAGCAGCAGTTTGATTTAAAATAGACAGTTGTGTCATCGGCATACATGTCAGTATCACATTGACTAATGTAAGATGGGAGGTCATTTACATAGATTATAAATAGTAGAGGGCCTAAGATTGATCCCTGCGGTACACCATGCTTAACAGCCATAGGGTCTGCTAAGATACCAGATTTACTGACGCATTGCCACCTGCCATTTAAATATGAAGTAAACCATCTAAGTGCAGAATTATCAAATTTATAGAGTTCTAATTTCTTAATCAATATATTGTGATCAATTACATCAAATGCCTTTCTAAAATCAATTAATACAGTTCCAGTTATTTCTCCATCATCAATCGCCTTCGTCCATGAATTAAGCATTTTAAGGAGAATTGTTTCACAAGAGTGATATTTACGAAAACCAGACTGATTGTTACAAAGTAAATTATACTGAGACATATATTCAAAAACTTGGATGTGAATATGGCGCTCCATTATTTTGGACAATATAGGAAGAATAGAAATTGGTCGATAGTTTTCAATATTGTTTACAACACCAGTTTTATATAGAGGGAAGATTTTTGCCCCTTTTCAATTTTCTGGAAAGGTCATAGTTTTCAGACTAAGATTAATGATATAAGCTAGTGGCCAGATAATTGTCGATGTAGCCATCTTTAAAAACCTGGGAGGCAAATTATCCAGTCCTATTGCCTTCTTTATGTTAAAGATATTTAGCTGCTTTAAAACAAAGTCTGGAGTTACTTCTGGAATACTAAAGTAAGTGCTCTGGGGAACATCTTTATCTACAATGCGTGTTATTAAATTCTGGAATTGCCATGTATTGTTATAGTCATATGGAGGCTGCAGCTTCAATAAATTATCTGCTGCCTCTGCAAAGAAAACATTGAATGCATCTGAAATTTCTTTAGGATTCGATAACACAGTACTATCTGCTTGAATATAGTGTTCAGTGTTGGCTTCATGTTTTCTAGGATTTAGTTTCCCAAGAATTTTCCAAATATCATTCTGATTATTTTGATTTGTGATGCTTGTTTGTAGCAGGTTTTGTTTACTTTTTTCTATTAGGGCTGTTGTTTTGTTGCGCCAGTGTCTGTATTGTGCAGTGTCTTTCTTAGCATAATAATTATCTCGATTTTTCATTGAGGCTAGGATTTCATCATTTATCCATTCTGGTAGAAATCTGTGCTTAACTCGCTTTTCTATCATTGGTGCATGTTTATCTAGAATCTTCAAGAAAGATGACAAAAAGAACTCTAACGCATGGTTTACATCATTTATAGCAAATATATTTTCCCAGGGAAAATTGTCTATATCTGTCTTGAATGCATCTTCAGAGAATTTTGTCATTTGCCGCATGTGAACAATTGTGTGTCCAGATTTCTTATGGTGGGATTCTTTATAATTTAGCACTATGAAAACAGGTTTGTGATCACTTAATGCAGGATTTGAGACCATTATCTTATTAACAACCTGTTCATTTGATACATAGATGTGGTCTATCAAGGTGGATGTTTTATTTGTGATTCTAGTTTGCTGCTTAACTTTTTGTGTAAGATGAAACATATCTGTCATTTCATGCCATCTTCTATTTTCATCTCTTAAATTATAATTAATATTAAAGTCACCTAACAAAATAATTTCTTTACTTTCATCAAGAACTTTTGAGTACCTGTCCTCAAAACGATCGATCCAGTTACACTTTGTACTTGGGGGTCTATAAACAAATGCAGTAAGAAATGACTTACGTTTATATGGCTTAATTTCTAACCACATTACTTCTAAATCATTAACTTCTAAATCGGACCTATGCTTAAATGACATGTTATGAGCAATATAAGTAACAATCCCGCCACCATCTTTGTGTTTCCTATCTCTAAGTTCCGAGTGATATCCTGATATTTGGAGTAATGTGTCTGCAGATGTTTCTTTAAGAAAACTCTCTATTAATCCTAGTATCTCTACTTCTTGTTTTGGTTTGACTAATAATAATCTGAGCCGATATATCTTTGGGAGAATGTGGCCTATGTTTAGATGACCTATCCTTAAACCTGTGCGGGAGATTGAATCCAGGGATAGGTGACGTCTGCGTTGACTGTACATGTTCAGTGTCTAGGGGAAAAGTGAACTTTAATGAATCCTGTAGCTCACTTAAATGACATGCAAGATAACTCTCTACAAATATGTAATTTAGACAGTTTATCGACATATAATATTTAATATGAATATAATTTAAATAGCTACCGCCACATTTATCTATGAAGGAATCTATGTTTGTATTTACAGCATCATAAATCTTATCTGTGGCAATATCATCATTTACATCATCACCAATATTTTTATCATCACCGTCAGTCGTTCTCAACACCATCATCATCACCATTTTCATCATGATCAGTGCCATCTTTCTTATCATCATCACCATTTTTATCATCACCATTTTTATCATTATCATCATCACCATCTTTTTATCATCTTCACCATTTTTATCATCATCATCATCATTATATTTTTTATCATCATCACCATTTTTATCATCATCATCATCATTACCATCTTTTTTATCATCATCATTTTTATCCTCATCATCATAATTACAATCATCATCATCATCATCTTCATTAATGCTAATAGCTTTATATTGGTCAGAATTCTCTATTTGGCCCCGGGGATTTTTAGATATTTCAAACAATGGTGGATTTGTACAATTTTCAGAATAAGGAAGAGTTGTCTCCCTTTTATCACACATTCTATTTAGACATGCTAGAGAAGAATCAATATCACATATGCTATCAGGTTTGAAACAGGGGTCACAGATTTCATATTCCGCTGAATTTTTAGTGTTGATATTCACGGCTCCCTCAGTTGAAGCGTTGGAGGGACACTTACATGGAAATGTATTGCAATCAAAGCACAATTTATATAATACATTGTATCTGTTATTGAAGTATGAGTCATTCAGGAGTTGATTGATTGGTGTAGTCAGTCAGTTTATGTAATTCCCAGTCATCTGGGTTTATGGCACTCTCTTCATGGCCACATTCCTAGTAATTCTCACCTGTCATCAGAGGTTGTGGGCATGAGCCGGCTTTGTGTGCTTTACCTTGGCAGTTTCAACATATAATTTTCTTCCCATGACGACAACGCGATGTTGGATGGCTATCACCACAGAAAGCACATTTTGGTGACTGTCTAGCACTGACAGTGTTTTTGTCATCTCTGTTCAGTATTATTGTAAGCATTGTGTTCATATTCTTTAGCATTACACTTGTTCCTTTACGGCTGAGGTGCAGACCATCACCAACAAAGAGACTCCTATCTATTTGTCCATGACCATAATTTGTACGAAATGATGCCTCGTGATCTACATAGACAAGTCCAAACCGTTCACACAATACCCAAAGTTCATAGTTCAGACCTTCATTGAATTTGTTTTTACCTACATTATCCATCCTTGGCGGTAGACCATATACAAGTATGTCACATATTGTGCTGGACTGTAGGAATGTAAGCAGGCCCTCATACTGCTGCCTTGCTTCGTCTACTCCAAGATTATAATCATTTGTGCCTATCTGGATCACAATCGTCTGATACTGCTGCAAGGGAGATAACTCATATAATTTCCAGTGAACTGTTGAGATTTTGCCACCTGGAATACAGTGTACATCACAGTTGATGAGCCCTTGTGGCTTAATGTCACGAATCAATGATGATCCTATGATGAGCGTGGATGCTGGTTTGCATTGTGCTTGCTCATCTTCATTAATGTGTTTGTGTGTCACTTGTTTAATTTGCTCATCTGATTCTGTAAGAGTTATTAAATTAGACTTTGTTTTTATGTAGACCTGCGGTGTCTGTGGTTGTCTTTGAGCTGACGCTGTCCGTTCTAATCTCTTGATTGTATCAGTCTCAGAAACTGATTGGATTGCTGAGATCCTATTTGGTTTTGGTACAGATTCACATATTTTACTAATCTTTCTTATCCACTGTCTTCAACTTAATAGTTTGTGTAGGCACAGTTTTACATGTTTCAGTGGTTTTAGCAGCAGCATTCACATTTGAGATTTGTGTGTGTACAGGTTCACGTTTCTGTCACCATATCAACAGTCATTAGAGTTAACGTTTGCGCTGAGTTAGATGTCATGTTAGTTTGAATTGTTTGGATGCTTACAGAGACTGTGTTATCACGGTTCTGACTTTGTTTTTTCATTAGCTGATTTTCAATTTCCAGGCTCTTTATTGTCGCCTCTTTCTCCAGTAGCAACTCATTAATTCGATATAATTGTGTGAGAATTTCAAAACTAGATGGCTGATTCGGTTGATTTGTTGTGCTATTCACAGTGATGCTCTCTACAGATGGTTCTTTGTTTTCGTCAATGCGTTGCGGTGTTTAGAAATTAGTGGAAGCCCTGAATCACAACACAAAGTGCTACGATAAACAAGCTAACAATAGCTAGTGTAGCGCGGATCGACCAATCGGGTCCTGGCCATCCCAGCCAAGCTGGGTACGGGCCGCCCATCCTGGATTCGTTCCCAAAAGCGCACCCCCTGGGTAGGGCAATAAGCGTGTATAAGCCTATACGAGAGGCATTTCGTCGTGAAAATGACTAAGTTCGTTAAAACGTGTGGTGCGCATGCGCGCACTCCGACGCTTCCTTAACGACACGTGTGTCGAGATCGGGAGCGAGTGTGTACCTGTAGTGTACCGAGATGGTACTCATAACTATTTATAATTCCTTTATTCTCGTCGTTCTTGGTATCGATCAAGACCAGGACTTGACGAGCATTTCAAAACTGAAAACCATTTTAAAATCAGTCCAGAAATGGCCGAGCTATCATCGAAGTTCCCAGTCAAAATATACTTCAAATATCGTTATATAACGTCCTAATCGTGTATATATATACATAGCTGAATACACAGTGATTTGTGTACATGTGACTTACTATGTCACTACACATATCTATACATATCGTAATACATAGTTATTTGTGTATACATCACCGTATTCTAGCACGCTGATTGGTTGGTATGGCGATCTCGGGTTGATTCAGGGAACCAGCTCTGACCCCCCAGCAAGTATAAAAGGGGGGTGAAATTCGAAGATCTGGAGCATCATTGGCGTGGAGGCTGAGAACTGACTGGAGGTGTGGACTAGACGAGTGGACCGGAACACCTGCGGATAAGAATGATATATCACATCCCCCCGCGGTTCCTTGCGGCTTTCACTTCACCCACATGTAAAAGCAGTTCTCGGCTAAAACCTGCACTAAACTAATTTTGGATGCTCCCGGAGCAATAATAAACTAAATCATGGTTCCCATTTGCGAAAACCTATAAGCGGAACTCTCTGCGGGAGGGTCCTTGGACCCGTTATGTAAATTTCCACATGATGTAGAGCAGCGATGTTTCTTGGTGGATGACTCGCCAGATTTGCCGACCACTCGAAAGTGGACTTCAACCGCTGCACTGCATGTCGTGTGGCTGCCTTTGTAACTTTTTTACCGCAGCCGAGTAGACTTTGCCCGGTGCGCTGCAAGAGCTATGCGACGCACCCTGTGCCTCTTTATGTACGTGCATTAATTACATTTTTATAAGTAACCCTCTCTGTTAATGGGTTATGTTTAACTTTTATGTTTCCGTCGCCGGACGGAGAAATTTCTTCACACTGTTTAAATTCTGATTTAGTTATAGAGATGATCTAGTATATTACTTCATTGCTCTGTGTTACCCTCCTGAGTTTGTACCGTATCATCGTGGAGTCAGCATGCGGAGCCCCATCTACGGAAACGAGCTGCGGAGATCTGCATGCGGGAGCCTTCCATCCGCAGAGAACATGTCAACTCGCGCTACGTGTATGTAGTGCCTCAATTTAGCCTGTTCCATCCAAGTAACTATTAGGTACTCAAGTAACAATACACAGTATGTCTTATTGTCATGAATTACATCCGTATAGGGTACTGATGACTAATAGGTACCGCACCGGTCTTCAGACCGCAATTTATAATTTCTTTATTACTGTTCATATTATCCTTGTTATGAATAATATGTATAATTCACAGAATCGCGATGACATCATCACAACCAAATTTCCCATAATACCCTGGGAGCGACGCCATTTATGGAGGGGCTAATTTAACATTACGAGCAATGGGCCGTAAAACCTTAATTACATTTTCTTTACTATCTTGCAAAATTCCCTCATGATTTGATGTTTTCTGATACCGATTTAATGGTTTGAGCTCCATCGAAAATGTAAACAATGCATTGCTTTGGGCAGACCTCTTTAGCATGTAGTAAGTTTGCCCCAACTTTAATGGCGGCCGATCTTAAGGTGTATGACGAAAATGACCGCCAGCTAAAATGACCGCGCCCGGGACAAGAATGACCGCTATTATGGCGATAATGACCGCCACTGTGAATTTATATTTTGACTTCTATTACCCGTTATAATATAGTGTATATAAATATAATATGTTATTTTTGTAGGTCCGGATGGAGGAAGTCCGAATCGCGGAAGTGATATTTATACGTACATCCACTGGGGAAAATAAAGATTAACTAGGCTTATCAGGTCATAGACGATTCATAAACAATCACACTATACAAGCGGAATAGTTAGAGGTTATTTTCGAAAATATGTCAAGACATAATGATGTGTTTAAGCGCTTTAAATACAACGCAGCCTTTCGTCGTTTGATGACAACCTAAAAGTCGCCCTCATATCCGACTCTACGGGTAGTAATTGTCGAGTACTCGAGCCTAGTACTCGACTGAATTACAAGCTTCAGTAAAAATAAACCTAACCAGGTTTTGCTGCTCCTATAGTGTATTCCCCATAGCGCCCCCTTAGGTTTTTGGCCCTTCAGCACCCCCACCCCACACCCACCCTGTCCAAGTACCTTCATACGCCACTGAAATGGGAGTTTGTAACCAACGGTAATAATATGATAAAACCATCTGATGTCAACGCAAGAGCCATTTAAAGGTGCATATTTACAGCAAATGCCTGAAAATAAAATTGTTACAATTGTAGACTTTTAGAGGCCCAAATCGTGTGCTTAGATGTAATGAAATGAAACAAATCTTAACATATGATAGTGTTATTCCGTGTAAATTATGATACTTTTTAGCTGTGAATTTGAAATAGGGACTCGTGTCTATAATTAAATTTTTGCACCTTAAAAAAATTATATTAATTTATACTTGACGAAATCATATGTTAAGATTTATTTCGTTTCTTTACGTCTAAGCCCACAGTTTAAGCCTCCAAAACTACACAATTTTATTTTCAAGCATTCTGCTGTGAATATACACCTTTAAAAATTATACAACGCCAAGTACAGAGTGTGTGCATAAGCGGTCAGCGTTGCAGATCATCACTAGGGGGAGGGATGTTTATAATACTATTACATGAAAGCACCGAGTTATAAAGTTTGATATAAATATATTTTGAATTGTAAGCTCAACGAAACAGCTGAATGATAATTAACCCTTCACATGTCACATGACCAACGGAGGTATCTTAAGGCAATAGAAAAATCTTTTACAAGTGAGGAAAAATTTATTTTAGAACAATCCCCTGTTAAAGTTGCATATTCACACTAAACTGCTTTAAAATAAATTTATTAAAATTGTAGACTTTTAGAGGATTAAATTGTGTGCCTATATGAATGAAACAAGATAAATCTTAACATATACGGTGATTTCATATAATCTTTTTAATTTGCGAAATTGAATTAGAGACACGCGTACATATTTCGAGACACGAGAGTTGCCAGCAGTAACAAATACCACCACATTGCATAATACTCTTAATAGCAGTAATGTGATATAACCGCCATTGAAGCGAAGAGAATTATCATCCGCGTTACCCGTGATTGTTCAAATTGACTTAATAATGGTAACAATCATGATAACAACAAAGACGTCTGAACATGTCTCTGGATAAGGTGACATGAAGAAATCCCGTGAAAACATGCTTGCAATAAACACCTGTAATCTAGATATCTATCCAGGTGAGACGCCGAATAATAGATATACACAATATAGTTTGCGTGTGTGCGGAACACATTGTTTGCCATCTAAGTTTAATTCCACCGAGGCGTGTTTGCAGCTAGTGTTATGTAACTCTATGATCAAAGCCAATGTTAAAGATCTCCCATTAAATAGAAACATGTTTGCATGAGATATGAGATGGTTGTTGATTTTCGTTCAATTTACCTAGCATGCAATACTAACCAGCGTGTATGAATCGTTGCAGTAATTGGACGCCATATTCTTTGCATCTATTGTCTGTAAAAGACGTAAATTTTCAAAGAAAGGTCTCCACCTGCAAATTGTTATTTCCCCGACGAAACGCAATTTACTTCAATTTTAATCCAACATATACGAAAGCTCTAGAAGATTTTGAGCTGAGGCCGTTCTGGCCTTAGATAGCAACAGCTTCCAGGTATTTTATTTTCAAAATATTCGACATCATACAATGTTGTCATATCGGGTCTGTATAACATAGTTAGCATATATAATGGAGGGATCCGACCTAACACTCACGTATCCGACATAATAATCACACACATCTCAAGTTAGCTGATGTCACTCTCATAATTTCACGTAGGCTACCTGGCTTCGTCATGAACATCGAATCGTTCGTCAAGTGTACGAATTGTATATATGTTTGATCGACCTACTAGACTGTTAAATACTGTAAAAATAATTTGACTGGGCAGACTCAAGTCAAATTAGTTTCAAAATATTCACAGCTTACCTGTATAGTTACTTTGAAAATTAGACTCTGGTAATTCAGGTTTAAAAGCGATTCCAATAAGCGTAAATGGCAACGGCTTTCAGCAACATTGTTTTCAAAATAGACTTCCTTGAAGCGTTTTCAATAACGCTAATGGAGCGATTTTCCGCTATTATTATTATTATTATTACAGCGGAAAAAAGTAATCATGATTGCCTGTTTACAAAACAAGAGAAAACGGTCTTCTAGTAAGTTATCTGCAACTGGACATTATCTATGCGGAAACGTCGTCATCGTGACTGACACGTGAACTGCTTCTAATGTGCGTGCGTGCGTGCCTGTGTGACGTGCGCTGTCATTTCAATACACTTATGAATGATAAGGTGTAAATACGTCATAAAGCCGGAATAGTCTAAACGAAATCTAGGATTTCTTTTTTCACGAGAGAGTTGATACTTACCTCCCTAATACTTTTGATATTGCTAAATATTGGCTTTCACTCAATAAACACTCAGATTTAAAACAGTTAGGTGCCCCTACTGGGCAGGGAGTCAGAGCGTAGTCCGGCGGATGCCAGCCCCACCACCGCGCATGCGCAGACTAGCACTTCCTCTGACTAGATTATTGGCTGACACACATGCAACTATTAAGAGCCTGAAGACCGAGCCTCTGTGGGGTGGAGAGGCCGGGTCCGTATCTAGGGAGGTAAGTATCAACTCTCTCGTGAAAAAAGAAATCCTAGATTTCGTTTATTTCACTTCAAGAGTATACTTACCTCCCTAATACTTTTGATATTGCCAGAATTCGAAAGTGAATCTGGCGGGAGGGAGGCGAGGTCAAAAGACCAGCTCATCCCTATACGCTTTTTCTGCGTTTAAGGCACTTAAACTTCTGAAACTGTCTGAAAAAACAGTCAGGATTTGACTAATCATCGGATAACACCACCGATGTATGAGAGATGACCGAATGTCATATGCGCTCCCCCCCCCTCCTTCCTGGGAGGAAGAGTCGACTGACCTCAATGTCCTATACGCTCTCTACGTACAAGTGCCATGTACTACAGGACAGAGACGAAAAAGCTCCATTTTCGTAACTCTCAACAATGAACCACACAAATACACAAACCATCACCATATTAATAACGGGTAACGTGACAATACAATCAACAATGGACAACACATGAACAAGACTGACCTTGTTGAAAATGGCTGCTGACATCATCTTCCCATTGGTAAAGACTGATGCAGGCCCAAAAAAGTGGGTGTTTCCATAAATTAATTGTGAAATATATAAGTAATGAGGAAAACCCTCCTCAAAAAATATAAACCGAGTTATTTTTTCAAAATAGACAAGGCGAGAGGATTAGAGGTGTCACGGAGATAATGGTCTGTAAAACTTGACTCACAGTGCCACTGAGCCACCGACATAATATCATCCACCGGGACCCCATTAAATAGGGCGGTGGATGTCACTACGCCGCGGACACTGTGAGCCTTGGCCACGTCAACCTGCTTCCCGGTGGCGGATTTATGGCAAAACTGAATGCATTCCACAATCCACCTGGAAATGGTGTCCTTAGAAGCCCTGCCATGGGGTTCAATATATGACAACCATAACGCTGACTGGTCGGTGCGCCACTCCGCCGTACGTTGTTTGTACCGGCGCAGCGCCCGGACGGGACACCATGCTTTAGAATTAGGATCACATCTAGTTAAAGCAGGCAAAATAATAGGTTGACCTGGATATTTCAACGACTGATTTTTAGCCAAGAAATTAATCCTAGGTAGCAGCTTAAGGCCTTCCCCTGAAACCACAAAACGGTCATCCTCGGCTGATAAGGCATGAATTTCACTCCTACGCCTAGCCGAGGCCGCAGCAATTAAAAACAGTCTTCAGTGTTAATAGTTTCATAGAAATGGAACTAAGTGGTTCAAAAGGCTTATCACCTAGTACTTGAAGCACTAGCGATAAACTCCAAGATGGAATCACAGGAGGATTCCTTGGTCTTAGATTGCCCATGCCTTTAATTAATACATTTAATGTATTTACTTCATCACTTCCCCTCTTAGCCAAGCAAGGAATAACAGACATTAATGCTGACTTATAACCAGCAATAGAGTTAGGCTTGAGGCTATAGGCATCATAGAGGTGACAGAGGAAATCAGCTACTACTTGAATAGATGAATCCATTGGATCAATACATCTTTTTGAGCACCATTCTGCAAATCTGTTGATTTTATAATTATATGCTCTGGAGGTTGACCCCCTCCTGGCTTTGGCCATAAACATGGCTGCTTGCTCAGAAAAGCCCTCCTTAATTCTAGATTCCTTGACAACATCCACGCAGTCAATCTGAACATTGACGGATTGTTGTGAAGGGCCTTGCCCTGGAAGATAATATCGTCCATCAGAGGCAGAGGAACCGGATTGCAGACCAGAAGGTCCAGCAGATCCGTATACCATGATCGGCTTGGCCAATCCGGGGCGATCAGAAGCACTTGGCATTCCTCTTGTCTGATTTTCTGAAGAATTTTTGGAATCAGGATTGCTGGAGGGAATGCGTATGCATACATTCTCCCCCAGCTGATAGCTAACGCATCTGTTGCGAAAGCGCTTGGATCCGGAATCGGAGAGACGTACGTCGTCATCTTCGCATTCTTCTTCGTTGCGAACAAATCGATGTTGGGTTTCCCCCAATGGTCGAACAGACGATCCGCCACACATTGATTTAGTTGCCATTCCGTGGGTAAAACACTCATCCTTCGGCTCAATGAGTCTGCTAGCAGGTTTAACCTTCCCGGAATATGAACTGCTTTCAAGGTAATCTGGTGATCCAGACACCAACAAAGCAGTCTCCATGTCATCATACAGAGACTGGGCGACTTCGTTCCGCCCTGGCGGTTTATGTAAGTCACAACTGTTGAGTTGTCTGAACGAATAAGAACAATCTTGCCCTGAACTTTCTGTAAGAAATGTTCCAGGGCCAGGACTACTGCTTTTAGCTCCAGTAGATTTATATGTTCCTTTGACTGTTCCAGATTCCAAAGCCCTGATATCGTGTACTCTTCCAGGCAAGCTCCCCAGCCCTCCATCGATGCATCTGTATACACAGTCACCTGAGGGTGGGGAGGGGTTAGCAAAACCCCCGGCAAGAGATTCTCTGTATTCAACCACCATTGCAGGTGGTGAATGAGAGGCGCCAACACTGACACATTCGAGTCCAGCGAACCTGTACTCTGGGTCCATTGTGTCATGAGAAATAACTGGATCGGCCCGGCCGCCTGCGTAAGGCGGCCTGAGGAATGACTGGTTCCAATGAAACCATCAACCCCAGCATTCTCAAGTAAACCCGTGCCAGGACATGACGACTGTCGCACACTGACTGAATTAATGAGATGAGTTTCTGAACTCTCTCCTGAGTAGGATAAACATATCCTGTCTCTAGATCGAAGAACATCCCCAGGTAAACAAACTTCTGGGATGGAGTCAGCTCTGATTTTGGGAAATTGATCATCCAGCCTAAGTCTGTGAGAATTTTCAAAACAATCTCCAGATTGGCCGACAAACTTTCCCGGGTGTGCGCTTTCAACAGCCAGTCGTCTATGTACGTGTGGACTGCTATGCTTCTCCTGCGGAGGTATGCTGTGATTGCAAGAACCACACGGGTGAAAACCCGAGGAGCCGTGGAAATTCCGAAGGGCAACACCCTGAATTCCCACTGTCTGCCCTGGAATGCAAATCTCAGGAAGCGACAGAAACTCCCGTGGATGGGGATGTGGAAATAAGCGTCCTTCAAATCTATCGACGCCGTCCACATCCCCCTCTCCAACCCCGCCAACACCGAGCGCACCGTTTCCATCTTGAAACTGGGCGTCTCGATGAACCTGTTCAGTGGCTTGAGGTTGAGAATCGGTCTCCACCCTCCGGTGCGTTTTGTTACCAAGAACAGGGTTGAATAGAAGCCCGGACACCTTTGTGCCGGCTGGATAGCTCCTTTTTGTACGAGGGAATTTATCTCCTCCTCGATACACAACCTTTGATCTGGATCTCTCGGAATCGCGACGGCGGGCCTGTCATCCACTCTGGATGATAGCCCACGGAAAGCCATCGCAAGACTAAACGGTCCTGAGTTAACCGTTCCCACTCTTGCATGTGGTCGGCTAGCCGGCCTCCCACCGGTCCACCTAGGGACCGCGGTGGACACAAGGCATGCAAGAGCGGCACTGTCTCCGTCGCCATACACACCGGCGTGGTCCTTACCGCGGTAAGCGCCCTGTCAGGAACGATAACCACGCCCAGATCCTCGCGCGCCCCGCCCCGCCCCGCGCGCACCTCGGTGCACGGGCGGCTGCCTGGCTGACGGCGGCTGAGGAGCCTGCGCCCCCCTCACTGCTGGCCGAATCGCACGCGGCCGAGGCCGGCGCTGCGACGGCGGCTGGCCTCTGACTTGGCCAGCACCACCTCGAGCCTGCAGGGGACGATACGCAGGGGCCGCGGCGCGAACGTTAGCACGACGCAGCACCTCAAACTGTTCGCGCAGCGCCCTCTGGTTATTCACCAGGGTGACCGTCTCCTGGAGGTGGCGACATCCCTCACCTCCAAAAAGACCAGGACCCGTCATAGGCGTACGGAGTAGCCTATTATACAGGTCCTGAGACGGGCACAGATTGTCCAGGGCAAACGTGCGTCTTGCCCGGACACTCCTGGTCACCGCCCGCGTCATACAGTCCAGCGCCAGGTTAATACCATCCTGGATGGTTCGCTGGACCGCGAGCGGGCTTGGCTGGCGGGATGCGGATGCCGTTACTACCCCCTGTAACAGCTGGGAGACGTGGGACAGAGCGGCGATCGAAGCCCTCCCACTCTCCTCCGCATCACGCAACGCGGTATTCGCCGAACGCAACGCGTTCGCGCACAAGACCCCCGCGTCAGAACGGGAGCCTGGCCGCGTATCCTCACCCAAAGCCGCGCGGTCATCCACGCTGGGCTTGGGTACCACACCGTACCGCTGGTAGTCCAGGGGCACGATGCGACAACGCCTGGCCACCTCGCGAGGGGTCTTCGCGAGACGTCCACTCGTGTTAATGGACGACTCCGCCGCCTTGAACATGTCAACGACATGCTCCGCCAGCGGCAGAGAAGGCATAGCGTTAGCAGTTGGTTTCCCAGCTAACCACGGCGTGTGAACACGGTGGCTAGCCGACTGCTCCACGGGCAGATCAGGCCTAACGCTCACCAACCACTGGCAAGCGTCATACCAATCCTCCTCCGTGGCTAACTGCGAGCGCTCTACAAGACGGGGTCCTTCGTCTTCCTCCTGAGCGCAAGCAGTAGAGCTTGACGGCGGGTACGCTGATACACCTGGCAAGCCAGGGAAAACATGCGGGCCTGACAGCACCGGCATGAGAATATCACTGGTTTGACCAGGAGCAGGCACCGCGGTAGAGCGCGGGGTATATATAGCCCCACCACGGGCCCGGCCAGCACCAGCTACACGCTCGGCAAGCCGAGGTATGCGGTACCGCTGGCCATCAGCAGCGCCCTGGGCCACCACCTGAACCGCGGACCTTACTCCAGGGTGAGTAATACCGTGGAAAAAAGCGCCTGTATTCCCCGCGAGGGGTGCACAAACGTCTTCATCCATGTCCACGTCGTCAGACGGCGACCCTAGCAGGTAATCCTCATCACCCTGGTCAGAAAGATTAGACCCCGGGTCAGCAAAGAGAGCTAACCCGGGCTGACCAGGAACGGTGCCATAGGAGGTACTGGCCACCGCGGCGTGCGGATACCCCTGGACTGATAAGCAGCCCGCGGGTTCCAGCGACAACCGTCCACGGTCCCCTATCGGCGCGGCAATAAGCCTGCTGCCAGGGTCGTGGAACGCCCCCTCTAATGGGGCCACCTCTGAATCGTCGGACAACGGAAGCGGACTAAGGAAAATCGATCCAGAGGCGGGGATTACCTGCTCCGAAGCCGATGATGAGGACAATAAAGGATCTGGTCCAGGAAGCATGCCACGAAGCAACCCTGGAACCAAATCTTTTATTGTCCTCTTCATCTCTCCCAACATCTCGGTCCGGAAGGTCTCCATATCCACCGCGGACGAGACCTTCCCCTTACCCTTCCTACTTACAACCTCTCGTTTCCGCTTCTTCTTCTTCTCCTCCTCTACCACCTTGTCCGTCGCCTGTAAGCAGCACAAGAATTCGGACATCAACTCGCCCCCCCCAGTGCTTACATATGTCACAATTAATCAATGGACCACAAGGGCTACATCGATAACACAGATGCGGCCAGAACTTTACATGCATAAAACGTCCACAGGACGCGCAACCCGGTCCCTGAAACAGGGCAAAGGACAAGGAGTATGAGCAACTAGTTAAGCTTAGAAACTCAATCCAACTCAAAGAGAAGGAAAACGATCATAAAGATCAATATACATCAAAAACCAGCATAGCGCTTGAATTGCTGATAAATACATAGCCAGGCTGATTATGACGTCATTAATCCCGTGACAGGAAAAATTCGATCCCAACAAAACATCCAAGTGCAAGGACGAATTGTATGCTGAATGGATAAGTTGACTACACAACCATCAGATACATATAGATAACTCTTTTCTGGCAAAAATGTTAATTATCTCCCTTTGTTTGTTTACAATAATTAACATCACCACATTATCAATAACTAGATACCTGACACTTTGTATAGACAAACCATCCAACGTGACGAACCGGAAACTCCACCATCTGCACGCCTCTTAACTCTCTCCACCTCATGGGGAAGGAATTGGATCAAGAGGGCAAAGTGAGAAGACCTTTATACCAGGCCTCCAACTCACTGGACATAATTTTTCATTTGGTTAGATAACCTAACAGTGTTAGTAGGAAATGGAACCATGGTGGAGAGAAAACTAAATCTCTGCTACTGTGATGTCACCACCTAGCGTCATACAGACCTGTGGACATAAACAGAAAGAGAAATTAGTCCTAGGTAGCACCGAGTTGATATAACCCAACCAACCAAGGCGCTTATCACGGTAAACGCGAGTCCCGGAAACACAATACACCGGGAAGAAAACTCGCTAATTTTACTAGAAGTCACCTGATTTAAAGGTCCAACGTCCTCCTGTGGCGAAGTATTCCTTTCCGCCATCCAAAAAAGTGACTAACACTCCAAACAAACACCACTTAAACAGTTTAAGAGTACGAAAAAGCTATTGCACAAAAAAACATGTGTGATCTCTCTGCCAATAATCTAGCAAAGAGGAAGTGCTAGTCTGCGCATGCGCGGTGGTGGGGCTGGCATCCGCCGGACTACGCTCTGACTCCCTGCCCAGTAGGGGCACCTAACTGTTTTAAATCTGAGTGTTTATTGAGTGAAAGCCAATATTTAGCAATATCAAAAGTATTAGGGAGGTAAGTATACTCTTGAAGTGAAATGTCAGTTACACGAATTTAATAAACAATATAATAAATATTCTGTTGGGTCCTTTGGGACTAATTTGACTGAAAGCGGTTGCTGTCAAAGGCAGCAACAGTAACCAGTGAAATTATTTTCAAAATAGTCAATAGGATAGCTGGATAGCTACCATGAAATTGGAATTCTGGATTTAAATTAAGATTGTATAAATCGATCCGAACACGCACAAAGTATGGATGGCCCCGAGCTAAGGATGGGCGGGGCATTGGTAAAAGTGGATTCATCCTGTGCTGTATGAATCGATGCCGCAACAAAGCGTGTACCGGTAATGTATTTTCACTGATCAGAAACAACAAATTATGTATGCTGTATAACGCGCTGTCATTTTAAGAAACTTATGAATAGTAAGGGGCGAATCTGATATACACCTGTGCAAAAGTTAAGCCCCAGCAAAAACAATAGAACGTAGAAACATGATGGTACAACTAGGCTGCCATACTTTTTGTCCCCGCGTTAGCTGACATAATTCCAAGTACGAAATGCACATGCATGCATGACTTCACGCCGCTTGATGTCCGTGCGTGGCGGGAAACAGCACACGTGTTCAGTTATGTAAAAGTCCAGTTTGAGGTGTAGAACATTACATACAGATTTAGGCGACAAGATTAGGAATTTTGTGTTCATGACAGTGGTTTATTTGTACAGAGAGAATTAGCTCTTGATTGTGAACCGCTATGGCAAGACGAAGGTTAAGTGATCGTGTGAAATGGCAAATCATAGGCATGCATACCACTGGTATGTCATGCAGAGAGATTGGCAGACAGCTGAACATTAACCATACTGTAATCAGTCGTTTGATTGCAAAACATGGGCAAACTAACGAGGTGAAGGACAGGCCTAGATCTGGAAGACCGAAGAAGACTACTGCCCGTGATGATCGAGCCCTAGTACGCCTTGTTAGGAGATCTCCATTCACCAACAGCAGAGTGCTCAGCCAGCAATGGGAAACGTGCAATAGAGTGTCAATGTCTACCGTCAAAAGGAGACTGTATGCTGC
Source organism: Chaetoderma sp. LZ-2023a (assembly GCA_034401795.1). Taxonomy (NCBI): domain Eukaryota; kingdom Metazoa; phylum Mollusca; class Caudofoveata; order Chaetodermatida; family Chaetodermatidae; genus Chaetoderma; species Chaetoderma sp. LZ-2023a. The sequence goes on from CM067367.1 coordinate 110,157,424, forward strand.
TGGCATGAAAGCTAGGAGACCTGGCAGACGTCCTCTCCTCACTGCACACCACAAAGAGGAGCGTCTGAGGTGGTGCAACGAAAGAAGACACTGGAACATGAGATCCTGGAGACGGGTACACTGGTCCGATGAAAGTCGGTTCCTGCTTCATGCCACAGATGGTCGAACTCGTGTATGGAGGTCCAGACGCACGGCGTACGACCAACGTAACATCATGGAAGAAGTTCCATTTGGTGGAGGTTCCGTTATGATATGGGGGTGCATCTCATTTGATTGTAAGCTGGATCTGTTGACTGTACCTGGAACACTAAATGGACAAAGATATCAAGATTCCATACTGGATAGAGTTGTGGTCCCTCATTTTGTAAATCATGCACCTGGAACCTGCCCCCTATATTCATGGATGACAACGCCCGACCACATCGTGCTAGAGCTGTGCATGAATACCTCCGCCAGAATGCCATCGAAACCCTACCATGGCCAGCAAGGAGCCCTGACATGAACCCTATTGAGCATATCTGGGACATTCTGGGAAACATGGTGAGAAGGAGGGATCCTCCTGTGCAGAACCTACAGGAATTAACAGACGCACTCCATCTTGAATGGCAACGAATACCACAATGGCGTATCAGTCGGTTGGTGACCAGCATGAGACGTCGTTTCCAGGCCGTCATCCAGGCACAAGGTGGATATACCCGGTATTAATAATGACAGTCTCAAACTCGTGCACAGATGTTAAACTTCGTTTTCAGACACCATTAATGACAATCTAGCCACGTGTGTCAACTGTAGGGCAATAGTTGTCAGTTGTGTCAACGTAACCATATTCAGGCCTCGTTTTCAAGTTCAAACAAAAACATACAGTGTTTCCCCACCATCATAATCAGCATTCCTCTAGTTGCATTATTACCTCTTGCACTAAGATGGATGGGTACATAAATGTTTATGCTATTGCTTTCTTCATAGCACATGAATATACCTTCGCATGTGCGTAAAAATAGGGTGGTGCTTAACTTTTGCACAGGTGTATATATCAATCACGTATTAACGACGTAATCAATTACGTCACATGGGCTAACATCATATTGGTTGACGTCACAATCATAATTGATATAAATATTCCGTCATAAAGCTGGAATATTCTGTCAGTTGCACGAATCTAATAAACAATATAATAAATATTCTGTTGAGTCTTGAAACCAATTTGACTGGGAGCGGTTGCTCAATAGGATAGCTGGATAGCTACCACGAAATTGGAATTCTGGATTAAAATGATATAAATCGATCCCAACATGCGCTGAGTATGGGCGGCGGGCCGGTTCCAACAGCTATAAGGGTCAGCGAAATAGGATTCAAAATATTCAATGGTTTTTCCAGTAGGCCTATATCTGTCTTGCTATATAGTGTTCTTGCTGTATGACGGCGCAACGAGCCGTGTAACATGTTTTCGATGATCAGAAATGTAATCTTATTTATGATTCATATTGATGTATTAAATATTGTTGATTATTTTAAAACTAATCTGACTGTCATCGGCAGCCGGGACAGCAGTAGGTTCCAGCGAAATGGATTTCAAATTTTTATCTGTCTATATATATGGGCAATATTATTTCAATAAACTCATGCATAAGAAATATATGGTGTAGGTGTAACGTGTTTTCACGTGTCAAAATTTAGGATAAAAAACAACCATTTATTTAACAGGTAATATGTGGCGAATATTTTGAACAAAATTTGTCTAGGACTGGCAGACTGACAGCAATACGTTCCAGTGAAATATGTTTCAAAATATTCAGCATTGTGTATTTCAATCCTTCGCGGAAAGTACTGCATACTTATGCATAAAAGTTAGCTCCAATCTCACGCTGAATCAAAAAAGCATCCGCTTTTGTTTCTACGAGAATTCTTAATACTTACCAGATGTACTATTATGATAATGTCTATTATCCAGTCTAACTCAAAATAAACAATTAAAACTCTGCACTCTCCTGGTCCTGCCCATACTGTGTCCGGGAATACCATAGCCGCAGGTACCGAGTCAATTCCCAATCACAGTCAGATTCGTCTTATATTTGCCTTGGCAAACTGCGAAAGCAGCTCAGCCTCACCTCAGCGGGGCGGCTGAGGCAGGGCCATAGTACATCTGGTAAGTATTAAGAATTCTCGTAGAAACAAAAGCGGATGCTTTTTTTATTCTACTTCGAATAATACTTACCAGATGTACTATTATGATAAACTCCGGATTTCGACAGCCAGGAAATGCCGGTGGGAGGAGGTGAGGCTCGAACCAGCACTCAACTACCATCCAACAGAGAAGGTTGTGAAGAGACTAGAACCCTGGCATACGCTTGGGTTCTGCTATCTGACTCATAGAGTGCTAAACTTCCATGGTCTAGAGCGCGCTCCACCGCCTCTTTTGTCCGCACAAAATTCAGAGGGCTGTCACTGGGGATGCAACACCCACCAGACCCGTGTCAGCCCCAAGCCTCAGCTAGGGCAGTCCAGTAGAGTGCAAAGAAGCTACTACAACTTCTAACTTTGAAAAAATATCAGTATATCGACTAGATTTTCAAATTGGAATGAGTCTAATGTCTGGTTGATAGGATAAGAATACTCTTGTACCAGACTATTTACCTAAGCAGTCTGGTAATTCGACTGTAAGTAAACATATTTATAGTCACTTAATTAATGTAAACACTCACCATTTTGAGTGCTTGATCTTTTCTTGATCATCACAGGAGCTCGGCCCAATCCACGGTCGTACTCAGTCATGTGCATAGCGTTTGTTCAGTGTAGGCGGAAGACTTTAGTGATGTGTGCGAAGAAGTGGTCGGAAGTGGCTTAGTTTAGATTCGACAGATTGGCGACGGCTACAGGATTAAGTGCGCTGGAGATGTCGCGAAGGTAGAAATCAGTGAATGACGACTCGGCATGCCATTGTGCTACAGACATCACCTCCTCTAATGAGACACCCTTATAAAGGGCCGATGATGCTGCTAGTGCTCGGACCTGATGGGCATTCGCACGATCAATCTGCTTTCCTGTAGCGATTTTGTGCGACATCTTAATAGCGTCAACTATCCAACGAGAAATAGTATCTTTCGAGGCACGTAAATGGGGAGCTTTTAGACATAACCACAGATATTTCGGGTCATCTCTCCACTCATTAGTACATTTCTTATACATTTTAAGACATCTGACAGGACACGAAACAGAAGAGTTTGGGTCATGTCTAGTTAAACTTGGCAAATTGATCGGCTGTCCTGGATATTTAAGTGACTGATTCTTTGCCAGGAAACAAAGACGTGGAAGTAGTCTTAAACCTTCACCCGTGACGACAAAACGGTCTTGTTCGGCAGAAAGCGCATGAATTTCGCTTCTCCTTCTCGCCGACGCTGCTGCAACCAAGAAAACTGATTTAATAGTTAACACTTTAATATCAATAGATCTAATCGGTTCAAAAGGAGCCTGCCCTAAAACCTGTAGAACAAGATATAGATTCCATGATGGGATAGGAATTGGCTGTCTAGGTCGCAGATTGTTCATTCCTTTGATAACTTCATTCAAGGTGTCATTCTCCACTCCTTCAATAGTGAGACTGGGAATGACTGAAGCTAATGCAGACTTATATGCTGCTAGGGTAGAAGGTACAAGTTTGTCAACTTCGTATAAATGACAGATAAAATCTGCTACGTGTTGAACAGATGCAGAAAAGGGATCAATATCTCCTCTCTCACACCACTGTGCAAATTTGTTGATTCTATAATTATATGTCTTTGTGGTTGAAACTCTTCTGGCTGAAGCAACAAACTTCGCTGCTTGCTCAGAAAAGCCACCCTCAATTGCACGCTGCTTGATAACATCCATGCAGTCAATCTGAACATTTCTGGTCTGTCGTGAAGGTACAGACCCTTGTTCTGAGAGATTAGATCTCTTGCGTCTGGAAGAGGGATTGGATTGCAGACCAGAAGGTCCAGCAGATCCATAAACCATGATCGGCCTGGCCAATACGGGGCGATCAGTAGTACTTGGCACATCCCCTCTCTTATCTTTGTCAGAACTTTCGGGATGAGGATTGTTGGAGGGTACGCATACGCGTACATTCCCTCCCAACTTATCGCCAGTGCGTCTACTGCTAAGGCTAGCGGGTCCGGGATCGGTGACACGTAAGTGACCATCTTTGCGTTTTGATTCATTGCAAACAGGTCGACATTTGGCTTGCCCCATTGTTTGAATAGAACCTCCGATACCGATTGGTTGAGCTGCCATTCCGTCGGACGACAAACCGTCCTTCGACTGAGAGCATCCACTAGGATGTTCAATCTTCCTGGAATGTGTGCTGCCCGAAGAATAATATTCCTCTCTTGGCACCACAGCAGAAGGTTCCAAACCATCATACACAACTCTGGTGATCTCGTCCCGCGCTGGCGGTTCAAATAAGACACCACTGTTGAGTTGTCTGTCCTTATTAGGACAACTTTGTCTTGAATTACTCTCGAACTTTCGAAGTGCAAATACCACCGCTAATAGTCCGATCCCATTCCCCTGACACTGACTGATTGTCCAATACCGCTCCCCAACCCGTCAACGATGCATCCGTGAAGATGGACATCTGAGGTTGAGGGGGTTGTAGAGGAACACCTCGCAGGAGATTCTGTTCCGATAACCACCACTGAAGGTGGAATATCAATGGTTCTTTTACTGGTATCCTCAGAGATAACGGATCCGTTTTCTGAGACCAGAATGACATTAGATACATCTGAATTGGCCTGCGCCTGAGTGCCGCATATGGAACCACCTTCTCCAGAGATACTAGTAACCCCAGTATCCTGAGAAACTGGCGCGTCGTCAGATAGGCTTCTAGAGAAACCGACTCCATAACTGCAATCAGGCTTTTGACTCTGCTCTCCGCCGGAAAAGCTACGCCGTCCCTGAGATTGAAAAAGATTCCCAGATAAACAAACTCCTGGGATGGAGTCAGTTCTGATTTCTCTAGATTCACAATCCACCCTAGATCCTTTAATAAGGCTAGGACTATCTGCAGATTGCTGCGCAGAGTGACTGGATTCCCCGCCTTCAGCAGCCAGTCGTCTATGTACGTGTGAACAGCTATGTTTCTCCTGCGAAGTAAAGAAGTCATGGCGAGAACCACCTTGGTGAAGACCCTCAGAGCTGTGGTCAGGCCAAACGGGAGAGCATTGAATTCCCAAACATTGTCTTGGAATGCAAAACGAAGGTACTTCTGAAAAGGAATTGACATTGGAATATGAAAATATGCATCCTTCAGATCTATCGACACTCCCCACATACCTTTCCTCAGCCCTGTCATTACTGCTGCTACCGTCTCCATCTGAAATTTGGGAGAAAGAATAAATTTGTTCAACGGTTTGAGATTGAGAATTGGTCTCCATCCTCCGGTACGCTTCAGAACATGATCGAATAGAAGCCCAGTGAAGACTGATCGTTGACTAGATGAATCGCCTTCTTCTGACGAAGAGATTCTATTTCTGATCGAATGCCGTCTAGACGATCTGATTCCCATGGAACAGGAGTCCATATTGGAGTCGAGGTTAACGGAACTAACGATTGATGGATGAGCCAGTCCGGATCGTAGCCATTTCTTATCCACTGACAAACTAAACAGTCGCGCACGACCTGTTCCCATTGGCTTAGGAATAACTTAAGTCTGCCTCCGACGGAAGGAATCTGCACACAGCTGTCGGTCAAGATTGGCCGATAAGACGCTAAATCGCTTGGGTGAAGATTCTCGACTCCATTCGCCTCCAAAGCCACCGGTACTGGTTCCGCCGGAAACCTGTCAGGAACGAGCCCCACGGCCGCCCCGCGGCTTCTTGTAGTACGACGGTCCGGAACCGCCGCCACGGCCTTCTTTACGTTACGGTAGCCGCCGCGGACCCGAACCGCCACCCTTCCTGTCTTCCTCATACGGCCTCTTATTAGAGGACTTGTATGAGGATGAACGGCCAGGTCCTTGTGATCCGGATGGCCTATGGGCATCATGGTCAGAAGGACGGAAGGGCGATCTAGGACGCTGCCTCTGCTGCTCCTGTCTATGCTGACGGTAGGACTGCTGCGGCTGGGTCCTCTTAGTCGACTTCCACGACTTGCCGACCACCTCTTGCTCCGCCACCATTGACGCAACCTTGGAGAGCGCTTGTCGTGCCGAGCCGCCGAACAAGCCTGGACCTATGAAAGGTGCAGAAGATAATGCAGCCCTCATCTCTGGTCCTGGTTCTACACAATCGAGAACCATTCTCCGTCGCTCTGCCAATGTCCTAGTGATCACCCTGGCCAGGCAATCTTGAGACAGGCGCATGGTGTCCCGAACAACTTCGGGAGCAGCCTCTGGCACCTGTCCACCCTCCGCCGTGCAGTCCAGCATACCCTGCAGGATGGTACACCCGTGCGACAGCGCAGCCATGGCTGCCCTCGCCGCATCCTCAATGAGCGTGAGCTCATTGAACGGGTCTTTGTTGGTCTGAGAAACCAAAGGACGCGACCGCCCCTTAGCCTTCCCAGCCAACGGCCTATTCAGAGCCTCTCGTTCCGCAACGGAAAGCTGTGGAACACGGGCGTACTGATGGTAGGCCAGCTCCGGAAAATGGACCCTACTCCTTATCCCCTTCGGGGCCTTTGGCAATGCATAGTCTGGCTGAACCAGACGGTATGCCGCAACCTCCAGCATGTCGGAAGTCTGCGTGTCCAAAGGGAGTGTCGGCATGGCAGAAGAGCCACTTGACAGAGCGCTAGCCGCTCGCTCTGACATCCGCTCCATCGCCAGATCGCGCTGAGATCCCAGATCAGATGCCAACCCGAGACGATTGGTCATCCATCCAAGGACCTGCACCCATTCAGCTTCGGTGCAGAAAACGGACTCGTCCATCAATGAACTCCCGTTTTCATCCTCCCTCTCTCCCTTAGATGAGAGGGCCACCGACGATCCATGCTGAGCGCTATGAGACCCGTCTCTGCCAAGACAGAGCGCATCCATAGCGCGACTACCAGCGGCACCGGTGTCTAACGAATCACCAGACCCGGATTCTCCGCAGTCCATCGGCTCCAGCACGGGAGCCGGGACTACGACCGCCTTACCCACGGCTGGCACTGTCACTCCGATAGGAGCCGCACCTAACGCCGCTGGGATACCAGCAGGAACCGCAAAACACGGCTCTGCTGATCCCTCCGGTTGCACAAATAGCGGATGGAAAATGCCCGACGGAACGTCGACATCACCGTCCGCCTGGCAAACCCGTACCAATCCCGAGAGCAACCCCTGGGATGTACCGGGCATTGCCGTCATAGACATATCCGGCATGCCGGAATCTTCCATCAGCAACAGATCTTCCTCCTCTATCGTCGGCTCTTGAGCCAAGGACAGAGAAGGGGCAGGTGCATGACCCTCAGCAGAACTAGCCGGACCACCTAATGGTTGTCCTGCACCAGCTTGCGTCACCGGGACCGTGGACTGCAATGACTCAAACATTGCCTTGAACTGGGCTGCCCATACGCCCAGAGCTGAATCCATCCTGTCATTCAGCCGACCTTCCAGTCCCATCAACGACGCCTGCTGCAACTTCGCTGCCTTGTCCTTCGCGATCCTCTCCAGTCTCGCACGCCGATCCCTGTCACCATTGCCGACGACTACTTCACACACACATCACAAGGACTCCCGACCTTACACTGAGCGCACGCCACGCAGTGATGTCCCAAATACTTCCGTTTCATGAACAGGTTGCACTTTTGGCACAACGTATCCGGATTTTTAGGTTTCTGCGAACACAGAGAAAAATTAAAACGCTGCACATGACAAATGATGACGAGCAATACGCACAATCAACTTGATAGTTAAGATTTCTTAAACACATTAACTTTCTCTTAAATTAATGATAATCAAGTTCTTAGGCAGGAGATATTTGAAACTTTTTTGAGTGAAAATTCTTTAAAAACACAACTCAGCCTTTAACTAACGTTAAATAACCAAGAATACATCGCCGATCGCTACAAACACCCTCGACACTGAAGCGAAGGCTAAAATCGGCGATAAACAGAGTGCATAGACACACCAAGCCAAGAACGACATAATTCATGGGCGCCGCCCTCTTGGCTAAGGGCGCATCCATATTTAGAGGAACCGAGTCGCAAGAGAAATTAACCGAGTACCCGAATTAAACTAAAAGTTAACGGGTACAGAAGCGACTCCAACAATGGCTAACATTAAGGAAATTTCAAACAGTCATTATGGCACGAATGTATAAATTCTAGATTGATACAACCTGCCCCTGTGATGATTTCCCTTTTTCTTCCATGATGCCAACAGTAACACACTCCAACAACACTTAAATCAGTTAAAATTGAAAATTTTAAGAGCTTTGACAAAACGTGATTTTCTCAAGTCGCAAAATAGACGAATCTGACTGAATTGACTCGGTACCTGCGGCTATGGTATTCCCGGACACAGTATGGGCAGGACCAGGCGAGTGCGGAGTTTTAATTGTTTATTTTGAGCTAGACTGGATAATAGACATTATCATAATAGTACATCTGGTAAGTATTATTCGAAGTAGAAAGTAGTTCCTGTCAGCATTAATTGGTTTAGGGATTTATTTGTATGAAGAAATTGTACAACTTTAGCAATTTTGGCGTTAAAATCACAGGAGGATTTGTAGGAGTGTATGCATTGTTATCTCGCCCACCCAGTCCCCCTGCTTGCATAACATGTACGCTAATTGCAGGAAACCATTAAAATGGTAGCCTATGTCCGCCTGAATACACATCTAAGACTACACATATAATAAAACACAATGATGATTCCTCTGTCCAATGAACTATCAGTAACGATTGCAACAAATCAGAATGCACATGTATTTGCGCGTCGTCTATCAGATTCAAGTAGCAGATCAGTCTGTAATAAACTTTTGACCCTTACAGACGCAAACTTACTAGACTCAAAATTATCTCAAAATTTGCACAAATTTCTTTGCGGGTATCAGATTCAGGTAGCAGATCAGTCTGTAATACACTTTTGACCCTTACAGACTCAAAAAATTTCACATAATTTCTTTGCGTATTAGACATTCTTGTTTCAAAGATTTCCGTACCTCTTGAGAAACTCATTTGTAGTGAAAATAATCAAACTTGCGAAATTTTTCAATTTTATTTATTTGCTAATTGATAATTTCAAAATTCAGCGTATCATACGCAAATATAAATTGTTAAAATCTTATACTTTTAGAGGCTTCAATTGTAGCACTAAACTTCTTCTAAATATCTTTGAGCACTCTAGCATTATCTAGCAGACGTACAGTGTTCACTTTTTAAATTGCTACTTCCGGAATTTTCGTTCCCTTCTTTAGGCACAGTCTACGCGACGGTACCTGAAAAAAACCCCACAAAAGTTGTATATAAGTTAAATTAGATAGGAACTCGGAGTAGGAAACATAATATATATATATATACGCATATAGAATATTCATTCGTAGCGGATAGTAGTTATTGTTAGGCTTATTAGGAATACCATAGGAATACTATAACGGTCATTTTCGTCCCTACCGTGGTCATTTTAGCTCGCGGTCATTATAGACTGAGATCGATCTTAAGATGCCCGGATGTGCGAAACTATGAATGTATTGTCATAATGCCTTGGCTTATGTCTACTTATGTCAAATCATGTGTAATTTGTATGTTATTCTATGTCATGGGTCCACAAGATAATAGGCACAGCCTCCAGTCGACTCCCTGTTATCATATTTGTAATTTGTTATATTTACCAAGAGAATAAATCAAATCAAATCAATAAATAATTTTTCATATTATTATTTTACAGATGATGATAACACTTGAAGCCACACAGAATAGTTTGCAAATTGTGACACCAGGCAAATCTTCAACACGGTAATATATAGTACACAAACCACTATGTGTTATCTGTTGTCTGTCTGCTTTGGTAAGTGGTGTTGTACATACTGTATGGGAAAATCATTTGTAAAAGAAACAGTAACTTGTAGAGACTTCAAAAAGGAAAATATAGAAATTTTCAAAAACAATATGGCTAACATAAACTGGAACCAGGTAATTGAATCCCAGTCATGTGAAGATGCCTACAACACCTTCCACACTATATGCTCTAACATCTATGAATCTGCCTTTCCACTTAAAAATATTAAGAAATTTAAACAAAATCCTACTAAACCATGGATTACAAGAGGAGTGATAGCTGCCTGTCACAAGAAAAACAAGTTATATCTGAATTTTATTAAATATCCGACAAAGTATAATGACTCACAGTTCAAGAAATATAGAAACAGGCTAAATCAGATAATTAGGACAGCAAAAATACATTATTTTCATAATAAATTTGATGAACAAAAAGATAATATAAAGGAAACATGGAAACTGATTAAATCATTACTAAATAAGAAAAAAACCAATACTGAAGCATCACGGTTTATTTATAATAATAGAGTCATTAACGACAAAAAAGAAATAGCAGACAAATTTAATGAGTATTTTACTAACATTGGTCCTAATTTATCACAAAAAATTCAACCCAGCTCGAACATACATATAACGGACTTTCTAACAGGTAGTTATCAACACTCTATTTTCCTAAATCCAACAGATACTCACGAAATCTACAAAATACTAATGCAAATTAACACAGCTAAAAGTGCTGGAATCGATAATTTCAAATGGAAAATTTTTAAACACTGTGTAACAGAAATACTAACACCATTGGACCACATCTGTAATCTCTCACTTACACAGGGAGTATTTCCATCAAGATTAAAGGTTGCACGTGTGACACCCATATACAAAGCTAAAGATGTATCTGACTTTACTAATTATCGGCCAGTCTCGGTACTTCCACTTTTCTCAAAACTCTTAGAAAAGCTGTATTTTAGTAGAATTACTAAATATCTAAACAAAAACTCAATCATATATCCTTCTCAATATGGTTTCAGAGAAAAACACTCTACTATGCTTGCCATTGTGGATATGATAGAAAAATTATCAACCTCCCTTGAGAATAATGAACATACGCTAGGTGTATTCTTGGATCTTTCCAAAGCCTTCGATACAATTGATCATACAATTTTACTGCAAAAGCTTGCATACTATGGAATAAGAGGTACTGCATTGAACTGGATACAGAGTTACCTGTCAAACAGGGAACAGTGTGTACAATTCAATGGGGCTATCTCTGAATACAAAAATATAGTCTGTGGTGTTCCCCAAGGTTCAGTTCTTGGGCCCCTGCTGTTTCTCCTATATATGAATGACATACCCAAAGTCTGCAAACATCTCTCACTAATACTTTTTGCAGATGACACAAATGCTTTCTGCAGCCACAAGGATATAGAAATTCTATACAAAAATGTCAATAATGAAATGGCAAAATTAATAGACTGGTTTAAAGTAAACAAATTATCCTTAAATGTATCAAAAACTAATTATATACTATTCACAAAATCTAAGAAACTAAAAGAAATAGCTCTCCCAAACCTCTATATCGACAACCAGATAATTCAAGAAGCACAATATGCTAAGTTTTTAGGAGTATATCTGGACAAAAATTTAACATGGGAGAAGCATATTGAAATTATTACTACCAGGGTAGCAAAAAGCATTGGCATCATTCGCAGACTGAAACCCTATCTAACACCTAATATTATTAAAACCCTGTACTGCACAATGATACTTCCTCACATCACCTACTGCAATGCTATCTGGACTAATACATCTCAAGCTAGACTAAAAAAACTAAAATCTCTGCAAAAGCAATCTATTAAACTATTTTCACAAACAGCAGGTGGCCAGGATATCTTTAAATCAGAAAAGGTCTTAAAACTTGAGGACATAGGAGGGCTCCAACTATACACAATCTTAAGGGACTTCCACAATGGCAACTTACCCTCATCCTTATCTAACATTTTTATGCTCAATACACAATTGCATCCTCACAACACAAGAACAAGAGATAACCTCCATTCAACACACCACCAAACAAAAGCAGCACAACAAAAACCCTCATACAAAGCAATTCAGTTATGGAATAATACAGACACAAACACACGCACAGCCATCATAAAGCTACAGTACTTTAAGCAGAATATCAAAAAGAAGATTATAGAAACCTACTAGACTCTGGAAAACACACACCATCATGGCATGCTATTCTCATACTTGCACCCAGTCACCAGAACAAATAATAATAATAATATTAATAATAAGAAGAATATCTGTCATAATGGTAACTACCAAACAACTAACTCTACCATCACAGCCTAAAAAATACTTTGTCATTGATAATAAGAATATGTAATATAGAATTATTAACTTAAGCAAGATAAGCACACATCCCTCTGTCATGTCTTTCCCTGTAAAAATGTAAATTGTCATACGTCTATTAACTGTTGGACTGCTGGAAGCGGACAATAACTCCAATTGGCAATGACTCTGGATTGGCTGAGTATTCTAGAAAAATTTGACTGAAAGTTGCTTGTGGCTTAGCCACCGACAACGTTTGGTCAAATTGTTTTAGAGGTACTCAGCATAGCCTGAGTTAGGCTCCATGGAAAATGTAGACTGCAGAGGCTTGGCAGCGAGACAGTTAACTATATGTATATATAGGACTATAACATGTTAACCGTATGTATTCAGTATTCTCATGTCCTATACTGTTGTTGTTATATGTTATATGTTATATGTAGGGGTCCACCGCCACATAGGCTCTGCCTTTGGTGGACTACCTGTTGTGAAACTGTAAATGTATATTCTATATCAAAATAAATAATCTTGAACTTGAACTTGAAATATTACATTAACATTATTACGAAAACTGGTGTCATTATTTGTTTTTAGAGTTTAAGAGACATTTGATGAAATCGTGTGTACTCTATTATTAGCCATTGTTTTAAAGACACATACTACGAAATAAATACAAGCTTCACACCTTTGCAAAATAAAAGTGCGCATGAAGCAGAGGCTGCTGCTGATGCTGTTGATATTGTTGTTGTTGTTCAGTTATTGCGGTTAGGGTAGAGGATATTTCACTAGGCTGGTACCCGACTCCTCATTCCCTCGCTGGCGATTCTCTGGCTCATTGGAGTCGGGTACCAGCTTAATATTTCACATACTCTGAATCCTAGAGAGTATTTCAAGAAGGAATCGATAACTCAAATCCCGACTCATTAAAAACTACTCCACGTTACCCGTTTGGTTCCCTGGATCTCCGAGAATCATCTAGTAATATCAGGCTGTTACGTATGCATTTCGAAAGTTAGCGCAAAACGCTAACAAGTGGGAGCTTGGCGTGATTCTTCAGAATTCCATTCAACCTCATTTGCATATTACTAACAGATGGGTCCAGTTACGAGGACCGTTGAATAATAAATAAGTCCTGAAGACGGCCAAAATAAAAATAGAGCCCTTGGATGAGTTCAGGTGCGTGCGTGTGCGTGTGTGTGTGCGTGCGTGCGTGTGTGTGTGTGTGTGTGTGTGGGGGGTGGGGGGGGGGGGGGTGTTGATGGTTATATCAAGTCCCTGTCCATTTCAAGAATATCAATTATTTTAATTCCCTTAGACCCTTATGGTTTTTTCTGACGTCAGTGAAAATTGGTGAGCTGTGCCGTACTAGTCTATGCTATACTGATGTAAATCCATACTAGTCCAAGCTATAATAGTCTAAGGTAGACTAGTCTAAGCTATACCTATACTAGGCTAAGCCATACTAGTTTAAGCTGTATACTAGTCTGATCGATGTCTAGGCTATATTAGTCTAGTCTAAGCTATATATAGCACTATAGTCTAAGCTATACTAGTATAAGTCATACAAGTCCAAGCCATAATAGTCTAAGCTATAGTAGTCTACGTTATACTGGTCTAAGATATACTAGTATAATATAAGCTATGTTAGTCTGGTCAAAGCTATACGAGTATAGTCCTAGCTATATTAGGCTATTCTAAGCTCTGTTATCCTAGTCTAAGCTATACTATGCTAGTCTAAGCTATGCTCGTCTAGGCTAAGCTATGCCAGTCTAGTCTAAGTTATAGTAGTCTAGTCTAAGCTATACTAGTCTAGGCTAAGCTATGCCATACTAGTCTAGGCTAAACTATGCTGTACTAGTCTAGGCTAAGCTATACTAGTCTAATCTAAGCTATAGTAGTCTAGCCTAGGCTATAGTAGTCTAAGCTATACTGGACAAGGCTAAGCAATACTAGTCTAGGCTAAGCTGTGATATACTAGTCTAGGCTAAACTATGCTATACTAGTCTAGGCTTACGCTATACTTGTCTAAGTTATACTAGTCTGAGCTATACTAGTCTAAGCTATACTAGTCTAAGTAATACTTGTCTAGTCTAAGCTATGCTACTTTGGTCTAAGCTGTACTAAACTAGTTTAAGCTATACTAGTGTAAGCTATACTATACAATTCTACGCTAAGCTATGCTATACTAAACTAAGCTATGCTATACCAGTCTAGGCTAAGCTATGCTTTATTAGACTAGGCTAAGCTATGCTATACTACATTAGGGTAAGCTATGCTGTACGAGTCTAGGCTATAACTCTTTGCAGATGACACAAAGATGCACAAAGAGACAAAGACATTTGAAGAGAAGAAAAAGCTACAAGAAGATCTGGATTCCCTAAAAAAGATGGACTGACACATGGTTACTGCGGTTTCACCCACATAATTGCGAGGTTATGACGGTACAGAGTGGAACAAAGAAAGAGGAAAACACATATGAGTATTGTCTACAAAATCAGGATGCTGACTTGGTGACCCTGGAAATCTGGCACAAGAAAAAGATAAAAGATATAGGCGTCACAGTGGAGAATTACTTGTCATTTAAGCAACACATACAGCCACTGGTAAATAAGGCAAACTCAATAATGGGACTGATAAGGAGATCCTTCAGCTTCCTAGATGAAGACATGTTCATCAGCCTTTTCAAAGCGCTGGATATACCTCACCTGGAATATGCTTTATATGGGGGGGGGGGGGGGGGGCGCACACTTAAAAGGACATAGCGACGCTGGAAAATGTGCAGAGAAGAGCAACACAATTGATTTACAGACTGAAGGATCTGGAGTATCCCGACCGATTAAGAAAGCTAGGACTTCCATCACTCAAATATAGAAGACTAAGAGGAGATATGATAGAGCTAAGATGTGCTAGGATAAGCTATGCTAATCTATGCTAAGCTATGCTACTCTACACTAACCTATGCTAGTCTAAGCTATGCTAGTATAAGCTAAGCTATGCTAACCTATTCAGAGCTATGCTAGTCTTGGCTAAGCTAAAATATAGTCTAATCTAAGTTATGCTATGCTAGTCTAGGCTAAGCTAAGCTCTGCTAGTGTAAGCTAAGCTATGATAGTCTACACTAAGCTGTGCTAGTCTAAGCTATGCTAGTCTAAGCTAAGCTAGTCTATGCTAAGCTAAACTATGATAGGCTATGCTAGTCTAAGCTAATCTATGCTATGTTCGGCTAAGTTAAGCGAAGATAATAAGTAAGTTTACATTTTACAGTTTAGTTTTCACCGAAGTGCTCAGCAAGTTTTACATCGCTTAGCCCCTGGTCATTGGGCCCGTTCTCCCTTATGGAACTGTCAGCTGGGTTGCATCTTAAGCTATGCATTCACATTACCTACACTGCCCTCGCATATTTACAGCTAAGTGGACTGGAGCAAGGCAGAGTGAAGTGCCTTGCTCAAGGACACAACACAGTGGCCCGGGAGGAGAACTGTCAACCTTTGAATTACCACCCCTCGCGACTAAGACACAACACAGTGGCCCGGGAGGAGAACTGTCAACCTTTGAGTTACCAACGCTCGCGACAAACCACTCGTCCACTATGCCTTTACTCTAGATAGTCTAATCCAAGTTATTCTAACCTAAGCTGTGTTAAGCTATGCCAAGCTAAGCCAGTCTAAGCCAAGCTAGTCAAAGATAAGTTAGTCTACACTAAGCTATCTAACTCTAAGCTAAGCTATGCCATTCTACACTAAGCTAATATATGCTATGCCAATCTAAGACAGTCTAATCTAAGCTATGTTAGTCTAAACTTAGCTAAGATAATCAACGCTAAGATATGCTAGTTAAGCTGTGCCAAACATTGATAGTCTAAGTTAACCTAAGCTATGCTGGTCTAAGCTAAGATAGGCTAAGCCAACCTATGCTAATTTATGCGAATCTAAGCTATGCTAGTCTAGGCTAAGTTATGCCAAGCTACATTAGTCTAAGCTAAGCTAAGCAAGTTATGCTTGTCTAAGCTAAGCTAGGCTAAGCTATTCTGAGCAACCTATCCTAAGTTATGCTAATCTAATCTATGGTAGTCTATTCTATGCTATGCTTGTTTAAGCTAAGCTAGTCTAAGCTATGATATGATTGTCTAAGCTAAGCTAGTCTGAGCAAAGTTATTATATGCTAGTCCAAGCTGAGGTATGCTAGTCGAGTCTAAGCTGGACTAGCTAGGCCTAGGTAAGAATATGTAATTTATGCCTAGCTTAGCCTATGTTAGGCTAAGCATAAGGCTAGTTTAGGCTAAGCGAGCCTAGAGGCTAGGTCTTTGGTAGCCTAAGGTGACCTTGGTAGGCTACACAGGTTTTGCGTAGGCTAGGCTAATCCTAACAATAGAGTATGCTAGGCGAGGCTAGGGTATGATAGGCTGGGTTAGCTAGGCGTAGACTATGCTATGCTGGGCTAGGCTAGGATAAGTTAGGCTAACCTATAGGCTATGTATAGGGTATGCTAGTCTGTAGGTTATGTATAGGGTAGCCTAAGCTGTACCGGCTATGTGTAGACTAGGCTAATAGAGGTTAGCTAGGTCTAGGTTAGGCTATCCATGCGCTACATTACCCTACCCTACCCTACCGAACAGCACTTATTTTAATAATTTGCCTTTATATCAAGGGCAGTCTTGTTACAATCGCTCTGATTTCTGTAGGTGTATACATATCTGTACATCTACTGGTTATTAGGTACCACTAGTGGTTATTGGTACGTCTCATGGTTATCAGGCATCTCTAGTGGTTACTGGTACCTCTAGTGGTTACATGTAACTCTAGAGGTTACGGGAGTCTCTAGTGGTTACTGATAACTATAGTCGCTATTGGGACCCTCTAGTGGTTATCACGTACATCTAGTGGTTATTTATCAGGTACCTCTAGTGGTTACTGTACCTCTAGTGGTTAGTATATACCTCTATCTTAGCTTAGACTAGCATAGCTTAGACTAGTATATCTTAGACTAGCATAGGCTGGTATAGAGTAGCATATCTTAGCTTTCACTAGCATAGCATATGTTAGCGTTGACTAGCACAGCTTATCATAGCATAGCTTAGCCAAGTATATCTTAGCTTAGCTTATCCAAGTATATCTTAGAATAATTTAGCCAAGTATACCTTAAATTAACCTAGTATAGCTTAGCTTATCCTAGTTTAGCTTAGCTCAATATAGCTTAGCTTAGTTTAGCCCATTATAGCTTAGCCCAGTATAGCATAGTTTATTCCGGTATAGCTTGTTTATGGCAGTATAGCTCAGCCTAGCCAACTACAGCTTAGCTTAGACTAGTATAGCAAAGCTTAGCCTAGATTACTATAGCATAGCTTGGTCTAGTATAGCATAGCTTAGACTATACAAGGGTAGCTTAGCATAGACTACTATAGCTTAGCCTAGGCTAGTGTAGCAAAGCTTTCTGTAGATTAGTATAGCATAGCTTAGCTAAGTCTAGTATAGCATAGCTTAGCCTGGACAAGCATAGCATAGCTTAGCCGTGACGACTATGGCATAGCTTAGACTAGACTACCATAGTTTAGGCTAGACTAGTGTAGCATATCGTAGCATATACTAGTACAGCATAGCCTAGACTAGTATAGCATAGCTTATTCTAGCGTAGTATAGCGTAGCTTAACCTAGACTAGTATAGCATAGCTTAGGCTAGCGTAGTATAGCATATCTTAGCCTAGATTAATAGAGCATATCTTAGCTTAGCCTAAACTGTGATAGCATAGCTTGACCTAGTTTAGCATAGCATAGGTTAGTCTAGACTAGTATAGCATAGCTTAGCTTAGCCTAGACTAGTATAGCATAGCTGGGCCTAGACGAGTATCGTTTAGCCTAGTAAAGTATAACTTAGCTTAGACTAGTATGGCTCAGACTAGTATAGCTTAGACTAGACTAGTAGAGACTTGACTAGTGCAGCTTAAATTAGACTAGTGTAGCCTAAACTAGACTAGCATAGCTCAGACTAGACTATTACAGTTTAGACTAGCATAGCTTAGATAGACTAAACTAGTATAGCTTAGACTAAACTAGTATAGCTAGGTCTAGACTAGCATAGCTTTGACTAGACAAATATAGCTTAGACTATTGTTGCATAGATGGATAGCTAGTATAGCTTAGACTAGACTAGTGTAGCTTAGACTAGACTAGTATAGCTTAGTCTCGTATAGCTTAGACTAATGTTGCTAATATGGCTTAGACACGTATGACTTAGACTCGTTTAGCCTTAGACTATACTAGTATAGTTTGGACTAGACTAACATAGCTTGGACTAGACTCGCATAGCCTAAACTAGTATAGCTTAGACTAATAAAGCCTAGACTAGTGTGACGTAGACTAGTATACCTTAGAATAGGATACCTTAGACGAGTATACCTTAGACTAGTATAACTTAGACTAGTGTGACTTAGACTAGTATGGCTTAGACTGGTATGGCTTAGACTAATATGGCTTAGACTAGTATAGTTTAGACTACTATAGCTTAGACTAGTACAGCTTAGACTAGTATACATTGGCTTAGCTTGGCTTAGCTTGGCTTAGCTTAGCTTGGCTTAGCACTGCCCCAGTCTACCTAGCTGTAAATAGGTTCATGTCATATGTAGATGCCGTGCTTGGACTGCTGCCTGCCTTTCAGTCTGTCTGTCTGTCTGTCTGTCTAGCCTTAGGCTTAGTCTCCCATGGGTTAGCCTAGACATATCGCCTGAAATTCAATAAGCATAGAATTGATGCATTTCAATTAATAGCATTGAATTCCGGCCATCATATTGAAGATTTTTTATGTGTCTCCTGTTTATATGCTACGTATACGTTCTTATAAGGTATACTTGACTATGAAGTCTCTTCCGTTTTGGGTAAGATTTGTATGTAAGGTTGCTGCGACAACCCACATTACCGAGAACGAAAGAAATAGATATCAGCTCGCCTCGTTTATAGCTGAACTTAACGATACTTGTATTTGATATCCGGGCCTGATCTGACTGACTACCAGAACTTGCAGGTAAGCTACAGTGATCTTCCGTAGTCCCCAGAATTAATATCACAACTCAAACTCTTGCCTTGAGGTTATCAAGGTGATACTTTTATTAAATCTACTGTACACTATAACTAATGGTGGCTTTTGCTGCCACGAGTAAAAGATAAGTACATATACGAGTTTGACTATTTTATACTACTTTACTTAACTTGGCTGTTTCCTATTTGCTACTGATTCGTATTACTCCCCTTCACAACGGGTCTGCTATACTCTATCAACCTAACTAGCTATCTCCTACTCCAATATATTCAGAGATAGCATTTCGATGCCAACGACGGACCTCGACGATTATCAAAGTACCCCATATATACTCCTTTGAGTTTCCCGCCCATGTTCATTTGTCTTCTCTTTCGGGCTGGATGCTCATTGATTGTGACGTCATCCCGACCAATCATACTCTGATTATTCCTTCCGAAAAGGGAACCCTGAACATGGTCCAACCGGTTTGGGCTGGTTCCGCTTTGATGCGCTCTGTCAGCTAACCAACAACATCACCGAATGTGTTGTTGTTGCATGTCTCCTTTTGAGGGACATATAGTTGATATACAAATTTAGATAAATTTAGATTGTTTTACTTATTCCTACAGGACGCTACAATGTCTCTGTCCTGTCCCTTGCCTACTAGGCATCCGCCTGTAGGATAGGAAGGTTAATAGCATGTGAGCTACATGAGCTCATCACCAGCTGGTGTTGTTGTGCTTTCTATAGGGAGTCGACATGCTGACTGTCATCCCTAAATGTTAACCATCATTCAGTCCGTCACGTCCAAACCTATCGATTCCTATGATTCACATTGCTTGATTATTTACTAAACCACTGGCCGAAACAGCTGCTGAATATCCTGAAAGTGTGTGCCGATCCCACATCACCAACTTTCATCCTCAACTATTGACAGATATCATCAACCCACAACCGGTGGTCCTTTCTCATCTTATTCAGTTCCTACTCAATTCTGACTACATATAGTTACAGTATCAAACCAGTTTTGCATCCATTTCTGCAAAACACTGATTCATCAGCACTGGCCAATGTCACCAAGTGCAGCGTCCTACTGCGTATATACTATGATGATGCCTATCGTGCTACCCCGTTCATTAGCTCACCTGGTAATTTCAAAGATGAATTTCATTACGGTCTTACTCATAAATATAAGATGTCGACAGGGTCATGACTCCCCACCAGACAATCCGATATCTACACACGCCCTCCAACCAAAGTTAATTAACCATCTCTCAAGGCCTTAAGAGAGTGTTAATTAACTCGTTGTGAAACATCAACAACAAAACCACACTATACCAGCGGCTCTCTAAACGGAAAACACACACAATCGAGACAACTTATACAATAGTAAACAATCAAAATAAATACGGAAATCATCGTAACGGTATTCACAACTCTAGGGCAATGCCATATCAACGATACCTATAACCTAAACCCGACAGTGCAAAATCCTCACAACACAGAGAAAATGTACCTACGCCCTGGCACAGAATATCATGCGCAAATGACTGTACCAGGGTATAAACCAATACAAACATACATGTCCGGGTAACGGAATATCATGCGCAAATGACCGTCCCCGGAAACACATTAATAGCATCATTAATAACCTTGACACTCAAGGTGCAATAAACTAAATGAGACTGTACCAGGGTATAAAACAATACAAACATACATGTCCGGGTAACAGAATATCATGCGCAAATGACCGTCCCCGGAAACACATTAATAGCATCATTAATATCCTTGACACTCAAGGTGCAATAAACTAAACTCTACGCGTTCATACAATAGTAATCCTAATCCTACAGAGCAAATTCCTTACAGGTCATATAACAGTTCCTACGACAACAAATAGTTCATCCCTAATTAATGTTCCATACCCAGCAAATGAAGTTAGTACCAAAACGTCACATGGATATACCCAATTGAGCCACACACTCGTTAGGATCCTCCACGTCGTCATAGAGTACCGTCTCAACCCAGTCGGCAGCCATCGGGTCGATCCCAGTCCTCGCATTAGCATTAGGCGACGACCCGGTTGCCAACCTCAGCGGCTCCGGTAGTGCTGCAGTTTTCCGGGGCTACTGGGCCTGAATTGTCGGTGCACTAATATGAATGGCGGTACAAGTATCACTACTATAGGCCGCACATGGCTTGCATTTTAGCCAGTCCCACATGCGCGATAATACTCCACATTTATATAGAATAATCACAACAATGAGCACAATCACGAAGGAGCCAGTCGAATAGGACACAAGAGAGCGTACCCCGATGCCATCAACCATCACTGGGTCGATTGCGGACAATGGTGCTAGCGGCACGTACTTAAACTTCTGTAAATGGTTCTAGGGTTGTACTTTTAAATGATCAACGATCATGGACTGATTAAGGACGCCGGTCACATCCAAGTGGGGCATCTCAATGGCCAGGCTAATCCGAGTGTACGTCCGACTGTAAGACGCCACAGGCTCGAATTGCCAACCCCTGCCACTATACACACACTTTCCAGACATCAACGCATACACACCACTTTCCACCTCGCATCAGTCAGTCAGTCGCCTGTCACAGTGAATTTCCATAGTCTCACTGAACGTTTGCAACACTACGCCTATTTTCTTATTGGTAAACAGTTTGCTAGATGTTTCGTTTGATTCGGAGAGCTGAATATTACAAGCACTGTCGGTGGTATTGGTTAACAGGCTTTCAATGCATGGAACGTGGGTCTTGTCGACCCGTAGTGGACCATGACACACTCGGGGCCCCTCACCGTGACATTCGGATGGCGTGAAGTACCATCCAGTCTTGGTGTCGAGACCGATGCTGGTCCACGCGATCAGTACCTGCATGTAGTATCCCCTCGCATTTAGCGGTTCCGGCCACGAATGCAACCCGTATTCGATATATTTGCCGCCATCAATTAGTGGTAACGTCGCTACATAATGGAGTTGTGAGTCGTCTTTCCACAACGGATACACAACCATGTTGCGGTAGTACCACTGATATGGACGTACCAGCCGATTTCCCACACTAACTTGTTTGGCCACGGAAGTGAGGTCAGCAGGACTGAATAATTCTTCCGTTAGTCTACCTAACTCTAGGGATGCAGTTTGTCTATGAAACTGTGTTGCTGCCTTCTGGTAGCTATAAACCACACTTTCGGCAGAGTCAATAATGTGTCCAAGTCGCACTAATGCGTATAAGTCGGCTTGTCGGGCGGCGTGCACCTTAAACATATCGCTCACATTTCTAGTCAATTCCACCAGGCCAGCAGTAACTTCATTGATACGGTCAACGTTGGTATTGATCCCTACGAATGCCAGTTTCACATGGGACGCTAGTTTGTTGGAGAAATGTACCAAACGATTCATGTCCCTCAAAGCAACTTTGACTACCTCTTTAATTGCCTCTATATCACCAGAGGTAGCGGTACCAAATAGAGACGAGGCCATGCCCCCGACAAAGTCAAATAAGCCACGTTTGCATCGTATACTGTCCCTACTCACCATAGTGTGTTGTGTCCTAACAGCGATCTTCTTAATATTGGTAACACGATGTTGCAAACCGAAAATGTCTTGATTGCTCAATGAAGTCTTTTGACCGATGTCCGCAATAAGAACACGAAATCGCACTAACCGTTAAAGAAATTTGGCAGGCAAATAAGGGTGGTCGATAGACACCACTACGGTCCATTCAGCCTGGATAACGGATATATCCTCGGGGTTAGTTATCATTACCCCGTTCGGTAATCTATGTACACTAGACTTTTTACACAGTCCATTTACTAAACTCACTAGAGCTACTACCACACCTAATCGTAAAATATACATGATGGCTTGACTAATGCGATACTACTAGTACAGTGGTTGTCAGAGATTCAAGCTTATCTCCGGCTGCGTTGCCTTATAACCACCTCTATACGGCTGACGAAGTCCTCGTATAGGGCGTGGCCAAACACACCAATCCTGGGTCGCTTGTTGTCTGAGTCGACATCAGGCATGTGACTGCGCTTGCGCAGAAAGTATGGTTGCGATGGAAGCATGTCCATTGGCTCGTGGGCAGGCTCGGGTACATCCTCCGAGGTGTCCATCACAATTGTACGCAGAGTTTCGATTGTTTCACTCCGTGACTCATGGTTTCGAGTCCCATTCGCACCGGGCTGACTGATGTTGTTGTCAACCCTCTTACCCACCTTGCTCACCCTTGGCTCCTCACCAGAAGCTGGTCGCTTCCGACGAGCCCTATTCATGGGTGGCTCAGCGGAGTCTTTCCCCGGCAACGGTTCAGACTCAGGTACACTTATCCTGGGGTGATGGCTGGCCTTCGTACCTTTAGCAGGGTTACGAACAGGGCGTGGCCGCACCTTGTCCCAACACATCTCTGAGTCGACTACACATAACTTAGATATATTAAGTACACGTACCTTCCCAGACCTTTGATGGTGGACATGAGCCACGGGCCCATTGATCTTAAAAATCTCGTATTCGGGGTCACTGCAAGAGGTCAACTTCATCCTCTCCTCAGCTTTCACGACCACCAAATCGCCAACCTTGTACTCACCAGCGTTTGCACGCTTATTAATTTGTTCTCGGTGAACTTCTCGAGACTTAGCCGTTTCTCCACGAGCGCACAGCAAGGCGTTATTAAGACAGGTAAGTCTTTCGCCAAGATCCTGCGTGGCATCTAGTGGAATGGTCAACGGCAGTCTTGCCCGATGACCATACATCAAATAAAATGGCGCATACCCGTCGTGGAGTGACGAGTGCTGCGGTTTGCTGTCAACGCCGCGGCCAGTTTGTCCTCCCATGCACGAGACTCGTTGTTCATCCCTTTCTGGATTAACTCCTTAAGAGTCCGGTTGAACCTCTCGGTGCGTCCATTTGTTTGGGGGTGGTATGGACTTGATCCCCTATGATCGATACCATGTTCTTTAAACCGTTCTTCCAGAGAATTCGAACAAAACTCTCTACCCTGATCCGTTATTACGATTTCAGGGACACCATGACGCGCGACATACTCATTGAAAAATTTGTCTTCAACATTCTGAGATGTCTTGGCAGCAATCAGATATGCCTCTGCCCATGCAGAACAGTGATCTATTACCGTCATGATATACACATTACCTTTGCTTGATTCCAACAGTGGACCTATCAAATCCATACCGATTATCTGACTCGGATAATTGGCCATGGGCATCTCACTGTACCTAGGGCATGTAGTGACGGGTCGGTTGACCTGGCACGTAGTACACGTATCAAGCATACTCACCATGTCTTTTCTCAAAGACGTCCATACAAACGAATCTCTTACCATACCGATGGTCTTCTTCAGACCTTGGTGACCAGCTCTTTCATGAGCCTTCCGGAGCACTTTCTCACGGAACAGGGTAGGTAAGACAATTCTGGAGTACACAGCGTCCAACGCTGAGGGCGTAACTAAAGAATACAGAATACCGTTCTTAACCATGTACTCCTCCGGGGTGTTCTTAAACAACTCTGGGTATTCCTTGGTTTGTTCGGTACACAACTCGTCGTAGGGAACGTCAAATACCTCTAGAGGGACATGCGGTAGCACCCCCTCATCCACATCCGGTATGACAAAATCGCCTGTGTCTAGGGTGGCGACCTCCACTGGACGACGTAACCTGGACAACATGTCCGCTCGAATATTCTTCGAGCCTTGGATGTATTCTATCTTACATCCGTACTCAGCAATCAGTACTGCCCAGCGCTGCACTTTCATGTTCTTAACTTCTCCCACAAACAAACGTTCTTTAGGGGTTTGTGGTCAGTATACATGGTAAACTGAGCGCCAAATAGATATGGTCTAAGCTTCTTTAATGCATATATTACTGCGTACGCTTCCTTCCCTATTACAGGCCAATTCAGCTGACTGTCTTTAAGAGTAGAGCTCACATACTGGATCACCCGCTCTATACCCTTATCATCAACTTGTACCAATATAGCACCGATCGCATAGCTCGAAGCATCAGTATATAATTTATAGGGGGAATTTAAATTCGGATAGGTGAGAACCGTCTCACTACACAGCAAGTTCTGTAATTTCTTGAATGCTTGCTGTTCATCCTCACCCCATTCAAAACGTTTATACTTCTTAGTGAGTTCTATTAAAGGCTTAGCAATTTCGGCGTAGCCATGCACACAGGATCGGTAGTAACCTGTAGCTCCCAGGAAACTTCTCACCTCGCCCACATCGCATGGTGGTGACATTTCCCTAATGACCTTGACCTTCTGGGCCTGAGGAGCTACTCCTTGTGCGGAAATGCGATATCCTAACAAGTCCACCAACTTACTGGCGAAGTCGCATTTCTTCTTCTTAACTTGTAAATTATATTCCCTAATCTTGCGCATGACCTTACGCAAATGATGTGCATGTTCCATCGGATTTCTCGAATATACGACTATATCGTCGACGAAAACATGCAAATATTTTCCCACAAATTCTCGGAAAATATCATTCATTGCCCTCTGAAATACGGCACCTGAGTTCGCAAAACCGAACGGCATCCGAATCCATTCGAACAAACCTTCACTGCAGACGAACGCTGTTTTCTCTATGTCTTGGCTGTCCATTGGTATCTGCCAATAGCCAGACTTCAGGTCCATAGTAGAAAATATCGTTGCGCCGCCCATGGAGTCAAATATGTCCGATATATTCGGTAGAGGATAACTATCCTTACGACATACGGCATTCAATTTTCTGTAGTCTACACAAAACCTAGTGTCCCCGTCCTTCATAGGGACCAAAGTAATGGGTGACGCCCAAGGTGATGACGATTGTCTTATGACGCCCACTGCTAGCATCTCGGCCACTTGATTCTTGACCACATGCTGCTTAGCTAGCGGTAGACGGTAGGCTTTCTGCCTTATAGGATATGCATCTCCTGTTGGTACCGTACACCTAACTCTGGGGACTAATCCTAAATTGCCTGGACGAGCCGTATCAAAGATATCCGCAAAGTCCACCATGACTTTGTCAATATCTTTATATCCGATCATTTCTTTACAACTCTCATAAACATATCTCGTTTGTTCCCTATAGGGATACCTAAAGGGATATATCCGGCCAAACCATACTACAACTTTGGCCCGATAGTCAATCTTTGCATTTCCCAATTGCAAAGCATCCGCTCCAAGCAAACATTCATGCCTCATTCTCGCTACCACCGTACTTGGAATAGGCCGGGCGTTCTTGAATTTTACCTGGGTTTCCCCCAAAAGCTCTATTGGGGAACCATTTACAGCTAAGAGCGTCTTTGCTCTTTTCAATGGCCTAGCATTTAACATGCCACGCCATATATCCTTACGAATCAAGGATGTGCTAGCACCAGTATCCACTAAGGCATGCAGGTACTCACCTTGATCCGTTGGACCATTGGAATCCACTTGTAGACGGATTAAAAACCGCTCGGTCAGTGCTTTCACCAACGGTTTTCTCCGTCTTAGTTTAACGGACTCCTTCACCCGCTAACCGCTTCCACGTAACTGTCCCGACAGTTCGATGCATCTCCTCCTCCATAACGGCCATAAGCATCAGTACCCGCGCCGGTCAACACAAAACCCTCCCTATCCTCGTACTCGCTATCTTCCCACATCCTATTACCTAATACTTTGCGTATATTTCGAGAACACTCTCTAGGGGTGATGTGTTGTTCCACTTGGCGATGATCGTTTACTTCGTCGATGTCCATATCGTCGTTACAGTCACGTTTTGGCGCTCTGTGAACTATCTGTCGCTCTGGCTGTCTGGTTGCCCTGACTGATGGCTGGTGTCTACGCTGGTCTCGCATTCCGTGTGGACAATCCCTCACGAAATGGTCATCTTGACCACACACAAAACATCTTACGACTGTAGGCATCTCCTTAGTATTGGCGAACATGTTGTATGTCTTGTTCCCGCAATCCTGGGCCATGTGACCTTCTCGCCCACAACTAAAACAGGTCATAGGCAGTCTCGGTGGTCGAGGTCGCACCGCGGCTTTTCGGGGCGCGTTACGTGATGGTTGGATTGCCTGTGGACATTTGCTCTTGCAATGTCCCGTCTTCCCACAAGCGTAGCACATGATGTGCTTTAGATCCCGCGGAGACGCTGTTCTCGGGACCGGACTATGTCCTTTTGGTGGCGGTTTTGCCCCCTTCTTTACAGCCTGTGTTCTCTGAGGTGCTGGCTTTGGTGCTTCTTCGGTCATCTGGAGATCCCTAACCAGCCCGCTCAGTTGTTCTATCATTTTTGACTGTGCTACAATCTGCCTTTTCAACTGCTTTACCACCATCCATATCTCCCTTTCTTCCTCCGCTTCCAACACACTCACCTCCATCCTCTCTTCACATCGATCCTCTATTTGCATAGCCCGCAACAGATCATTGCATGTCTCTTCCTCCTCTGCTATTTCTATGGCTCTGGTCAGAGTGGTTGCTTTCTTACGGATGATGTGCTTGCTCAACCTTCTGTCGCTCAAAGCCCGCAAGTAAATGCCAAGAACAGTACGGCGATTATCGTTGTTTTCGTTAGGATACGCCCGACTGCTAGCTTCCTTATAGTGCCGGTTGAAAGCAATCACCGTCTCGTTTCTTCTCTGCCTCACTCCTTCCAGATCATACTTGATCCTCTCGTCCTCATTTGTGGACACAAAGTTCATAGTGATATAATCTCGGAAATCATCATACGACACCTCCTCTCGTACCTTGCCGACCATGAAACCATCTATTGCTCTCGCCAACTGCCCTCGAGCCGCCCTGGTTACAACATAGGCGGGGATTCCCTCTAGCCGCCCTTCATTAGCCACGCATACTCTCCTGGTTTCGTCTAAGAAAGTACATACCTCCTCCGGCATGACTCCGTCATAAGACTGTATCCGGTACACCGTGTCCCTTATTTCCCGGCGGTATACCCTGGCAGTTTCCCGTCGGTCACTGCTTTCAACGATTGGCCCCGCCATGGCTGTCCCCATCGCCTGCATGGCGGCTATGGTCTCGGGCCTAAGCTCTACTGCCGGGGGCCTATCGATCGGCGGTAGCGCCGGGTCGTTGGATCCTCTTCCCATTGCCATTCTCGTCACTAATTATAGTGTATACTGATGACCACTCTCGCTACCCGTGGATGCTCGGGGCAACTGATAGCAGTCGTTATCTTGCACAAAGAATTATGGCCGTACTCTCGATGCTGTCACCTGACAGCCTTCTGACTGCTGTGCAACTTCTAGGAATACTGCTACCCTGTCAGCCACGTCTTTAACCACTACGTTCGTGGGTCGTCCCCCGTGTTCTTGGGCCATATACTTTTACGTACTCACTGTTAGTTTTTATTCTGTATCCTAGCAGTTGAAGCCACTGAAGATTTTTTATGTGTCTCCTGTTTATATGCTACGTATACGTTCTTATGAGGTATACTTGACTATGAAGTCTCTTCCATTTTGGATAAGATTTGTATGTAAGGTTGCTGCGACAACCCACCTTACCGAGAACGAAAGAAATAGATATCAGCTCACCTCGTTTATAGCTGAACTTAACGATACTTGTATTTGATATCCGGGCCTGATCTTACTGACTACCAGAACTTGCAGGTAAGCTACGGTGATCTTCCGTAGTCTCCAGCATTAATATCACAACTCAAACTCTTGCCTTGAGGTTATCAAGGTGATAATTTTATTAAATCTACTGTACACTATAACTAATGGTGGCTTTTGCTGCCACGAGTAAAAGATAAGTACATATACGAGTTTGACTATTTTATACTACTTTACTTAACTTGGCTGTTTCCTATTTGCTACTGATTCGTATTACTCCCCTTCACAACGGGTCTGCTATACTCTATCAACCTAACTAGCTATCTCCTACTCCAATATATTCAGAGATAGCTTTTCGACGCCAACGACGGACCTCGACGATTATCAAAGTGCCCCATATATACGCCTTTGAGTTTCCCGCCCATGTTCGTTTGTCTTCTCTTTCCCAGATTCAGGCCGGGTGCTCATTGATTGTGACGTCATCCCGACCAATCATACTCTGATTATTCCTTTCGAAAAGGGAACCCTGAACATGGTCCAACCAGTTTGGTCTGGTTCTGTTTTGATGCGCTCTGTCAGTTATCCAACAACATCACCGAATGTGTTGTTGTTGCATGTCTCCTTTTGAGGGACATATAGTTGATATACAAATTTAGATAAATTTAGATTGTTTTACTTATTCCTACAGGAGGCTACAATATCTCTGTTCTGTCCCTTGCCTACTAGGCATCTGCCTGTAGGATAGGAAGGTTAATAGCACGTGAGCTACATGAGCTCATCACCAGCTGGCGTTGTTGTGCTTTCTATAGGGAGTCGACATGCTGACTGTCATCCCTAAATGTTAACCATCATTCAGTCCGTCACGTCCAAACCTATCGATTCCTACGATTCTCATTGCTTGATTATTTACTAAACCACTGGCCGAAACAGCTGCTGAATATCCTGAAAGTGTGTGCCGATCCCACATCACCAACTTTCATCCTCAACTATTGACAGATATCATCAACCCACAACCGGTGGTCCTTTCTCATCTTATTCAATTCCTACTCAATTCTGACTACATATAGTTACAGTATCAAACCAGTTTTGCATCCATTTCTGCGAAACACTGATTCATCAGCACTGGCCGATGTCACCCAGTGCAGCGTCCTACTGCGTATATACTATGATGATGCCTATCGTGCTACCCCGTTCATTAGCTCACCTGGTAATTTCAAAGATGAATTTCATTAAGGTCTTACTCATAAATATAAGATGTCGACAGGGCCATGACTCCCCACCAGACAATCCGATATCTAAAATATGTAGCCTAGCCTAGGCCTAGCTAACTCGCCTTAGCCTACCCTAGACAGCATATAGGCGAACCTAGTCCATCTTAGCACAATGCTTAGCATAGCATAGACAAGCTCATGTCTAGCTTGCATAGCATAGCCTAGGCCTAGCTAGCCCAGCTTAGACTAAACTAGCCTAACCTAGTCTAGACTATCCCAGCCTAGTATACCTGATTTTAGGCTTAGCTTAGTATATGGTAGCCCAGATTATACTACCTAGAGGTAGTTTTTAGCATAGCATACCCCCGGCTTAGGCTTAGCTTAGCATTGGCTAACCTATGCATAGCGTGTGTAGACTAGCCTGAGCATAGCTATCCCAGCTTAGACTACCATAGACCTAGCCTATAGCATAGACCAGCCTAGCATAACATAGTCTAGCTTGGAATACCCTAGCCCAGCCTAACATACCATAGCTTTAGGCTTTAGCCTAGCATAGGCTATTTTAGGAATAGCTTGGATAGTCTAATCTAGGGCCAGCCAGCCGACTTAGTCATGTCATCGTGATCAATATCAAACAAATGGAAGTGATAGACACACGTTCCATTGGTCTTACTAAGCCATGTGGTGTGGCCTAGTTGACCATATATATATTGAATTCCCAAATGGGGCAGAACACACACATTTTGGGCGCTCTATATATGGTCAATTAGGCCATCCCACTCATAGCGAATTGACTTGAGAGGACCAATGAGAAAGTACATATATTTCTTCCATTTACTACATTGCCGCTTTCACAGGAGCTGACATATCTAGGAGAGCTGTCATATCCATAGGAGTTGTCAGGTCCACAGTTGCCATTATGTGTGCATGACTTGTCACAGCAACATGAGCTGTCATTTTAAGAGGAACTGTTCTATAGTAGCTGCCACGTCTATAAGAGCTATCACTTCCACAGGACTTGCCACCTCTACAGAAACTGTCATATTCATAGGAGATGCTGCATCTATAAAAGCGGTCATGTTTGTTGGAGCTAGCACACCAACTGAAAATGCTACAACCACAAGAGTGGTTATGTCTATAGAATCTTGTTTCTATATGAGCTTTCATATCCATAAGAGGTCGTAGCTGTCATGTGGATACGACTTGCTAAATCCGCAGGAGCTGCCACAT
The DNA here is from genome assembly GCA_034401795.1 of Chaetoderma sp. LZ-2023a. NCBI lineage: Eukaryota > Metazoa > Mollusca > Caudofoveata > Chaetodermatida > Chaetodermatidae > Chaetoderma > Chaetoderma sp. LZ-2023a. Next base: position 110,188,729 of record CM067367.1, read on the forward strand.
CTATAAGAGCTGTTGCATCCACATGAGCTGTCACATATATGGGCGCTGTCGTATACCTAGATGTCACATCCACAGGAGATGTCCCGTCCACATGAGCTGTCACTGTCATGTCGAGAGCAGCTGTCAGCCTGTCACGTCCACATGAGCTGTCATATATATAGGGGCTGTCACGACTATATATGAACTGTTGCATCCACAGTTTTCATATTCGCATGAGCTGTCATATCTATAGATGGCATGTCCACACGGGCTGTCATTTCCACAACCGTTAGATTCACAGGAGCTACCATATACACATGACTTGTCATATACACAGCAGTGGTCGTGTCTATAGGAGCTGTTGCTTTAAGGGAGCTATCACATTTACTTGAGCTGTCATATCCATAGGAGAGGGCACACTCACGACAACTGTTACAGCCATATGAGCTTCCTATGTATATAAGTTGTCACGTCTACAGTTGTTGTAGCTGAATGAGTTGTTTTTATTTCTCTACCAAAGCGGTCATATTTACAGGAGCTGTCACATCAATAGGACCTGTTGCATCCACAAAAGCTGCCACGTCCATTGGAAATGTCACGTCCACTGCCTACTGTGTGTTTGATAGTCACCATGAGTTAAGCGAACTCTGCGACGCTGGACCCGGCCACGTTGTAAAAGAAAAGTTTTTTCCGAGTGTGAGGAGACAAGACGCTAGATGCATATATTATAGGGTGGGCCAAATCAGGGTTGCGAAGCATTGCAATTACATGTTTTATACAGTGTTTGATGTTGCGCTGGAGAAAGGCAAGTGTACCAATGCCCTTCTTAGCTGTGACGTCAATATAGTAGACCCATGCTATGGCATCTGATATGTTTACTCCAATCACTTGCCAGATGTCGGGGTGGGTGGTGGGATATATATATATATATATATTGAACCAAAAAAAGTTGAGCAATTCTGATAAAAACACTAATTAAATATAATTTAGTAAAAAGAACGATTTCATTCGAAAATATTATTTAACTGGTGGGCCATTTTCCAATTTGAAAAATAGTTCATTGTCGCCCTAATGTCAGCATCGCGCCTCTAACGCGGCGTCATTGTTCAGTGTATGGGGTCCAGTTAGAAAAATGTTCTAGAGGGGTCAATAGCGGGTGTGACCTCCGCGCGCATTGATGTCTACCATACACCAGCGGCAAGTCTTCCCATTGCTTCATGCCGCTTATTTTCGGATAACCCTTGGCGGCGGTCCATGTTAGCAGTTGTACAATTTATTAACGTTTTCAGTTCACGTTGGTTACCTGTTTTGAAATGTGGTGTCATTTCACCTACGCGACGCACACATTTTGCGCAAATTTTGACCAGTCCAAATTTTGACCAGTCCATGCAAAATGCATTTTCACATGCAGTAAGCGAACCGGCGTGACAAAACAAGAAATGATTTTGATATCATTACACACAGCGAGGCATTGTGTTGAAAAAATTACTAAACTTTTTTGGCTCAATATATATATTTATCCCGTTAGCGTAGGAGATCTCGCGAGAACACAAATGGCGAGGTCGTACTTGCGACATTCGTATTTCGCGAGATCTCCTTCAATACGAGATCGAGAAAAGTATTCTCGAAGAAGTCACGCCTATATTTTTAGATTGTACTTGCTACAATCTAAACATAGAGCCGCAGCTTCGTGCTATGCCGAGAATACACAGCTATCTCGCTCCCGTTTAGCGTAGGAGATCTTGCGAGAACACGAATGGAACTTGCGTACCAAGATTTTTCCGAGTCGAGTCCTTTGAAATACCCGTTCGGGAATTGTTAATCGGTACCAACTTAAACCGTTGACGAGTCCTACTCGGAAATTTCAGAGTATGTGATATTTCCTGTACCTGCTTATATTCGGGTTGTGTCTAGAATTGCGTATAGTCCCGGCCATTTTGCGCAAGGGATTGTGGCCTCAAACAGCTAACTAGAAAAAGATAGAGCGCGCCCCTATTTTTAGATTGGAACCATAGATTTAGGATATATATATCGCTAGATCGCTCATACGCATACGCTCACCATAGGGGAATGGGATAGATGTCTCGACCGCTGATCTGACGGAGACGATCAGCTATGTATACGGCCTCCAAAAGTCAGTAAATTATTTTTTTTTGTTAATTGTAATAGAAATTCTGCTTAAATAGCACGCAAAGTACGCAACTACAAAACTACGGTAAAAATAAATAGGGGAAATACGGTAATACAGAGAGGCGGTTAGAAGTACAGAAATGTGTTAAAACCTAACACATACATCGCTATAATTCCAAACATTTATGTACATATGATAGCTGTATGATAACTTCTATTCATTTTGGAAACTGCTGCCGTAAGCTGTTGCTGCACACATGTAGGTACCTTTCAGCATTATTGTTTACATAATCTGCACAAATCTTTCTTGTACTGTCCGTGAAACAACTAGGCCTAGCCTTTGAAATCAGCAAGATAATGGTTAAAGCCAATTTGTTTTTTATCTCACAGTTTCCGCGAAACCTGACACCGTTTGGTATAGAAAACGTAAAAAATAAATTAACACGTTTTCAAAACAAGGTAAAATTTCAGTTTTTCTTTGCAAATATAGTGACATATTTACATGTATGAACTGTACTGTAAAACCGCCAACTGGAAGGTATAGAACATCTAAAGAATAAATTAACATGTTTGCAAAACAAGACAGAATTTCTGTTTATGTTTTGTAAGTAAATTAACTTATTTATGAGCTGCATAATGTAGTCTAAGCAGTCGAATCACTTGCAATAAGTGAGCACACATTTTAGCAAGAGCGGTCGATATCGGAGAGCCTTGCCATTATAATCAATTATAGCAAGAGCGGTCACATATTGTCGAGCCTTGCCGTTATAATCAATTAGTTCTTCAGTAGGGTGACGTCATAGTCAAAATACATAATGACTGGAGTAGCTATGTCCAACAGGAACATTGAAAAGTCCTTCAGCTGTACGAATTGAAGAGCTTTACTATTTAATAAGCAGCAGCACCTAGTCAAATTAGTTCCAAAATATTCAACAGCTCGCCCCCATAGTTACCGTGAAAAGGGGATTCATGGTTCAAAATATGTATATAAATGACGACGAATGTGCGTGTAGGCCTATCATCTCTCCGTGGCTGCTCAGCGCTATGCATTTACTTGGTTGTGTCTAGAATGGACCTTTCCATATTATCCATCCATCACATGACGTCGTAATCAACTACGTGACGTGTAGAATGATATCAAAATCAATAACGTCATTATGACGTCATGAATGACATAGACAAGTACGTCACGAACGCATAATGGACCTTCCAGTTTCAGCTCGGCCCCGCCCACCGCTAGCTAAGCTCCACCCACACCTCACTCGTGTTGGGATCGATCGATCCCTGAAATACCTGACCATCAATTTAATGTAGAAAACTATACAGGTAAGCTGTTAAATATGTTGAAACTAATTTGACTGGGTGCTGTTGCTGCTTATGGCAGCAACAACGCCCAGTCAAATTACTTTCAAAATATTAAACAGCATGTTTATTAAATAGCAGACATACAATTCTTACAACGTGTTGGACGATTAAGAGTTAAAGACGGGCCAAATAGGTCATCATTTATGATGTAATGATTATGATGTCAGCATGCATGTCACTTATTTGGCTATGACGTCATATAATCGAAGGATAGAATTGGAAAGGTCCATTGAAGATGGACTATGAGTTGTTGTAAGAATTGCATGTCTACTATGCAATACATAATTTGTTGAATATTTTGAAGCTAATTTGACTGGACGCTATTGCTGCCATAGGTAGTTACAGCACCCAATCAAATTAGTTGCAAAATATTCAACGGCTTACCTGTATAAATTTCAGGAAATTGATAGTCTGGGCATTCGCGGGGATTGATCAATCCCAACACTGCGAAGTGTGGTGTAGCTTAGCTACAGGTGAGTGGGGCATAGCTAAAACCGGAAAGGTCTATTGCCTGTAGGTGCAGCCATTTTGTGTAAGGGATTGTGGTCATTCACGTTCCCGACAGATTACCTACCGCTAACGCTATTTTTTTAATGAGAGCACGGTAGCTCGCCTCTATTTAGATTAGAATCGTAGATTTAGGAAATATTGTCTAGATCTCTCGTGTGCATTAAACGCATACCCTCACTATTGGGGCTAGTTGTACCTACGGCTGGTGGCCTGGGCTAATTGCTGACTGTACATTTGCATCAGAAATAAAATGGTATTGTGATCTATCACACTGTACCAACCTACACCTCTTAATCGCCACTCTAACACTCATTCCGATCAAACTGCTCAATGTGGCTTATGTTATAATCTTGAGAAACTACCATTTACATCTAACGAGAAGACATTTTTGAAGATTTACCACTGGAATGACTGGCTCGATGACTGAGCCTATCATTCCAATGGTAAAGTGCCAAAAAAACAACGGTCTCTTGGTCTGCAAATGGGCATATGATATCTCTATGATAATGGATGGATCTGGTCTGTCAGCCAAGCATATGACGTCATAATTATTTACGTCATATGTAGAATGATGTCACAATCAAAATACATGATGAATGATGTAAATAGTGTCATCAGGAACATTGACTTGTCTATCAAGTGTACAAATTGTATGCCTTTATGATTTAATCCCCGGGATTTAATCAATCAATCAATCAGTCAATCAATCAATCAATCAATCAACTACTGCCAGTATCCCGATGGAGACCGTGTGAGGGCATAGAATACACCATATGGTGTGCATCCAAAAGATAGCCTAATATATATTCGCCAGTGTATCCGTATATCCGACATGTGAAAGCTGGTTCGCTAAACCAAGATTCTTGCGGTGGTCCAGTGGAAAGATGTGGGGGTTGCTGATGCTATGCGGAATTGCAGGATGACGGTTCGATCCCCGACCAGGGAAATGATGATCAACAAAGTAAACTAATGGGTGCACTCTGTAGGCAGGGTTAGCACAGAAATTGAAGTCATCGCGTTGCCAGTGCATTAAAAAATAAGCATACCTACCTACCTATACCTACCAATCAAGCAAGCAATCAATCTTTATTGGCAAATACTACATGTGGACATACAGACAATATTCAACATTCTGTTGAATATTTTAATACTAATTTGACTGGACATTGTACGAATTGTATGACCTTACTATTTAATCAACATTCTTTTGAAAATTTGAAACTAATCTTCCTGGGCATTGTATGCCTTTACTATTATCAATTGCGTCCTATAAAAGCTTCACAGGCATCACAGTCAAAATGCTTATTAAATGGCGTCTCTAGCTCCATTGTGAATATTGAATAGTCCGTCAAGTATACAAATTTTATGTTTTTACTTTTTAATCAACAGTCTATTGAATATTTTGAAATTAATTTGACCGGGCACTGTTACGGCCATAGGCACTAAAAGCACCCAGTGAAATTAGTTTCAGGGTATTCAACACATTACCTGTATAGTTACCTGGAAATTGGGATTCTGGGAAGAGGTGAATCAAAGTATACAAATTGATTCCAACACGCCGAAAGAATGGACAAAGCTTAGCTAGAAATGGATCTCGCCTTTGAAATTGTCATGAACAAATTTGATCATTAAACAGCCAATACCACTTAGTAATGTTTGGTCCACCCAACATGGACCACTTGTAATAAGTGACCACATATTTTATCAAGAGCATTCAAATATTTAGCTGTGCCCTGCCGGATGCTTGTAGCCCCAATCGCAATGCACCAATTCTCTTATGGAAAAAGGGTATAAGTTATCCAACCTGTCACTCAAGTGTTGACGTTCTAATTAATTATGTCACAGGTAGGCTGACGCCACAGTCAAAATACGTAATGAATGACGTATCTATGGCTATCAGGAACATTGAAAAGTCCATAAGCTGTGCGAATTGTATGTCTTTACTATTTAATACACATTCTGTTGAATATTTTGAAACTAATTTAACTGTGCTGCTGCTGTAAGTACCGACAGCATCTAGTCAAATCAGTTTTAAAATATTCAACAGCTCACCTGTATAGTTACCTTATAAATAGGAATCTGGGAAGTCACGGTTGAAAGTATATAAATCACAATGACGACGGCTATGAATATAGGCCTATCATCATCATCATCTCTTATTGTATTTTAACCCCCTCATGGCATAGCCAGTCAAACTGGCCCCTACAGTGATCTTGAGCATGAGGGACAGTTTTTGATAATTTACCACGGGGGTGACTCTCGAGACAGTCATTCGAGATTCCAGTGGCAAATCTGCAAAAACAGTCATCTCTTGGCCTGCAAATGGACATTCAATATCTAAATATTTTAACATTGTTCACCAAATTTAGACAGTAAAGGCTTAATATATTATGACCACAATACCAGGTACTGTGTTCGTTTCATTTTCCCCGTATGCATTATAGCATAAAACACTATAGGCTGAACATTCGAGATAGTGTATAAATTTCCATTGTTATGTCTCTTAGGGCGTCAGGGCAAAGATTTTAATTTCGTGGACGCATTTTACTAGTCACTGTGTTTGTGGTAAAGCTTAACAGTAAAACATGGATAATAACATTGTAGAGCATGAACAATTAGACAAAATTCGCTAAGAATAATGTATGTGTGATTTTCATTAGTAATTTATTGTCCTTAATCCTTCAATGGGAAAAGATCTATGCATGCAGTTATTTAGCACTATATATAGACAACTGATGTTCTGAATTTCCAGTCGAAACGGCTGTTAATAATATTGTAGTGGAAGGTTAGATACATAAATCAACAGAAAGGGTATGTATGTGCCAAGGTAGTAATGCCTGCAATGTGTTCAGCCCAAGAAATCCACCCATATGGTTAGATAGGTATCTGAATATGCTAATGAAGTACTGAGTTTAAAAAGTTTACCATGAAGTAATTTAATGCATTGTACACGATTTCATACCGAAAATTAGCTAAAATTTTAGCCAATTCACAGACTTCCCTATTGTCTGTAGGTTATGCTCGGCCCCAGATTTTCAACTTGAGTTTAAAAAGTATAATTTAGCCTAAATTACTTTCAGCTGTAAACAATATGATATCATATCATTGCTAGCTATATGGCATATCGCTTGTAATAGGTTCGGCTCCAGAATTTCACACATATGTTTACATAGATACATATGAATGCGCTAATAAAGTAGAGAGTTTTAAAATATTCTACTATGGAGTAATTTCGAAATACGCAATTTACAGTTTTCAAATACTAATAATTTACTATTTATTCAGTATCAGAATCTCTATACTTGGTTTGTGACCAGGCTTTCGAACATAATACCATCTAAAACTCACTAGATATTGCACGATTCTATCATCAAATATTTCTTGCATTAATGTGAAAATATGTCTATATACCCTATAATTTAGCTCCAGATAGAATCTGAATTATCAAACAAAACCCCAAGAATTTACGCATATGGTCAACAAGATGGATGGAAAGATGGACGGACTGGCCCAAAATATAATCTGCTTCTTCCTATAGACCATAGCTAATCCTATCCAAGGCTGATGCCATTACAACCATCTTAAAGATATGGCACTACCAAGAAACTATCATCATTATTACAATCCTAACCACAATCAGCACTACATGGGACAGGTAAGAAACTGTAAATGATAGTAAGACCATATGTAATATTGAATGTTAATATAACAAGATAAACACATTTCTCTCTGTCCTGCAAATATGTTGTCAATTTATCACATGTCTAATGGCTATATCTGTATAGCACATTGGCTTTAACTTGAAGCCCATGTCTTCTTATATTATATAGTGCCTGTGCCAGTTCCACATGTATAATTTATTTTTTGTTGTATGTAGGGGTCCAAGGTCATATAGTCACTGTCTTTGATGGACAACCTGTTGTGCTACTGCAAATTGTATATTATATATTAAAATGAATTTGAAGCTGAACTTGAATTATAATAATCTCCGGCCATGCTATTTGCCATTGATGCCTTGCATCAATATGTGTACTTGTGGAAAACCTTAGATCGCATGCGACCTGGAGCGTTATGAATATTCATGACGTCATAAGCCGCGCGCATGTTTCTATGCTATTACCCGACTCCTCATCCAACGTTAAGCTGCTACCCTACCCCAATTGCTCATAATCACAATTGTGGAGCCGGTAAGGGCTACAGAGTCCACGGTGCTGATTGGCTAATGCTGATAAGCTGCATACATGTATATCATAGTTCATGAGGTTTGTGTAGATCATAGTTCATGAGGTTTGCATCAATCTCACAAACGCTTTCGGAGAAGTTCCCAAAAGACCGTATCACAGAGAGATGGTATTCACATTTCTCACAGTTTACCACCCGCCAAATATCCCAGCTGACGTCCATAGGAAAGCAGAACTCGTGCTTGATGAACTGGTGCTATCTGGTGCTATCTGGCATCGCAGCAGGAGAAAATGAAACGATCCAATTCACATACGGTGAAGTAGAGCAAGCAGTCAAGCGATTAAATAGCGGCAAAGCTTCGGATACTGATGGTATATCAGCTGAGCACCTAAAAGGAGGTGGGATTGTAACCATGCACCTGGTGACCGTAATCTTGAATGCTATTGGCAAACTTAAAAGCATTCCAGACATCTTCAAGGTAGGCCAATTAACACCAGTCTATAAGAAAAAGCAATCCTAATCAAGCTCCATCCTATCGCGGTATTACAGTAACATCAACCATTTGTAAGACTCTAGAAATGCTTCTGAAAGTCCGCATCCAACAGACAGTACTTAAAACACAACACCCTCTTCATTTTGGATTTACATCCAGGTTATCGCCAATGTACAGCGCACTGATGCGCCAGGAAGCTACCTCTGAATCGTGAATCAAGAAGCTTAGTACATACGTTGCTCTCCTCGATGCCAAGTCAGCCTTCGATGTGGTAAACCACACAAGCCTTGCGCGTAAACTGTATATTGCTGGAATAGAGGGAGCCACTTAGCCCCTCATCACAGACCTTCACAAAAATGCTACCACCACAGTGAAATGGCATGGTGAGTGCTCAGAGCAAATTCAGTTCAGGCAAGGTGTCAGGCAAGGGAGCATATTATCAACAGACTTGTGCAAACTGTACATCAACAATCTGCTCAGCTGCCTAGATGCCACTGGTAATGGTGCCTATATTGGGACTGTACACTCGGCAATGCCGACCTGTGCTGGCGATGTCAGCCTAATCACAAACAGCGAATATCAGCTACAGCACCTGATAGACACATCAAGCTATTACAGCACCTACGAGTTCTTCGAACTGTAGCCAGCGAAATGTGCCATCCTATCAAACTCTAAACAGGAGAAGCCAGCATTTACTCTAAATTGAGAACTGGTATCAGCACCAGGCTGTGCTCCCCACCTGGGAATCCAAAGGAGTGATCATATTACTAGTGCACGGCCCACCGTCGATGAAAACATAAAAAAGGCAAGACTAGCAGCTTACTCTCTCATGGGCATGGGACTCCACATCATCAATGAGATAACACCAAATGCCAGTATGCACCTGATTGAGATATACATCCTTCCTGTACTACTCCACGGTTTGGACATTCTAATCCTTAACAAGACAGAAATTAATCTGCTAGGCAAATTCTACCACAAACTACTACTACAAATATTAGGCCTTCCAGACAGGCTGTGTACCCATCCCCTTATATCCTATTCGACACCTTACCAGTTGAGGCTCGTATACATATGTTGAAGTTCATCATGAGCAGAAATATCTGCGGAAACCAGGAAATGCGTCTATTCGAAGTAGCTGCAAGACAAAGTGTTATGAGAGGCTTTGAGCAGGAGAGCTGGTTTGCAGACATACGCAGGATATCGGCACGGTATGAGCTGCCATTCATCTATGAACTCATGGACAGCCCACCAGGAAAATGTGCCTGGAAGACCACTATCAGAACCAACATACACAAACAATGGTCTGCGAAGCTTAACTCACAACTGCAGCTGTATCCCTCGTTGGAGCACGTCCAGCACTATCCAATTAATTTCTGCTCTGCGCATTCAGCAGTTGATTCTGTTACTACATCACCTTACGATATACGCCTACTTGCAGTACGACTATGGCTATTGACAGGATGTTACATTCTTCAGCTGAACACAGCTAGGATTAGCCGCTACACTGTTAATGCAACCTGCCGACTATTTAATGGTGAACCCGAGGAGCTTCAGCACTTTCTGACTGCCTGCACTGGTCTAGCTGAAATCCACATGAAATACCTCAATTTGATCCACTCTAGCCTATGTACCACGTGCAACACCAACACCCACAACATCTGGACCAACAACAGCATCCTAACATCATTCCTGCTCGATCCTTCTACATATATGTCTAACAAACCAAGCTGCAACTGCCCTCACAAACTAGAAATGTCAGTGCGACAATACTTCTACGCACTACGCCATCACAGGACCACACAACTTGCTATTATAAACAGTAATAAATAGACAAAGTAATTCATACACATGTCCGCTTCTACTTTTGCCATTTTTGTATTTTACTCGCTAGCGAGGTGCTCCCGTATATGGGAGGGATTTCAGAAATGAACTGGACTGTAAGACCGAATATTTGAGGTTTGCGCGCCAAAATTTTTTACTATTTCCTGTGGTTTTCTTAAGTGGTTTTATCCCGAAAACCGGGCTCCGATATACCTCGACAGTGACAAGTTTGCGTCTGTTACGCTACATATTTTTCTTCTCCTACTCGCCTGTTTTAGCATGTTCTCATGTATCAATTTCTTGGTGACAGCGTGATATTGAATCATATGAAGATATTTGTGCGCTAGAATAAGAAAATTCAACAATATTTACGCGATTGGAAGCGGAAAACAATCCCATCAAGTCGGCCTCTGTGCCAATTCGCCATATTGTGCGGTACTTGTTATTATGGTACAATTGTAATACACAGGCGGATTGTTTTAAAGTCCTGGCGATTTCAGCAATTTTACGTGGTATTGTACACACGTACACCAGTTCCATAGCCCTATTGTAGTAGGGAGTTTTTATGTTCATGTCCGTGTTTAATACTGAGACAAATTCAGGAAGGGCGAAATGATTAGATAATAATAGAGGACCCAATGGACGCAAATTTGTAATCTGACCAAAAATGTGGAGTATTTACGATATTTCTGAAGCAATCTGAACATAAAAATGCACGTAATTGTACTTTAATCGATATTATTGTTTAATTCGGTCATAATAATTACTGTAATCTGTGCAAATTCCATCATTACGGTAAGGTCTGTCTAATTGGAACCCGTTTTCGTGACTTGTTGACTCGGTTGCTAAGCAACAATTTGTACTCAATTATCTGGAGCAGCTAATCTGATTATAATTGATAGAGCTGGAGTGAACTCCTTACCCATGAATGTGAGCAAACTAACCAAATACATAAACAATCATTCCCTCAACACACAAGGTGTCAGAATACACACACCAATCTTGGTATCAGACAGCAAAGGTTTTAATCTGCAGAATGCTTGGTATAATTCCACTGATTTAAGATTCCCGTTAGAACTCTGGTGCTTGGTAGGGGGGGGGGGGATCAATCCTCGGCACTGGTCGATCTGACTCAGGAACGCCTTGCTCTAGCACTTTGTCACCACAAGCAAATAGCACTATACCTGTGGATGGGAACTTGCGATATAACTTTTAAAAGTGGGCGATTTATACACTTACGTAATGAGAGTGGTGCAACTACATATAACCTGAGTGCTCAATATCAACGTGTTATTGATATTGTAAAACCCTTCAGTGAGAAAGTAATGCTCAAAATGATTGAAGTCCCACCACTCTCAATTGACAATTGGAATCGGGCTAAAGGCCACAGTCACCCCGAGGTATTTCATGCAGATGACCGTTTAGCAGCTAAGCAAATTGCTCTAGTCAACAACACCATAAATCATATAAACACTAATAAGTTAAACTCACAGACAGTGAAACTGAACCACTTCATGGCAAGGAGTCGTAAGGACAGAAGTAGAGCAGTAAGGTACTCACCCAACCTAAATCTACTTAAGGACAGTATGCACCCAATTGCGATACTCAGCTTGGTGTGGTATATAGCTATTCTTCAGAACATACAAGTGGAATGTTATCAGACAGCAAGTAACGCAGACGTTATCGCGGGATTAGTTGGCCAAGAGGAGTTGATGGAAATTGTATAACCTACAGCATAGTGGGACTGTGAGTAGCATCTCTTGTTTATCCTTTGAAGGCACATTTTGTATTAAAAGTTTTTATTACTAGTTCCTAACATCTGCATAATTTCGGATTGGGTGTGGTCTCTGCGCCAGTCTCATTGAGTAAAGTTAATGCATGGGAAATAATTTCACTGCCCCCATTCGTGTATACTTTCAAACTATTTGTTAACTAACATCATAACTCTGCACTAATAACCTAAACCACAGAGGGATGGGACGTACCCGCACCACTAGGAGTAGCAGCAAGTCTGAGTCTGGAGCTACAGGGGATAATGACGAGGGCTGGGAGTGTCAAATATGTGAAAAGAATATTATAGACAGCAGCGCGAAAATGATGGAATGTGAGGTCTGCGACCTCCATTTCTGTATCTCATGTGTAGAAATTAAGGAATCGGGGTATGAGACGATGTCTAATCATCCATATATTCACTGGTATTTCCCAGGGTGTGAACCGAAGGCAGTCAAGAACCTCAAAATGATTTCAGTGGTAGATAAGAGGTGCGAAAAGATGTTGTCCAGAATGGAGGCGAGGTTAGTTGTAGTGGAACAAAAGTTGACTGAAAAGGTCTCCGAGGATAGAGACAAGGAGATGATAGACACAGCAATGCAAGGCGCAGCGATAGCAAAGCCTGAAACCCATGAAACCTACCTAAAAGAGATCAGAATGGAAATTGGCAGGGAGGAAGAGAAAAAAAATCCATAATCATCCATAGGGCCGCTGAATGTGACTCTTTGAGGACTCAGAGATCAGAAAAAGCATGATGTGGACTTCATGAATGGATTGCTGGAGACTTTGAAAGCTAGGGATATGGAAGTGAGAAATGTGGTTAGACTAGGACCCAGAAAAAAAGAGGGGCTAGAACAAAAGAGCAGGCCACTAAAGATCTCCTTCGGCGAGGAAAAGCACAAAGCGGAGGTTTTCAAAAATATACACAGACTTGCCGGGGAGAACGACAAATCAAAATACTGCAATATTAGCATTGCTAATGACATGTTGAAGGAAGACAGAATTGCAAAAAATAAATTGATAGAAGAGGCCAAAATGAAAGAGGCCAATGATCATTCGGGAAACTGGTCCTACAGGGTAAGAGGTCCGCCATGGAATATGAGTATCATCAAAAGAAAAAAGTAGAAACAATGAAAGATAAGAGGAATACAATGTGTAAATATGTTTGTACATGAGGGAAGGATGTGCTGAAATGTGTGTACACTAATGCAGATAGGCTCCCAAACCAATTTGATGAGTTCGTGGCGAGACTAAGTGGTATGGAGACCGAAGCAGACATAATTCTTGTAACTGACATTGTGCCAAAAAACTGTAGATTCCTACCAACAAAGGAAGAGCTATCAATCCACGGTTATGAGATAGTGCCCACTGAATTTGTCAAGAGAGGTGGAAGGGGGATAATTATGTATATAAAAGAATGGCTAAAGCCAGTGGAACTAAACTTGCCTCTAACTTCGCCGAACAGTTATGGGCAAAAATCGATCTCCAAAATGGTGATAAACTACTAATCGGTTTAGTGTACAGGAGTCCTGACAGCGAAGAGGCAAACGACAAGGAATTAAACAGACTGCTGCAGACAGTCACTAACAATAGCAACAAGTTCTCACATATTCTGATTGTGGGGATTTTACCTTCCCCAGCATTAACTGGGACACCTGGACCGGGGATGATAAGGGGGAGCTTTTCTTAGAGACTGTGCATGACAGCTTCTTGTTCCAGAAAGTAAACAAGCCAACTAGGACCAGGGGGATCGGGTAAACCAAGCCTACCAGACTTGATTTTAACCAATGATGACAGTCTGGTAAATGGCATAGAACTTGAGGCCCCTATTGGCAAGAGTGACCATATGTTAATTAGTTTTAACTTCACATGTAAATATGAGCACGCTAAATGCGTCACTGCACAACTTAATTACGATAAAGGTAATGACGGGAAGATGAGTGAGCATATGGACCTAGACTGGACTAGCATGCTGGAAGGGCTTGCAGTTAATGGCATGCTCAAATTGTTTATGAAGAGATTAAAAGAAGCACAAGATTTGCACATCCCCAGACGGAATCCAAACCCCAGTTAGACTCAGAGGCATAAGTCGATGACGCATATTTTACCACAGACACGGAAAGATATTAAAGATAAGAGAAGTACTTGGAATAAATACATGAGAACCCATGCATAACAGGACAGACTACAATATACTAAGACCCGTAACAAAGTGAAGCAGATGGTCAGGAATGATAAAAGAGATAGAGAACAATAGCCAACAAGGCCAAAGAAAACCCAAAACAATTTTTGAAATATGCTAACTCTAAGCGGAAGTGTAAAATAGGAATTTCAGAACTTGTCACAAACAAACATGGGGTTAAAATCATGGCTAGTATGGATGAAGAAATGGCTGATACCCTGGCGGAGTTCTTTAGTAGTGTTTTCACAGTGGAGCCCAGCAGTGTTGTACCAGAATTTAAGGAGAGACACTATAAGGATAAGTCTGTTGACAGTCCCTTCATTCCAGAGGAGACACAAAAGTTACTAAGCAACATAGATATCACAAAATCGCACGGACCTGACGAACTGCACCCTAGAGTTTTATTTGAATTGCGTGAAGTCATATACACGCCATTGACTGTTATTTTCAACACATCTTTCTTAAAAGGCACAGTCCCACTGGAATGGAAGGTAGCCACTATCACACCAATATTCAAGAAAGGAGACAAGGGGGAACCTGAAAGCTATCAGCCTGTCAGTCTGACTAGTGTCATTGGGAAAGTATTTGAAAAACTAATTCGTCAGAAGATGGTAGATCATATGAAATCTAACAATTTACTAAGTGACCAACAGTTCGGTTTTGTAAGTGGCAGATCAGCCAGCTTACAATTGATTAAAGTGATGGACGAATGGACTGAAATTCTGGACAGAGTGTGGGGTAATCGATGCGATATACATGGATTTCATGAAGACTTTTGACACTGTACCACACAAAAGGCTGATCGTTAAGATGAAGGGCGTTGGAATGAGTGAAAGAATGTGCCAGTAGGTGAAAGACTTTTTAAGCAACAGGAAACAAAGAGTATGTGTAAACGGCAGTAACTCCAAATGGCAGTGTTACAAGTGGAGTACCCCCAGGGAAGTGTCATCGGACCAGTACTATTTGTGATATTTATAAACGACTTACCCAAATGTGTGAAATCCACTGCATATCTGTACTCTGATGACACGAAAGTGTATAGGGAGATAGGTGGTCAAGGGGATCAAGCGGCACTGCAAGAAGATTTGGATGCACTCGACAGCTGGACCAAGACTTGGCTGCTACGCTTCCATCCGGATAAATGCAAAGTGCTGGAAATTGGTACTAGCGACACCAGATCTGGGAAGCCCTACAACCTATACGACCAGAGAGGCAAATATGTGGAGCTGGGGGTAGTAGAGAAGGAAAAAGACATTGGAGTCATAATTTATCACCGTCTGAACTTCAGAAGTCACATGAAAACCAAGATTAATAAGGCCACAAGTATAATGGCAATTATTCGCAGAACATATACCTACTTGGATGAGCCCAGTTTCAACCTATTATACAAAGACTTAGTCAGAACACAGCTGGAATATGCTGGTAGTGTGTGGTCCTCCTATAGGAAAGGTGACATTGAGGCTTTAGAGAATATTCAGAGGAGAGCCACTAAGTGCATGCCAACGCTGAAACACTTAAGCTACCCAGAGAAACTGAGGAAACTCCAGCTGCCAACATTGAAATACAGGAGACTGTGAGGTGATGTTATTGAAGTGTACAAGATTATCGACGGTTCATATGATAAATCTGTCACTGGGCACCAGAGGACATAACTACAAACTGCAGAAACGCTATGCTAGACTTGACATTAGGAAATATGCTTTTGTCAACCGAGTTACTGATGTCTGGAATAGTCTCCCATATGAAGTGGCCAATGCGCCAAGTATTGAATGTCTTGAAAGAAGACTAGACAAATTTTGGAAGGACCAAGAAGTAAAGTTTGATTACACGTCAGACCTCAGGTTTTAACTACACGTCTAACAGTACATGGATGATGATCTCTCAGTTTAAGCTCTATGTACCCAAAGTTGGTGGTGAATACTTGTACCGTACCACATAGTTTGTATGAGTTATATCGAGTCAATGCTCTTCTATGCCTAATAGGCTCTCGACTTGGAAAGAGCATGGGTCCAGCGCCTACCTATACTGATTGTAATTAATTACCTATACTGTATGTTGTTATTATGGATGGGGCATGGGTTCTGTGCCTGTCCAACGAATAAAACTAGAGTATGTTCTTTATACTATTAATGTATTTTGTTATTGTGGATGGGCATGGGTTCTGTGCCTGTCTAGACAATACCTTAGGGCATGTTCTGTGCAATTAGTATTGGATTTTGCAATTGTGGATGGGGCATGGGTTCTGTGCCTGTCTATTGATTGTAATCTAACTTTCTACTGTAATTTAACATTATGGACATGGCATGGGTTCTGTGCCTGTCTATTGATTGTAACCTAACTATCTACTGTAATTCGATACTATGGACGGGGCATGGGTTCTGTGCCAGTCTATTGATTGTAATCTAACTATCTACTGTAATTTGATACTATGGACGGGGCATGGGTTCTGTGCATGTCCAACTAATATATTAGGATATGTTGCTTGCAATATTGCTGTAATTTGCATTCTTGGATGGGGCATGGGTTCTGTTCCTGTCTAGATAATATTGTATACGTCAGGGTATTTCTAATTGAGCATAGGTCATGGAATGTATAACGTATCAATAGAGATGGGACACGGGTTCATTGCCTATTACAAAAATATAAATTTTGATACATACTGGCCGAGTCTAATGTATATATGTATATGTATGTAGGTATGTATGTATATATGTAGGTATTTATGAATATATATTCTAGTCAAGGAGCTTAGCGCTATCTCCAGATCACCGGTAGCTTGCGGAAGTTATATATGTGTGCAGTATAATATGTACAATAGCTTGTATAGGGTCGTCTGTCGACCAGTTGTATAGATCTGTCCTGTACAGTTATGCTTGCATATATGTATAACCGTTCTGACATGGAGCAGAACATAAAGGCATTGCCTGCATTCTGTAATATTTTTAACTTTAACTAACTTTAACTTTATTCCATACATTGGGCATAGAAAATGTAGGATATAGGTTGTCTATTCACGTTTTGCGTGTAGGATACGCATACACGAGTCTTACAGCTTCATTCGTGGCTAAGTCAGCCATCCACGCAGTCCGTTGGTCAGTGTGTTGTTCAATCGGTGGGTGCATGGTTCGGTCTGTCAGCCTGTCTGTTGTCCGCCACTCATGCAGTCATCTGACCTGTCATTCATGCAGTCATCTGATCTGTCACCCATGCAGTCAGTCATTTGCTCTGTCGGCATATCTGTCAGTCCATCACTCATGCAGTCATCTGATCTGCCACTCATGCATCCCGTCAGTCCATCACTCATGCAGTCAGACATCCAATCTGTCACTCATGCTGTCAGTCGGTCATCCGATCTGTCACTCATGCAGTCGGTTTGTCATCCGATCTGTCACTCATGCAATCAGTTGGTCATCCGATCTGTCACTCATGTGTTCATCCGAAAATTGTCAATAAGTCACCCCTATCTTTCCCC
Source organism: Chaetoderma sp. LZ-2023a (assembly GCA_034401795.1). NCBI lineage: Eukaryota > Metazoa > Mollusca > Caudofoveata > Chaetodermatida > Chaetodermatidae > Chaetoderma > Chaetoderma sp. LZ-2023a. The sequence goes on from CM067367.1 coordinate 110,206,636, forward strand.
TCCCATATCCATACCGCATCTATTTGTAATTTTAAGGTAGTCTGTCAGTTGGTCGGCCTGTCAGCCTCTCCACCAGTCTGTCACGCATGCAGTCATCAGATATGTCACTCATGCAGTCTGTCAGTCCATCACTCATCCAGTCGGTCATCTGATCTGTTACTCATGCAGTTGGTTGGTCAGTCAGTCAGTCGGTTGGTCGGTCGGCATGCCCATCAGTCCGTCAGTTATACAGCTCTCTGAGCTGTCAATCATGCAGTCTGTCAGTCCGTCACTCATGCAGTTGGTCATCTGATCTATCACTCATGCAGTCAGTCATTCGGTCTGTCAGCCTATTTGTCAGTCCATCACTCATGCAGGCATCTGATCTGTCACTCATGCATCCCATCAGTCCATCACTCATACAGTCAGACATCCAATCTGTCATTCATGCAGTCAGTCGGTCATCCAATCTGTCACTCATGCAGTCAGTCGGTCATCCGATCTGTCACTCATGCAATCGGTCAGTCATCTGATCTGTCCCTCATGTGGTCGGTCGAAAATTGTCAATAAGTCACCCCTCTCTTTCCCCTCCCATATACATACCGCACCTATTTGTAATTTCAAGGTAGTCTGTCAGTTGGTCAGCCTGTCAGACCCTCCATCAGTCAGTCATGCATGCAGTCATCAGATATGTCACTCGTGCAGTCTGTCAATCCATCACTCATCCAGTCGGTCATCTGATTTGTTACTCATGCAGTTGGTCTGTCGGCATGTCTGTCAGTCCATCAGTCACACAGCTCTCCGAGTTGTCAATCATGCAGTCTGTCAGTCCGTCCCTCAGGCAGTTGGTCATCCGAGCTGTCACTCATGGAGTCAGTCGTTCAGTTTGTCAGCCTATCTGTCAGTCCGTCACTCATGCAGTCATCCGATCTGTCACTCATGCAGCTGGTCGAAAATTGCCAAAAGTCACCCCTCTCTTTCCCCTCCCATATCCCACAGGAGTAAGCCGTTTTAGATATGAAAAGGCGAAATAAAAAATACGAAAACATGGTAGCACTATATACTACTATAATTATATAATATACACAAATATATTAGTAGTATATAGTGCTACCATGTTTTCACATTTTTGATAACACAAGCCACCTTTGCCATATACGCGGTATGCATTACCAGTATTGCTGCCCTGTTTATAGCTAATTCACCTATTTTAGTCCAGCCTATTATTTAATTTAGTCGTTAATAGTATTTACTGGTGATGCATCCATCTAATAACAATAGCCTATTGACACAAGTTGAAACCGAAAGCGAAACAAAAAAATATATCACGTGATAAGAGGGATTTCCCTGTATGAATATTTATGAGATGCCCACTGAATACAATATAAACTAGTTGGATAAGATCAGAAATAGCTGTAAAAATGCGCTATTTGGCGATCGCGGTAACGGTGGAATTAAATCGATTTATTGGCGGCATTGTGCAAATGTGAACGTCTCCTGACACAATGAGATGATGTATATAGCATAGAGACTGATTTGCAATAATGAAATACTGTGACATAGCAGCTTTAATGTTCTGATTAATGTTATTACGGAATATGGTGTCAATGGCAGTGGCTGCGGATTTGGTTAATCTAGTTGATTTTGTTATTGTCGGATAGTAAAAGTAAGTATTTAACAGCTTGGTGAAGTCTTTTGTTTGACAACAGTTCTGCATCCTCAGATCAATATTGAAATCACCCATAAGTTAGGCCGCCTTGTTTTCAGTTTGAATTATATCTAGAATTTTGCCCAGTGATTTGATGAATTTGTTACAGTCACTGCCAGTAGGCCTATAAATTGTACCAATGATTTTCTTTTTGCCTTTTTGTATTGGAATTTCGATGAATATTGTCTAAATTTGTTTTTCGGTTATGGAGAGGCTTTCGCGTTCAATGTACTGAATGTTATCTTTTATGTACATGCCTACACCACCCCCACCAACCTTTTCAATCGTGTTAGTTCGGTGTTTTTCAATAAATGTATAATTATTTCTGTTAACAAGGGTAGTGAGTGAATCTATTTTTGTCCATGTCTCCGTAATTCCAATAATTCCAAACTCATGTTCACTCATATCTAGTTAGCATGAATAAGTGAGAATGTAATGTTTTCTTTATTTTCTATTATGCTATCATTAAATTTACTTAGCAGGGTGTAGTCACAGTTTTGTGATGGTATGTTTAAATCATTTCTAGCACCATTTGAATTAATATCACGGTAGTTAGTATTATTTAGTTTAAATGAGGTCTTGGATATGCTCTGTATAATTGTAATTTACATGTGGGTTGGTGATTGCGAGCATGTAATCAGTGTCGTCTTTGATATTGTTATATGGAAAGTATGATGTGTTAGCCGTTTAGGCATCACCACGGTTGCTCATTGGTCTCGAGCTGTAAATAGTCAAATGAGTTTAGCTCAGAACATCTCAGGTGAACCAACTTATTACACAAGTCACATAGTAATGTCTTCTGGTTAATTTTAACAGATGCTTTACAAGTAGAGCAGGCGATTTAGTGGGCATTAGGCTGTGGAAAGGGATAGGATATTAGGATGGAGAGAATTAGCGGACTGGCTAATTGATTGTTTTCTTATCCTGGCAATGGCTGATGTTTGTTGTTCTGTTCCAGGCAACAGAAGCCAGGAAAAATTAGCAGAATTAGCAGAAATCAAAACACAAAAAAAGAAATTATAGCTGGTATGCAAGAAAAAGTAAAATAAATAAATAGGCAAGGTGAACTAGATTTAGGCATTGCATGCAAAAAAATAAGCATAGCATGCATGCTCCATAACAAAGCAGAATAAAACACAGCAAAGCGTTTAATAAAATTGCAATCATAAGCGGTGATGTGCATATTCAAATGCATTAATTATAACATTGATATAAAAGCAATTAGCATAATAGTATTAATTCAGATATCATGCTGATGTATACTCAGGAAAACACAAGAAAGGATAATCTTCTGACAATATTGGTAAGTAGGTGAATCTAAAAAACCCAGGCTACTCAGTTAGCTGAGTATTTCCCTTTCACTGACAGATGCTTGCGAAAGCAGATAATTTATGATATAAAACTTAAGCTGCTGGCTATTTGAAGCTAACCTGACTGGAAGCTGCCTAAGGCGGAAATGGCTTCAAGAGTCAATTAACCCTCAAAGATATCCAACAGTTTTCTTGCATGGTTGTGTTGAAAATGTGATATGGGCGATTCATCAGGGTTAAAAAGAACTAGAAAAACTTATTTATAGGGCCATGTTGATTAATAATGTTGGTTGATTGAAATTGAGTCACTGTGTTAAACATGGTGAGCAGAATTGATTATGTGTAGATATTTGTGGGATTATTGATGACCTTATTAAAATGATCATGTTCTTGACCTTTGTAGCTGCGCGCTTGTTGATGCCATTATGGAGAGTATCCTATTCTTGATCTTTGTTATCAATGGCCTAGCCATTCTATCTCAACCTTCCAATTCATGTGTGTAGACACACTCACAGATAAATCAAGATTTTTGCATTTAGGTGGTTTTGCAGTTGAGGTAAGTTATTAGATACCATGTGGCTCACTTAGACTTGGAGATGCTGCAGCTATGTGCAGCAACATATCCAAGTAATGCCAGCCCCAAGATATCCAACACATATTTAATACTACATATATACCAGTATGAAGACTAGTGTTTGATCAGTAAATCTGAGATATCTGTTGTTTTCATCAGAAAGTGTAATTACATGTATATTCCTACTTACCATGTGATAGCTTCTTATTCATTAATACAGAGTGTGTCTATGTTTACTGCTGCTTCCATCTATACAAGGCCATCACCCAATGATTCTCTCTATTCAATCAGTCTGAGTTCAAAATTTGCTATCTGGCAAAAATACAGAGAGCAGATTAATTGCAATTCTAGACACCTAATGGAGAGTACACAGCAGGCCTGTGAGGTTACAGTAAAAAATTTAAAAAAGAAATAGAATAACAATTATATAACATGACAGTCACAGATAATAGTCAAACCTGCGTTTAGGGGCATATGATTGTGGTTCTTCAATACATGTGTCCACCTGTTTTAAGTAACAACCATCATGTGGGGGCAAAAGGCCTCTCATATCGTGTTTCATCATCTGGTTTGTTTCATGACAGCTTATCAGTGCTTTGTGAATGTGTCGATCAAGGACAGGTTTGACAGTAATTAGAATGGTTTTAAATAGTATTTAGTAGAAAATATGATAAAAGCAAGGAGCCATCATATGATACAACTGAGTAGAAAATAGAGAACAAAGAATAAGCAGTATAATAGCAATAGTATGTTATTATATATGAAGCAGCAGTGCAAGACGAAATCATCGTTAAAGGAGTAATATTAAGTAATATTAGTAATTTGATTGATGGCTTTACTCATTCATCGATAGGATGCCCGTCTTTCAGCCTCAATGCAAACGTGCAGGAAGCAATCAAGTATTATGAAATTGGTCCACATAGAACCACTGCTGCCCAAGCCATCGATGGTCTCCAGGAGAACCAATCGCCAAAATCCCCGACATAGTGTTTTTCAACCTCAATGCAAACTTGCAGGAAGCAATCAAGCATTATGAAATTGGTCCATATAGAACCACTGCTGCCCCAGCCATCAAGAGTCTCAAGGAGAACCAATCGCCAAAATACCCGACATAATGTATTCTGTATATCAAGTCTCTTTCAAATCTAGCATAGGTTACTGAGAGGGTTAAGCAAGCTCCCGATGACAAGCAGAGCTAAATATAGGCAATACAGCTCGACAGGAGAAATAGACGTTCAGCATATATAGGTGAAGAAACGAAACAGTGTGGTATTCGTGCATGACATGACAGCAAAATACAATACATCAAGCTATAATTATGGTTTGGCAATTAGAGACAATTAAAATAACATAACTTAAGCAACATAGCAAAAGCAAATCATATAACATGCTACAGCGGAAAAAACTAATGAAAATGAAAATAAGCATCAGAATAGAATAATGTTCTATAAAACAAGGATGTAGGTATAAATGAAAATAAGAATAAGCATCAGAATAGGATAAAGTTCTATAAGATAAGGATGTGGGTACACATGAAAATGAAAATCAGTATCAGAATAGAATACTGTTCTATAAAAACAAGGATGTGGGTACAAATGAAAATAAGCATCAGAATAGAATAATGTTCTATAAAACACGGATGTGGGTACAAATGAAAAAGAAAATAAGCATCAAAATAGGATAATGTTCTATAAAACAAGGATGTGGGTACAAATGAAAATAAAAATAAGCATCAGAATAGGATATTGTTCTATAAGATAAGGATGTGGGTACAAATGAAAATGAGTATCAGAATAGAATACTGTTCTATAAAAACAAGGATGCGGGTACAAATGAAAATAAGCATCAGAATAGAATAATGTTCTATAACACACGGATGTGGGTACAAATGAAAATGAAAATAAGCATCAGAATAGGATATTGTTCTATAAGATAAGGATGTGGGTACAAATGAAAATGAGTATCAGGATAGAATACTGTTCTATAAAAACAAGGATGCGGGTACAAATGAAAATAAGCATCAGAATAGAATAATGTTCTATAAAACAAGGATGTGGGTAAAGATGAAAATGAGAATAAGCATCAGAATAGGATAATGGTCTATAAAACAATGATGTGCGTACAAATGAAAGTGAAAATAAGCATCAGAATAGAATAATGTTCTATAAAACAAAGATGTGGGTACAAATGAAAGTGAAAATAAGCATCAGAATAGGATAATGTTCTATAAAACAAAGATGTGGGTACAAATGAAAATGAAAATAATCATCAGAATAGGATAATGTTCTATAAAACAGGGATGTGGGTACACATGAAAATGAAAATAAGCATCCGAATAGGGTAATGTTCCATAAAACAAAGATTTAGGTACACATGAAAATGAAAATAATCATCAGAATAGGATGTTCTACAAAACAAGGATGTGGGTTAACATTTAGTGTACTACAGAACATATATAAATAAAATATGGAGTACAACAGACCCGTATAATGTTGCTGTTGCTATACAAATAAGCATAACTATTGACTATTAGGTCATTGTTTCGTGAATCAGGGCATGCAATCATCCAATCATGATGAACTCCTGGTCGAAGACAAGTTTTATATCACTTCTCCTATCACATACTTTGAAATCCAACAGGGTGAGTACAATTTCAGCCAAATGCGATTGGAGGGATTCATCAATCGTTGAATGTTAGGTTATCAATGTCAGTCACAAGTAAAGCAGAAATAATAAAATTAAAAAATATATGTATATGGTTAGTTTTAGCAGTTTTCCAATAAAAATAAAGCATGTGTTTATAATATATATGGTAATTATTTTATTTAACCTACTAGTTATACATGAATTTCATCAAATATCCAACAAAATATTGTTTCACAATTATTTCACAATGTTTCACTATGATTCACAGTTTAAAAAAATATAGAAACAGACTTAATCAAATAATTAGAACAGCGAAAAAAAATTATTTTCATAATAAATTTGATGAACAAAAAAATAATATAAAAGAAACCTGGAAACTGATTAAATCATTACTGAACAAGAAAAAAACAAATTCTGAAACATCGCGGTTTATTTACAATAATGCAGTCATAAATGACAAAAAAGAAATAGCTACTAACATTGGACCCAGCTTATCAAAAAAAATTCAACCAAGCTCGATCATACATGTACAGGACTCTCTAACAGGTAGCTATTAACACTCCATTTTCTTAAATCCTACTGATAGTGAAGAAATTTACAAAATACTAATGCAAATTAACACAATTAAAAGTGCTGGCATTGATAATTTTAAATGGAAAATATTCAAACACTGTGTTGTAGAAATACTAACTCCTCTGGATCATATTTGTACTCTATCACTGACACATGGTATATTTCCAACAAGACTAAAGGTTGCACGTGTTACACCTCTATACAAAGCCAAAGATGCATCTGACTTTATTAACTATAGGCCAGTCTCGTTACTTCCACTCTTCTCGAAACTCCTGGAAAAGCTTAGTGAGATATTGGTACATGTTACAACGTTATATAGGATCTGCCTTTGGTGAACCACTAGTTGTGAAATTACAAACTGTACATTTTATAGCAAAATAAATGAATTTGAACTTGAAATGAATTTGAACTTGAACATATCAATATCATATGATGGCTAATATATCAACATTATGGTAGAGAAAATTAAAAAGGTAATGATAGTAGTATAATATTAACGTTTAGAAAACATTTGGACAACATAGATCACACATTATATGAAGGTGACATAACAGTTTACACTTACATGACATACGTTTACATAGAGTGGGGGAAACGGGTGCTTATCCTTTTATTATTATTAATATTATTATTATTATTATTATTAATATTATTATTATTATTATTATTATTATTATTATTATTATTATTATTATTATTATTATTATTATTGACTTTGGGTGAAAGTTGATATTTTTTGTTTTTGGGTTTTTAGTGATTTTGGTGGCTTGGTGCTATTATATATCTAGTTGCTGACTGCCATGGTGATCAACTTTTGTTGCTTGCTGAAACAATGTGTTAGTATTTACCGATGATCGTATTCTTAATGTTTTGTTTAAATGACAATTGCGCTATGATTTGTGTGCGTAGTTTAGTGTCGGTACTATTCCATAATTGTATTGCTTGGTTTGATGGTGTTTGTTGAGCTGCCTGTGTTCGGTGGTAGGCTGTGCATTGTGTGATCTTGTGTTATGAGAATGTATGTCTGGCTGTTTTGTAAATATATTTGAAAAGGATAAGGGTAGGTTGTCATTGTAGTAGTCCCTAAGAATAGTGTATAGCTGGCCCCTTCCAATGTCCTCAAGTTTTAGGATTTTGTTTATTTTGAAAATATCTTGTCCCTCTGCTGTTTGTGTGAATAGTTTAATAGATTGTTTTTGCAATGATTTTAGTGTGAAATGTGGCTGCTGATGATGATGATTGTAAATTTAATGTTACCAATTTTCGCATCACATCTTCTGCCCGAGTCTAGATTCAAGATTCCTTATTTCTATATAGGTAAATAATTCAACAATTCAATACAGGCATCCACCAAAGGCAAGGCCTATGATGCGGTGGACCCTTGACATATAACATAAATTTATAATATTGTTTATACATATAACATTTATATACATGTACATGGATATTTTATATTACAAAGGACATAGAGTACGATACATTTAAACAGTTTACGTGTGGAGACATGACTTATGACATAACATTTTCCATAAAGAGGGGTTGGGGTGGGTGCGGTGGATGGAGTAGAGTGACCATCTTGTGGAGTATTATTACTATTCAGTGAAATTACAATTATTATTAACAACAATAACAACAGAAATATTATTAACACCATTACTATTATTTACATGTATTATTGTTATTATTATCATCATCATCATCATCATTCTCATCAGTTTTATCATTATAATGATTGTTATTATCATGTGTCATTATTGCTGTCACCACCATTATTATTATTATTATTATTATTATTATTATTATTATTATTATTATTATTATTATTATTATTGTCATATTACTATTATCATTATATTTAAAAATAACAGTAACAACGACAATACCATTACTATTATGTACATGTATTATTATTATTATTATTATTATTATTATTATTATTATTATTATTATTATTATTACTATCATGTATTATTATTAGTATTATTATTATTATTATTATTATTATTATTATTATTATTATTATTTTTATTATTATTATTATTATTATTATTATTATTATTATTATTATTATTATTATTATTATTATTATTTTTATCATCAGCACTCATACATCATGTACATGTGCATATTTATACAACATTAAAAAATAAATAATATGTCACTAAAAATTGGTTATTTCATACATTTCGGAATATAGGTAGTGGCTTGTAATAAAACAGGGCAGTGACTTTTTAGGACCTGGGGTCTTATGTCAATCTGCCTTAAAAGATCATCACCTCCTGGATCCAGCAAGCGAGTGGCCGCTGTAGACAGGTTCCACTGTCTTGGAACATGGCTGCCATGGTGGTGGTTAAACCGTTAACCCTTAAGATTTCACTATCTTAATTTCAGTCAGGTGCACAGTGAACAGTGAAATCATTGAGTATTTTGCAAACGATTCAATTGTAGTCTGTTACTGTCACAGGCAGCAACAGTGGCAGTTCAAATTTGTCCCAAAATAACCAACAGAACATTCATTACATTATAGGAAATTACTCCTTTTTTGTCATTAAGGGTTTCTGGTGTGTGTTTTAGTAATCTGGCTTCTAGTAGCTTTCAGTAATCTTGTTTTCTATGTACTTTTTGAATGACTTTGTTGTACTAATTTGCGCACATGTGTCTGCATCTGTGTTATTCAATAATTGTATTCCTTGATGGGATGGTGTGCGTTTAGCTGCCTCTGTTTGGTGATATGCAACATGTAGGTTAGAACTTGTTTGTGTGTTGTGAGTATGTATGTCTGTATTGGGTGTAAAAATATTGGATAATGATGTGGGTAAGCTGCCATTGTGGTAATCTCTTAAAATAGTAAATAATTGAACCTTTCCAATGTTTTCAAGTTTTAGAATTTTGTTTGTTTTAAAGATATCTTGGCCCTTTGCTGCTTGTGAGAATAGTTTAACAGATTGCCTTTGTAATGATTTTAATTTTTCTAATTTAGTTTGATGTGTGTTGCTCCAGATAGCACTGTAGTATGTGATGTAGGCAGTATTAATGTGCTATATAGAGTTTTTAGAATATCAAGTGGGAGATTTGAGTCTGTGCATGATACCAATATTCCTCACCACCTTGGATATAATCGTCTCTATATGCTTCTCCCAGCTTAGTTGTTTATCCAAATTGACTCCTAGGAATTTAACATATTCAGTTTCCTGTATTTCTTGATTATCTATGTAGTGTTTAGGGAGAGCAAGCTCTTCGTTTACTTGATTATATCTTGTAAATAATAGAAAATTGGTTTTGCTGACATTCAGGGATAATTTTTTAGCTTTAAACCAATTTATAATTTTCCATTTCACTGTTTGTAATTTTGTATAGGGTGTCTATATCTTTATGGTGGCCAAAAACATTGGTATCATCCGCGAATAAAATTAGTGATAGTAGGTTACTGGCATTAGATAATTCATTCATAATAAGAACAGCAGGGGTCTGAGAATTTAACCTTGAGGGACCCACAGACAATTTTTTTATTTCCTGAGATAGATCCATTAAATTGCAAACATTATGTCCTATCAGTCAAGTAATTTTGAATCCAATCCAAAGTGATACCTCTTATGCCATAATGTGATAGTTTAAAAAAATAGTATTGCATAGTCAATGGTGTCAAATGCTTTGGAAAGATCCAAGAATATACCTAGCATATGTTCTTTTTTTTCTAGCGACTTAGAGATTTTCTCTATCATGTCCACAATGGCAAGCATGGCGGAGTGTTTTTCCCCGAAACCATACTGAGATTGGTAGATGATTGAATTTTTGTTTAAGTAGTTAAAGATTCTATTGTAGTATAACCTTTCCAGAAGTTTTGAGAAAAGTGGGAGTACTGAGACGGGTCTATAGTTAGTCAAGTCAGATGGATCTTTAGCTTTATAAATAGGTGATACACGTGCTATTTTTAAACAAGATGGGAATACACCGTGGGAGAGTAAGAGATTGCAGATGTGATTTAGTGGGATTAGTATTTCTGTGAACCACTCTTTAAAGATTTCCCATTTAAAATTATCAAGACCTGCACTTTTAGTTGAGTTAATTTGCATTAGAATTTTATAGATTTCTTATATGTCTGTTGGGGATAGGAACATTACGTTTTGGTAGCTCCCTGTCAGATAGTCCTGTATATGAATTTCTGAACTTGCTTGGGGTTTTTTTCTGACAATTTATGTCCAATGTTAATGAAATACTCATTGAATTTATCTGCTATATCATTTTTGTCTGTTATGATAGTATTATTGCAGATAAACTGTGATGTTTCTGATTTACTCTTTTGTTTATTTAATAGTGACTTAATTAATTTCCATATTTCCTTTATGTTATTTTTTTGTTCTACAAATTTATAATGGTAATAATTTAGTTTGGCTATCCTAATAATTTGGTTCAGTTTATTTCTATATTTCTTAAACTGAGTATTGTTGTATGTTGCCGGTTTTTTTAATAAATGCTAGATATAGCTTATTCTTCTTGTGACAAGCAGCTATCAGTCCTCGTGTTAGCCAGGGTTTAGTAAGGTTTGCTTGAATTTTGTTAATTTTTTTAGTGGGAAAGCAGATTCATAGGCATTAGTACATATAGTGTGGAATGTGTTGTAGGCATCTTCACAGAGTTCGCAATTAATCACCTGGTTCCAATTTATATTTGACATGAGGTTTCTAAATTTTTCAATATTCTCGCTTCGAAAGTCTCTACAGGTTGTTTCCGCTTTTTCAAATGATTTTTGCTTAACTTTCTCTCTTTCTATGTAGCAAATGTGTAAATTGTCCAAGTCTATGTCTTCTACAAAAATAACTGATTGTGTTTTTGAATTTAAAGTGTTATTTGAGAGAATATTGTCAATAATAGTAGCTGTTGTTTCCGTTATTCTTGTAGGTTTTGTTATGAATGGATAGTATCCAAATGTTCTTAGTAAGGTCACAAAGTCTTGAGTAATTGTTTTTTCTTGTTTCAGTAAATCGATGTTAAAATCCCCCAGTAGATAAATGGTCTTATTCTCTTTTTGTAGGGTTTTAAAACTTTTCGCTAATAATTCTATGAATTTATCTTTATCGCAATCTGGAGAACTGTAAATGACACTGATAATTGTATTTTTAGTTTTTCTTGCTGGTATCTCAATAAAAAGAGATTCAAAAGAGTCTTCCATTATTGTCAGGTCTTCGCTTTCATAACACTGTACATTGCTTTTTATGCAGATGCCTACCCCACCTCCTGCTTGATTTGGTCTGTGATTCTCTAGGAATTTGTAGTTTTGCAGATTAATTAAGCTAAGTACTGAGTTAGAGTTGATCCACGTCTCAGTAATTCCGATAATATTAAATTCTAATGAACTGTTGTCGATAAAATGATTTAATTTGTCAAAATGTGCTGGTAGAGATCTGATGTTAAGATCCATTGCTGAGAAAGACACAGCCTTATTTTTTTCAATCATTTCATCATTAAATTCAGTCGGTAAAATATATTTACACTCCGGTTGGGGAAGAGCGATAGATCAGTATAGGTTTCAGAAAGTATAAATTCCTGTGATATATTTAAATTAAATCGGTTTATTAGAATGCTGGGACCTAAAATGTTTAGTAAAAATTCAGTGTTGTTGTCGTGGTGATTGAATGGGAACACGGTTTTATTGCAGCTAATACACCACCATGGCTCTTTATTATTTTCTAGTAATTCATAATCTGTGGTTGTTAACTTTGAGCAAGTTCTATGCAACAAGTCACCACAACAATCACACATTAATGCTTGCTGATTTATTTTCACTGGTTTATTATCATTTAACAGGTTGAATCTTTCTTTTTCACAGCTTCAGTGTGTTTACATATACACTTTGTGCCCTAGCTTTATCACTTCACTTTAAATTTCCAAGCAATGTCATTTCGTTATTATTATAGTAATTGTTGCCAAGGATAAGGAAACAATTTTCAAGCAGCCATTCTTGTTCTTGTCCTCCTTAAAGTCTTATTTCGGGACGACATTACATATGTACGTGGCAGTTACCAGCCACGGGTCTCATACGTCAGAAGGAATTTACAGAACAAGAAGAGGTCCTTTTAACGAAAACTGGTGTCTTCAACGACCTTAATTTTGGTAATGGGAACATCTTTAATACTCAGTTCATATTTCAATTAATTCTTAATACACCTGGGAGAGTTCTACGTCATTTACCCCAAATCAGATATCTAATACACCGCATAGAAACGCCCATACAATGTTTACTAAAGTTACCAGTTTTCGTTAAGTGAAGTTATAGCGAACGAAGTGAAAATTCGCAGTAGGTTGCCCTAAAATAACTATGGGAGCATACGCATAATGAATTATGAAGAACCATGTCCCATAATGCAATGGGGGCCCATGAAGAAACCACAAAATCTATATCATAAGCCGAAATCGGAACCCAAAAAAAGCTCGCGACCGGAAACGAAGCTTTCTCAGTCGCATGGTATATGTATTTTAGCCTGGTTCCGTGTCTCATTTTCTGTTGATTTTTCCTCATTACACGGACATACATGTTATCTATATACGCTCACTTCATTCGCGATGGCTTGGCGCGAAGCCATCGCTCACTGCGTTTGCTATGAATTTGTTTGTATTTCCCCAAAATAGCGAGGAGCACCGCAATACATCGGTACACAATTTATAACATCATTGGACTGGTGCAACTATTTTAATGGTGTAGGCCCCTGTAAAAGATGCAACGGATATCACTGACAATGGGCAGACGCATTGTTGTGATGGGCATACGTATTTAGGACATTTCGACCCTATACAAATTTGTTCTATTTATTTAAGCAATAAATGGTGTCTGCATTCACTTATAGGCAACGCCTATTTTCATATTCAGAATGCAGGCATATTTCGAACTTGGTATTAAAAATCATATCTGTGCAATTTGACAGACTGACAACAATAATACCAACCCGGTAAATGTAGAAAACCGGAACAATAGTAAATTATATACATACATGCCTGTGATACATATATACAGCTACTGTATGAACAATAACATATAATAATATTTTTATATTTTTTATTTAAATTATTGCACACAGGTTCCCATAGTAATTAGTATACGCTATAACACATAATATATCTTTTAAATTTTATGAAACTATGCACTATAAATTGATTGGCACAAAATCGCACCCAATCCTAATATTATTATATCTATGTATCGATATCTATGCACTTTGGTTAATTGGTGCAAAATCGCACCCAATCCTAATATTATTATATCTACATGTATCCACATCTACCCACTATGATTGATTGGCGCGAAAATGCACCCGATCTTAATACTAATTATATAGCTCTATATGGTTGATTTGTGCGAAATCACACCCAATCCTAATATTAAAATAACTAACTACCCATATGTAGTTGATACTAATATGTCAATATCTTAAACAAATAATCCAGGTTGTGGTCAAACATCATTTCCTGTCTGATCCAGAACTTGTCCAGTCTATTTTTAAAACAGTTTATGTTTGGTGCATTGACAACGTCATATGGGTTTGCATTCCAGATGTCTGTAACTCAGTCAACAAATGAGTGTTTTCTGATATCTAATCTCGAGTAGTTTTTGTACAGCTTGTAGTTATGCCCCCCTTGTATCTGTGGTGTTGAATTTGAAAAAATTTTCAGTGACCTTGTCATATATGCCACGCATTATTTTAAAAGTTTCAATAATATTGCCTCTCATATGCCAGGTTCTTTAATGAGGGAACACACCTTGTGGCTCGTCTTTGTACGTTTTCCAAAGTATCGATATCGTATTTCTTGTAAGGTGTCCATACACTCCCTGCATATTCAATTTGAGTTCGTACAAATGCTTTGTACAGCAGCGTGAAAGTCTTCATCAAGATATGTGCATGTTCGGCGTATGGTGGCCATTATTCCCATCGCTTTATTTATTTTAGCTTGCATATGACATCAGAAGTTCAAATGGTTGTCTATTGTGACACCAATGTCTTTTTCACTGTCCACGCCTTCTAATTCTACAATTTGCCCCTTTTTATCATACAAGTTATACTTCTTGTCATTGCTGCTATCAGATGCACCTATTGTTAACACTTTACATTTGTCTTCGTGAAATCGAAGTAACCACTTCTCTGACCACTCATGAAGCGCATCCAAGTCATTCTGTACTTCTTCAACATCTGTACTACTTTTTATTTGTTTATATAATTTTGTATCATCTGCATATAGATAAACATCCGATTTCACACATTCTGGCAGGTCATTGATAAATATGATGAACTGAACTGGTCCCAGAACATTTCCCTGCGGGACACCATTAGTGACTTTATGCCATTTTGAATATGTTTCATTTACACACACTCTTTGTTTTCTGTCACATAGAAAGTTATTTACCCATTGACACATCTGAGCACTTATTCCATAACCCCTCATCTTCCTTAACAACCGCTTGTGTGCCACTGTGTCGAAGGCCTTCATGAAATCCATATAGATTATATCAATAGTTCCTCCATAGTCTAGAATATCTGTCCACTGATCTAGGACCTTTGTCAGTTGTAGGCTTGTTGATCTCCCACTAACGAAACCGAATTGCCGGTTACTGAGCAGACCATTTACATTTAAGTGGTCAATAACTCTTTGTCTAATAAGTTTCTCAAAAATCTTTCCAAGCACACTGGTTAAACTAACAGGTCGGTAGTTTCCCGGACTTTGCTTATCCCCTTTTTTGAAAATGGACGTAATATTAGCTACCTTCCATTCGTCTGGAACAATGCCGGTTTTAAAAGAGGTGTTAAACATTGTAGTTACGGGTAAGTCAATTACCTCACACAATTCAAACAGTACTTTCGGGTGTACCTCATCTGGTCCTTTTTTAGCTTTCCGGTGAAGATTTTGATCATCTCATTCATTGATTTGTCTTCGAAAGCGCTTCCCCAGTTAATATCCATATACCCCCCCCCCCCCCCCCCCATCATCTTATAATTTCCCTTTTCATAATTGAATCTTGTGCCACTCCCCCTTTTCCCTCTTCATAGTCACGCATAAAGTAAAAGTGATCAGTATATGGTCGCTATTGCCAATAGGCGAGTCATAGTCAATATCACTTATGAATCCCTCATCATTAGTTAGAATTATGTCAAGCAGGCTTGGTTTATCTAATCCTCTCGCTCTGGTTGGTTTATTAACCATTTGACACAGGAAACTGTCTCACAGGCTCTCTAGGAATATCTCTCCAATCCCATCTCCAGTCCAAGTGTCCCAGATTATCTTGGGAAAATTAAAATCTCCCAGTATTATTCTGTGTGAATAGCCATGTGCTTGTTCTGTCACCTGTCGCAGTAGTTTGTTTAATTCCTTATTATTTACATCAGGACTATCCAGGCTTCTGTGTATTAGTCCAATTAATAACTTGTCATTATTTGTCAAACTTATTTTAACCCAGGTCTGTTCACGAAAATTATATACAAATTTGAGTTCCACTGGGTTAAAATAGTCTTTTATGTACATAATAATTCCTCTACCATCCTTTTTTGGGAAGTCACCTGGTACAATCTCATATCCCTGCATCGCCAGTCCTTCCTTTGTCGGTAGAAATCTGCAATGTTTTGGGAAGACTTCTGTTGTGAGGATAACGTCTGGTTTTTTCTGCATCCTTTTAATCCTGGTTATAAATTCCTCAAATTTATTTGGCAGGCTATCCGCATTTGTATATACATGGCGGGCTATCCGCATTTGTATATACACAATATAACATGTTAGTTGTACCATCCCTATCTCTAGTGTTATCATATCTTTTCATAGTGACATCTTTAACTTTTTACAATTTGCACTTATTTCTTTATCTTTGCTATATATACATGTTCCATGGTGGACCTTTGACCTTGTACCTCCAGTTTCCCGACTTGTCTTTGTTTTCTTTATCTTTCGCTTCACTCACCAATTTCTTTTTTGTGTCTCTCCTCTTTGCACATATCGCTCGCGATGCTTATTTTGGAATATGCTGACTCCTCCTCAATCCCTCCGAGCCTGTGGGCATTTTTAAAGATTTCCGCCTTCTGTTTTTCTTCTGCCAATATAACCTTCAGTGGTCTGGTGCTTCCTTCACCTCCATCTTTATTCCTGGCACCGAGTCTGATCAGAGTCTTCACCTCCACATCTCTAAGCTTTAGTATATCAGTGAGTCCTTTCATAAATTCAGCGTCGTGTCTTTTCCGTGCCTCTGGACTGTTTGAGTCACTTTCTGCTGCTCTATGGATGATGACTGATCTCTTTCTTTCCTCTTCCCTATTGATCTCTAATCTAATATCCTCTAGATCTTTTTCACCATGGACTGAATTAGTTAGCTTCAGCTCTCCTATCGCTGTATCAATCATTTCTTTAACATGAGCCTCTGACACCTTCTCATCCAATTCTTGCCATCAGCTTATTACATCTCTCTTCTACCTCTGATATCTTTTTAATATTACTTACTGCATCAGGTTCACAACTTGGGCAATACCGGTGAGTGTCTGGTCTGTTTGATAGAATCTGATATTCTGCTTCTTGGATTTCCAGGCAAGAAATGCAATAATGCAAGTCACATACCTCGCACTCCATCATCATTGCATCACTATCCGTCTTTACTAACTTTCACACCTTGCATTCCCATCCTGCAACATCTTTAGTACTGGTATTATCACCTTTGTTTCCATCTTTTGCTCCTCTAACCGGCCTACGACTGCTAATTTTTATGTGATTTTTTGCTTGTCTATAACTCAGTTGGTATATTTAGAATAAATCAATAAGTATCCCTATTTAATTATTTCTTTTGGCATAGATTACCACACCCAAATACGTGCTTATGTTGTTAGGTAACAGAATTGAAAGGCCAACTTGAGGAAGAGGCTTGGCAGCACAGATTGGTTAGTAATAACTATAAAGACGCTTTGGTGCAAAAAAGAAAATGAGAGCGAGACTACTCACGGTCCTTCTTCAACCCATACAAAACTTTGTTACGCTCCTCGTCTCCTATGTACCCCTCTACCATGTCTAGATCATCTGTCTGCGTGTAGCATTCACGTTGAATATCATTTAGCAGGTGTGGTAACCAGGCTAAACTTACGTTATGGATCGGGTGTACACCATCGCTGAGCAAATTTAAATTAAACGAGTATCGTTTCACCTTCCTTCTGTCTTCGACTTCTCGTTAAACTATTATTTAACTTTAATATTTTGTGCCTCAGTTGTGTGGCATTGAGCTGATTAACGATTTTATTGACTGCTGTCACCTGTTTCGCCACCAGTCTGTCAGCATCCACAAATTTAGCTAGACTACAGTAATTTTTCTTTTTATTCCAGCGTAAAATCGATATTGGTGGCAGATCTACAATCTTTAGCATAACATTATCGTCGTATGGCCTGACTATATCAATCGCCCTCTGGTATTGTCTAGCTAACTCTATTATGTTGGAGGTTACATCGCATGTTCCAGCCCACAAATATATCACAATCTTTTTGTGGCACTTTATTGCAGGTGTAATGCGTTCCTCAATTAGGTCTACAAGAGTGCGTGTTTGGGCACCGGATTGGCACAAAAGTTCTAATGGAAACCTTTTATTGGATTCAATCAGCCAAGCATCTAACAAATGAAATCCTTTACTGTCTAATACCAAAATAGGTGTTTTATACTTGACACCTTGTACGTCGTGTGAAATTACATTATGTCTGTATATAAACCGTTTTAAACTGTTTTCACTGATGAGTATCGTGTCTATTTGCCCCTTAGACCAAGCTGCGAAAAATGTACGGCTTGACAAGTACGCAAATGAAAACTGGTATCGTAGTTTAATACACGTATCAACTTATTTTCATCACAGCTTTAATTGCAGAATCACAGTAGTTTTCATGCCCATGTACTAAAATTTCATCAGAAATATACATTATAATTACACAAAAGATCATTTATTTATTCAAATTATTCAGAGATAATTCCCCCGCTTGTTCTTTGCTGTAGGTTCCAGTCTGGAACTATTTTTGTGTGTAATACAAATTAGGGATCTACTTGTACAGGATAATGGACCTTTCCATTTTTTTGCTATGACCCGCCCATCGATCTCTTGAACTCCCTGACTCAATTTCCAGAAAACTGTATGGTCCGTCAATATCGTCTTTCTATCCCCCTACATAGGATTTCAATGAACTTCCGGTTTCAGGTTATCACTTGAATTATCACTTGAAATACATAAATACAATGTTTCTGTTCTCTATAATGATGGGAATAAGCAAAGATAAAGGTATTTAGGATAAATTCCTCACCATTTGCCACATTTCATTCTATATGCAGATTGATGATATTAATCAGTTACCACCCAAATACCATCCTCAGAAGGCTTCAATATCAACCACCAGACGCAGTCACTCACAAAAGCTACAGACAATCCAGACTAGCATCCAACAATACCAGAGTTCTTTTATTCCAAGAACTGTGCCGATCTGAAATGACCTGGCTGACAGCATCATCTCAGCACCGGATGTAGACACGTTCAAGAGCTACATCTGGGAGGTGACCATCTAAGCTTCCGCAATCACTGTAAATATGTATATAAACTGCTTTTATTCTCTATCCAGACGCGCACCTGGCCGTGATGTTCAGTATGAATTTTGCCCAGTAATAGTACAGATACAGATACACAACTTGGTTCCTTGAGGGAACACATTCATTTCGGCCGAATATGCGTATTAATCGCACGCACATCAAACTATTTTGGTACTGTGTACGCATGCGCACAGGTTGGCGCAGATTTTGATGACATATTCAGATTCTGTAAAAGTTCAGATTTTGTTTATACATACAAATACATAGATATAGCCAGATGTCCGAGGGGTACCTTGAGGGACCCTTTATATATGTAGATGTACGTGAAGGGTGCCTTGATGGAACATGTATTTATGTAGATTGCTGAGGGTGCCTGGAAGGAACCTGTATTTATGGCGATGTTTGAGGGGTGCCTTCAGACAACATATGTATTTATGTAGATTGCTGAAGGTGTCTTTATTTATGTAGATGTCTGTGTGGTTCCTTGAGGGAACCTGTTTATGTAGATTGCTGAGTAGTGCCTTGAAGGAACCTGTGTTTATGTAGATGTCTGAGGGGTGCCTTGAGGGAACCTTTATTTATGTAGATTGCTGAAGGTGTCTATTTATGCAGATGTCTGAGTGGTTCCTTGAGGGAACCTGTTTTTATGTAGACTGCTGAGGGGTGCCTTGAAGGAACGTGTGTAGTTTATGTAGATGCCTGAGGGGTGCCTTGAAGGAACATTTATTTATGTAGATGTCTGAGTGGTACCTTGAGGGAACCTGTATTTATGTAGATTGTTGAGAGGTGCCTTGAGGGAACCTTTATTTATGTTGATGGCTGAGGGGTGCCTTGAGGGAACCTGTGTTTATGTAGATGTCTGAGGGGTGCCTTGAGGGAACCTTTATTTATGTAGATTGCTGAAGGTGTCTTTATTTATGTAGATGTCTGAGTGGTGCCTTGAGGGAACCTGTTTTTATGTAGATTGCTGAGGGGTGCCTTGAAGGAACCTGTGTTTATGTAGATGTCTGAGGGGTGCCTTCAGGGAACCTGTATTTATGTAATGTCTGAGGGGTGCCTTCAGGGAACCTGTGCCTTGAAGGAACTTGTATTTATGTAGATGTCTGAGGGATGCCTTCAGGGAACCTGTATTTATGTAATGTCTGAGGGGTGCCTTCAGGGAACATGTATCTATGTAGATTGCTGAGGGTGCCTTAAGGGAACCTTTATTTATGTAGATATCTGAGGGGTGCCTTGAGGGAAACTGTATTTCAAGGCACCCTCAGAAAGCTACATAAATAAAGGTTCCCTCAAGGCACCTCTGAACAAGCTACATAAATACAGGTTCCCTCAAGCACCCTTCAGCCATCAACATAAATAAAGGTTCCCTCAAGGCACTGCATAGCATAGCTTAATCCAGTATAGCTTTGTACACTGTACAGCTTAGCTTAGACTAGTATAACATAGCTTAACCTATAGCATAGCATAGCTTAGCGGACTATTATAGCATGGTTTAGCCTAGACTAGTATGGCATAGCTTAGCATAGAAAAATATCGCTTAGTCTAGTCAAGCATAGCTTAGCTTTGACTAATATAGCTTAGATTAGAGTACAATATCTTAGACTAGACTAGCATAACTTGGACTAGACTAGTATAGCATAGCTTAGTCTAGACTTGTATAGCACAGCTTAGCCTATACTAGTATAGCTTAGACTATTATAGCTTAGACTAGTACAGCTTAAACTAGTAGAGCTTAGACTAGCATGGCTTAGACTAGTATAACTCAGACTAGTATAGCTTACACTAGTATAGCTTACACTAGCAAAGCGTAAACTAATATTGCTTGAACTAGTATGGCATAGACTATTTTAGCTTAGACTAGTATAGCTTAGACTTGTATAGCTTAGACCTGTATAGCTTGGCTTAGCTAGGCTAGCTAGCATAGCTTAGTCTAGACTACTACAGCTTAGACTAGACTTGTATAGCTTAGAGTATGCTAGTATACCTTAGACTAGACTAGTATAGCTTAGAATATTCTTGCTTAGACTAGTATAGCCTAGACTAGTATAACTTGGATTTGTATTGCTTAGACTAGACTAGTATAGCTCTGACTAGACTAACATAGCTTAGACGAGACTAATATAGCTTAGACCAGTATAGCTTAGACTATACAAGTATTGCTTAGACTAGTATAGCTTAAACTAGTATAGCTTAGACTAGTATACCTTAGACTAATATAATTTTGACTAATGTAGCTTGCATTAGTATAACTTAGACTAGTATGACGTAGACTGGTATGGTTTAAATAGTATTGCTTAGACTAGTTTTGCTTAGACTAGTTTTGCTTAGACTAGTTTAGCATAGACTCGTATAGCTTACACTAGTATAGCTTAGACCACTATAGCTTACACTAGTACAGCTTGGACTAGTATAGCTTGGATTATCTTGCCTTATCTTGGCTTGGCTTATCTTATCTTAGCATTGCCCAAATCAACATAGCTGTAAATAGGTACCTGCCATATGTTGCTGCCAGGCTTGGTCTGTCTGCCTGCCTTCCTTCCTGCATACATGCCTGCCTGCCTGCGTGTCCCCTAGACTTAGCCTACCTTAAGATAGTTTAGGCATACATTGTGCAGCCTAGCCTAGGAATAGCTAGCCTAGCCAACTCACCTTAACCTACCCTAGACATAGTATATAGGCGAGCCTAGCTTGCATAGCCTAACCTAGGCCTAGCCTTCCCAGCTTAGACTAAACTTGCCTAACCTAAACTAGTCTAGACTATCCAAACCTAGCATACCTAATCTTAGGCTTAGCTTAGCATAGGTTAGCCTATAGGCATAGCTTGTATAGCAGTCTATATATAGCTAGCCTAAATTATCCTACCGAGACCTAGCTTATAGCCTAACCTAGTATACCCAGGCTTAGGCTTATCCTAGCATCGGCTAACCTATGCATAGCTTAAGTGGATTAGTCGGAGCATAGCTAACCCAGCTTGGATTATCCTAGACTTAGCCTATAGTCTAGCCCAGCCTAGCCTAACATAGACTAGCTTGGCATAGCCTAACGTACCATAGCTTTAGGCTTAGTCTAGCATAGGCTAGCCCATGCTTAGTTTATGTAGTCTAATCTAAGGCCAACTTAGGCTAGACATAGCTTAGCCCAGCCTATCCTAGCCCCCACCCCTCCCGGCCCACCTCCTCTGCCTCAAGAAATCCATTAGTAACTGGTACGCAGAAGTGGACTACGTCACAGAAAATGTGTAGATCACGAAAACTGGTTATAACTAAAGTTTTGAGGTAATTGCTATCCCATCTTTCAGTGCAATGCAGAATAAGTTGGATGTTAAAGAACTATGTTTCGTGCGTATCTATTGAATGTAGTAAAGCGGCGCAGCAAGAATCGGGTTCCCTGAAGGAACCAAGTGGCGAGGAATTTATCCTTCTGCTTTCTAATTTGGTATTGACAGTTTTGCCGAGTCCATAATAATGTAAACCGTTTGTCAAGAAATGACTTCCAATTAGTAATGTGCAAGTGTTCAGTGAAATAACACATGTATTAAAAGTTTTTAATTCCTTCAAATAAATTTACCGTGTGTAAATACACATTATCATTTCAGAGGGTTTATGTGTACTTAGGTACCAGTTTCTAACAGGGATGTAAATTCATTATTTCTATAGCGACAAGATGGTGATTGGTGATGTGCCATCAATGTCTATAATATGACAAGAGTTTGTCATAAAAAATAATGATACAAATGCTGCTAAAAGGGAAGCACAATTTAAGTTATTGTAGTAAATCTAGACATGCTCAAATTCCATTTTTTTTAATACTCGGTATACATAGACAGCATCAACACCATTTTCAAAATCAAAATTCCATATCCTTGCTTTGTAAAGTAGTAAATCTGGTGTTTAAAATGAAAATAAGGGTTGTTTTGCATAACATATAAAACGTTAAAGTTATTTTCATGTTTACCATATATAGAAACTATGGCCATGTTTGGATTGGACATGTGCGTGAAAAAAATCAATCTAGATTTGAAATCAATACAAGCTCCCCATGCCCTTTCGGCGCATCCGTAGAAAATAATTATTGTTATGTTTGTGAAATCAACATAACCGTGTTTGATAGCAACTGGCATATGTCGTCTGATGCGAAAACTGGACCAGTTTGTTTCATTTCTGTACCAGTTATGAACATTTTTATGGACCCTCAAAAAAGTAATAGTGAAAACACATGTTTTTCACACGTTAAATAAAAAGATAGGTAAAATAATTAGTTATTTCTGCTACATTTTGATCAAATCTTCTAATTGTGTGTAAAAATGATGTATCTATTGAAATAAACATGTTTTGACGATGTCACCAGAACAATGAGTGCGGGAGAATGCAAAAAGGAGCAATTGTTAGAAATAGAACTCTGTTTAGAAACAGGTACCCTGACCATACAGGTAAGCTGTTGAATATTTTGAAACTAACTAGGGTAGCAACGGCGCTTGCTCCAGCGTGCTCTGCTAGATTAGCGAGCCAGAAACCTGTCTCTCCTATGGAACGATAAGTTTTGTTAGAGCGCTCTGCTATTTCGCGCAACATGTTTGGAGGTCTCACGAAAAGCAAAGCATGTTTTCAATCTGTGATGTAATTTCACGCGAAACATCATACATCACAGAGGCATGTATTACGTCATAAGCGTGTTGCGCAAAGGATGTTGGGATACCGTCGATCCGTATAGAATAGTTTTGTAGCAGAGCCCTCTGTTAGAGCGACCTATTGAAACTATTTTTTGCTACGGAATGTAAGGCAACATGTATATTAAATAGTAGAGACATACAATTCGTACAACATGTCGGACTATTAAGAGTTAAGAGACGGGCATAATAGAATCACTTATGACATCATCCTATATGACAATTGGCTGAGTATGACGTCAAATCGTCGATGGATACTCTGGAAAGTTGAATTGAAATGTCCTCGGCTATACCTTGATTAGGATATCTAGGGGTGCAGTTACAACACAACTTCAACTGTGCTGATCATACTATAATATTATAATTATGTTATATGTCAAGGGTCCACCGCATCATAGACCTTGCCTTTGGTGGATGCCTGTATTGAAGTGTTAAACTATTTATCTATTTGGAAGTAAATAATCTTGATCATGTGAATCAGATCTCCATGAAGAGTACCCATGCTCTCTGGTTTATCTCCCGAAACCGTATATCCTGCCCAAAGACCAATTTATGCAGAATTTAGCACAATGGTGTGACCTATTCTTGAATACAGCTGTCAAGTCTGGAATCCCCGCCATGCAAGACATTTAACTGTCTGCCTGCTGAATTTCAGCAGACTACATGTTCCATGAGGTTTAACTCTGGATATGCTGAATATTTTGAAAACAATTTGATGGAAAGTTGTTGCTGGATAAGTTACCAACAACTTTCAGTCAAATTGTTTTCAAAATGTTCAGCATATCCAGGGTTATTTCCCATTGAAATTATTATCTGGTGGCTTGCAGCAGTCAGACAGTTAAACAAATTAGAGGCAGTACAGAAAATGGCTGCAGCAGCATGGTTCGTTTTAAACCGGCCACACAAATGCAATTAGCCTGTCAACTAGACTGGCAATGAATCAACCATGGTGAAGGAACTTGGAAAAGATACGTTAGAAAAACAACGTGGATATCAATCACTCCTTGGAATTGCTCTACAAAATTACTAATGGTCTAGTAGATGCCCCATAAGAAACCCATACTAGTCCAGTACCATAGCAGGACAAGGGCTCCTCTACACCGATTTCAGCAGCCAAGGACAAATAAAATGGTGTATCATCTACCAACATTGTTCCCTGCCTGGAACAATAACAGAGTGAAATAACTTGCCACAGGAAGTTGCTCTAACACCTGACCTTGACACCTTCAAGTCAGGACTAGGATCACACACCCCACGAAATTGTCAGCACATCACTGTATATATGTACATAACCTACAACCATGACAAGCGTGTGTGTGTGTGAACCATTTTAGAAAGATCAAGCCCCCCCCCCCCCCTCCTCCCCCTGATCTACTCATGCCATCGTGATTTGTATCCTGAAGTGGATGTTTCAATTATCCAGTGGAAGTAGATTAATATAGCCAATAGACGTATTTCAATATTTCTGAGAAAAATATATACATTTTCTTGTGTTCAATTTCTGTTCCAATTCAAAAGAGTGTTTAGTGTCTTTTGGAGCCTATGTAGCTGATCGTCTGCATTGACCATTCTCCATCGATCAATACTTACCATGTTGCATTACTTAATAATTATTCATAACAACCACCTTAGAGGTTGTGCTCTAAGACTAGCCTTTAACAGAAACTTGTACCGGTTCCTGGAACTGGGTACCTGTCCCAACAACCGGGTACCATGGACCCTCACTTTTGTTTACATAGATAAGCAAGAGTGACACCATTTTGAATTGAACAAATTTTTACTTGTTAGCTCACCTGGCCTGAAAGGCCAAGTGAGCTTATACCATGGCAACCATCCATCATGTGTCCGTCCATCCGTCAACTTTTCCTTTAAATGACTTCTCAAGAATCACTGGGCCGATTTCAATTATGTTTGGCAGGAAGCATCCTTAGGCCATAGGGATCCAAGTTTGTTAAAACTAAGCCGATTTGTTGGTGGGTGGTTTAGGAGTAGTCTTAAACGATTTGCAATTTTTGAAACAGTCAGATAAATGGGGTTTTTTTTTTAGAAATGTCTTTAAAAATCTTCTCCAAAAGCGTGTGAGGGATCGATTCAGAACTCACGAGATATGATCTAGGGCAAGTGCGGAACCAAGTTTGTTTAAGGGAACTTAATTGACCAAATGGTTCGACGGCCATCTTGGATGATCTCGTTTTCGCAAAAACGTCTTCTTCCCCAGAACCGCTGAAAAATTTGGCCAAAATTTGTGATATATGATTTGGGATTAAGGGGCCATTAAAGTTTGTTCAAGAGAAGTTGATCCGTCAAAAAACGTGGCCGCCGTGGCCCAATCAATATATAGCGTGCTTGACGGCCATATTGGATTTTTTTAATTTGATGGATTTTGAGGTCGAAATTGGTTTTATATAGGTTTTTGGGTATTCTGATGTCAAATTTGCAATTTTCAAAAATGTCGGATAAACGGTTTGGCGACCATCTTGGATCATTTTCCCGCCAAAATCTCCCATACTAAAGCAATGGGAAATTTAAAATGTCTTCTCAAGAATTAATGGGCCGATTTCAATTATATATGGCAGGAAGCATAGGGCATAGAGATTCCATTTTGTTCAAATGTCGCCAATTTGGCCGGTGGCCATCATGCATTTCTCCGAAACCGTTTGAGGGATTAATTCAGACCTCATGAAATGTAATCTAGGGCAAGAGCTGACCCAAGTTTGTTCAAGCGAACTTGGTTGACCAAATGGTTCAGCGGCCATCTTGGATGACCTCGTTTTCGTAAAAACAACTTCCCCAGAACCGCTGAAGCCATGAGGCCGAAATTTGTGATATATGATTAGGCACTAAGGGCTATTAAAGTTTGTTCAAGAGAAGTTGATCCGTCAAAAAACCTGGCCACTGTTGGCCAATCAATATATACGTTTGGCGGCTTACTGGATTTTTTTATTTGATGGATTTTGAGGCCGAAATTGGTTTTATATATGTTTTTGCGCATTGTGATTTCAAATTTTTTAAACTATAGGCAGCAACAGTACCCAGTCAAATTAATTTCAAAATAGTCAACAGCTTATATGTAGTTTTGTGGAATTTGAGATTTAGAGAGTGCCGAGATAAATCAATCCCAACACGGGCAAAGCATCGGTGGAGCTTAGCTAGAGATGGGCGGAGTATAGCTAAAACTGGATTCCTCCATTGCATTCAGTGAATAAGCACTGCATCTTTCAACAGTTGACAGAACTTTTAAATGGAACTACAAGAGACTTTTACAACATAATCAATTTTGATTCATGGTCAAGTAATTACAACTGTTAGCATTGCTACAAGCAACGACAAAGGCATTGTCGATAGAATTGTGGGGGTGGGGGTGGGATGGTGGTGTTGGACAAAAAGTAGTGCAATAGCATCAATGACTAAGAGAGATGATGTAGTTCAACAGATTTTGCCGGTCTAGCTAAGTTATTGTCAAGAGAGGACTATTTCCAGAAACACGTTTACCACATATCCCAGAGTGAAATTGACACATTCTTTGAGGCCTTCTAAAGATGCAGGTTGTGCATTTTAATGGACCTTTCCGGTTTTAGCTATGCCCCGCCCATCTCTAGCTAAGCTCCACCCACACCTCACTCGTGTTGGGATCGATCGATCTCTGAACACCCTGACTATCAATTTCCAAAAAAAATACAGAGGTACGCTGTTGAAAATTTTGAAACTAATTTGACTGCACGCTGTTGCTGCCTAAGGCAGCAACAGCGCCCAGTCAAATTAGTTTCAAAATATTCAACAGCATGTTTAGTAAATAGCAAAGAATTACAAAGCCATACAATTCATACAACGTGTCAGACTTTTAGAGATTTTATGATGGTCTATATGGAACCCTTTGTGACGTAATGATTGCGACGTCATCAGACACGCGCTGAGCTGATTATGACGTCATACGAGGTCAGATGATGGATAGATACTCTGGAAAGGTGAATTAAGTGTGAAACTATATCAGTCAAATTTTGGTATACGGTTTTAGAAAATGATACAGCCATATTATGAAATTGGGTCAACCGTCTTATGCCAATTCTCTCAGGACTGAATCATGTGAACCAATTATTCACAAACCAGTAAAGCTTGATTCAATAGTTGTTGGGTAGTGGGGCATTGTTAGTTATGAGGTGAAATAGGCCAAATTATTATTGATGATGTTGCAGTCTTAGTTATGCACACGGCTTGTAGAAAGTGTTTTAACTATCCTGAGAAGCCAGATAGAATCTTTTATAAACATTAAGCTATTGTATGTGAAAGACCAATCCACTTGTAATTGTAGTTTCAAGAGGTCAATTTACTTTTGAAGGTTTCGTCTGAAAATTAATACTTTAATCATGGGATTTTAATACAATATAAGGAATATTCTGTGGAATATTTTGAAATTAATCTGTACATTAAAATTTGAGCTTGTGACCCTCCCCCATCCAATGTCCTCTTGCCCTCCACAATCATATGGGTAACTGACATATCAAATTGGGTTAAAATTTGTCCAGCGGTTTCGGCAGAATTGCGTTGCAATCAATTGGATCTTTTGAACCATGCCCTGCCCCCTGGGGTTGGAGCCAAATGTAAATGTGCTCTTGCCCTCCACAGTCATATGGGTAACACACATACTAAACGTGGTTGAATTCCGTCCAACGGTTTCAGAGGAGTTAATTTACCATCGATTTTCCACACAGACAGTTTGCACGGCATAAACCCCACTTTTCTTTGATAAATGTGGGGATAAAAATCACAGTCTACAATCATGGGGGTAACTCACATATCAAATTGGGTTGAAATTTGTCCAACCGTTTTGGAGGAGCTGCGTTATAATCAATTTGACCGTTTGAACCATCCCCTGCCCCCTGGGGTGGAGCCAAATGTAAATGTGCTCTTGCCCTCCACACTCATATGGGTAACACACATGTCAAACTTGGTTGAATTCCGTCCAACGGTTTCAGAGGAGTTGTGTTACAATCGATTTTCCACACAGTTTGCACAAAATAAACCCCAATTTTCTTAGAAAAATCACATAAAAACAGTCAGAAATTTAGTCATGCCTAGCCAATGACAAATGTGCATGGGTGTATTCCTATATTAATTTAATTTGTTATGTTATTTTATTTTTGTAGATCAGATGAGAAAAAGGAGAGCCTACTGAAAGCAGTTATTCATGATAATGGCAGCTCTTAGAAACAGCAACTTTCTAGTTAAAATCCTGAGCCAGTCTTCTACAATTTTGCACCCATAAAGACCATTTTAAGTGTGGATGCATCCTTGTGTAGTTATTCTTGTATTGTGGAGCAGATTGGCGGTAATTGACCTTGATCGGCTCTAAGGATTGTTCTGTTATCTAATCCCTATTGGTGTATTACTGAGTTGAATAAGAAGCTAATTTAGAGTGGCTGTGTGCAGATATGTCGTGTTTTATTGGACGTAGTTTTAGCCGATTATCTCATCAGCGTAGCTGGAATTCCACATCGGTTACTGGCATTATTAGCTCATCTAAAGTTATTAAGCGCTCAATATATGAA
Source organism: Chaetoderma sp. LZ-2023a (assembly GCA_034401795.1). Classification (NCBI taxonomy): domain Eukaryota; kingdom Metazoa; phylum Mollusca; class Caudofoveata; order Chaetodermatida; family Chaetodermatidae; genus Chaetoderma; species Chaetoderma sp. LZ-2023a. The sequence goes on from CM067367.1 coordinate 110,236,212, forward strand.
AACACTGGCAATGATAAGACTGCCGCATATCCTCGCATAACTCCTGCTCAGGTGACCACAATCCTCGCACAGAATGAAGCGACGATTTATGTCAATGCTGGCTCGATCAAAAGCTTTCAGAGTAATCAACTAGCAGCGAATCAGCCGATTGAGGATAGACGAGCGGAAGCGAAAGTCCGTCATAACTCTAGTATGTTATTCGGCGTGTTTGATGGTCACGCTGGATGTGCTTGCGCTCAGGCAATCAGTGAGAGACTCTTTCCTTATCTTGCCATATTCCTTTCGAACCCAGAACAGCTAGAGAAGTACCGACAACATTTGAAGGATAACCAGAAAGAGCGCTATGATTCATCATTGCTTTCATGGTACACACATGATCATGGCTATTTCAGTAGTGATCTATCCACAAATCACAGGAACAGTATGATGAAGTTAGCGAAGGAAAACATGGGTTTTTATGCTGATGATCCTTCAGTTAGCGACCGTATTACAAATGCTTTCATGCGCTTGGATCAAGACATCGTCACTGATGCATTACCTACTACAACAAACACACAGCTTAATTACGAGATGCTACAGATTGCATTCTCAGGCAGCTGTGGCGTAACGGCTTACGTAGAAGGCACAGATTTATTTGTGGCGAATGTTGGCGATACTAAAGCAGTTATGGGTGTTCTGAGTAGCGATGACATTGTGAATGCTGAGGTGCTAACTAAAGACCACAATGCAGATAATGAGAAAGAACTAAAGCGGTTAATTAAGATGCATCCAAATGAGTCTGCGACAATAATTAATGGTGGCCGATTACTTGGACAGTTAATTCCATTGCGTGCATTCGGGGATGTGCGTTACAAGTGGCCAATGCGCGATTTACGGCATGTACTGAGAACACTGAATTCACCAAAGTCATTCGTTTCAGAGTATGGCAATCACATGATACCTCCAAATTACAAAACACCACCTTATCTGACAGCTGAACCTGAAATCACACATCATCGACTTACTCCCAAAGACAAATTTCTTGTGTTGGCCTCTGATGGATTGTGGGATATGCTCTCTCCTGAGAAGGTCGTGAAACTTGTAGCTGGACATATGGATGGTATGCAAGTCAATGTTGACTTTAAGCCTCCTAGCCCTGATATAACGCTGGGTGAACTAAATTCTTTGCTTATTAAGCGCAAGATGAGTTTAGCTAATAGAGCTGTAGATTCCAATGTTGCTACACATCTGCTAAGAAATGCTTTAGGTCCAGAGCATAGTCCTGTTTCTGCCCTTCTTACACTGCCCAAAGATGTTGTTAGATATTACCGCGATGACATCACAATAACTGTTGTCTTTTTTGACACTGACTATATATTTTCTAATCCATCTCATCAGTAACTATTGTGCGGTAAATCTTAGTAGATCCAGTCAAACCAGACCCTGCTAGGACTAGCAAAACTAGTCATGATGCTTGTGTGGTATACATCTGAACCATCGTTATCATGCTGATGCAAACAGGTTAATCCTTATAAAGTCAGTAGTAAAAGGATTTGTGTGGAAACAGTATTGCTGAAAACTGATGCTGTTTTAGTTAGACAGCAATATTTTTCCCCAAGGTTAGCACCAGTTATCATATATAACTGAATCTTGATCTTGATTAGTTATGGCAAAACATCCAAAGCACATTATTTTCTCCGCGCATTCATCAAGTAGCTGGTTTAGACATGTTCTTTGCCTCTGATTAATTCAGTAAATTTATTTGTAGAATTTGCAGAGTTTTCTGAACTGTTTAGAAGATCCTGTGATAGTTTGTTCCAATCCCTTATCATACTGGGAATAAAGCTGAATTTAAAGACGTCAGTTGTTGCGTAAATTTGATTGAAGTGGCTGTTGTGCATGATTTTGGTTTTCCGAATTGGAGTCTGTAGACTGTCAAATGATATATTTGCTTGTTGCTGTAGAACAAAATAAGGCGGTTTTGTTTCCTTCTGTCTGACAACGGTGGAAGTTTTAGGGTTTCCATTATTAGCTCACCTGACCTGAAAGGCCAAGTGAGCTTATGCCGTGGCGACCGTCCGTCTTCCGTCAACCTTTCCTTTAAACGACTCCTCAAGAACCACTGGGCCGATTTCAATTATATTTGGCAGGACGCATCTTTAGGGCATAGGGATCCAAGTTTGTTCAAATGAACCCGATTGGCCAACTTGGCTGGCGGCCATCTTGGATTTAGGCCGATTTCAGGAAACGTCTTTAAAAATCTTCTCCGAAACCGCTTAGGGGATTGATGCAAATCTCATGAAATATGATCTAGGGCAAGAGCTGAACCAAGTTTGTTCAAGGAAACGTGATTGGTCAAATGGATCGGCGGCCATCTTGGTTGACCTAGTATTACCTCCAGAACCGCTGAAGGGATCGGGCCAAAATTTGGCAGATATGATTAGGTCCTAAGGGCCATTAAAGTTTGTTCAAGAGAAGTTGATCTGTCAAAAAACATGGCCGCCATGGGCCAATCAAAATATAGCGTGTTTGGCAGCCATATTGGATTTTTTTATTTGATGGATTTTGAGGCTGAAATTGGTTTTGTATGTGTTTTGCGGTATTCTGATGACAAAGTTGCAATTTTCGAAACTGTCGGATAAACGGTTTGACGGCCATCTTGGATCATTTTCCCACCAAAAGCTCTCAGCTGCCAATATAAAGCAATGGGAAATTTTTAATGTTTTCTTCTCGAGACTTCTGGGCCGATTTCAATTACATTTCGCAGGAAGCATCCTTAGGGCATAGAGATTCACGTTTATTCAAACGAAGCCAATTTTTAGAAACGTCTTTAAAAACCTCCGAAACCGCTTTAGTGATTGATGCAAACCTCATGAAATATGATTTAGGGCAAGTGCTGAACCAAGTTTGTTCAAGGGAAATTGATTGGTCAAATGGTTCGGCGGCCATCTTGGTTGACGTAGTTGTAGCGAAAATGACTTCTTCTCCAGAACAGCTGAAGGGATCGGGCCGAAATTTGGCAGATATGATTAGTGCCTAAGGGCCATTAAAGTTTGTCCAAGAGAAGTTAATCCGTCAAAAAACCTGGCCGCCGTGGGACAATCAAAATATAGCATGTTTGGTGGCCATATTGGATTTTTTTATTTGATGGATTTTGAGGCCGACATTGGTTTTGTATGAGTTTTGGGGTATTCTGAGCTCAGATTTGAAATTTTCGAAACTGTCGGATAAACGGGTTGGCGGCCACTTTTTTGCATTTTCCCGCCTCAAGAACTACCTGGCCGATTTCAATTATATTTGGCAGGAAGCATCCTTAGGGTGTAGAGATTCAAGTTTGTTCAAACGAAGTCGATTGGCCTGTGGCCATCTTGGATTTTGGCCGATTTGTAGAAATGTCTAAAAATCTCCGAAACCGCTTATGGGATTGATGCAAACCTGATGAAATATGATTTAGGGCAAGAGCTGAACCAAGTTTGTTTACAGGAACTTGTATTTGTCATACTGCCTGGTTCGTAGCAATAATTTGAGGTGATAAATCTAGCTGCACGAATGCATTTTATAATTTGAGATTTCTGTGTTCTAGTGATTAACTGAGCACACAGAGGGTGTGTCTTAACTCTGTAATGAGGAAATTGGATTCTGTAATTGGTTTTACAAATGTCCATTTGTTGCCTAAGAATATACTACATCATGTATGTATTTTTAAAAGTTTAACATTGTTTTAACTGGCCCGATGAGGCTGGTTTTCCATGTACGCAGTTTTTTGGGCCTCTAGTGGCTGCCGGTATAAAATGATATAGTTGTTTTATGATGTAACTTTTCCATGTTAGCACATGTAGTTGGGTCACCCGCGTGCGTTTGAAAAATCAAATCCTTGCTCGATTTTTTTAAATCCACGAACGGCTAGCCGCCTGGAATTGATTTCTGATTCGCTAAAACCATCTTCATCATCATAGTTTGTAGAATTCTCTTGTGGCAGGAGCACAGTTGTAAATAATAACGGTCTGCTCAAAAACACTGACGTACAAACGTGTTTGTCATGCTGGTAATCGCAAAGCAGATAGCAGCAAGGTTTAATATCGTGTACATTGAAAACCAGACTAACTGAGCAAGTCATTCCAGTGGTAACTCTTCAAAAGTAGCATACACTTGGCAGACAAATCGACTTCACTTTAAGATTTTCATGCTCAATCTTGACAGACATGTATAGTGCTTTATACGTAACATATATTATGTGTATGTTGATTTTGGCTGAGCTGTTGCAAACACAATCTGTTGTAAATGTAGTGCTGGAAATATTCACAGTTTTAATTCATTGCATTGGTGATCTATTTTGTTTTAATATTTATCATTATTTCCTTGTTGACTTGCATATAAATTATGATTTTGTTTTGCACTAGTCATGACACTGATGTTTAGGTTGCCAGTGTATGTCTGACCCTCTGCATGTGTGTGTGTGTGTGTGTGTGTGTGTGTGTGTGTGTGTGGGTGGGTGGGTGAGATAATGATATTTTCTCCAGAGGAATCCATTTCCCGCCCCCTTACCAAACAGTTATTTTGAGCTTTTCGTCAAAACTGATGGCAGTACATTTTTCAGATTTTCGCGCAAAAGGTCTGAAATCAGATAATAGTCTGAAGATTTTCATGCCTGTTCATATCAAATTTATTATGTTAAGTTACTGATGACATGCCCTCGGTAGGGATTGCATTTCGGCGAAACGCGTCCAGATTCTACTTCGAATCATATTTACCAGATGTACTATTATGATAATGTCTATTATCTAGTTCTAGCTCAAAATAAACAGTTAAAACTCCACCCTCTCCATGGTCCTGCCCATACTGTGGCCGGGAATTACCATAGCCTCCAGGTACCAAGTCAATTCCCAACAACAGTCAGATTTGTCTATTTTGCACTCCAATCTAGTCGCATGTTTTTTTATCTCTAAAATTTGCAATTTTCTGAGGATTTAAGCCGTTTCTATCTGAGTCGTTGCTGCAATTAGGGAAGGGAAAGGAAAATCATCGCAGGGGCAGGTTGCCTTAATCTAGAATTTATACATTCGTGCCATAATGACTGTTTGAAATTTCCTTAAATTGGCACATTGTTTTAAAATGGTAGCCATTGTCAGAGTCGCTCCGGTACCCGTTAACTTTTTAATCGTATCTGGGTATTTGTTTAATTTCTCTTGCGACTCTGTTCCTTCCAAGATGGATGCACCCGTAGCCAAGATGGCGGCGCCCTTGAATAACGTTTTGTTTTGGTTTGGTGTATGCACTAAGTTTTTATGCCGATCATTAGCTCTCGCTTCATTGTCGAGTGTGTTTGTAGCGATCGGTCTTAATTTCTTGGCTATTTTAACGTTAGTTAATTACAATGTCGTGGTTATAAAATTTTCACTCTAAAATATTTCCTGCACCTAGAACTTGATTATCATTAATTTAAGAGAAAGTTAATGCTTTACGTAATTTTAAAATTACAATCAAGTAAATTGTGCGTATTGCTCTTCCTCATCTTATCATGTGCAGCGTTTTAAGACTTATTCTGTGTTCGCAGAAGGTGAAGGGGCAAGGCAAGGACCCCCCCCCCCCCCCCCGGATACATTATGTTCCTGCTGCAATCGTGTCATGAAGCAGAAGTTTGCGGGGCACCACTGTGTTGCGTGTGTCAAGTGTAAGGTTGGAAGTCCTTGCGATGTGTGTAAAGTAGTCGTCAAACTTTTAGTGACAGTTTGATCGCGATCGGCGTGCGCGTGTGCAGAGAACCGCATGGGACAAGGCGGCCAAGATGGATCAGGCATCAGTTAAAGGTATGGAGGAGCGCCTGAATGAGCGGATGGACTCAGCCTTGGGTGTTTGGGCGGCCCAATTCAAGGCGATGTTGAGTCATTCCAGTCCACAGTTCTGTCGATGCAGCCTGGTGCAGGACACCCTATCAGTGGTCCGGCCAGTTCTGTGGATGAACATGCACCTGACCTTTCTCTCGCATCGGCTCAAGAGCCGACGGCGGAGGAAGAGGATAGTCTCCTGATGAATGACTCTGGCATGACAGCACTTTCGCAGGTGACGGATTCTCGAATTGGAAGTTTGGTCCGTAGTTCTCAGTATGGGTCGTCGGTGGCCTTCTCATCCATGTGTGAGGATGATGAAAATGGTAGTCTTTTAATGGACAAATCATCATTCTGCACCGAACCTGAATGGGTGTAGGTTCTTGGATGGATATCCGACCATCTCGGGTTGACATCTGACCAAGGGTCTCAGCGCGATCCGGCAATGGAGCGGATGTCAGAGCGTGCGGCTAACGCTGTCGACTGGCTCTTCAGCCATGCCAACTCTACCCTTGGATACTCAGACTTCTGACATGTTGGAAGTCGCGGCGTACCGTCTGGTTCAGCCGGAGTACACGTTGCCCAAGGCCCCTAGGCTATGGCTGCTCTCTCCCATGGCTGTACAGTCTTGCAGGGGATGCTGACCTGCATGGTGGAAGGTGGGGAAGTGTCAGAGGCTGCTCCCACAGTTATCCAGGACACCATCCGCTTATCCCAAGATTGCCTGGCCACGGTGATCACTAAATCATTGGCGGAGCGGAGCAGAATGGTTCTCGATTGCATAGAACTGGACTGGCTCATCGGTCAATCGTTAGTTCCGTTAATGTTGACTCCCATATGGACACGTTCCCAGGGAATCCGATCGTCTAGATGTCATTTGGTCAGAAATCAAAGATCTTTAAATCTAAAAGATTCTTTTCAATTTTCGATTCTTTTCAAAGATTCTTTTTCGTTCTTTTCAACGGAAGAATGCGATTCATTTAGTCCGCAATCAGTCCTCCCTTGTCTTCTATTCGATAATTTTCCTCATTCTGAAACGCACCGGAGGATGGAGACTGATTCTCAACCTCAAACCGCTGATCAAATTCATTCTTTCACCAAAATTTCAGATGGAGAATGTCGCAGCGGTGATGACAGGGCTGAGAAAAGGCATGTGGGCAGTATCGATAGATCAAGAAAGATGCATATTTTCATATTCCAATGTCAATTCCTTTTCAAAAATGCCTTCGCTTTGCATTCCAAGACAATGTCTGGGAGTTCAATGTGTTACCGTTCGGTCTGACCATAGCCCCGAGGGTCTCCACCAAAGTGGTTCTCGCCATGACTTCTTATCTTCGCAGGAGAAACATAGCTGTTCATACTTACATAGACGACTGGCTGCTGAAGGCGGGGAATCCAGTCACTCTGAGCAATGATCTTCAGGTAGCCCTGGCCTTACTAAAGGACTTAGGATAGATTGTGAATCTAGAGAAATCAGAATTGACTCCATCCCAGGAGTTTGTATATCTGGGAATTCTTTTCAATGTCAGGGACGGTGTGACTTTTCCAGCGGAGAGCAGCGTCAAGAGCTTGATTGCAGTTCTGGAGTCAATTTCTCTAGGTGCCTATCTGACGGTGCGTCAATTTCTCGGAATATTGGGTTTACTAGTATCTCTGGAGAAGGTAGTTCCTTATGCGGCACTAAGGCGCAGGCGGTTTCAGATGTACTTAATGTCATTCTGGTCTCAGAGAACGGATCCATTATCTCTGAGAATTCCAGTAAAAGAACCATTGATATTCCATCTTCAGTGGTGGTTATCAGAACAGAATCTCCTGCGAGGTGTTCCTCTACAACCGAAGATGTCCATCTTCACAGATGCATTGATGATGGGTTGGGGAGCAGTATTGGCCGATCTGTCAGTGTCAGGGGAATGGGATCGGACCAATGCGCAGAAACACATAAATGTACTCGAATTATTAGCGGTGGCATTAGCACAGCGAAAATTCAAGACTAATCCGAGACAAGTTTGTCCTAATATGGACAGACAACGCTACAGTGGTGTCTTATCTGAACAGCCAAGGCGGGACGAGATCACCGGAGTTGTGTATGATGATATGGAACCATCTGCTGTGGTGCCAAGAGAAGAATGTTATTCTTCGGGCAGCACACATTCCAGGAAGATTGACCATCCTAGAGGATGCTCTCAGTCAAATGACAGTTTGTCATCCGACAGAATGGCAGCTCAACCAATCGGAAGCGGAGGTTCTATTCAAACATTGGGGCAAGCCAAATGTGGATCTATTTGTGATGAAAGGAAACGCAGATGGTCACATACATGTCACCGATCCCGAACCCACTAGCTATAGCAGTGGACGCACTGGCGATAAGTTGGAAAGGAATGTACACGTATGCGTATCCTCCAACAATTCTCATCCCAAAAGTTCTGGCAAAGATAAGAGGGCATATGCCAATACTACTGATCGCCCCCTCATTGGCCAGACCGATCATGGTTTACGGATCTGCTGAACCTTCTGGTCTGCAATCCAATTCCTCTTCCAGACAGAAGGGATCTGATTTTTCAGAACAAAGGTGTGTATCTCCACGACAGACCGGAAATGTTCCAATTGACTGCATGGATGTTATCAAGCAGCGAGCAATTGAGGGTGGCTTTTCTGAGCAAGCTGCAAAGTTTGTCGCTTCAGCCAGAAGGGGGGGTCAACCACCAGAACATATAATTATAGAATAAACTAATTTGCAGAACAGTGTAAGGGAAGAGATATTAATCCCTTTTCTGCATCTGTTCAACACGTAGCAGATTTTATCTGTCGTTTATACGAGGTTGGCAAACTAGTACCTTCAAACCTAGCAGCAGATAAGACTGCATTAGCTTCTGTCGTTCCCAGTTTGGCCACTGCAGGAGTGGAGAACGACACTTTAAATGAAGTTATTAAAGGAATGAGCAATCTGCGACCTAGACAGCCAATTCCTATCCCAGCATGGTATGTATCTCTTGTTCTACAGGTGTTAGGGCATGCTCCCTTTGAACCAATTAGATCTATAGATGTTAAGCTGTTAACTATTAAGTCAGTTTTCTTGGTTGCAGCAGCATCGGCGAGAAGCAAAATTCATGCGCTTTCTGCTGAACAAGATCGTTTTGTTATTTTAAGGCTTAAGACTATTACCACGTCTTTGTTTCCTGGCAAAGAGTCAGTCACTTAAATATCCAGGACAGCCAATCAATTTGCCAAGTTTAGTTAGACATGACCCAAGCTCTTCTGCTTGGTGTCTTGTCAGATGTCTTAAGATATATAAGAAACGTACTGAGGAGATGACCCAAAATCTCTGTGGTTATGTCTTAAAGCTCCTCATCTTCACGCCTCGAAAGACACCATTTCTCGTTGGATAGTCGATGCTATTCAGATGTTGCATAAAATCGCAACAGGAAAGCAGATTGATCGTGCGAATGCCCATCAAGTCCGAGCACTAGCAGCATCATCGGCCGTTTACAAGGGTGTCTCTTTAGAGGTGAGGTTGTAGCACAAACGGTGCAGATGTGCCTGCTTACTGGTACACACATACTCCAGGCTAATAGAGCAGCCTTCAACCAGTATGAGGTGGATCCAGAATGCCAACTCTGTCATGAAGATGCCGAGACATACTCACACTTTCTAGTAGACTGCGTGACCTTAGATGATGTCAGGATGAAATATCTCTCATTGCTGCAGTCAACAATCTGCAGTAGTTGCCAAGAGCAGACAAACCGCCTCTTTCTCAACAAGTGAAAAGATGGCAATGCTGCTTATTGAACCCTCGCAAGGCCTGAGCAAATGCTGCGTCGCAATAGCTGAAAACATCATCCGCCGTTACCTGTACATAGTACACCACAGACGACGAGAAATAATTGACTCCGCCTACCAACCAACGTCTTAAAACGAGAGCAGAAGCGTCCATGGGCACGCAGTCTGATTTGATGTACACACCACAATTACCATTAACTTACATGCAGTTTCGACAAGTTCAGTCTACTTGTGTATATACGTTCATATTCAGACTACAGAACTCACTTTACTCCAATCCGGAGGTGCTCCGTTATACAGGAGGAATTTACGATAATAATAATAATGGTGTGCCGAGTCGTCATTTACTGATTTCTACCTTCGCGATATCTCCAGCGCACTTAATCCGGTAGCCGTCGCCAATTTATCGAATCTCACTTAAAGCCACATCCGACCACTGTTTACGCACACATCATAGGGGTCTTCCACAGGCTCTGACACTGGTAATGCACATGATCCGTGAACGACCATGGATTGGGCGAAGCTCCTGCGATGATCAATAAAGATCAAGCACTCAAAATGGTGAGTGTTTTCCTAGTTTAAGTGACTAATATTAATTTACTTACAGTCAAATTCCCAGACTGATTAGGTAAAAGTCTGGTTCAAGAGTATCTTATACATTGCAACAGACAATAGACTCATTCAAATTTGAAAATCTAATCGATATACTGATAGTTTTTGAAAAATTAGATGTTGTAGTAGCTTCTTTGCACTCTCCTGGACTGCGTTAGCTGAGACTTGGGGCTGACACGGGTCTGGTGGGTGTTGCCTCCCCTTTTGACAGCCCTCTGTAATTTGTGCGGACAAATGGGGGGGGGGGCGCGGTCTAGACCATGGAAGTTTAGCACTCTATGAGTCAGATGGCGGAACCCAAGCCTATGCTGGGGTTCCAGTCTCTTCACAACCTGTAGGATGGTAGTTGAGAGCTTTTTCGAGCCTCACCTCCTCCCACCGGAGTTTCTTGGCGGTCGAAATCCGGAGTTTATCATAATAGTACATCTGGTAAGTATTATTCAAAGTAGAATAAAAAAAGCATTCCCTTTTGTTTCTACAAGAATTGTTAATACTTACCAGATGTACTATGGCCGGTCTCAGCCGCCCCGCTGATGTGAGGCTGAGCTGCTTTCGCTGTTTGTCAAGACAAATATAAGACGAATCTGAGTGTTGTTGGGAATTGACTCGGTACCTGGAGGCTATGGTAATTCCCGGACTCAGTATGGGCAGGACCATGGAGGGTCGGAGTTTTAATTGTTTATTTTGAGCTAGACTAGTTAATAGACATTATCATAATAGTACATCTGGTACGTATTAACAATTCTCGTAGAAACAAAAGCGGATCCTTTTTTGATTCACTGCAGTTATCTCCCTTGAAACAGTTAAAATCTGTTAAAAATGTATGTGCATTTGGTTTCCGCTGAATAACTTCACTTATAATGCCAGTAGCCCAGTACAATCTATCTGTCAATCCCTGTGGCAAACAGGATTTTGTGAATGGCTGCCGTTTGCTGGGGGAATCATGTGATTTACATCATCTAGTTTGAAACTAATTTGACTGGGAGTTGTTACTGCTTTCCAGTCAAATTAGTCTCAAAATATTCAGCAGAATGGTTTTTGTAGTAAATTTATCAACAGACATACGATTCGTACACTTTCATGACAGACTTCAATTTTCATGACAGAGCTACATCATTTTGATTGCGACACGTCAGTTAACATGTGACATATATTTCCGAAAAAGTCGGTCCCGATCCCAGGATGATTCATAATAAGGAAAAATTAGTTACCTCTCCGCGATGTAGAAATTGTTTGAGTGTAGCTTTCGTGACCATCTCGGTCACTTCTTCAGATGGTCACGAAAGCTACACGCAAACAATTTCTACATCCCAGAGAGGTAACTAATTTTTCCTTATTATGTGACATATAATTTGAGTATGATGTCATATACTTGACTGACAGATTGGAACCGTCTATTGCCAATTCAAAGTACATAAACCATCTTCAGTCCTTGGGCAGTCAATATTGCAGACACACCGTATGCCTATGTTAGAATGTGGGCATGGTAATCTGCAAGTATTCTGTAATACACGATGTGTAGTTAGTAAGGCATATATCTGACAGGCTGGCCCACTGGATCATATAAAGAAATCATTAATTTGCCCACAGTAAAAATTGGATGGTGGGCAAATATAGCTCATAAATATGTTTACATGTTTCCAAAAGCAGAACGTTACTTCGTACAATTTTGAACACGATGTACGAAATTTTCTGTTGAATATTTTGAACTTAATTTGATTGGAAACGTCTTGAGAAATGTCCATTTGTATGCCGAGAGAAGGCAATTAAAGAAAAAATTTATGACTGGCTTGATAACAGAATAGGTTATTAGAGTGGTGAATCTTTAAAGTAGACATGTCTTGGCCCACAAATTGGCATTCATTAAGCAAAAGCTTCACATTTCGCTTACATATCATGACTATTAACCATATACTCCTCAAATTTCTTCAAGAAAATTTGCAAATATAAAATGTCCATTTGCACAATCAATAGATTATTTTTGCAAATTTATCACTGGAATGATTGACTCCGTTATTGAGCCAGTCATTCTGATGATAAATTTAAAAAGAATCATCATCTTGGCCTGTAAATAAGACATTTCTCAAGACCCTGCAGATGCTGACTTTGGTTAGTGTTAAAGGGTTATAAAACCTGAGAAGCATCTTGTTAGTATTGTACATGTGTACAGTACAGATCATAAATAAGTTAGAATGTTTCCAAAACAGAAACATGTTAGTTCATACAATTTTGAACATGATGTAAGAAATGTTCTGTTGACTATTTTCAAGTTAAATGGGTTGGAAGACATTCCTGCCTTAAGCCACAATCTCTTCCAATCTAATGGACCATTCCAGTTTATCCATCAATCATATGACGTCATCAACTATCTGACGTGTAGCATGACATCATAATCAATTACATCATGAATGACCTAGATAAGTTCATCACAAGCGCTTAATTGATGATGGACTAAGCGTTGTTGTACAAATTCTGTCTTTACTATTTAATAAACATGCTGTTGAATATATTGAAACTAATTTGACTGGTTGCTGTTACTGCTGCAGGCAGCAACAGCACCAAGTAAAATTAGTTTCAAAATACTCAAAAGCTAACCTTTTCTGGAAATTGAGTCAGTGAGATCAGGGATCGATTGATCCCAACATGGGCAAAGTGTGTTTGTAGCGTAGCCTTCATTATGGCAAGCTGTTCAATTTATTTCCAAACCAACATCTTTTGGGTTGGCTTGATCATTAATAGTGCATATTCACACCAAAATACTTGAAAATAAAATTGTTAAACTTGTATACTTTTAGAGGCTTAGTGTGTGCCTAGATGTAATGAAACAAAATAAATCTTAGCATATGATGACTCCATTACGTATAAATTAATATAATTTTTTCAGTTTTCAAATTGAATTACAGGCACGAGTCTCTAATTCAAATTCACAATTAAACTTATAAAATTAATTTATATGGAATGAAGTCATCATATGTTAAGATTTATTCCGTTTTATTACGCCGAGGTACACAATTTAAGCCTCTAAAAGTACATAGTTTTAACGATTTTATTTTCAAGTATTTTGGTGTGAATATGCACCATTAATGATCAAGCCAACCCAAAATGATTTCTGCAATGATACCAAATTCGACAAATATCTTCAGAAATACAATAAAAATGGCAATACCACAAATAGTATTTATTCACATTTCACAGAACTCATACAAGATCTAAGAAAAGCACAGAAAACCCCCAGAAAAACTTAATGTAATGTAAATGTAAATATAGTTGGCCCCATTTTCCTGCAGATACAGCTACAGTATTACTCCATGATTTAACCACAGCCTGCCATCCCTCAGTATCCATGGACTGTAATACAGTGGACAGATCTGATCTGTCGCTCAAGTATAGGATGTCATAATCAATTACGTCACATGTAGGCTAATGTCACAATCAAAATGCATAATATCTACTTCAGTCATGAACATTAGTCTGTCAAGTGTTCAAATTGTATGTCTAAAAAGTTACTACTTAATAAATAGTCTTTAATATTTTTAAACTAATTCGACTTGGCGCTGTTGTTGCCATGGGCAGCAACATCAAGTTAAATTAGATCCACAATATTCAACAGCTTACCTGTATCTACCTGTACTTACCTTGATGTTGGGATTCTTGGATCTTAACACAGGCAAAGTGTGGGCGGAGCTTAGCTACAAATGGGCGGAGCATAGCTAGAGATATATCGCTTTTTTAACCCTTTAACACTTGTCAATCAAAAATGCCTTCTGCAGAGGTCTTGAGAAACGTCCATTTGCAGACCAGATGTTTTGAAAATTTACCACTGGAATGACTGGCTCAATAACCGAAACAGTCATTCCAGTGTTAAAATTTCCAAAGAATGTGGATCTATGAGAAAATTTAAATTTTCTTAACCCTGACCATTCTGATGTCAATATTCCATCTTTTACTCTGTCAATATCAAAGAGACTGGTGTACATTTTTCAACAATTTTGGTGAAAGATGTTGCTGTCTACGACAGCACCATCTCCCACCAAATTTGTTGAAAAATGAACACCAGTACATCTTTAAATTTAATTTGAAAATTTAAAATTTTGACATCAGGGTGGTACGGCTTAAAGATATTCGAGGGCTAAAGAGAAAATCTTGTTTCTAAGTATGCCTGTGACAAGACAACTTTCACTGTCATGACAGACTGGTTCACCATCAGCAAAAGGGAAAAACTGTTCATGGAGTGGATCAGTCTCATGGTGTGTGAATAATTCATTAATCATAATTCCATAATACCACATAATGGAGGATTCCAGTTTATCCATCAATCATAATATCATAATCAACTACATGAAGTGGAGGATGACATCATAATCAATTACATCATGAATGATGTAGCTAGGTTTATCACGAATGCCTAATTGATGACGGAGTAAGCGTTTTTGTACGAATGACTAATATTTAATAAACATTCTGTTGAATATTTTGAAACTAATTTGACTGGATGTTGTTGCCTAGTCTTCTGGAAATTGATAGTCAGTCATTGAGGTCATGGATCAATCGATCCCAACATGGGCAGTGTGGATGGAGCTTAGCTAAAGAATGGCAGGGCATAGCTAAAACTGGATTTCTCCATTATCTCTAGTACCAGTATCTAGGGCTGGGCGGTTTGGCCTAAAAGAAAACCGGTGACGGTATCACTAATTAAACCGGTATTAATGAAATACTGGTTTAAGGGGTTAGAATAATCGAAAATAATTTGAAATAGGAAAATATGCCGTTTTCATTAGCTATAGTACATGTATTTTGCGATTTGACAACTGACGTATATTGCCACGAAATTAGAACGGTAACTACGTACGACTGCTCACTTCGACGCTATCTATCTCAAAATAGTAGTTAAAATAAATAATATAAATAAAGTCTGGTTCATGTGATGTCGTGAAAATAATTCAACACTGTTATTAGGTAACTATTTTCGAAAGTGTAGTAAAATCTAATGCGTGTAAGTAGGAACCCGGATATGAGAGCGAGTTTAGGCTCCTAGTAGAGTACCGCACATATAGTTGGAGTTCGTATAACCACCTACAGTATGATCTAGTCTAGTAAGTCATGTGTTTGTATTCGAGTACTCGGTATTTAGTAATACTCCTCAATAAACTGTCGTTCAAGCGTGTGAATGTCATTCAGCACATAACTAAAGAGTAGTCATTTACCAGAAATCGCGCCTCAAGAATTCTCACAAAAAATGTGTTTGACTGTTTTTTTGAGGTTCATATGTCATATAATAGAGATTATGATAATCTGACAACATAAACGCAATGATTTGTGAAGCTAACTTAAATCTACTTAAATCAACACTCCGTACTTGAAGATATACGAAGACGAAAAAATCCGGGATGCGATTCTAACGCCTATCGAGCAGAAAAGTCACGTGATAAAAAATACTACAAATTTCATTCATAAAATCGATAGTAGTGAATATCCCGGCGGAAGAATTTGTTAACAGCCAATCACATTACGCCTGTATGTATTTTTATTTTATTGACGCACTGGCAACGTGCGGCTTCAATTTCCATGTGCTAACTTAGCCGACAGTGCTGCACCCGTTAGTTTAATTTGTTGATCACCATCTCCCGGTCGGGGGATCGAACCGCCATCCTGCAACTCTGCATAGCATCAGCAACCAGGCATCTTTCCACTGGACCACCGCACCAAGACTAAAAGTCAAGGATTGGCCGACCAGCTTTCACATGTCTGATATACTGACACACTGACGATTCATATGGGACTATCTGTGGATGCATCTGTCACAATCAATCCTAGGCTTTTACGCCTATTGTACTCTGACTCCAGCACGGCTCTGGCAGTATATGTATTTTTATTTTATTGACGCACTGGCAACGTGCGGCTTCAATTTCCATGTGCTAACTTAGCCGACAGTGCTGTATGTATGTATGTATGTATGCATTTATATAGCGCCAATTCCAGAATTAACTGCCCAAAGGCGCTTTACAAAAGTTAAAGCTAATTTAAAATAGTGAAATATGCTTTTTGGAACAAATGGGTTTTTAGAAGAGTTTTGAAAGCCTCAACATTGTTGCTGTTTTGAATGTTGGATGGAAGGTCGTTCCAAAGTTTTGGTCCAGCTATGGAGAAAGCACGCTCTCCAATGACAAGATTGGAATTGGGTACTACGCAGAGTAGCTGTTCACTCGATCTTAGTGCTCTCGGTGCTATTCGTCTAGTTAGGAGTGATGATAAATACGGTGGGGCTAAGTCATGTAGGCATTTGAACACGAAAAAGTGCGACCTTAAATTCGATTCGTTGTTCCACTGGCAGCCAGTGTAGCTCTTTGAGGACTGGTCGAATGTGTTCATGCACTTTTGTTCTGGTTATTAACCGGGCTGCCGTATTTTGTGCTCGTTGGAGACGTTGTAACTGCGATGATGATATGCCTGTGAGAAGAGAATTGCAATTGTCCAGCCTTGATGTAATGGTTGCGTGGACGAGGGTATTGACTGCATTATAGTCTAGCAATTTCGTAATTTTACCCATGTTGCGAGTGTTCAGAAATATAGATTTACAGATCGACGTCACATGGCTTTCCATAGACATAGTATTGTCAAAGACTACGCCAATATTTCTCGCATTAACACTAAAAGGAATGTTGGCGCCACCGATATGAACCGATTCAATTTCTATTTTTGGTCTCAAGTGACGGGAAGCGATCATAATTATTTCTGTCTTTTTCTCGTTGAGTTGCAAAAGGTTGTTTAACATCCAAAGTTTCACATCGCGAATACGGTCCTCCAGAATTTCCCGGGCATTCAATTGGTTGGGTGTGTGAAAAGCTAGATACAGCTGAGTATCATCGGCGTAGAAGTGATAGCTCATTCCACGTGCGTCTAGAAGTCGTCCCAGTGGTGCCGTGTAGATAGTGAATAATATAGGCCCGAGCACAGACCCCTGCGGCACACCAGAGAGCAACTCATACTGAGATGACCTAGCTTCATTTAATGTGATTGTTTGATAGCGACATGTTAAATAGGATTTGAACCAACTCAGTGATGTACCAGATATGCCCAGTTCTGCTAGTCGTGATAGCATAGTTGTATGATCTATCATATCGAAGGCTGCAGATAGGTCTAGGAGTGTTAATAGCACACACATACGATTGTCCATAGAACATAATATATCGTTCTGCACGCGTAGTAAAGCCGTCTTTGTGCTATGAAGCTTGCGGTAGGCACTTTGGTACAACTCACGTAGGTTATTTACTTCTAGGTGATTCTGAAGTCGTTCTGCAATCACTTTTTCTAACAGTTTTGATAGCTATGTTAGATTCGATACCGGTCGGTAGTTGTTAAGAAGGTTAGAGTCCAGAGATGTTTTTTTGAGCAGTGGTATCACGTTTGCTGATTTAAAGATAGTAGGCACAGAGCCACTCTCCATGGACATATTTATCATATTTGTAATGACTGGTGCAAGGTCGGCGATACAGTCTTTAACCAAGTGTGTGGGTATTGGGTCTAGAATACAGGACTTTTGTGGTGATTTCCTGATTAGTGTTGACACCTCACTGATGGAAGCTGGTCGAAACTCTATCAGAGGACATTCTGATACTGGTACATTGTTCAGAATCTGTACTGAATAATCTGGATGTCTCAAAATGTTTGCATGAATGAGTTCGATTTTTTCAGTGAAAAACTGTCCAAAATTGCCAGCTAGCTCAACTGAATTGCTGTGCTGTGGTAAGGTATTTCGTCCTTTATCTTTGTGAAGGAGCCTGTTGAAAACGGAGAACAGTTTTTTCTGGTCTGCTTTGTGTTCGGACACTAATGTTGAGTAGTAATCCTGCTTTGCGACAGTTATCATTTTGTTAACCACTTTACACTGATCAGCATATAACTGTAAATGAACGTGTAGATTCGTTTTGCGTGCAAGGCGCAATGGTGATCTTACGGACGGTTACGCCTGCTCGTATTTGAGAGGCTAAGAGGTGTATTTTACTTGTAACTACTCCGCCAACGTAAGAAGCGACTTAATCATTTTCATTTCTCGGGCGTTCAAGCAATTTGTCTCGTATGTTTTAGTCCGTGATGGATCATTTTATGTTTGTCGAAATCTAAGGGAAATAATGATTTGTTTGGATTGGGAGTTCATTATATAGCGTCGTTGTTTTCGCAGCGCGTTTCTTTTTGTATCATGTCACATTTGGAATCCTAATTAAACATAGTACACACTCGAATTGAAAAAAGGATTATTTGTTGCAAAGACGAAATTTAGATTTTCAAATTATTCAATCTTACATTGAACCCGCAAAGCTTACGTCATGTAAAATTCATTGCTGGCAAATCAAATCATATTTGCCGAGGGTCGTCCGCGGCCGATTTGTTGGGATTTCACCAACACCCTTGCTTTCCCACGGCTAATAGTAATAGATGACTGTATTTTATTCTCTAGTAGCAAATGGTTACACTAGATGATGATATTAAACTGCAAGTCAAGAACAAACTAGTTTAGGACAGTCACCAGATTTTGCGCAATGGTGATCTTACGGACGGTTTGTTTTTTGTTTTTTTCGTAATGGTTTTTAAACCGTCGCCATAAAAAAATGTGAGACGGTGTGAAACCGGTATACTGCCCAGCCCTACCAGTATCAGTAGTTACTTATAATTATTGACCACTTTATAATATACTTCTCAACCAAGGGCCTGCATCGCTCACCTGTGTGATCAGTATTTGAATGAGGAACGCTAAGAATACATGGAAATTTTGACTGGAAATACATTTCTATGCAAAACATGGAAATCTAAAGCTCCAAATGTTAAATTTTGGCAGGAAAGAAGAGCGTTTTGGCCAGATATAAAAGGAATTTTTGTCCAAAACGCATAAATGTTGGTCCAGTCTGACCCACTCAACCAATCAGATTGAAATGTATCGAATTCCTAATTAGCAAGCCACAAACCCCACATATTATCATTTTCACTGTCAATGTCTATCTATCTAATTATACCTCAATGTTTATTGGTTGATGGCAGCGGTGCTTTTTCAGACACATATCCACATCCTTAGGAGAGACGTAAATCACCCTAATCTGAATCACATTGCCAAGTTTCAGTCCAATCCCTTTAGCGGTCTCCAAGAACTAGTTATCCTTGATTGCCGCTATGCAAATTGACCAGCAGGTTTTCTTGAACAAATTTAATTACGTCCTGGCTCTAGATGAAGTTTCGGAATTTTTTTAACGGCTTCAAGAAATAGCACAAAATGCAAATATCTGCCTATTAGATCGACCAATCAGCCTCATTGAACAACCTCCTGATCAATCAATCTGATTCCTAAATGTCAAAATATATTTAGACGCCACCGAAACCTATATATCACCATTTTCTCTGTCAAAGTGCATCAACAGATGCTCAATCTTGTCTGGAGACTGGTCAATGGCGGCCCTTTTTAATGAATCAACTTCTCTTAGAGAGGACATGAATGGACCTTAATCTGGAATCATATTTCCCAGATTTGTGGCCGATCCCTTTAAGCTATCTTGGAAGAGAAGTAATTTTTGTGAAATCTAGGTTATCCAAATTGGCCAACATACAGATCAGATCGCCCAATTAGATTCTCAGAAAGAAAGTTGTTTCAACTCTTATATTAGTTGTTATTTTTCTGGAAACTTGTGAGCGGATGGATAACTCAATTTAGGGAAGCCTTATATTTACGAAACAATCCAAATAGCAAGAACTCGAAAAACCTTCAATATGTCTTATAGACAGTTCGCCGGCAACAGACAAAATACTAGCACCACAATAAACGACCCTAGAGAACATCAAACCCTTCGCAAAAAATTTTACCAGTAGATCAAACAAATAAGTGGCATGATAATAATTTTTGTTTATACAAGACGAGCGATGTATCCCAAGCGACCATTAACCCTTTTACGACGAAGCCACCCAATACCGGCCTCTACAGTGGTCTTGCAGAATGTCCATATGCAGTCCTAGAGAATACTATTTTTGAAAATTTGCCACTGGAATGACTGGCTCGGTAATCGAGCCAGTTATTCCAGTGGTAAATTTTCAAAAATAGTGTTCTCTTGGACTGCAAATGGACATTCAATGAGCAATATTTTGATTTTCTTTACAAAATTTAGGCATTAAAGGGTTAAGTAGCAAATACTATGGTTTCTCTGCGAAACGGAGATAAAATTGATCGTCAGATTTGTGTTTGCATTTTTAATATTTGTGGCAATTATAACTTGCATTTTCTTAGATATTGAATGGTTGTATATATAAGAATTGGTGTTAAAATGATATCGACCCACGGGAAGCGCTTTATGGACATGGTTCTGTATATTAAATTTATAGATCTATCAGCGATAGCCTATTTAAAGGAAAAATTTTATGACAGATTATGGATGGTCGCCATGGCATATTCTCACTAGTTTCAGATCAAATATATAGGAAATTTATACATCCATCATAGACACAATGATGATGTGAATTTTCACTCTAGACTCCAAACTATCTCATCAAAATGACCAATTAAAATTAGAACATGATGTTATAACAACATATCATAACTTAGAATTTACCATTTCTGATGATCATTATTGTCCAACTTCTATTAAGGATGCGGTTATTATTAGGCGACGGTAGGGTCCATTTCAAACATCACCCCCTGAGGAAGTGTGACTCGCCAATGTAGTGCTACAGTCATAATATGAGTACATAGACTTTGCGCAAAAGAAGGCAGTGTATAGCTTGTTGGGAATTAGCAATGATTAACAACATAAACTGTAAGATGTACTAGAGATATGAAACACGAATCTTCAAACAGCTTCACAATACATGTATCAGACACATGGTTTCACAGAAACCTTTAATATTGATATGAAATCATCTGACTATTTTAAAAACTATTGGAGTATTTCCTTTTTTTCTAGCTTTTTGGTATTTCCTGGGACAGTATGTACAACATGTAACAACAAGCATTCTGTAGGTATTGCTTTGCACTAGATGTCCCCTACCTGCTGATATAAATCTTCAGATACTGACAGGAGAAAAATCCATTAAAAATTGACAGAAGCAGCATATCACTAACAATGACATATATATGAATATACAAGATACAAAAATATGGTACTCAGTATTCGATTACTAGCAATACATGAAAAGCGCAATAGATAACATGATATTATATGCAGATTTGTTTTTTTACTGATCTCACAAGGATAAGATTGTAAGGCATTCAGATGTCATAGGTTAACTTATACAAAATCACAACACAGATTATATATTATATACAGAGATGTAGGCTAGAACTTCCATTAGCAAGATTACACTGGTCTGCCCTGTATGATGCCTCACCAGCAGACTGTTACTCGTTCATGAGTGAGAAGGTTCACGAGCGAGGCGGAATACCTCAAAACATTTAACTAAAATGATTAAACGCTTTAACCCTTTAACAGTCAAGCCAGCCATAACTAGTGGTTTTGAAGAATGTCTATTTCCAAACCAAAAGAAGACTATTTTTTGACAATTTACCAGTAGAATGACTGGCTCGATAATCTAGCCAATCATTCCAGGGTTAAATGTAAAATGTATAGTCTTCCTTTGTTCTGCAAATGAACATTTTCTGAGAGAAAGGGTTAAAGCTTAGAGCCATTGATCATATAAGCGAAAATGCTTCACAGAAACAATGTTCTTATTATTTAAACGGTTATTAGCTACGCTGGTCCAAGTGACCTCATGTCATGGCTTTCATCTGAAACACATCAACATTTTCTTATAGTGGTCAAGAAATATATTGAATATCCATTTGCAGGTCAAGAAAAAAGCTGTTTTTGAAAATTTACCACTGGTTATCGAGCCAGACATTCCAGTGGTAAATTTTCAAAAATTGTCTTCTCTTAGCGTGTAGGTGGATATTTCTGAAGACCCGCTGCATAGGCCAGATTTGGCTGCCATGGCTATTAACCCTTTAATGGTTATTAAACGAGTAGACGATTTTTGAAAATTTCCCACTGGAATGACTGGCTCGATAACTGAGCCAGTCATTCCAGTGGGAAATTTTCAAAAATTGCCTTCTCTTGTCCTGCAAATGGACATTTAATAAGCAAATATTTTGATTTTCTTGACCAAATTTGAACATTAAAGATTTAAAGTAATGCTTGACATGAACTACTGGCCTGATTTGAGCTCAATTTGGCTAGAAGCACCACAGTGTGATAGATCTTGTATATAGAAATCTACTAGCCCAATTGTGGAGTCATTTACCACTGGTTATTTAAAGCAAACGTTGTTTGGACAGTTGCCTTATCTATATTAAATAATTTTGGCCATTTAATGTAAATTTAAACTTCAAAAGCAAATCGAGATCCACTATTACCTTTAAAATATAACTCCTAATATTTGAACTTGAAAAAGTACATCACTTGAAAATGAAATTACCATAAAATGCTCATTAGTAACCGTGGCTTCTAATAGGACAATGGCTGTAAATTATTTAAATCCAAACCTCTGAGAAAGGGGGAGGGGGGGGGGGGGGGGGAAGGGAAGGAATGGGGGCTACTTCTATTAGGTATATTTCATAATCCAAATTTTGACATAAACTGTCGAGAAAAAATAGAAACATCATTTATCAGCTTCCGCTTATTGTCTCCCTTTGTAGGACGAGTTTAGGTCGTTACTCGAGTAGCACGAAGACACTAATATTAGTACCCGGCTACAGACTTGCTCAATCCACATATATAGGATGGGAGCTTCGAGTAGCTATGAGAATGACGGCGTAAACTTGTCCCATCGCGGAATCTGATTAATACTCAGTAGAATTGTCTGCATTTTACGGACCTAATATATTGGATTCGGGAACTCGGACTGTACTATATAGATAGGCTAGTACCCGACTCCTCATATTATATATATATATAATCATTACATGATGGTAACCGAATATTATACATTCAATCTGATCCACATGTCTGGTACCCATTAAAATAACTTTTTTCCGTTGATAGTTGTATCATACAAGGAAGTGACGTAATTTGAATGGTATTTCCACGAAGTTATTGCACAATTTCATTTCAAATCTCGTTTTATTTAACATTTATAAGTTATTTAACTCACAAATCTTTTATTTGCACAAACTGCTGAAATTTGCGACTTCTATTAGATACATTTGCTGTTTTAAAACTGCCATGAAATTAGGATGGTTCAACCTCGAAAATTGGCATGCAACTTCTATTAAGGATGCGGTTATTATTAGGCGACGGTAGGGTCCATTTCAAACATCACCCCCTGAGGAAGTGTGACTCGCCAATGTAGTGCTACAGTCATAATATGAGTACATAGACTTTGAGCAAAAGAAGGCAGTGTATAGCTTGTTGGGCATTAGCAATGATTAACAACATAAACTGTAAGATGTACTAGAGATATGAAACACGAATCTTCAAACAGCTTCACAATACATGTATCAGACACATGGTTTCACAGAAACCTTTAATATTGATATGAAATCATCTGACTATTTTGAAAAACTATTTGACTGAAAATCAAGGCACCAATAACTTTCAGCTGAATTGTTTTCAACAATATTTGAAATCCAACATAGATATGTTTTACGAGATTCATCAATACTGGGTTGTTGGTTGACTGTAAGCATAGCCGCCAGGCATGCCAGGCTGACCTTGACCAGGCATGCCGGCCTGCATCTGTCCGGGCGATGGCCCCATGTGTCCACCACCACTCCCTCCATGTCCAGCCGACATTGGCGATTGCTGCATCATCTGTCCACCCATAGGAGACTGACCTTGAGACTGTGGCGGAATCTGACCACCACTAACCATAGGATTTGATTGCATTTGTGGATTACCACCACCAGCCTGGCCCATTCCTGCTGGGTTAGCACCACCAGCCTGCATCATAGGATTCATATTCGCCATCTGACCAGCTTGTGGCATTTGAGGACTGGACATTTGTCCCGGCGGAAGTGATCCTGGCATCTGACTACCAGTACCTGGGGCACCAGCACCAGGTGTACCACCAGGACCAGCACCTGGCATAGGACTACCACCGCCCATAGCAGCTCCCGGGGGACGATTGTATGGGTTATATCTCTGGGCCTGTGACTGTTGTGTGCCTGGAGGTGGGTTCTGGTTTGGTGGGAAATTCCCATACTGACTACCTGTAGGTGGCTGACCATAGTTGGCTTGTGGAGCTGGGTAGTTGCCTTGTGGTGGTTGACCTTGCCCTCCTGGGTACTGTGCTGTGCCATAGTGAGGTTGGCCTGCTTGTTGTGGTGGAAAGTTCTGTGCTGGCTGTTGCCCGTACTGTGGCTGTCCTGCAAAGTTAAGAGAAAATAAATGATCAAACCTTTACTGCTCATACGGCTAAACGAGGCCTCTGCTATGGTCTTGTGGAATGTCCATTTACAGGCCAAGAAAACACAACTTTTGAAAATTTACCACTGGAATGACTAGCTCGATAACCGAGTCAGTCATTCCAGTTATAAATTTTTTTAAATTGTGTTCTCTTGGCCTGTAAATGGACAGTCAATAAGAAAATATTTAAATTTTTTGGACCATAATACTTCCTAAGCAATTTCAATTATTAGGTCCATATATAGCTCAAAATAAGACAGTCCATAGGATCATTTTGATCAGATCAGGGCTTTAGATTTACCTCATTTGGGCACACCACGTACCTGGTACAGGATCCATCAATGCTCCTAGAAACTAGAGAATTTTGGAATCTGAGGGATTGATTTTGAGTCATTATAAGACCTCTCAATGGCCATAAAATGCCACAGCATCCATCTCTGAGTATGTAATTGACTGTAAATCAGTTAATTAGTGTTCATAGCAGCAGTAGTATTTTAATTTGGGCTCACTAATATGGGCGGATTTCATTTGGGCATGGCTACGGGTAATCTAAAGCCCTGCAGATGTAATATAAATTTGCTGAAAAGATGGCAAAGTGTTGATCGAGTAATTTACTATTGATTCCAATGCCAAATTTACTCATATTGTCCAAAGTCCTTCCAGTGGTTAGGCCTCGCACACGCACTCATTCAGTTTGGCCAAAGTCCTTCCATTGTTTAGATCTCACACACACTCATTCAGTTTGGCCTTTGACCCCTTCCATTGTTTAGGTCTCACACATACTCATTCGCTTTTGCCAAAGTCTTTCCATTGTTTAGGTCTCACACACTCATTCAGTTTGGCCAAAGTCCTTCCATTGTTTATGTCTCACACACTCATTCAGTTTGGCCAAAGTCCTTCCATTGTTTAGGTCTCACACACACTCATTCAGTTTGGCCAAAGTCCTTCCATTGTTTAGGTCTCACACACTCATTCAGTTTGGCCAAAGTCCTTTCATTGTTTAGGTCTCAGACACACTCATTCAGTTTGGCCAAAGTCCTTCCATTGTTTAGGTCTCACACACACTCATTCAGTTTGGCCAAAGTCCTTCCATTGTTTAGGTCTCACACATACTCATTCACTTTTGCCAAAGTCTTCCCATTGCTTAGGTCTCACACACACTCATTCAATTTGGCCAAAGCCCTTCCATTGTTTAGGTCTCACACACACTCATTCAGTTTGGCCAAAGTCCTTCCATTGTTTAGGTCTCACATATACTCATTCACTTTTGGCAAAGTCTTTCCATTGCTTAGGTCTCACATATACTCATTCACTTTTGGCCAAAGCCCTTCCATTACTTAGGTCACACACACTCATTCAGTTTGGCCAAAGCCCTGCCATTGTTTAGGTCTCACACATACTCATTCAGTTTGGCCAGTCCTTCCATTGTTTAGGTCTCACACACACACTCATTCAGTTTGGCCAGAGTCCTTCCATTGTTTAGGTCTCACACACACTCATTCAGTTTGGCCAAAGTCCTTCCATTGTTTAGGTCTCACACACACTCATTCAGTTTGGCCAAAGCCCTTCCATTGCTTAGGTCTCACACACTCATTCAGTTTGGCCAAAGCCCTTCCATTGTTTAGGTCTCACACACACTCATTCAGTTTGGCCAAAGCCCTTCCATTGTTTAGGTCTCACACACACTCATTCAGTTTGGCCAAAGTCCTTCCATTGTTTAGGTCTCACATATACTCATTCACTTTTGGCAAAGTCTTTCCATTGCTTAGGTCTCACACATACTCATTCAGTTTGGCCAAAGCCCTTCCATTGCTTAGGTCACACACACTCATTCAGTTTGGCCAAAGCCCTGCCATTGTTTAGGTCTCACACATACTCATTCAGTTTGGCCAGTCCTTCCATTGTTTAGGTCTCACACACACTCATTCAGTTTGGCCAGAGTCCTTCCATTGTTTAGGTCTCACACACACTCATTCAGTTTGGCCAAAGTCCTTCCATTGTTTAGGTCTCACACACACTCATTCAGTTTGGCCAAAGCCCTTCCATTGTTTAGGTCTCACACATACTCATTCACTTTTGCCAAAGTCTTTCCATTGCTTAGGTCTCACACACTCATTCAATTTGGCCAAAGCCCTTCCATTGTTTAGGTCTCACACACACTCATTCACTTTTGCCAAAGCCCTTCCATTGTTTAGGTCTCACACATACTCATTCACTTTTGCCAAAGTCTTTCCATTGCTTAGGTCTCACACACTCATTCAATTTGGCCAAAGCCCTTCCATTGTTTAGGTCTCACACACACTCATTCAGTTTGGCCAAAGCCCTTCCATTGTTTAGGTCTCACACACACTCATTCAGTTTGGCCAAAGTCCTTCCATTGTTTAGGTCTCACACATACTCATTCACTTTTGCCAAAGTCTTTCCATTGCTTAGGTCTCACACATACTCATTCAGTTTGGCCAAAGCCCTTCCATTGTTTAGGTCTCACACACACTCATTCAGTTTGGCCAAAGTCCTTCCATTGTTTAGGTCTCACACACACTCATTCAGTTTGGCCAAAGTCCTTCCATTGTTTAGGTCTCGCACACACTCATTCAGTTTGGTCAAAGTCCTTCCATTGTTTAGGTCTCACACACACTCATTCAGTTTGGCCAAAGCCCTTCCATTGTTTAGGTCTCACACACTCATTCAATTTGGCCAAAGCCCTTCCATTGTTTAGGTCTCACACACACTCATTCAGTTTGGCCAAAGTCCTTCCATTGTTTAGGTCTCACACACTCATTCAGTTTGGCCAAAGTCCTTCCATTGTTTAGGTCACACACTCATTCAGTTTGGCCAAAGCCCTTCCATTGTTTAGGTCTCACACATACTCATTCAGTTTGGCCAAAGTCCTTCCATTGTTTAGGTCTCACACACACTCATTCAGTTTGGCCAAAGTCCTTCCATTGTTTAGGTCTCACGCATACTCATTCAGTTTGGCCAAAGTCCTTCCATTGTTTAGGTCTCACGCATACGCATTCATTTTGGCCAAAGTCCTTCCATTGTTTAGGTCTCACACATACTCATTCAGTTTGGCCAAAGCCCTTCCATTGTTTAGGTCTCACGCATACTCATTCAGTTTGGCCAAAGCCCTTCCATTGTTTAGGTCTCACACACACTCATTCAGTTTGGCCAAAGTCCTTCCATTGTTTAGGTCTCACACACACTCATTCAGTTTGGTCAAAGTCCTTCCATTGTTTAGGTCTCACACACACTCATTCAGTTTGGCCAAAGCCCTTCCATTGTTTAGGTCTCACACACTCATTCAATTTGGCCAAAGCCCTTCCATTGTTTAGGTCTCACACACACTCATTCAGTTTGGCCAAAGTCCTTCCATTGTTTAGGTCTCACACATACTCATTCAGTTTGGCCAAAGTCCTTCCATTGTTTAGGTCTCACACACTCATTCAGTTTGGCCAAAGTCCTTCCATTGTTTAGGTCTCGCACACACTCATTCAGTTTGGTCAAAGTCCTTCCATTGTTTAGGTCTCACACACACTCATTCAGTTTGGCCAAAGCCCTTCCATTGTTTAGGTCTCACACACTCATTCAATTTGGCCAAAGCCCTTCCATTGTTTAGGTCTCACACACACTCATTCAGTTTGGCCAAAGTCCTTCCATTGTTTAGGTCACACACACTCATTCAGTTTGGCCAAAGCCCTTCCATTGTTTAGGTCTCACACATACTCATTCAGTTTGGCCAAAGTCCTTCCATTGTTTAGGTCTCACACACACTCATTCAATTTGGCCAAAGCCCTTCCATTGTTTAGGTCTCACACACACTCATTCAGTTTGGCCAAAGTCCTTCCATTGTTTAGGTCTCACACACTCATTCAGTTTGGCCAAAGTCCTTCCATTGTTTAGGTCACACACTCATTCAGTTTGGCCAAAGCCCTTCCATTGTTTAGGTCTCACACATACTCATTCAGTTTGGCCAAAGTCCTTCCATTGTTTAGGTCTCACACACACTCATTCAGTTTGGCCAAAGTCCTTCCATTGTTTAGGTCTCACGCATACTCATTCAGTTTGGCCAAAGTCCTTCCATTGTTTAGGTCTCACGCATACGCATTCATTTTGGCCAAAGTCCTTCCATTGTTTAGGTCTCACACATACTCATTCAGTTTGGCCAAAGCCCTTCCATTGTTTAGGTCTCACACATACTCATTCAGTTTGGCCAAAGCCCTTCCATTGTTTAGGTCTCACACACACTCATTCAGTTTGGCCAAAGTCCTTCCATTGTTTAGGTCTCACACACACTCATTCAGTTTGGCCAAAGTCCTTCCATTGTTTAGGTCTCGCACACACTCATTCAGTTTGGCCAAAGTCCTTCCATTGTTTAGGTCTCACACACACTCATTCAGTTTGGCCAAAGCCCTTCCATTGTTTAGGTCTCACACACTCATTCAATTTGGCCAAAGCCCTTCCATTGTTTAGGTCTCACACACACTCATTCAGTTTGGCCAAAGTCCTTCCATTGTTTAGGTCTCACACACACTCATTCAGTTTGGCCAAAGTCCTTCCATTGTTTAGGTCTCACACATACTCATTCAGTTTGGCCAAAGTCCTTCCATTGTTTAGGTCTCACACACTCATTCAGTTTGGCCAAAGTCCTTCCATTGTTTAGGTCTCGCACACACTCATTCAGTTTGGTCAAAGTCCTTCCATTGTTTAGGTCTCACACACACTCATTCAGTTTGGCCAAAGCCCTTCCATTGTTTAGGTCTCACACACTCATTCAATTTGGCCAAAGCCCTTCCATTGTTTAGGTCTCACACACACTCATTCAGTTTGGCCAAAGTCCTTCCATTGTTTAGGTCACACACACTCATTCAGTTTGGCCAAAGCCCTTCCATTGTTTAGGTCTCACACACACTCATTCAGTTTGGCCAAAGTCCTTCCATTGTTTAGGTCACACACACTCATTCAGTTTGGCCAAAGTCCTTCCATTGTTTAGGTCTCACACACACTCATTCAGTTTGGCCAAAGTCCTTCCATTGTTTAGGTCTCACGCATACTCATTCAGTTTGGCCAAAGTCCTTCCATTGTTTAGGTCTCACGCATACGCATTCATTTTGGCCAAAGTCCTTCCATTGTTTATGTCTCACACATACTCATTCATTTTGGCCAGTCCTTCCATTGTTTAGGTCTCACACACACTCATTCAGTTTGGTCAAAGTCCTTCCATTGTTTAGGTCTCACACACACTCATTCAGTTTGGCCAAATTCCTTCCATTGTTTAGGTCTCACACACACTCATTCACTTTTGCCAAAGTCCTTCCATTGTTTAGGTCTCACACACACTCATTCAGTTTGGCCAAAGTCCTTCCATTGTTTAGGTCTCACGCATACGCATTCACTTTTGCCAAAGTCCTTCCATTGTTTAGGTCTCACACACACTCATTCAGTTTGGCCAAATTCCTTCCATTGTTTAGGTCTCACACACACTCATTCACTTTTGCCAAAGTCCTTCCATTGTTTAGGTCTCACACACACTCATTCAGTTTGGCCAAAGTCCTTCCATTGTTTAGGTCTCACACACACTCAGTCTTTTATTAATCATTTAACCCTCGATTTTATTAACCATTTAATCCTCAAATTTGATCCAAGAAAATTTAAATTTTTCATATAAAATGTCAATTTGCGGACCAAGAGAACACTATTTTTTTTAATTTACCATTGGAATGACAGTGGTAAATTTTCAAAAATAGTCTTTTCTTGGTCTGCAAATGGACATTTATCAAGACCACTGCAGAAGTCATTTCTGGCTGATATGAGTGTTAAAGCGTTACATGGTCATTGCTTTTCTCAGTTCTGCTGCTGCAGCATCCTTCTCGCACTCAGACTGTCGATCATGTTGTTCACATCGTATGGCACCCTTCATCTATTCTACTAGAGCACTAGATACTCTTTTCCTTGCCTTTCCAACTTGGTGTTGTTGAACTCAAGTAGTCGAAAGCAATACTTTTATGATTCCTCAGTGTTTGTTCTATAGTAGGTCCAAAACTGTTAGGAGATCATTGGTGGCTTGAACAAGTGGAAGATTTTATGCAGTCATACTGTAGCCAGCATGTTCAGGTCAACACGGATCTATAGTGGGTTGGTGGTGATTTGAGATCATCTTTCTTATCGATTTAACAGAGATAACATTTGTTCCAGTAAGTTTCCAATTTGGCTACTCATCTTGTGGCATAATCAGATGATCAAAGTTGAGTGATTATCTTTTAACTACCTTACAGTTACACCGTAATAATAACAATAAGTATAAGTATTTAACCCTACTGTAAGTATATAGGCATCATAGGTATGACGATGCCCATCCGGGTATGGAACACAACTAGGTTTGGGCACAAAAAGAGAATGCCTACACATACATGACATATTCCACTCATTCATCATCCAGAGCCATTTAAATCATGTGTGCTCTGTACAAGTACAATGATGAAACTTCATGGGTCAGTTAGCCATGGGGCTAGGAAGAGGCATATTATTTTTTAGTTCGTCCGTCTGTACATCTTACCACACACAACAATTGCTGTCATCATGAAGGCATCGAGCGAATTTGTTCGTTCGAGACTAATTCGACTCACAGAGATCGAGATTGAGAGTTAATCAGTTAAAAAGCAACATTTGTTAAGTAGCCTAGAACAGAAAGTGCACATGCTTAGGTCAATGGGCCTTTCCCGTTTATCCATCCATTATATGACATCATAATCAACTATGTGACGTGTAGGATGATGTCATAATCAATGACACCACAAACGCATAATTGGTGACGGGCTAAGCATTGTTGTATGAATTGTATGTCTACTATTCAATAAACATGCTGTTGAATAGTTTGAAACTAATTTGGCTGGGCGCTGTTCTGGTGCTGCCATAGGTAGCAACAGCACCCAGACAAATTAGTTTCAAAACATTCAACAGCTTACTTGCATAGTTTTATGGAAATCGATAGTCAGGGCGTTCATAAAGGATTAATCGATGTGGGTAGAGCTTAGCAACGGATGGGTGGGGCATAGCTAAACCTGGAAAGGTCAATTACCTTGTGGCGGCCGTCTGTACATGTTTGGGGGAACCATCTGTCTTGCTACCATTATCTGCTGACCACTGCCACCTTGACCTCCGCCCATTGGCTGCTGCTGCTGTTGTGACATCATAACCTGTTGCTGTGGCATCATGCCTTGTTTCTGTGACATCATCGACTGCTGTGGTGTTTGCTGTGACATAATTGGTTGTTGTGTTTGTTGTGACATCATTGATTGTTGTGGTTGCTGTTGTGACATCATTGATTGGTGTGGTTGTTGTTGTTGTTGTTGTTGTTGTTGCTGTGACATTATAGGCTGTTGCTGTGACATCATTGGCTGCTGTTGTTGTTGCTGTGGCATCATTGATTGCTGTGGCTGCGGTTGTGAGATCATCGGTGGCTGTTGCTGTGACATCATTGGTTGTTGTGATACCATGGGCTGCTGTTGTGATGACACCATGGTTGGGGGTTGCTGCTGTGCGGTTGGATTAGGATATCCACTTTGTTGTGGCTGCCCATATGTATTTGCCATGCCTAATAACAGACAATTAAATGCTCTTAATAGATTTATAAATTATGTATACAGAATTATGTGCATAAAATGCTTCTTAGTCGTAGGCTTGTGCGATTATGGCTTTGAGTGATCGCGATCGATTATTAAAAAATAATCGTGATTACTCGATTAATCCTGAAGCTTGGATACAAATTACCAAGACATAACAACAAAAGAATATCAATGACGAAAATTGCAATGGTGTTTAGAAAAGTTCATTTGCAGGGCAAGAGAATACTACTTTTGAAAATGTATCACTTGAATGCCTGGCTCGATTCTCGAGCCAGGCATTCCAGTAATACATTTTCAAAAATAGTCTTCTCTTGCCCTGCAAATGGGCATACATTCACTGACTGGTCGCATTAAGAAGTAATTGAAAGTTAGGTTTTGAAATATTTTATGCAATAGAAAATATTCACGATTATTCGATTATTTAATTTTTAATCATATAAATTCATGATTTAAAACATAATCGTGATTTTCGATTTAATCACGTAATCGCGCAAGACTATCTAGTTGGTCTATACTATTTGAACAATGATTCAAACATTTAACCCTTAACACTCTGATGTCAATATTTTATCTTTTACCGGGTCAATAGCAAAGAAAATGGTGTACATTTTTCAACAATTTTGGTGGACGATGTTGCTGTCTACGACAGCACCATCTTCCACCAAATTTGTTGAAACGTGAACACCCCTTCATCTTTCAATTTAATTCGATTACTATATGTGGCCACTCGATAGTCAAGAAGATGCAAATTAGACATGCCTTAAATATTAAAAATGTAAACACAAATTTGATGGCCAAATGGAGGTTTCCAGTTATAGCTATGCCCCGCCCATCTCTAGCTAACCTCCAGTAGTGTTGTTGTTCACCAACGTATTTTTCCAGAGAATTTTCCGGTCACCTAAGCATGCAACTGCAAATTTTTATTTCCCTATTGCATTAATACCGATGCTTTTGCTACTAATATAAGTTAATAGATTTAGATTCGTGTCATCTATTGCCATGGCTGAAATGGCTTGCATCAGGTTACACTATCACTATAGTTCAGAATGATGATGATGATGATGATGAATGTAACATGATGATAATGATGATTGATGATCAGACAATTGAAAAGTAATTTGCATACATGACAGTACATGTAAGTCATATATTTCATGATGATGATTTATTTGATCCCAACTGATATTTGATGGAATATAAAAGATGACTTCTGATAGACACCAAAATACGCCTGTAATGACCAAAATGAACAGTTGAGCTAAATATGAAACTTACTCACTTCAGTTAGTCACATGTAAATCAGCCGGTGCAAAGGGCATGTAATGTGACAGTTGCTTTAGTCATTAAACTTTCAAATTAATTTGTTTAAAAATACCCATTTGGTTTTTTCTTACACTTAAATTAGTAAAAATTAGCAAGCAGTCTGTCAAACAAACAATCAGGCAGCCCTGCAGTGCCTGCACCCACCCACCCACCAACTTACCCACACACCCATACACTGTGACACACCAACAAACCACAGTGCCACACAAACACCCACAGCGCCACACACATTATATATATATATATATATATATATATATATATATATATATATATATATATATATATATATATATATATATATATATATATATATATATATATATATATATATTATGGTTCAAAATATAAACATATTTTTCCAATTTTAGGAAAATTCTCTGGAAAAATATTGGAAAATCTTCCGCAAAAATTTTTTTCAAGAAAAATAACATCACAGCTCCAGCCACGCTTTACCGATGTTTGGATCGATCAATCCTTGAATTCCCTGACTATCAATTTCCAGAAAACTATATAGGTAAGGTGTTGAGTATTTTGAAACTAATTTGACTGGGTGCTGTTGATGTCTATGGTAGCAAAGCCTATGGCAGCAACAACGCTCAGTCAAATTACTTTCAAAATATTTAACAGCATGTTTATTAAATAGTAAAGAAAAACAATTCGTACAACAATGCTTGTAGCTGTCATTCATGATGTAATTGATTATGATGTAATCCTACGAATCATGTAGTTGATTATGACATCATCTGATTGATAGATAAACAGGAATCCTCCATTCACCACTGCTTCACAAAGAACACAAGCCTAAGTAGGTAACATCAACAGCGATGGTCATACCGGTCAAAACCGGCCTCAGCTATGGTCTTGTGGAATGGCCATTTACAAATTTAGAAAATTTACCACTGGAATGACTGGCTCGATAAACGAGCGTCATTCCAGTGATAAATTTTCAAAAATTCTCTCAACCTGTAAATGGACATTTAATAAGAAAATATTTTAAAGATTTTTTACCAAATTTGAAAATTAAAGGGTTAACCAATAAAGGCCAGAAACGACAAGCATTTTTGATGTAAAGAATATTCTGCTAGATATTTTGAAACTAATCTGACTGAGAGCTAAATGATAAATTTTCAAAATATTCAACAGTTTTATAATTGAGACGCTGGAATATCTGGGGTTAATAAGTCTGCTTTCACTAGCATGTCAGTAAATATAAATATAGGTGGTTTAATCACAGCTGTAACCCTTGAATTTGGTCAGGAAAATTTAAATTTTCCCATAGAAAATGTCCATTTGCAGACCCAAGAGATGACTATTTTTGAAAATTTACCACTGGAATGACTGGCTTGGTTTATCGAGCCAGTCATTCCATTGGTAAATTTTCAAAAATAGTCTTCTTGGTCTGCAAATGGACATTTCTCAAGACCACTTTAGAAGCTGTTGTTGGCTGATATGCGTGTTAAAGGGTTAATGGTCAAATTTGGTCAAGATTCAAGAAAAATTAAATATCTGTCCACTTACATGCCAAGAGAGTACCATTTTTTAATATTTACCACTGGAATGACTGGCTCAGTTATTAGTCCCCTACCAGTAAAACCAGGGGGATTGCAGGAAATGTCAATTTCCCTTTCTCCGAGATCTAACAATACTCACCATTCTGTTACTTTCGGATACACAGCTGGCCTTGACAGCTGGCTCTAGGACTATAGACTTAGAAAGCTTTACCGACTCCTTGGAACCGGGTACCCGGCTCCCAACCGCCGAGTACCCGTCTACCATAGAGCTCATATTGTTTGGATAGCCACCAAACAAGAGAAAACCATGGCTTGCCTCCGTGGGGCTGGGAGGCTGGGTCCGTAACAGAATGGTGAGTATTGTTAGATCTCGGAGAAAGGGAAATTGACATTTCCTGCAATCTCCTTCGATCAATACTCACCATTCTGTTACTTTCTGATATACACCAGATTTGTTCGGTAACCTGGTGGGAAGGGGCAAGCCATAAATGCTACTTTTGCCCATTGGAGAAAGATTTTAGACTTAACAACTTGACTAACGGAGACCTACAAGGACCGTCAAGTTATCGAAACCGAATCACATTCGCGTCACTGCCCCCCACCCTTTTTTCTCCTAAGAAAAGGGAGAGAACTCACGAACATGTATCTCGCCTGAAACACAAATATGCCAAGAGGGTTAACTGCTCCTTGCATATCCACATGTATTAGCCTGGGAATGAGCATGAATATATAAGATGAATGAACATGATATATAGACATAATACAAAAAACTCTCACTAATGAATTACCTTATTATAACTGGACTTCAGACGTACCGCCTCCAACCATTCACTGGTCCGGCCATCAGTGACACAATCTGGTTGTCATCCTCACGCTCGACCATGCCTGCTTTAGGTTCTTTTCTAACCGAAGTGAGAAAAGGATGAAGAGCAGTGTGGCCACTTAACTATCGTCTCAAAACAGCTAAAGCGAGTGGATTGGCTGAGTCTGACACATCCCTCATATAGTAATCCATAAATGAGGACTCACAGTGCCATTGTGCAACGGCCATGATGTCCTCTAACGGAACACCATTGTAAAGGGCGGTCGAGGCGGCTATTCCTCGAACATCGTGTGCCCTTACGCCTTGCACCTGGTGCCCAGTCGCCATCTCATGAGTAGTCTGAATGCATTCGACTACCCAACGAGAGATAGTATCCATGGATGCGGCGCCATAAGGCTTCTTATGACAGATCCATAGATGTCTATCGTTCGACAGTAATGAGTCAGTCCGTTTCTTGTACTTAGTCAAAGCACAGACCGGGCACCAGACACTGGCATCACGATCAAACCTTGTTAGTTTCGGTATAATGATCCGCTTGCCGGGATATCTCAAAGATTGATTCTTTGACATAAACTCTGCTCTTGGCAGAAGACGCAGACCCTCTCCGGAGACAATAAATCGGTCCATCTCTGCTGAAAGTGCATGGATCTCACTGCGCCTTCTAGCTGAGGAAGCTGCCAATAGAAAGACCGCCTTTAGAGTCAAATGCTTTAGACTAGCCGAACGCAACGGTTCGAAAGGGTGCTTGGCCAGTACATTAAGCACTAAAGATAGACTCCAGGCTGGAATGACTACCGGTTGTCTCGGTCGGAGATTGCTCATTCCCTTCACCATCACATTTAACTGGGCCACCTCTGGACTATCCCTGTTGGCTAGACAAGGGATAACTGATGCCAAAGCTGACTTGTATCCAGCAATTGTGACGGGAGCTAGTCCTGAAAAGAACAGCTCACAGAGAAAGTCTGCTACTTGCTGAATAGTGGATTGAAAGGTATCAATACCCTTTTCTTCACACCAGTCTGCAAATCTGTTAACCTTGTTGTTATATGACTTGAAGGTTGACCTCCTTCTCGCAGCCGCGATGAAATCAGCAGCTTGTCGAGAAAAGCCTTCCGACGTGGAACGTTGTTTGATAACATCCACGCAGTCAATTTGAACATTTTGGGACGCTCGTGTAGGAAGCGTCCCTTGGCCTGGGAGATTATGTTCGGAATCTCGGGCAACTGCACTGGGTTTTCCACCAGCAGATCTAGCAGATTCGTGAACCACGCCCTGCTTGGCCAATACGGCGCAATTTGCAGGACCAGACACGGTTCCTCCCTGATCTTCACCAATACCTTCGGCAGAAGGATGGTGGGTGGGTACGCGTAAGCGTGCATCCCCCTCCAGCTTATCGCCAGAGCGTCTGTATCGACGGCATTTGGATCTGGAATCAGCGAGACCTAAGTCATGATTTGAGCATTTTCCTTTGTGGCAAACAAGTCCACGTTGGGTTTGCCCCAATGCTCGAAGATCCTTCGTAGAACTGGAGGGTTGAGGGACCATTCTGTCGGCAGAATTCTCTGTCTGCGAGACAAAGCATCCGCCAGAATGTTCAATCGGCCAGGAATGTGAGCTGCTTTCAAAACAACCGAGTAATTCCTGCACCATTGAATCAAGTGCCACACTTTGATACAAAGTGTGGGTGACCTGGTCCCGCCTTGGCGATTTATGTATGATACTACCGTCGAATTGTCCGACCATATCAATATCACCGTGCCCCTGATCATCGGAAGAAACTCTTCCAACGCCAGTTCCACTGCCATCATTTCCAACAGATTGATATGCAGCTGACTCTCCATGAGAGTCCATGTGCCCGAGACCTGGTGTTCTCCCAGGCAGGCACCCCACACTTCCAGCGATGCATCCGTGTACATGGACAGCTGGAGGTGGGGTAGGTGCAGCGAAACCCCTACTAGGAGATTCTGACGCTGTTTCCACCATAGCAGATGCGATATTATCGGCTCCAAAACTGGCACCAGTTTTGACAGGGGTTCTGTTCTCTGTTTCCACAGAGACATCAGATACAACTGGATAGGTCTTCTCATTAGAGCAGCGAACGGGATCACTTGCTCCATGGAGACCATCATACCCAGCATCTGAAGAAACCGCCTCGCCTGAATGTGGTTTCCCACTCGAAAACTCTCGAGGATGGCTAACAGAGACACCACTCTGGGCTCTGACGGGTAAACCCTGCCCTCCTCAAGATCGAATCGCATCCCCAAATAAACGAAATGTTGAGTGGGTGTCAACTCGGATTTCCGCTTGTTGACTATCCAGCCTAGATCTGAAAGTAACTTCAGAGTCAGAGCAGTATCCACGTTCAACCTGGCTGCCGAGTCTGCCTTGAGCAGCCAGTCGTCTACGTAGGTGTGTAGCGCCACGTTCTCTTTTCTGAGAAACGCTGTCACCGCAAGGACCACTCTTGTGAAAACCCTCGGAGCTGTCGACAGGCCAAACGGGAGAACAGTAAACTCCCATACTTGATTCTGAAACGCAAATCTCAGAAACCTGTGCCAACTCCGGTTTATGGGAATGTGGAAATATGCATCTTTCAGATCGATCGACACACACCACATTCCCTTCCTCAATCCCGCCATTACCGATCTCGGCGTTTCCATCTGGAACCGAGGCGTATGGATAAACCAATTTAATGGCCTGAGATTGAGTATGGGTCTCCATCCCCCCATGCTCTTGGGGACAAGGAACATGTTTGAATAGAAGCCTGGTGTTCCGGTTCGCTGGTTTTATTGCTCCCTTCAGAAGCAAACCCGAAACTTCCTTTTGCACGGCTTCTAACTTGTCTGGCTCCCTTGGTACGGGTGTCCAGACAGGTGCCAAAGACAGATTTTGTGGCGGAAAGTCCCACCACTCCGGCATGTACCCCTGGGATAACCATCCCAGGACCAGACTGTCTGATGTCACACCTCGCCAGGCCTCGACGAAACGCATGAGCCTTCCACCCACCATAGACGCCTCGAAGTCTAACGGGGTTGTCCGGCTCGCGGTCCGCTCCCCCCCCCCCCTCTCTTAACGAGAGAGAGAACCATTTCGGTCTTGCCACGGCGGGTATAACTGGCACCGCTGTTCCTGTCGCACAGGTGCGGTCCAGGCGGATATGAAGGGAGCTCTCGTACCCTCAGGTACGATCCGCCCCCTTCTGTCCACCCTTGGAGGACTTACCCTTACCCTTCCCCTTGCCCTTCCCACCTCTAGGGCGGTCAGGAGAAACCTTGGGGAGGGTAGGAGCCTCAACAACCTTCCTGGCTTTCTTAGCCGGCGGTGGCTGAGAAAAACCAGCTGAAGCAGAAGTCGCAACAGGCCTAGCTTTCGCCTTGCCCTTATGCTTCTTCTGCTTCTTTGGAGGTTGTCCAGCTAGCGCTTTCCCTACAGCCCCTAGTGCGTGCGCTTGCTGCACTAGCTCTAGCTGTAGGTTGACCGCCAACCGATTCTGCGCGATACTGGCCGTATCCTCTAGGATGGTCCGCGCTTGGCCACCGAAGATGCTAGGCCCTGTCAGGGGCATCCCAAGAAGACGCTCCCTGACTGCCGTAGCCGGACGCATATGGTCAATAACCATTTGCCTCCTGGATTTGGTCACATGCGCCTGCACCCTTGCCAATGCGTCCATAGACAGCATCAAGCCGTCATTCACGCACGAAAGCGCCACAGGTGGCACAGGGTGGCTTGCCCCCGCTTCAGCCCACACCGACTGAAGGAGACAATAAGAGTGGTTGACAGCACTCATAGCTGCCCTCACACCCTCGTCGCATAGGGACAGGACTTCCTCTTGGTGTACCGGGGACCTGTCCACAAGTGCCGGACCGGGGCCACCCAGCACCCATCAGTCATCCTCCGTGACCGACGGCACCACACCATATCTGTCGTATTCCCCCCGCGGAATACGACAACTTGCCCGCACCTCCCTGGAGGCCGCAGGGAGCTGGCACTTGGTCGCAAGTTGCTTGCTATAAATAGCATCCAACAACTCTATGAACCGTGGATCCAGTCCCACTGACTGGATCCGGGCCGCGGGAAAGATCCCCGTCCGAATCGATGCAACCGACAGACGGGGCGCATCCTCCTCGGCCGTGGCCGAAACCACAGATGGGTCCACCCTGGCTAGCCAAGCCAGAGCCTCGGACCAGTCTACTTCCGAGGAGGAAACACCCGCAAACACGTCACCCGTTGACGCGCTCACGGGTCTGCCAGCCACGGCCTCCCAGCAAGGAGCCGCGGCTGACACACCAGGCACTCCGGTACCACCCGGTTCCGCCGCCACCCCATGACCCATACCAGTCCATGAGATAGGTTCGCACGGAAAACCGTATGGACCCGTAGCGGACGCGGAACCGTGGCCAAACACGGGCGCCAACGGCACCCCATGTCCGACCGCCGGACCGGGCGAGATAGGTGAGTACCACGCCCGGCTCTGCACACCAGTCACCGCGCCAGCTGGTGCCAAACCAACCGACACGGAACCGGTACCAGATTGGCCTCAGCCACAGGCGGAGCCGCTGCCCTGGCTTGCGCCAAGCAAGACAGATGGAGGGCGGTTCAGTCCAGGACGGAATCGACCTCCATATGCTCCACCCGTGGCATCACAGGCCGCAGCAATAACTCCTCTTCAGCCTCCTCGTCTTCAGACTCTGAAGAGTCGTCACCAGACGAGGAAACCGCGGAGCCATCCGCCAGGACGGCTCCCACACCTGACGGACCAGCCACCGCTACTGGACCACCCGGAGGTGGCCGCAGAGAGACAGAACCCGCCAGGCCGGAGCCAGACGGGACTGCCAGGGGGCCGTACGAGACGGCCCCCTCGGTAACCAGTCCAGAACCCTGTCCAAGGACAGGGTCCGTACCAGGCATGGAGAGAAACTGCCCCCCAACCTTCGGAAGCAGTGACGACACCAGCGTGGGCAGAACGCTATGCAGAAACCCCTGCATAGCCGGACCGAACCACGCCGGCGGTGCCATCTCTGCCACCTTCAGCTGGGGACGTGGAGCGCCCCAACCGGCCGAACCGGACGCTCCACGATTTAACCTCGGACCGCCTGACCCCGCGTCAGACCCAGCCACATCCTTCTGGGCAAGGAACTTTACCATCATATCGACGGACCACACTGCGCACACATTACAACGATTATCAAGGTAACAGGGCGTACACCTAAAACAGACATGGTCCTTAAACACGACGCGTACAAACTTATGGCACTCGTCACATGATGGCGGGGCTGGCTTGGCCTATAAAATAAGCACAAACCTACAATAAGCAAGTGGAACGAGACACGGATGGAAGGCAGACAATTAATTTTCAAATAATTTGACCATAAATTAAATGCAACCCTCCAGCACCCCACCCCGCAACGTTACAGCAAAGATCGCATTGATTATGACGACAAGAACGAAGCGGGCATAACACACCCATAATTGATCCTCCAGGATGTATCACGGCTCCAGGAATCATATCGCATAGCATTCGGGGTATATTTACCAATCAATATAAATTATACTCCTAACGATAGCCGACACGATATGTGAAGAAACAACAAAATGTAAACAAACTGCTGTAGCATACGGTAAAACCGCAGAGCACGCATCTCACAAGAATTTTGAAACCACCGATCATTGCAAACCGATCGTGATCACACGTAAACTTGACCATTTGTAGACCAAGAGATTATTTTTGAAAATTTACCACTGGAATGACTGGCTCGATAACCGAGCCAGTCATTCCAGTGATAAATTTTCAAAAATACTCTTCTCTGGTCTGCAAATGGACATTTTCTATGAGAAAATTGAAATTTACTTGAACAAATTCAAAGGTTAAAGGGTTAAACCATTGCCTGCTATCTAAAGGTGTAAATAAATTCCATGATTGTGTACCAACAGCAACTAATAATATTTAACCATTTAAACCCTGAATTTGGTTTAAAAATATTAAATTTTATCATTATCTCCCCGTTATCGAGCCAGTTATTCCTGTGGCAAATTTTCAGAAGTAGTCTACTCTTGGTCTACAAATGGACATTTCTTAAGACCATTGCTGAAGTTGTTTTTGGCTGATATGAGTGTTAAAGCGGTAACACACCGAATAGACACGGAGCAACACGTGAATGATACTGTCACATGAACATTTCATTGACAAATATTCAACCTTTTGCAAA
The DNA here is from genome assembly GCA_034401795.1 of Chaetoderma sp. LZ-2023a. Taxonomy (NCBI): domain Eukaryota; kingdom Metazoa; phylum Mollusca; class Caudofoveata; order Chaetodermatida; family Chaetodermatidae; genus Chaetoderma; species Chaetoderma sp. LZ-2023a. The sequence goes on from CM067367.1 coordinate 110,278,268, forward strand.
TTAGTCTATTAAAAATAAAATTAATTTTGAAACGACCTTACCTGGTCCAGTTCCGGAGACAGGTTGTCTCATTTGATTCATTGCTTGGCCACCTTGTGGTGGTCCCTGTCCTGGTTGACCACCAGGTACATAAGGGGTTCCACCGCTGTTGCTGCCTCCACCGCCACCACCGCTACTAACCATCTGCTGAGGTGTACCAGGAGTTCCTCCACTGCTCATCGAGCCAGGTGGCTAAAATGAAGATTGTGTATTAATTGATGGCTTATGAATTATTGACAATCCTAAACCCCTTCTCCACTACATTTGGGCATGCTGCCTTTTCTAATATTATCCTACTGATTTGAAATTCGGTCAAATTAGGAAAAATGAAAGATTTAAATATATTGCGAATTCTAGCCATATTGATCAACAACTTACATGACTATATCAATAAACAACCAGGAATGTGGTTACAATGCAACCATGAAGCTCAACTTCAAAACATAAAATAAATATAGAAGGCCTATCAATACACTTATCAATGACCATGCTTTTGACCCAAAAGTAATTGTCTCATCCCCTATCATGAGCAAGTATCCACGTTTGGGTCACATTTGACCTTTTGTCCCTGAGTGAAGGACATTGTGTCATACTCTCTCATCGTAAGGAAGCATGTGTTTAAGTTTGGTTCCAGTATGACCAACCAAACATTAGATATAAACTACTAAGTTGGAGGTAAACGCAAAATGTTAATGCTGAAAAAACAGTCATTTACGAATATTACAAAAATATTGACCCTTGAACTTTTAGCCCAAAGGTCATTGTGTTAGGCTTGCACGATTTTTGATTTGAAACATCACGATCGATTTTATGAAAAAAATCGCGATTTTCGATTAAATCATAGATCCAAATTCCCAAAAGTATAAACCGGATTAACGTGACTTGTTTCTAGAAAAAGTTGAAATAAATGATACAAAAATAGCACGAAATTAGAACACATGTTCATGCGACGAATTCTTACCATCCTACGTCTATGCTTAATGTATACTTTATATCCAGCATCGCGGGAGTGAAATTATTAATTGGGACCGCCTAAATATTGCGTATAGTTTAATAAACATTATTTAATTCATCAAAATTTGAAATAAAAATGTCGCCGAGAAAAAAATATAAATTACATGATGCTTCCGCTTATAGCCTCCCTTTGTAGGACGAGTTTAGGCCATTATCAGAGTAACGCGAAGATGCTAATATTAGTACCGCGGGAGATACTGCCCAATTCACATACATAGGACGGCAGCTTTGAGTAGGTATTAGTGTAACGGCGTACTCGTCCTATAGTGCGGTTTATAGTTGCTTTCAGAACGTACAATTTACATTTAAGAGTAATTAACAGAACGCACAGTTCAAAATCAAACAATCTGGAATGCTGTTGCCTATTTTGCTTTAATTTGACATGACAACCGAATCAAAAAGGAAAAATTATTAGACCGTCTGAAATTGCTATCTCTAGAATTAAACAGAATTATGTTCACTGATTGCCTAACACTCTGAAACTGTATATACTTGACATTTCACAACAGACTCAGGGTCTGCAGCGAAAGAAAGAAAATTATATGGCGATTCGACGGAGTAACTAACTGATTTCCTCAATGACAAAAAAGGCGTTACCTCGCTATTGTTAGCTTGTTTATTGTAGCGCTTTGTGTTGTGATTAGTAATTATTCGACACGTGCATGGCACGGCGGGATATACACACAATGAACACAGGCTTATAATTGTACTCATGTACTGATATAATGCGACGGAAAAGTACACACTTCAGAATTTTTTACGATTTTCCGATCTTTCCTCAATTACATCGTAAAAATCGTGATTTAAAAAATAAATCGAACTTCACGATTAAATAAAAAAATTGTGCAAGCCTACATTGTGTCATGCTCTCTCCTTATACGGAAGTATGTGTCCAAGTTTGTGTCCAGGAAGATTAAGAAAACATCTGATATCAACTGCTAACTTGAGCCAAACACAAAATATTAAAGTTGAAACAAAGGTTTTGCCTTGATTTCACAATAAACCTGACCCTTGCCCTTTTGACCCCAATGTCATGGTGTAATGCACTCCAATTAAAAGGAATTATGTGTCCATGGTTGGATCCGATATACTTCAGCAACAAGAGGCCCAAGGGCCTGTGTCACCTGGACCATTGGCATTTAAACCATTGCATTTAAATAAACATGATGGATGATTTTCGGAAAATCCAAGATGACCACCAAAAAATTGACCAATCAAGATTCCCGTTTAATCTACATGTTGAAGTCTACAGTCATAGGATCATTCCAGTCAAGTTTTGTTGAAATTGGGCTATTGGTTGAAGGAGTACCGTTTTTAAATGGTTCCGAAAAACTTTCAGAAAATCAGAGACTGCTGTCAAAACTTTGAACTATCAAATTTCTGAATAGAATTTCAAGAGGCTACGACAATAGGATCCTTCCAGCCAAATTTGGTTGAAACTGCCCAAGCGATTAATGACGAGTAACATTTTAAATGAATTCCCAAAATCCAAGATGGCCACCATCAAAATCAAGCCATCAAAACTCTGTATACAAGTTCTGAAGCGTACCGGCCTAGGGTTCTTCCAGCTGAGTTTGGTTGAAATCGGCCAAGCTGTTAATGAGGAGTAGCCTTTTAACTGATTTCCCACAATATTCAGAAAATCTAAAATGGCTGCCGGAAAAATTGACCAATCAAAATTTTGCATGCAAGGTCTGAAGTTTACCGCCCTAGGCTTGTTCCAGACAGTCTGGTTGAAATTGCTCAAGCAGTTAATGAGGAGTAGCATTAAAAAATATTTCCCACCCCCCCCCCCACACCGGAAAAATTGACAAATAAATATTCTGTATACAAGTTCTGAAGCATACCACGCCAAGGTTCATTCATCCCAGTTTGATTGAAATCGGCCCAGTGGTTATCAAGGAGTAAGCTTTTAAGTGATATACAGAAATTTTCAGAAAATGCAATATGGCCAGCAAAAAAAAAATCGACCAATCAAAATTCTGTATACATGTTCTGAAACATACATTTTTGTACCAACGTACTATCCTCCCAGCTAAATCTGGTTGAAATTGCCCAAGCAGTTAATGAGGAGTACTGGTAGTGTTTTAAACGATTTCCCGCCATTTTCCAGAAAATTCAAGATGGCCGAAGAAATTGACCAATCAAAATTCGGTATACAAGTTCTGAAGCCTACGCCAATAGGATCCTTCGAGCCAAATTAGGTTGAACTCCGCCAATGAGTAGCGTTTTTAAGCAAAAGTTGATGGATGGACAGACGGGCAACGGATGGTCGCCATGGCATAAGCTCACTTGGTCATTCTGGCGAGGTGAGCTCTAAAGACCACGTTTTTACCAAGGTCACAGTGACCTTGACCTTTGACCCAAAGCTATTATGTGAGGCCGGATCATTATAAGGAAGTGTGTGTCCAAGTTTGGATGCTGTATGATCAAACAAAAATGAGATATAAATATAAAAGTTGAGCTAAAGTAAATGCCAAGTGGATGCCGTCGCCGCGGAACAGCGTGCAAGGTATCACAATAGCTCGTTTTACCTCATAACGTCGAGATAAAAATCAAATAATTCACTAATCATCAATAATTTCTACTGTATGAAATATTTCACCTTGTAAAACATGCATTTCAAACTTCAACTGAAATAAATTCTTTCATAGCTGTATTCCTTGTTAGTTTAAATACCATGGTCATAATGACCTTGACCGATGACCCAGAGGGCATTATTTCATGCTCTCTCATTATAAGGACGCAGGTATCCAGGTTGGGGGTTCAGTGATTAACCAAACATGAGATTATAAGTGATAAGATGAGCTACAACACAAATTGGACATTATGCGGAGGGTATCACAATAACCTCTTACTTCGTAAAGCCAAGCTAAAAATAAAATAATCACAAGCAGCATAGATCGACACAGCATTAGATGGATAAAGTACACCTAATAAATAAGTTAACATGTACTGTTAAATATTTTGAACATAATTGAATTGGACGCGCTGCTCGTCAAGAGCCAGGCAGCAATGTCTTCCAATCCAATTATGTTCAAAATAGTCAACAGAACATTTCTTACTTCATTTTTCAAAATTTTATTAACTAACATGTTTCTATGTCTTGGAAAAATGATAACTAAACTTACTGGAAGAAAGGCGTGTGGATTGGTATTTGAATCGGCAATTGTCGCCAGGTAGATGAGGTTCCGGTGCAGAATCTGCTGGTAGCTGTAAGGGCAATGTATCAATTATAAACACGACATACTTAATGGAAAAATTAAACTGACTTCACTGACTAATATAAATTAAAGTTTAATTAAATAAATAAAACATTCTCAGGAATCAGTTCCATGTAAAACAATTTATTGATTCATTCAATCACTTTAAGGACTACAGGTATGCATATCATTCTCAGGGACTCTACAAAGGGACTATACAATGTTATACAGCGAGGGATATCCCTCTCCCTTAGATCAAGGCCCAGGATTTAGCACCAGAACTACACACCACCATTCACTGTACACACAACTCAGTGGAGCACACTTTATCAGGACTGACCAGGGAAAAGCTGACAATTCGAGAATAGTTTCAGTAACAGTTCACTGACCATGAAGATGAGCCCTTACACCCAGCCTCGGGAGACACCAAGCAATAACTAACACCAACTGAAACAGCAGAAGTTGAGAAGGCACTCAAAGCTCTGAAAAATGGACGTGCATCCGGACCTGATGGCATGAGCAATGAACTATTCAAATACGTAAGTGACAGTATCATTATCTCAAAACCGATCAAGCACCTAATCAACTCAGCTTTTATTGCACCACCTTCTCATCGATGCTGTAGAAAAATCCTATCCAATGTTACTTTATGCTGCATCCGAGACAAGATCAGTAATTTCACCAGATCATGTCAAAGTGACTTTAAACGGGGACGCAGCTCGCAGACATTGTATGGGCTCAATGCCTGCTTGCATTATTAGTTATGTCCAAAAACTGGGATTTCCACAAAATGGGCATTGACATGTCATGTCAGCCTTCGACACAATTAAATGCTCAAAGATCATAGATGCACTATGCTGGGCCAATTGCAATGAAGATGAGCTGCGACGAGTGAGATTACTACTTGCTGACACCAAGATGAAAGTACGAGCCAAGTAAGTTCCAGTCCTTTTGGCTATGGATTCGCAGATCAAGGATGCTCTTTACAAAAAGACTACGTTTATACAATGCAACCTGTATATCCTTGATGCTTAATAACTGTACCAGCTTGGCAGCCACAAAGACAGCTCTAGACAAACCCTGTTGTCTGCCACCGTAAATACCTCTGTACCATCACTGGACACGAATGGCCAGAAAGCATAATTTCCAAAGATGCACTATACAAGATGTGTAATACATCGCCACTGTCCAGAGTTGCCGAGCAAAGATAGTCCATAGTCCGTTTGCATAAATATATTAAGAGTGCTGCGATGTGACCTCAAGAAAGCAGGAATCTGTATACTCAAATGATCAAATCAAGAATGGACCTTCAGGAGGAAGCTAAAGATTTTGGCTAGGGACAAGAGTGCCAGTGGTCAAAAGTGAATATGGTCTGATTGTAGCTGTAGGATGTTTCTACAATTACAGCCGCAGAATACAATAATCATTTTCACATAGTTTTCAAGCTAAAAGTAAAATTCGAGACCTTTCAAGGACTGGTTTCAAACTTCAAGCACTTTGTACATTTGCATGAACGTTATATTACAAAAATCTGTAATCAAGCAGAAATGTGTTCATTACAATATTATATATGACTAATAGCCAAGCTGTTATTAACCATGTTAATCCTCAAATTTCTTCAAGAAAATTCAAATTTTCTCATAAAAATTTCCATTTGCTGACGAAGATTATTTTTATTTTTGAAAATTTGAGTGGAATGACTTGCTCAGTTATCTAGGTGACTCCTGTGCTTAAATTTTTTTAAATAGTCTTCTCTACAAATTGACATTTCATAAAACCAATTCAGAGGCTGATTTTGACCGGTGTTAAACAGTTAAAGGAAGAGACTGTCACCATGCCAGTGTGATGGGCTACATACTTAGGATGTCATGTGTTTATGTTACAAACGGATGTGGTAACAAGTTAAAATTTGAGATAAAGCAGATCAGATTTACTGAGAAATGATGTTAAACATGCTTGATAGACAGATAGACTCTGCTATAAAATCTGACCCTGATGGAAAAAATTAATACTAACATCCCAGCTCTGATTTTTTTAGAATGTTCTCTTGGTTTGCAAATTGACATTTCTCAAGGCCTTCAGTGGCCTTGAGAAATGTCAATTTGCAGACCAAGAGAACGTTCTCAAAACCTCCGAGATGCAATGTTAGTATTAATTTCTATCCATCGGGTTTACAGGTTTTGAACGCCACTTCACAAGTCATTTTGGTTTAACCAGACAATTAACCTTTTATCACTCGTATTTATTCAAGAAATCTTCTCATAGAGAATTGGCCATTTGCAGACGAAGGGAAGACTATTTTTTTTAATTTGTCACTGGAATGACAAGGTTGGTTTTCGAGCCAGTCATTCCAGCGGTAATTTTTTCAAAAATAGGTTTCTCTTGGTCTGCAAATGGATATTTCTTTAGACCAGTGCTGAAGGCATTTTTGGATGATATGAAGATTAAAGGGATATGGGACAAGAGTTATACTATAATTATGGCTGTCTGTATCTGTGTCTTGCTTTGGTATAGTCAAAATGGAAAGTGACTTACTGCATGACTTCTGATGGCTTGCCCTTGGTTTGATAATCCACAATTGCCTGAATGAGGTGAGTGTTCTCATCCAACATCTAAAAATAAGATATCATTTATGTTGAAGTATTGATAATGGAATAAACACTCCGATATAGAGCTGGGTGATATCAGCTTTCTGGTGACGATAATGATATTTGAGAAAATATCGCGATATCACGATACATGTGTATATCATCACTAGCGCATCACTTTAAAATAGATAAGTGCCACAAAAACCACACCATCAGGAAACCCACATATTATCCAGTACGGTGGTTTTGAAGGTCATGTGATTTCAAGGTTATGTACTTTTGACTTTTTCACGTGCGCGTCGCTTAGGTTATGTCAACCAATCAGGTGTCTTTAAGTAAAAACAGTATTTCTACACCATGTCCGCAAATCTTAAAATATGGCTAGAACAAGTGACTATTTTATGCACTTTTCATTCTGTATAGAGTTTGTGTTCTTCACACCACACAAAGCCTTTAGAACATAATAACTTGGATAGCTGGGGGTTGGAACATAATAACTTGGATAGCTGGGTGTTAGAACATAATAACTTGGATAGCTGGGTGTTAGAACATAATAACTTGGATAGCTGGGTGTTAGAACATAATAACATGGATAGCTGGGTGTTAGAACATAATAACTTGGATAGCTGGGTGTTAGAACATAATAACTTGGATAGCTGGGTGTTAGAACATAATAACTTGGATAGCTGGGTGTTAGAACATAATAACTTGTATAGCTGGGTGTTAGAACATAATAACTTGGATAGCTGGGTGTTAGAACATAATAACTTGGATAGCTGGGTGTTAGAACATAATAACTTGGATAGCTGGGTGTTAGAACATAATAACTTGAATAGCTGGGTGTTAGAACATAATAACTTGGATAGCTGGGTGTTAGAACATAATAACTTGAATAGCTGGGTGTTAGAACATAATAACTTGGATAGCTGGGTGTTAGAACATAATAACTTGGATAGCTGGGTGTTAGAACATAATAACTTGGATAGCTGGGTGTTAGAACATAATAACTTGGATAGCTGGGTGTTAGAACATAATAACTTGGATAGCTGGGTGTTAGAACATAATAACTTGAATAGCTGGGTGTTAGAACATAATAACTTGGATAGCTGGGTGTTAGAACATAATAACTTGGATAGCTGGGTGTTAGAACATAATAACTTGGATAGCTGGGTGTTAGAACATAATAACTTGGATAGCTGGGTGTTAGAACATAATAACTTGGATAGCTGGGTGTTAGACACATAATAACTTGGATAGCTGGGTGTTAGAACATAATAACTTGGATAGCTGGGGAGCTGAAATGTGTTTTGGTTACTTATTTAACTCTTTAACCATCGCATTTGTTCAAGAAAATTTCAATCTTCTCATAGAAAATGTCCATTTGCAGACCAAGAAGACTATTTTTGAAAATTGACCACTGGAATGACTGGCTCGGTTATCGAGTCAGTCATTCTAGTGGTTAATTTTCAAAAATAGTCTTCTTGGTCTGCAAATGGACAGTTCTCAAGACCACTGCAGAAGCCATTTTTGGCTGATATGATTGTTAAACGGTTAAAGCCAGATAGCGCCATTCCTGTCAAAAAATCTTTAAAGCAATGTTTTTGTTTGCCAATGAACATTTCACATGATGAGTGCAAGTAATGTTTGGCCACTGACACTGTTATTGTACTTATTTTAAAATAATGACATATTTTATGTGTATTAGGCCAAATAAAATAACATATAATATAAGTTTGGTTTAATAATATATGTCTCATATATACATCCCTCCAAAATTCAAGTAGGCAGTAGGTATGGAATTATTATTTTTTGTGGGTGGTGTTGCGGTTTCTTTTACCATGTTTTTGCTGTTCAAATATTATCAAATTTTAAGGTGGAAACTGTGATAAAATCACTGAAAAACTTACAAATCCAGCGTCCCACTTCCCTGGGTAGAAATATTAAGGTAGCAATATTTTGGGGGTAGGTAGGTCACAGCTATTGTTACAGATACATACTGTAGGGATAGGAAACATACATATAATTTTTTAGGCCTTAGCATTGATAAGTTAACCATTTAATGGTTAAATTTGGTCAAGAATATAAAAAATATTTGCTTATGGAATGTCTATTTGTATGCCAAGAGGATATTTTTGAAAATTTAGCACTGAAATCAAATAACTGGCTCGGTTTTGAAGCCAGTCATTCTGTACGGTGGTAAATTGTCTTCTCCTGGCATGCAAATGGACATTCTTCAAGACCACTACAGAGGCCGGTTTTGTCTGGTTTCGCCATGAAAGGGTTGATGTTACAGACACAACTAAATTGGTAAATATCATTACAAATACTAGGGCTGCTATTTATCCTTATTTTGCAGGAGACCAAGCCTTGTAGCAGACGAGTCCTCTCTACACCTTTGATGCTGCCCATACCAGGAATTGCTCGTCCCCATAGCCAAAATGAGCAGATGTCAAGCACCTTCGCATTAACAGGATCTATGTGTGGTCTCTCAGTTCATATATTTGAGTAAGCACATGTGCTATTAATTTTGCCATGAAATCTTGTGGTGGTGTTGTAAATTACAACTGGTTCATGGTGGTGTTGTAAATTACAACTTGCATGACTGGTAATATTAAACAAATAAGTGTGTGCGCGCCCACGTACATGCATGCATGTGTGAACGTGTGCGCATACATGTACATGCATGCATGCGTTGTCACTATATAAAGTTCTCCAGTTCCGATTGAACCCTCAACAAACATTTTGGGAGGTTGGTCTTGGGGGCATGAAGAGGCTTTATATTTGTGGGCATCAGCAATATGTCAACATCATGGAAAAGATAGGGTGCAGGCTACTGTTATACTGCTATGCATGGTCAAGAGATCATTCACAACAATCGCTTGTAAACACTGACATTTCCTTTTAAAATTGATATATTGCTCGATATCACTGCAGGCTAGATCACTGTCTATATATTTTAAAAACAAGAGGCCCAAGGGCCCTATATCGCTCACCTGGATCATAGCCATAGGCATTTCAACCGCATCAATAAGTAGAACTATAAGGAGGTGAGCAGAATTGTAACAAGAAAACAGAAGCCATGTTTCTTTATGTATCAACTTCTCTTGAACAAACAATAATAACCCTTAGTCATCTATATAATATCTCCCAAATTTCGGCCCCCATCCGTTCAGCGAAAGTCGCTTTCATGAAAACCAGGGCAGCCTATTTTTGGGATGGCCACCCAACCATATGGCCAATCAAGTTCCCTTGAACAAACTTGGTTCAGCTCTTGCCCTAGATGATATTCCATGAGTTGCGAATCAATCGCTCAAACAGTCAGAAGACATTTCTAGAAAATCGGCCAGTATCCAAGATGGCCACCAGCCAAATTGGTCAATCGGCTTTGTTTGAACAAACCTGAATCTCTATACCCTAAGGATGCCTCCTGCCAAATATAATTGAAATCGGCCCAGTAGTTCTCGAGAAGACATTTTAAATTTCCCATTTCCCAGTATGGGAGCTTTTGGCGGGAAAGTGATGCAAGATGGCCACCAAACCATTTATTTGACAGTTTCAAAAATTGCAAATTTGAGATCAGAATACTCAAAAGCATATATAAAACCAATTTCGGCCTCAAAATCCATCAAATAAAAGAACCCAAATGGCCGCCAAACATGCTATATTTTGATTGGCCCATGGAGACCATGTTTTTTTACGGTTCAACTTCCCTTGAACAAACATTAATGGATCTTAGTCCCTAATCATATCTCCAAAATTTCGGCCCGATCCCTTCAGCCATTCTGGAGTAGTTTTCAGAAAAACTAGGTCATCCAAGATGGCCGCCAAATTATTTAGTCAATCAAGTTCCCTTGAACAAACTTGGTTCAGCTCTTGCCCTAGATGATATTTCATGAGTTCTGAATCAATCCCTCAAACGGTTTCGAAGAAGATTTTTAAATACATCTAAAAAATCAGCCGAAATCCAAGATGGTCGTCAGCCCAGTCATTCTGGTGGAAAATTTTCAAAAATAACATATTTCAAGATGAATACAAATGCCGGTTTATGGCCGGCTTGGTCATTAAATGGCTAAAAGCACTTTTACCCTTTCACTGGCTTGTGTACATGTATTTTATATGTATAGTACAGCTTATAAATAAGCTGATATGTTTTCAAAACAAAAACAGCAACACATTAGTTAGTACAATTTTGAAAACGATGTAAGAAATGTTATGTTGAATATTTTGGAAATATATGTGATTAGACATTGCTCTTTGTCTTCCAATCCAATTATGTTCAAAATATGCAGTGGTGCATTTTATTTTGTCTTGGAAATATGTTATGTTATTTCTGAGCTGTACTGTGACGGGCAAATTATGGACGGAAATAGTCAGATGGATGAACAGACAGGCGAAGGAAATTTGCAGATACTCAAGGTTGCTGAAATTCAACTAAATTTGGTATGTGAGTTAATCATTGCTGATTATTTTGCGATGTTTACATTAATTAGGCTCCGTGCCCAGGATTGAGGTGGGGTGGGGGGAAATGCCAGCAATGGCGGAATTCAACAAATTTTTGTCCTTATGATTGTGGTTGTATGACTTGTCTCCATCCATCTATCTGTCCATTTCTCTACCGCCCAAAACAGTTTGGTGGAATTCAACCAATTCCAATTGTAATCTTATGTGAGTTACCCTATATGATTGTGGCATGCCCGATTTTTTAAGACAACATTTATATAATGCAAGAGGTCCAACGGGCCTATATCGTTCACCTGGGATTATTGGCCACAATCGAACAAAACAAGCTAACCAGTGGAAAAATTTACCAATCAAATTTCTGTGAAGGTTTACCCAAGTTTTATTAAAATTGGCCTAGTGGTTGTTCCAAATGGCTAATATGAAGCCAACTTCAAAAATCAGTTTCTGTGCCATAACTCTCTGTAGCTGTGGCGAATTCATTAAAAACTTAAATCTTGTTATTTATGCTACCGAAGGCGGGTGTGAGTATTGCGGTTGGTGCTGTCTGTTTGTCTGTTTATCCATGCAATATATCAGAAGTACCTAAATTTTGCAGGTCCAGGTGAGCATGTTAATCCTTTGAGCCCAGTTTTAGCAATACATATCTAAGTACACCATGGCAGTAGAATTTCTGATAGTTAAAGAAATGTATATTTGATATAACGGTTCATGCACATGAAAAGCAGTTGATGGTGATCGTCTTTACAAATGTAGAAATCTGTTGATAACAAATTACGCAATAGCATACATGTACTCCTTCCACAATCAGGATCGTGTCTATCACATGTGTGGAAATGTAGCAAAACGAACCACTTGTTAATCGGACAAAACGAAAATGATAGCAATAGACATGATTAAACAAGAATGCAGGAAATGTTAATTTCCCTTTCTCCGAGATCTAACAATACTCACCATTCTGTTACTTCTGATATACAGCTGGCCTTGACAGCGGCTCTAGGATTATAGACTTAGAAAGCTTTACCGACTCCTGGGAACCGGGTACTCGGCTCCCAACTGCCGAGTACCCGTTTACCATAGAGCTCATATTGTTTGCATAGCCACCAAACAAGAGAAAACTATGGCTTACCTCCGTGGGGCTGGGAGGCTGGGTCCGTAACAGAATGGTGAGTATTGTTAGATCTCGGAGAAAGGGAAATTGACATTTCCTGCATTCTCCTTCGATCAATACTCACCATTCTGTTACTTCTGATATACACCAGATTTGATCAGTAACCTGGTGGGAAGGGGCAAGCCATACATGCTAATTTTGCCCCTTGGAGAAAGATTTTAGACTTCAAACTTGACTAACGGAGACCTAAAAGGACCGTCAAGTTCACGGAACCGAATCACATTCGCGTCACAGCCCCCCCCCTTTTTCCTCCTAAGAAAAGGGAGAGAACTAACGAACATGTATCTCGCCTGAAAACACCAATATGCCAAGAGGGTTAACTACTCCCTGCATATCGCTTGTATTAGCCTGGGAATGAGCACGAATATATAAGATGAATGAACATGATACATATACATAATACAAAAAACTCTCACTTGTTGAATTACCTTATGATAACAGGACTTCAGACGTACCGCCTCCAACCATTCATCGGTTCGGCCATCAGTGACACAATCTGGTTGACATCCTCTCGCTTGACCATGCCTGCTTTAGGTTCTTTTCTTACCAAAGTGAAAAAAGGGGAAAAGCAGTGTGGTCACTAACTATCGTTTCAAAACAGCAAAAGCGAGTGGATTGGCCGAGTCTGACACATCCCTCATATAGTAATCCGTAAATGAGGACTCAGTGCCATTGTGCAACGGCCATGATGTCCTCTAACGGAACACCATTGTAAAGGGCGGTCGAGGCAGCTATTCCTCTAACATCGTGTGCCCTTACGCCCTGCACCTGGTGCCCAGTCGCCATCTCGTGAGTAGTCTGAATGCATTCGACCACCCAACGAGAGATAGTATCCATGGATGCGGCGCCATAAGGCTTTTTATGGCAGATCCACAGATGTCTATCGTTCGACCGTAACGAGTCAGTCCGTTTCTTGTACTTAGTCAAAGCACGGACCGGGCACCAGACACTGGCATCACGATCAAACCTGGTTAACTTCGGTATAATGATCGGTTTGCCGGGATATCTCAAAGATTGGTTCTTTGACATAAACTCTGCTCTTGGCAGAAGACGCAGACCTTCTCCAGAAACAATAAATCGGTTCCTCTCTGCCGAAAGGTAATGGATCTCACTGCGCCTTCTAGCTGAGGAAGCTGCCAATAGAAAGACCGCCTTTAGAGTCAAATGCTTTAGACTAGCCGAACGCAACGGTTCGAAAGGGTGCTTGGCCAGTACATTAAGCACTAAAGATAGACTCCAGGCTGGAATGACTACCGGTTGTCTCGGGCGGAGATTGCTCATTCCCTTCAACATCACATTTAACTGGGCCACCTCTGGACTATCCCTGTTGGCTAGACAAGAGATAACTGATGCCAAAGCTGACTTGTATCCAGCAATTGTGACGGGAGCTAGTCCTGCAAAGAACAGCTCACAGAGAAAGTCTGCTATTTGCTGAATAGTGGATTGAAAGGTATCAATACCCTTTTCTTCACACCAGTCTGCAAATCTGTTAACCTTGTTGTTATATGACTTGAAGGTTGACCTCCTTCTCGCAGCCGCGATGAAATCAGCAGCCTGTCGAGAAAAGCCTTCCGACGTGGAACGTTGTTTGACAACATCCACGCAGTCAATTTGAACATTTCGGGACGCTCGTGTAGGAAGCGTCCCTTGGCCTGGGAGATTATGTTCGGAATCTCGGGCAACTGCACAGGATTTTCCACCAGCAGATCTAGAAGATCCGTGAACCACGCCCTGCTCGGCCAATACGGCGCTATTAGCAGGACCAGACACGGCTCCTCCCTGACCTTCACCAATACCTTCGGTAGAAGAATGGTGGGTGGGTACGCGTACGCGTGCATCCCTCTCCAGCTTATCGCCAGAGCGTCTGTATCGACGGCATTTGGATCTGGAATCGGCGAGACATATGTCATGATTTGAGCATTTTCCTTTGTGGCAAACAAGTCCACGTTGGGTTTGCCCCAATGCTCGAAGATCCGTCGTAGAACTGGAGGGTTGAGGGACCATTCTGTAGGCAAGATTCTCTGTCTGCGAGACAAAGCATCCGCCAGAATGTTCAATCGGCCAGGAATATGAGCTGTTTTCAAAACAACCGAGTAATTCCTGCACCATTGAATCAAGTGCCACACCCTGATGCACAGGGTGGGCGACCTGGTCCCGCCTTGGCGATTTATATATGATACTACTGTCGAATTGTCCGACCGTATCAATATCACCTTGCCCCTGATCATCGGAAGGAACTCTTCCAACGCCAGTTCCACTGCCATCATTTCCAACAGATTGATATGCAGCTGACTCTCCGGGAGAGTCCATGTGCCCGAGACCTGGTGTTCTCCCAGGCAGGCACCCCACCCCTCCAGCGATGCATCCATGTAAACGGACAGCTGGGGGTGGGGTAGGTGCAGCGAAACCCCTATTAGGAGATTCTGACGCTGTTTCCACCATAGAAGATGCGATATTATCGGCTCCAAAACTTGCACCAGTTTTGACAGGGGTTCTGTTCTCTGTTTCCACAGAGACATCAGATACAACTGGATAGGTCTTCGCATTAGAGCAGCGTACGGGATAACCTGCTCCATGGAGACCATCATGCCCAGCATCTGAAGGAACCGCCTCGCCTGAATGTGGTTTCCCACTCGAAAACTCCTGAGGATGGCTAACAGAGACACCACTCTGGGCTCTGATGGGTAAACCCTGCCCTCCTCGAGGTCGAATCGCATCCCCAAATAAATGAAATGTTGAGTGGGTGTCAACTCGGATTTCTCCTCGTTGACTATCCAGCCTAGATCTGAAAGTAACTTCAGAGTCAGAGCAGTATCCACGTTCAACCTGGCTGCCGAGTCTGCCTTGAGCAGCCAGTCGTCTATGTAGGTGTGTAGCGCCACGTTCTCTTTTCTGAGAAACGCTGTCACCGCAAGGACCACTCTTGTGAAAACCCTCGGAGCTGTCGACAGGCCAAACGGGAGAACTGTAAACTCCCATACTTGATTCTGAAACGCAAATCTCAGAAACCTGTGCCAACTCCGATTCATCGGAATGTGGAAATATGCATCTTTCAGATCGATCGATACACACCACATTCCTTTCCTCAATCCCGCATTACCGACCTCGGCGTTTCTATCTGGAACCGAGGCGTATGGATAAACCAATTTAATGGCCTGAGATTGAGTATGGGTCTCCATCCCCCCGCGCTCTTGGGGACAAGGAACATGTTTGAATAGAAGCCTGGAGTGTTCCGGTTTGCTGGTTTTATTGCTCCCTTCAGAAGCAAACCTGACACTTCCTTTTGAACGGCTTCTAACTTGTCTGGCTCCCTTGGTACGGGTGTCCAGACAGGTGCTAAAGACAGATTTTGTGGCGGAAAGTCCCACCACTCCGGCATGTAACCCTGGGATAACCATCCCAGGACCAGACTGTCTGACGTCACACCTCGCCAGGCCTCGACGAAACGCATGAGCCTTCCACCCACCATAGACGCCTCGACGTCTAACGGGGTTGTCCGGCTCGCAGTCCGCCCCCCCCCCCCCCTCTTTCTTAACGAGAGAGAGTGAGAACCATTTCGTTCTAGGCACGACGGGTATAACTGGCACCGCTGTTCCTGTCGCACAGGTGCGGTCCAGGCGGATATGAAGGGAGCTTGCGTACCCTCAGGTACGCTTCGGCCCCTTCTGTCCGCCCTTTGAGGCCTTACCCTTACCCTTCCCACCTCTAGGGCGTTCAGGAGCAACATTGGGGAGGGTAGGCGCCTCTACAACCTTCCTGGGTTTCTTCGCCGGCGGCGGCTCCGAGAACCCAGCCGAAACAGAAGTCGCAACAGGCCTGGCTTTCGCCTTGCTCTTATGCTTCTTCTGTTTCTTTGAAGGCTGTCCCGTTAGCTGTTTGCCCACAGCCCCTAGTGCGAGCGCTATCCGCACGATCTCTAGCTGTAGATTTACCGCTAACCGATTCTGCGCAATACTGGCGGTGTTCTCTAAGATGGCCCGCGCTTGGCCACCAAAGATGCTAGGCCCTGTCAGGGGCGTCCCAAGAAGACGTTCCCTGACTGCCGTAGCCGGACGCATATGGTCAATGACCATTTGCCTCCTGGACTTCGTCACTCGCGCTTGCACCCTATCCAATGCGTCCATTGACAGCACCAAGCCGTCATTAACACACGATAGCGCCACAGGTGGCACAGGGTGGCCTGCCCCCGCTTCAGCCCACACCGACTGAAGTAGACGATAAGAGTGATTGACAGCGCTCATCGCTGCCCTCACACCCTCATCGCATAGGGCCAGGACTTCTTCCTGGTGTACCTGGGACTTATCCACTAGTGCCGGACCGGGACCACCCGACCCGGCACTCTGGACGCCCAGTACCCATCGGTCATCCTCCGTGACCGACGGGACTACACCATACCTGTCGTATTCACCCTGCGGAATACGACATCTTGCCCGCACCTCCCTGGAGGCCGCAGGGAGCTGACCCTTGGTCATTAGTTGTTTGCTATAAATAGCATCCAACAAATCAATGAACCGTGGATCCAGTCCCACTGACTGGATCCGGGGCGCGGGCAAAATCCCGTCCTAATCGACGCAACCGACGGACGGGGCGCATCTTCATCGGCCGTGGCCGAAACCACAGACCGGTCAACTCTGGCTAGCCACGCCAGGGCATCTGACCAATCTACCTCCGAAGAAGATACCCCCGCAAACACGTCACCCGGGAGCCACGGCTGACACGTCAGGCACTCCGCTACCACACGGTTCCGCCGCCACCCCATGAAACACTCCGGTCCATGGGGTAGGTCCGCACGGAAAACCGTACGGACCCGTAACAGTCGCGGAACCATAGCCGGACACGGGCGCCAACGGCACCCCACGTCCGGCTGCCGGACCAGGCGAGATAGGTGAGTACCACGCCTGGCCCGGCACACCCGTTCCCCTGACGGCTGGTGACAAACCAAGCCGCGCGGAACCAGTGCAAGGTAACGGATTGGCCTCAGCCGCAGGCGGAGCCGCTGACCTGGCTTGCGCCAAACCAGACAAATGGAGGCCGGTTCCGTCCAGGACGGAATCAACCTCCATATTCTCCATATTCACGGGCCGCAGCAACCTCTCCTCCTCGGCCTCCTCGTCTTCAGACTCCGAAGAGCCGTCACTAGACGAGTCAACCGTGGAGCCGTCCTGGCAGACGGCTCCCACACCTGACGGACCGGCCACCGCTACTAGACCACCCGGAGGTGGCCGCAGTGAGACAGAACCCGTCTGGCCGAAGCCAGACGGGACCGCCAGAGGGCCGTACGAGACGGCCCCCCTCGGTAACCAGTCCAGAATCCTGTCCGAGGACAGGATCCGTACCAGGCATGGGGAGAAACTGCCCCCCAACCTTTGGTAGCAGGGACGACACCAGCGTGGGCAGAACGCTATGCAGAAAACCCTGCATAGCCGGACCAAACCACGCCGGCGGTGCCATCTCCGCCACCTCCAGCTGGGGACGTGGAGCACCCCCACCGGCCGAACCGGGCGCTCCACGATTTCCTCTCGCACCGCCTGACCCCGCGTCAGACCCAGCCAAGTCCTTCTGGGCAAGGAACGTAACCATCATTTCGACGGACCACACTGCACAACCATTACACCTATGATCTATATTACACAGGGCACACCTAAAACAGACATGGTCCTTGAACATTACACGGACAAACTTATGGCAGTCGTCACATGATGGCGGGGCTGGCTTGGCCTATAAAATAAGCACAAACCTACAATAAACAAGCGGAACGAGACCCGGATGGAAGGCAGACAATTAATTTTCAAATATTTTGACTCATAAATTAACCGTAACCTCCCCGCACCCCACCCCGCCACGTTACAACAACGATCGCATTGATTATGACGACAAGTACGCGGCGGGCACAACACACCCATAATAGATCCTCCAGGATGTGTAACGGCTCCAGGAATCATATCGCATAGCATTCAGGGTATATTTACTAATCAATATAAATTATACTCCTAACGAAAGCAGCATGATATGTGAAGAAAACAACAAAATGTATAACAAACTGCTGTCTCACACGGTAAAACCGCAGACCACACATCTACTCAAGAATTTTGAAACCACCGATCATTGCAAACCGATCGTGATCGCACGTAAACTTGGTCATTCTAAAGTTTCCGGTACCATTTTTAGTACGCAGCACCCAGAATAAGATGCGCGAATTAATGAAAAAAATTTTCTTCACATAAACATCCGAGCGACCGGGTGTGACGTCACCCGCTCGGATTCTACGGAGAACGACGTCAGCCGATATTCGTGTTAGAAATACCGTAGCAAACACCTATTTTCATATCTGCCGATCGCCTGTTGGGGTTAAAGAAGGCGATCGTCTGGCATATATCGTTGTTAGCACACGTCCCAGATTCTATGGGGTCAGAAATTGGAACATGCGACACAACGAAATTTAGAGACCTAAGTCTTTTAACTATGGATAATAAAGAACAATACAACCTGGTTGTCTTGGGCGGTATTCTCCATAGTCCTTAGTTAATCCTTTCAGAACACACAAACTATCACTGATTAAAGACTTAGATTATTTAAAACACTAAAATCCCTAATGCAAAAAGCATGTATTGCTCTTGTTGCTATGCAAACAAGAATGAGCTCTATGGTAAACGGGTACTCGGCAGTTGGGAGCCGAGTACCCGGTTCCCAGGAGTCAGTAAAGCTTTCTAAGTCTATAATCCTAGAGCCGCTGTCAAGGCTAGCTGTATATCAGAAGTAACAGAATGGTGAGTATTGATCGAAGGAGAAACTGTCTGTTTGGAAAGTTTCTACCCATATAGTTTGGCTCACTGACCACTTCGTTGTCCTCTTCTAAATTCTCTTTAAAGCTTTCATTAGATGAATAATATGTATCACTTTGCTTATCCAGTATCTATCATGAGGGTTATTATCATCAGTCTTATTTGTCATATCAGCGCTGTTGATGTTACGGAAGAGGCTGCAGGTATTTTAGACCAAATAATAAGGAATTGAAATCACACTAGAGCTGCTTATCACTTAGATCAACTTGGATAGCTTTACAACAGGAAGTCATATGTACTGGTATTGGAAAGCTCATTATCACTGTTGTGCACCAACAGGTCACATTCTGTTGATCATCATCATCATCGATGTGGACTGATGTTATGGAAATTTGTGTAACTGGAGTTGTGAATAAAGGATTAAGTGTTGGTAAATCAGTGATTATCTGAAATAATAAATAATATACATTAGACATGTTAGACATCAAATCAGCAAGCATAGACTAAGTACATATAATTTACATTATTGGCATCAATTGAATGTCAGTAGAGAAGCAGCAACCTATCTTTTGTCATTCAGCAGGATATGACAAGTGGGTAATCCAGGTATTGGAGTTGATGGGGTGTACATATACCGCCCAGTTGTATTCTATTCTTTCATATTTCATAATGCTTTCAAGAATAATAATTTCATACTTTTTCTGACTTTCCGTTTAGGAATTTCAAGCCCCATTTATGATATGTACAATCAGTGTACATTTAAAGCAAATCTTTAGAGGCCATCATTGTATTTGATATTTCAGTTATTGTTTACATTTAATGTGTAAAACTCCTAATGCTTCAATCAGTGGCGGCCATCTTGAAAATTAGTTTCCGGACGATACCTCCTTGACCGTTTAACGGATCTATTTGACACTTAATAAGGATGACTGGTCTGGGTCTGAGGAAGAATAAATATTTTCTGATAGCTCTCATTCATTGGGTTGGTCATCATGGTGGGGTATTATGCGCCGCTTGTGCGGGGGGGGGTGTCATCTTGAAAATTGGTTTCCGGACGATAACTATGCTACTGTTTGTTGGATCACTTTAAAACTTCAAATGATGACTGGGCTGAATCTGCAGAAAAACCGATCGAAATTGGCGCTGATCCAAAATCCAATATGGCCATCAGCAGCATCTTGAAAATGGGTTTACTGATGATACCTTCGCTATTGTTCTTCAGACCACTTTAAAGTTCATAGGATATCTGGACTACGGCTGAGGAAGAAACCTATCGAAATCTACGATCACTCGAAATCCAATATGGCCGCTTGCGACCAGTGGCTATCCTGAATATAAATATAAAATTTTTAATCTGTTCTCAAGAACCAGTTGGCCGAGTTTAACCAAATTTGATAGGGACCATCCTTGAACCATAGGGATACAAGGTTGTTCAAACGAAGCCCCCCTACAAATTTGACGAGCAGCCATCTTGGATTTTGGACAATTTTTAGAACCGTCTTTAACCCTTTCATGCCAAAGCCGGCCTATGTAATAGTCTGGAGGAATGTCCATTCACAGGACAAGGAAAGGACTTTTTGAAAATTTATCACTGGCATGACTGGATCGATAACCAGGCCAGTCATTCCAGTGGTAAATTTCCAAAAATAGACTTATCTTGGCCTGCAAATGGATATTCAATAAGCAAATATTCAGATTTTCTTGACCAAATTTGGTAATTAAAGGGATAAAAATCTGCTTGGGAGATTGATTCGAAATTCAAAAAACAACATCTAGGGTACCAACAGAACAAAGTGTTAGAGCTTGATGAGCCAAATGCTTCGCGGCCATCTTGGATCACCTAATTTTCGTGAAAATTACTTCTCCTGAATCGCTGAAAGGGTCTGGCTGAAATCTGGGAAGTATGACTAGGGACTAAGGCAGTGCATTAAAACCTGGCCACCATCAACCAAGCAGATTTCGGCAAGTTGGTGGCCATATTCCTAATATTGGTATTTAACTGTTTGCCAGCCATCTTGCATTTTCCGTCCACGAAAATCTATACTAAATCAATGAGAAATATAAACGTTCTTCTCGAGAACCACCACACCAAATTTAACCAAATTTGGTAGAAAGCATCCTGGGGCCATCGGGATCCAAGTCTGTCCAAACTAAGCAGATTGACCAATGTAGCCGGTGGCCATCTTCGATTTTGGTTGATTATTAGAAATTTCATTAAAAATCTTAAACTACTTGGGCGATTGAAACTCATGAATTTGGTCAAATGTTTCGGCAGCCTAATGACCTAATTTTCCTGGAAATGACTTTTCACGAATGGCGTAATGGATCAGGATGAAATTTTGGAAGTATAATTAGGGACTAATGGTCATTCAAGTTTGTCCAAGGAAGGTTAGTAAGTACTATAACAAAAGATCAGAATTCAGCATGTTGGCGGACATATTGAAATATATGATGGATTTTGAAGCCACAATTGGTTTTATTATTGGCGAACATTATAATTTTCGACAATATATCAATGGGCTCCATTAGTTTGTCTGTTTGTCGGACAAATGCATCTATGTTCCAGGTAGGCGATGCTGGCACTGTGGGCATATTTTGCCTTTGTAATTTCAAAATATAGGCTTCGGAGGATGGGGTAGTTATTATCCCCAAATTTGTTATGTCTGTTACCCATGTAATTCTGCTTTGCAAGACAATATTTAGATTTGGCTCCGTACACCGCCCACTCCCACTCCCGGGGCAGGGCAGGTGTCAAAAGGTCAAATCACTTGTAACGAAACACCTTTGAAACGGTTACACGGAACTCAACCAAATTTGATATGTGACTTACCAATATGATTGCGGAGTGCATGAGGCCATTTACATTTGGCTCTTCCCACAGGAGCTGGAGTCAAAAGGTGAATTTTTAAATTGTGTGACGGAATACAACCAAATTTTGTATGTGCATTACCCATATCAATCATTGGAAGGAATTCAACCAAATTTGGTACCAGTATGTGGGTTACTCATACGATTCCGCTTTCCAAGACGATATTTAGATTTAGCTGTGCCCCCAGGGGCCAGGACAGGGGTCAAAAGGTCAAATCACTTGCAACGCAACTCCTCTGAAGCTGTTAGAAGGAACTCAACCAAATTTGATATGTGAGTTACCCATATGATTGCGGAGTGGGTGAGCACATTTACATTTGGCCCCATCCCCAAGTGGTGGTAATGGGGTCAAAAGGTTATGAAATTGGTTGTAATGATGCAACATCGACCAATTGAGTTACCCATATGATTGTGTAGTGCAAAGGGACATTTACATTTGACCCCTTCCCTGGGGTTGTGGGTTGTGGGTGTTAATTAAAGTTAAAAACTGTGAACCGCTCAATCTAGTTTTTATTTGTTTGAGCTATCAGTCTGAAACCTCTATCTGGGCCTACTTACGCATAGATGAATTAGTCTCTGGATAACTGTCTTCAGACTCTTCGCTGCTGGAGTGTTGACTTGATTTACACCGAGTTCTTATCACTACGCATATCACGACAGCTGCTGCCCTCAATGCTACAACGCTAACAAAGTCAAATCTATTCTGACAGCCTCTTTTTAGTTGTCTCTTCATTATTTTGTTAAATCCCAGGAACTAAATAAATCGCTAAAAGTTAGTAGGAATCGCGTGTGCAGAATTTCAATGCGTTATCAGTTTTCGTGACATCGCCTTATCAGCGCGATAAGTATCATATGTGGACCAATTCATGAATCAATTGTTATTTCTAGGAATAGAAAATTATTGAAATGTTTTTGAGGATTTTCTAGTTGTGACTTAAATACAGTCGATTACATAATTTTGCAGCAGGCATATCAGTCGTTAACAAAAGCTAAAACGAAACCGAAAGTAAATGAGGCAATACAAGCGCTGGTATTAACGTCACGTGACGTGCATTGGATTTCCCTCTTCCGTGAAGACGAACAAAATGGCTAAATCATCGATTGACAAAGCTGAAATGCGGTATTTGACGATCGCTGGAACGGTGACAGCACATCATTTCATTGGTTGTTAAATGCTCAGATAGTCTTGTATTTAGATAGTGAAACGAGTTATATAGCTTAGAGACCAATCTGAGAGTGTATTTGAGTGAACCAGTAGCTTTAAAAAAATTTTAAATAAAATTAGTATTTATTATTATTATTATTACCTATTTTAAAGAGAAATCGTTTGATTATTTATTTGTATTCTTGTTATTTTATTTTCGAATGCGTTTATATTATTTCCGATCAGAGCTTTTCTATTCAACCTCGTAAATTGTTCAATCTACAATCGGGCGCCATCTGGCAATGCAATACGGGATCCGTATTTTAGCACGGACTCGCTCGTCATGTGAGTCGTGAACCGAAGCAAGAAGAAACGAAAAACCAAATGTACGTGCAGACATGCTTGTTGTTTACTTTAAATAAAATGAAGATTGAATAGTTTAAAGAGACTAATTCACTAAACTATTTACGCCAATCTGATGTTGGCGATATATTTGTATTGAATGCATCGGTTATTTCGCATGTATATGCAGTTTTCGTATTAAAAAAGGCGTGTTAAAAATGGACCGCTTCGGCGGAAAATCCAGACAAGAATCGATAGGCAGATGTAAGATGTTAGAGATGCAGTAGTAGACCGCGGCTCTTCATAGACTAGTACGAATCGACCCATCTAGAAACTGGGGTGAAACATCCTGGACGAATCATCCCTGAACGAAACGTCCCATCCCTGGCATGAAACATCTCCGTGGCGAATCATCCCAGGTACGAAATGTCCCGATACCGTCCAAATAGGGCGAACCAATCCTCCGACACGCTGACCTCCCCTCAGCGCTGATACACAAATTGCACATATTTACATTAGATATGAAGCACGGTGAAATATATCAGTCGTTAGATATAACAATACGAATATAACAGTGTTGTTGCATTATGATTTATTACCACGAAATTAAACTTCAATGACACGAAAATAGAACTTACTTTTTGTATTGACGCCTGAGTGGGAGGAGGTCCCTTTGGTCTTTGATTAGGCGGAAGAAATGTCATAGACATCATGCAAAGATTGTGAAAATCACTATAAAGTGTAAAAATATCCTAACAAGTTTGTTAATTAATGACGTTAATTTTTAAATTTTCTTTTTCTTCCTTTTTATCTTGTGTAGTAGTTCCCGTCTATTAGTGGCGGGTTAGCAACGAACCGTGTCAGTGAATGCGACTGACCATGTCAGTGAATTTCACGAACACGATTCGTGCCTGGTGCCCTGCAATTTGCTAATCAGTCTTTGGTGTGGCACAGTGTCAAATGCCTTGGCAAATTCTAGATAGATAACTAGCCTATCCATAAACTACAGGGACAGCGCTTGGCTTTGCCAATACACCAGACTGGCTGTCTAGACACCCATCTGTTATCATTTGACATTTCCGACACCGCTGACCACATAGACCCCCTATGATGTCTGACACACCATAACAATGCACAATACACCTAAAGCCATTAATGCACAATATACTAATCACCATTAATGCAACTGCAGAAGTGCCGGATTAACCCTTTGAACACTGCAAAGCCAAATAGGCCTCAAGACCTAATAAAATAATATTTGTCTGCCAATGCTGGGGCTGCTGTGACTGGGAACTGCTTCTGCCACTAGAACAAACATTTTTTCTAGTCCGGGTAGCCCCAGCATATCAAACAGATTACTAATATTTGCATTGTAGCTGATAGTCGTGGAATGCAGCGTGAAAGGATTAATGGGTTGAATATGTTTAACCTAACCAAATGGTTGATGGTATTAGTCCAATATCTAATAAGTAAAGCCGTTGTTGTCGGGTAGCGGAGAGGCTCCACATAGCACTTGCAATAAATTTCAATCCAAGATATGGGAGCTGGTCAATGCTGAATCTTTTCGGACGGGGTAGACTGGTTGTACCTGCTCCAACCTAAGCAGCAGCAGCTTTCAGGCTGGCTAGTCCTAACATATCGCATCAGTAAGGGGAATTAAGTGATCGGGGCAGAAGCGTCGAAAGTGCCAAATCTAAACCTTTTTCTTAACTAGCAGCCCAATCTCATATTTACTCTATACCTGTAGTGGGCGATTACTGCCAGTATGAGTCAATCCCAGCCATCCTATATATCCCAATTCTGTGTCAATGCTCTTTATTTATTTCAGATTCTGGTCTAATACTCCCCATTTTATCAATCCGACACTCTATCATAAAATAACTAAGTCACACCTACCAACAGCTTCTCACCCCAAATACTACTATGACTTTGTTGAGCAGCCCCCCCCCCACACCCACCACCACCAACTGTACCATATTAAAAAAAATACCTGTACCTACAATAAAAAATCCTAGTTGAAATCTAAAAGACCCTTTATATGTAGAATACACTACCAGGGTATGAAATAATGGTCGGACATCGGTCATGTCCGATCAAATCTGGATGGGTAAAATTTTTTTACTAAACATGAATTTGGGGGAAAATCTGCAAATTTTGGAAAAAGAGAACAAGTGAACAATGTTGGTATCGCACTCAAATACAATAGATCGATCGAGCGTGAGTTTGTGCGTCATTTGCACATTTCTAAGTGAAAACGATATTCACCTTGGTTACCAGTATTCGTGATCTGTCAAAACGCGTCATACCGGCAAATTCATCCTAGAGGGTGGTCTTACAATAGCTAATTGTCCCGGGAATAGTGTAAACCTTTTATACTGGCGAATTTTCTGATTTCTAATGAGGGATATAGACCGTGAGTGACTTGAAAATTAAGTCATACGGCGAATAAATGACAGATAAAATTGCATAGAACATCTGATAAATGATACCACTCAAAATCTTGTCATTTCGCTAGTCTGAAAATGATCGAGTCGATGCAAAATTAGCAATGGTGGATCTACAAAATCTGCCACTGCGCACAAGTTAGTGATGTGTTCTTACACACCTGTCATGAGAAGAGAATTTGGTCTCACAATTTCATTGGTTGTTGGACATAATTATATCTAGAAAATCCAATGACATTACGTGAGAGATTTTCACAGAAGTTTGAGACGCGTTCTTTCACGCCTTCGATACTGAAGAAGCTAATTCTTCCTCGCGATTTCCTTGGTAGCTGTATATAGAAAACCAATGAAATAGCGGGCGGGTTTTCTCAAAATAGAAGTGAAGAAAGCAAGTTCATAAATAATCGCACTGTAGAAGACACTTGACAACACGCGCGTTACCATTATATTCGCGTTTTACAATTAACCATTTAATGGTCAAATTTGCCTAAAAATTTTAATTAAAAATAGTTAATGGCCATTTGCTGGTCAAGAGATTATTTTTGAAAATTTACCACGGGAATGACTGTCTCAGTTACTGAATAAGCCATTTCAATGGAAAACTTCAAAAATAATCTCTTGACCTGCAAGTGAACATTTATCAGGAAAACTATCAAAAGCCTTCTTTGACTAATGTGTTCTAAAGTGAAAAATTGTTTAAATTTAATTGTACATGACTGTGACAGCAGTTGATGTGTTGCTAAAATGGCATCTGAGCGAAAAGTGCCCAAAGGGGCAACCCTTGCTAAATGGAGGACCGAGTATAAGTGGTTAAGTCCTCATTTTCTGGGTCCTACAGTTGACTATGAAATTGTTCTATCTTTATGCATTTTCTCCTGAAAATGTCTTAGTCTATTTGACTTTTTCAGGACAAAATGGGTAAAAATAGAACAATTTCACAGCCAACCGAAAACCTATATTTTTCTCCAGAAATGCAGGAGATGGCCTCTGAGAGCATCTAGATTTAAAAATTTTCCGTGGGAGGACCCCCGGACACCCCCCCCCCCCTCAGGTTAGTCAACTTCCGCTTTTTTGTCAGATCAAATTGACTCTCCTTATCTCAGACCCTGCACTACATGTAGAACAATCTAGGCTTGTGAGATTATTGCGTTGAGTGATCGCGATCGACTATTAAAAAATAATCGTGATTACTCGATTAATCAGCGTGGATACAACTTACCAAGACATAACAACAAAAGCATATCAATGACGAAAATTGCAATGGTGTTTAGAAAAGTCCATTTGCAGGGTTAGAGAAATCGAGCCAGGCATTCCAGTAATACATTTTCAAAAATAGTCTTGTCTTGCCATGCAAATGGACATACATACACTAAGCAAAATATCATGGTTTTTTATTAACGCTCACATGAAAAAGTAATTGAAATAGTTTATGCAATAGAAAATATTCACGATTATTCAATCATTTAATTTTTAATCATATAAATTCACGATTTAAAACATAATCACGATTTTTGATTTAATTATGTTATCACACAAGCCTAGAACAATCATGACAATATGGTACAAAAAAATAGATGTTGTGCCGTCCTGTGTTCTGTGTTTACTCACAGATGCCTGTATAGTTAACTATCACCTTATATATTGTAATGTTTTGTTTTGTGTGTAGGGGGTCGATCGACTCATAGGCTCTGCCTTTGATGGACTGCCCAATTGTAATTCTGTATATTGTATATCAAGCATGAAAGTGTAACACCCACAACATAGCTGTCGTTGTGTTTCAGAATTCGGTATGATTTCCATTCAAGGATCGGATCTGGAGGATTCCGTGTTTCATATTGTTTGTAGATAAATAGCTAGTATGTTTGTATATGCATTATGTTGCCAATAGTATGTAGAATGTCATTCAGAACTGCCTATCCTATGCATTTTAAATACTGAGCCTATCCCCATTTCAGGGAAGCACAGAATTATCTCCCCTTACCTGTTGAATGCACATTGTGTGTGATTGTGTAGCTTTATCTATTTTGATCACACGCAAATAAAACAGGCTCATTGTGTATGTAATTAATTAATATTAAAAGTTGTATGTGTCAACTTGATTATAATATTGAAATATGCAATATGGATAATGCAGAATATGGCATGATGAGGGTTAATAACACAATCTATTGTTGTTAACTTTTCATGTATCATATGCCATGATATTACTTCTTCTGAGTATGTGTGTTTCTGCATTGGCAGTGCTTCTACATATTATTAAGGCATGTCTAGCGTGTGTACGTGCATGGGTGAATGCGCATGCAGGTATGTATACATGTGTGTGTGCGTGCGTGCGTGCCAGGTATGCAGGCATGTGTGTGGACGTGCAGTTTGAATTGACATCAGAATAATTTTTTTCTGTATTTAGTATTTTTATGTTTGCCATTATAACTATTTGCGTATTTGGAATCATTAACCCTTGTAAGGTGAACCATTAGTTTTTGGTTTTTAAATTTCAATGCAGTTGTGCAGGAAAGCTGTTGGATATTTTAGAACAAATTTGACTGAAGCCTTTTTGCTACCATAGGCAGCAACAGCTCCTGGTCGGATTGGTTTGAAAATACCTAACAGAATATTTAATAGTATTAGATCATAAAGTATTTTGATGTGTTGCCCTTCCATGTTGAAGGTGTTAAGACTATTGTAATTCTACTATGTTGCAGATGCATAACATCTTTTTAGGTCAAATGTCATTGTTTTGTATCTGTAATGTGGTGTTTAGTTAGATATCATGTCCATCCATGGGTCTGTCTCATTGCTCATCTTTATAGTAGAGATCTAATGCCTTTGTATCAATGAACAACTATACACCTGTGCAAAAGTTAAGCACCAGCAAAAACAATAGAACGTAGAAACATGATGGTACAACTAGCCTGCCATACTTTTTGTCCCCGCGTTAGCTGACATAATTCCAAGTACGAAATGCACATGCATGCATGACTTCACGCCGCTTGATGTCCGTGCGTGGCGGGAAACAGCACACGTGTTCAGTTATGTAAAAGTCCAGTTTGAGGTGTAGAACATTACATACAGATTTAGGCGACAAGATTAGGAATGTTGTGTTCATGACCGTGGTTTATTTGTACAGAGAGAATTAGCTCTTGATTGTGAACCGCTATGGCAAGACGAAGGTTAAGTGATCGTGTGAAATGGCAAATCATAGGCATGCATACCACTGGTATGTCATGCAGAGAGATTGGCAGACAGCTGAACATTAACCATACTGTAATCAGTCGTTTGATTGCAAAACATGGGCAAACTAACGAGGTGAAGGACAGGCCTAGATCTGGAAGACCGAAGAAGACTACTGCCCGTGATGATCGAGTCCTAGTACGCCTTGTTAAGAGATCTCCATTCACCAGCAGCAGAGTGCTCAGCCAGCAATGGGAAACGCGCAATAGAGTGTCAATGTCTACCGTCAAAAGGAAATTGTATGCTGCTGGCATGAAAGCTAGCAGACCTGTCAGACGTCCTCTCCTCACTGCACACCACAAAGAGGAGCGTCTGAGGTGGTGCAATGAAAGAAGACACTGGAACATGAGATCCTGGAGATGGGTACACTGGTCCGATGAAAGTCGGTTCCTGCTTCATGCCACAGATGGTCGAACTCGTGTATGGAGGTCCAGACGCACGGCGTACGACCAACGTAACATCATGGAAGAAGTTCCATTTGGTGGAGGTTCCGTTATGATATGGGGGTGCATCTCATTTGATTGTAAGCTGGATCTGTTGACTGTACCTGGAACACTAAATGGACAAAGATATCAAGATTCCATACTGGATAGAGTTGTGGTCCCTCATTTTGTAAATCATGCACCTGGAACCCACCCTATATTCATGGATGACAACGCCCGACCACATCGTGCTAGAGCTGTGCATGAATACCTCCGCCAGAATGCCATCGAAACCCTACCATGGCCAGCAAGGAGCCCTGACATGAACCCTATTGAGCATATCTGGGACATTCTGGGAAACATGGTGAGAAGGAGGGATCCTCCTGTGCAGAACCTACAGGAATTAACAGACGCACTCCATCTTGAATGGCAACGAATACCACAATGGCGTATCAGTCGGTTGGTGACCAGCATGAGACGTCGTGTCCAGGCCGTCATCCAGGCACAAGGTGGATATACCCGGTATTAATAATGACAGTCTCAAACTCGTGCACAGATGTTAAACTTCGTTTTCAGACACCATTACTGACAATCTAGCCACGTGTGTCAACTGTAGGGCAATAGTTGTCAGTTGTGTCAACGTAACCATATTCAGGCCTCGTTTTCAAGTTCAAACAAAAACATACAGTGTTTCCCCACCATCATAATCAGCATTCCTCTAGTTGCATTATTACCTCTTGCACTAAGATGGATGGGTACATAAATGTGTATGCTATTGCTTTCTTCATACCACATGAATATACCCTCGCATGTGCGTAAAAATAGGGTGGTGCCTAACTTTTGCACAGGTGTGTGTTAATTTGGAATAACAAACGAGCCAAATAATCACTGTAGATCCTTTTTGATCATTGTCTTTACTTTGAGCATAATAAATTGTTTGTGATACATTACAGGTGTCATCTGTCTTTGGGTAACCTGCTCTGAAAGTTATTCATGGACTTGCTGATCATGCCGATTCGACCTCTGACCAATATGTTGATGGACTGAAATGTGTTTTCGGAAAACTACAAACCGGTGATGAGGCATTAGCTGCATTTCATTCCTTGGTGCAGTGTCCAAATTCGAAACCATCTGATTATTTACAGACACTTAATTTGTCAATTATAAATGTCATCAAGGCTGAAGGAGTAGATTCAGAAAAATCAGATCACACAGTCCTGAATCAGTTCATCAAAGGACTCTTATATAATGACATGTTAATTGTGAACTTAGATCTAAAAGGTTTTCTCGATAATCCACCAGACTTGTTCACCCTTATGAAAATGGTCCGAACTGAAGAAGCAAAGGAGTTTGAAAAACTTAAATTACGACAGAAAGCCAAACTTAGCCATTCCCGCATTAATATGTGTGAGACAAAACAGCAACATGACAACCTTGAGGAAATACTCAGTACATTAGCTGAACTTAAGCTTCAGATCAACTCACTACCTACCAACCCTGTTGTATGTGAGCATGTTGAGATTCAGTCTCAAGCTCAGGCGCAGCCTAATGTGCACGGGAAGCCTCAGAATGACATCTCATCAAAGCCTGAAAATGGAGCGCATCCAAAATTTCAAACTCACTATTCACACCAAGTAAATCAACAACAATAGTCTTTTCCACCTCGGTCTGAAAATTCTATGCAGCCAGACTCAAGTTCAGTTGCCAATTTTTGTTTTCGTTGCAGTCTTGACGGACATTGTGAGAAATCGTGTAGACATGTCGAGAACTACAAACTAGTTAGAGACAAATTTGCAAAACTTTATTTCATCCAAAGAAAGATTGCGTATTCTGGAAACGAAGTGCAACCTCATTAGAAGGGCGTATTGAGGTCAACAAATATGTCTGCCTGAAAACTGTACCTGATGGTTTGGTCGGTGAACTAGCCGGAACTGTTGCTTTCATCGATGGTGATGATTGTCGCTGTCTACTTGATACCGGTTCCCAGGTATCACTTTTGTCCAATAGCTTCTACAAGGAGCACTTGTTACATCGTAGCCTATTTCCAATGACTGACTTGGTTGTTGTTGGTGCCGGTGATAATATAGTTGAATATCTCAGTTATATTACTGTTATTGTCAGATTTCCACCCACAGTTAAAGGAACAGATACTGAGTTTGAAACTCTAATGTTAATTTGCCCAGACAATGAACAAAATGTAGAAAGACCAGCTATATTTGGCACTAACACTAATTTATGTCGTAATATGTCACACGTTTTCAGAGAAAATGCAGGTAGTTGTGTAGTTCAGATCGACCGGTCGGATGCGGCCGTACCAGCTAAGCTGGGTACGCACCGCCCGTCCTGGATTCGTTTCCTGAACAGGCCCCTCTGGGTAGAGCCATAAGCGTATATGGGCCTATGGGAGAGATAGCGTGTCGAAAAATGACTGGGACGCTGTTTATATGGAGCGCATAGTTATGACCAAGATAGGATGGTGCTTTTAGTGTACCGAGATGGTACCCTGTAATCCTTATTGATTGCCTGTTCCCGTTAAATCTGGCATTAATCAAGACCAGAATTCGACGGGCTTTTTAAATCTGTAAACCATTTCGAAATCGGTTAAGAAATGGCTGAGTTATCCACGGAAAACCCGTCTTGATTATCTTCAAAATATTGCCATGCCGTCATAACCAAGTGGGCGCAGAACTTCTAGAATGTTCTAGAACATTCAACTGCGCTATTATTAGCTATGCGCTGATTGGCTGTTGCTCGAACGATGATTGGATGGAGCCTGTGCCTGTGACGTCACGAGGAGTATAAAAACGCATATGACTTCAGTTTCTGTCACGTTCCCGTAGCTACCATTAGCCAACCCACCGCAGTAAAAAAAATTTTGTAGACTCCCTACTTACGGGAGTAATTTGGAACTTCTGATAATTGTTCATGAATACTAACATCTACATTCGGAACATAAATTTGCGGTGAGGCCTTTACGGCCGGAATATGTGAGTCTACAGATGTAGAGGCAGGATGTTCTTTGATGGATGACTCGCCAGATCTGTCGTCCATGCCTAAAAGTGGTATTTCAATCGCCGCCGCATTTATCATGCAGGTTCTTTCTACTTTCGACCGCAGCAAGTAAACTCTGCCCGGTGCGTCTTCAGAGCTGGCTGACGTACCCAGCACCGTGAAGCTTTGTTTTGTATCTTTATTTGCCTCTTACAACCCCTGCTAGTGACGGGTTGTTTACACCTTCCATCCGTGCCATCGGTGTATGGGAACTTTCTTCACCACGTAGTACTATCGTATCTTTTACTGACTGCTCGTTAGACATTCTATTAGGCTTACAGTGCTGAGTGATGGATCCCTCCCGCCATGAGTGTTCTTGCGGAAGTCTTGTTTGCGGAAAACAGCTTTCGGGAACTGACCTGCAGGAACTTTCCAGCTTCCGGAGAAGGCATCATCTCATGTCGACTACGGATTGACGTCTCAATTTCAGTAACATGGTAGCCTAACTTAGGAATGACTACCAAGTATTCAAGTAACTATACAGTTTAATTATTTCTCTATATAGGTTTTGTTAATTTTATTGTATCTGCAAGAACTGTCCCGATCACTAAAAGGAACCATGACGGTATTAGGATCGATAGTTATAATTTCTGTTTTTGTTGATAATTATTCTCATTTTCCTCAATGTGTTGCTAACCGCACTATAGTAGGTTCGTTAACCTGTACTGATATATATATATATCTTAATCATTTTGACACCGTATTGTTTGTTCTGGTTAAATTATGTTTATATATATATATATGGCCAGTGGCCATCTGTTCATATGTTTTGTTTATTAATAGGAAATATAGGACTGCAGTGCACGTAGGAAACACTATACAGCAACATTTTTATATGCAACACTTTCTCCCGCCACGAACAATTTTTCACTGAGGTTGCTGTCCATGCTATAACTCTGTTTAGCCCGGCATGCTACCAACTAAACCTTTTCTATTCAGCTCCATAGGATAGGTTCGAAATGATTAGAGACACTTTCTTCATTACATACTGTGTAATATATTCTTCTTCTCTTCCGGTAGTGCGATAATCTAGCCCCGCACTCCGGTAAGACTCATAAGTAAGATTTTGTCTCTCTTCATGCTCCACTAAGCCTTGTGGCTTCTTAGTTGTTTGGATGTTCCCATCATCTGATCATGGGCTGATCCGACTCTGGGAAACTGTTGGGGTTTCCGAGCGGTGATGGCCAGGGTGCGGTATCACACACATTCCTATGTATCTTTGGATACTTAGTAGTTAGCACTTTAAGCCAATGTAGGAAAGCACTGCAAAAACACATGTATTAATTATTATTTTATTTACTGACAATCCTCCCGCACCGCAGTGCAAAACTGGCAACCTATCTGCCAACAGAATACAAACTTTGACCATTTCCCCCGGCCTTGCCTGCAGGGTATCCTCCGCAAATCCTGAGTAGTTTGCAGGGACATGTACCCTGGGTGTGGACACAGCAGCTCACTGGTAGAAGTCAGCTGGGACGTGATAGAGTATCTCCCAGGTGCCAACAGCAACCTATGGAAAGCTATCAGTCCTAGCCTGTCCACACCTGTAAATCACCTGTTTGACAGCCCCCTCCATTAACATATATGCCAGCACGGATGGGATATTGGATGCCCATTTAGAGTTTACACTCTTATTACTCATTGACCTGACGACAACATGATATCATACAAGGAATATCTGACCTGAGCCGAGATGCTGAAGAAAGCGGTTCGCCCCTTCATGACCCCAGCACAGATAAAAGCCTTAAACAAGCAGAGGCTCGCACTGCAACAAGAAGGAGAGCGACTACAGTGGGAGAACTGGTATCAACAGAACGCGAGCCTTGCAAGGAGGCAAAGGAACAGTGAAAATTTCCGATACTGACAGGCCCTCCAGGAGGAGAGTAAGCAGGACGCAGGAGTCTTGACAGACGATGATGAGCCAGATGTCTTCACAGACGAGGATGAGCCAGGTGTTTTCTCAGACGAGGATGAGCCAGAGGTCATACAGTGGGAAGAGGAGATGGCGCAGAAGTGTAAGACCAAGAAAGCCATCCAGCGGCGGACCTACTATCTTGGTGATAGGGTGAAGTTCCAGATGTCACATCTCAGAAATGTACTGGCCCCCGACATAGTGCTGGATGACCACTGTCTAAGAGACGTCTGTCTCAACACCCGCAAGCTGGTACGGTTCGCCGGGCTCTCCAAAATGAACCCTTCTATGACTCATGACCAGATTCTGCAGGTGATGCAGGTTTAAGCCTCCAGATATACTATGACAAAATCAGAGTGGTGGAAGCAACCAGAACCATACCCCTCCCTGACTGCTGATGAGGGTGGTACCATCGATGGCTGGCGACTCCAGCAGATAGATACCATCAGGCAGAATCTCGTCCATGAGGCAGAAACGTACAGCAGAATGCGCAGGCGATATAAGACATCATACAACGTCCTCGCACGTACAACCACTGCTGCGGGTGTGATTGCAGCCAGTGCTGGTGTGGCAGCTGTGGCCCCTCTCGCTACAGGGGTGGGTGCCCTCGTCGCCATCCCACTGGGTGGTGTGACACTAGCTACCACTGTCTTGGCCACTGGCTTGGTAGTAGGGCAGTGGCAGATCACAAGGAGGCTGGAGAAGCGTGCTAAGTATGTGACACTGGCACAGAGTATGCTACGGACTATCGACGAGTCTGTCAGCAAAGCTCTCGAGGATGGCCAGGTCACCGATGAAGCGTACCACCATATATTGATGGTCCAAGCCCTGTACAGCACGGAGAAACCTAAAGTGCGACAGAAATACCTCAAAGGCTCCAGCGGGTGGGTTGATATGGAGGAGTTAAAAAACCAGATGTTACGGCGAGGTCACCTCGCCGGTCTCTGGAGTCGAGATGACTACAAATAGTGTGCTGCCTGTACAGTAGCTTTAAGAACACCAGTATAGATGGCCTTCCCACTGAACCTCACGAGAGTCATCCGGAGCAAACCGCCCCTCCTGGGTACACCCTTGACTGGCCTGAGAGGTCTACTGTCTGATATACCAGAGCTAACACCGTTCTACATCACAGTGGATGGATGGTCCAGAACCAGCTTCTCCGTCAACCCACGACTGCTGACCAACCACCCCATCATCAAGGATGCGAAGCAAGCTCATACTTGGATGGCTGCTCAAAGCCTCTCATACTGGAATCAGCAGCTGAACTTTGACGTGTGGTGTGCCACGGCAGGATGTGGAGTAAGTTCCACCCTGCTTCACTCCTATTCTGCTACCCCTGAAGCTGTGCTCATCGCCAGCTATCTCAGATTCCACGTGTACTTCATAGTGCGACGAATCCTCCATGAGCTGGGTGCACGCCTCCCTGATACAAACGACTTCGACCCACAGCTCAACAGTCACAGCGTCTCAATGGCCAGCAGACTACAGAGAGAGTTCAGCGCTCGCCTAGACTATCGGTGGCATGGTGGTGACAACATAGGCCTAGGGGTTATGTACGGTGACGTGAGACGTGACTACTCAGGATTCCCCTATTGAACACCCCGACGAGTAGGCCGTCGGAAGACAGCGACATTCTCGTTCGATCCAGACTCTGACCCTGGAGTGCTGGTGCAAAATATGCACATCACTGGCTTGTGGCAAGACTATCCAGATGTGTGGAAGGACTTTGTCCCACACACCACCTCAGGCCCCACACCAGCAGGGATCATTCGGATCAATCAGTCCCTGGAAGCACTGTGCTACTGCCTCCTTACAGCACAGACCAAGCTGCGTCATTCCATAGATGGTGTCAGCGGAGCAGAGGCACAGGCCATGTTCATCAGTCTCGTTGAAGATATGATCATCGTGGCAGATCCTAGCAGTCTTATTGCTAAGTTCCAGCAGGGGTTGCAGAAGGCCTGTCGCAAACTTGACTTTGCTATTTCACCACACCTACAGTTGATTTCGAGCAACATGATCGTGAACATCGAGGACCTCCAAGTCAGGGGCTATAACAACATGATAGTCGAGGGGAGTTCCCCCGGTGTCCACTTCGGCTTCAACACTGATATCAATGCACCTACACATAGTATGCGCCATACAGTCATTCCGACCCTGACACTGCAGCCAGTCGACATGACGCTTCCCATGGCAGCTCTGACCCCGACACTGCAGCCAGTCGACACGACACAGCTTCCCATGGTAGCTCTACGAGTGGTGTCTGGCCTAGCTATCATGGCGCTCGGGATCAGCCTACTCCACCACTAGCAAATCAGCTATAAGACTCTCCTGACTCTCTACAGTAGCAGTGGGAACCACGGTGAGACACTGAACCAGCTTGGCCTGCCCTACATCCCCTATACACGCTGTCAACATGCACATCCAAGGGCTGGATGGTTCCACAGTGCATCCATTTTCCAGCTTGTGGTATCGCAGAGCCTTGGTCAGCTCTGAGTCAGGTGAGGCCATGGAGGTCTGCAACTGCTGGAACACATCTGACAGATACTCCCGATCCTTGTAGAAACCTTTAGCTCGCAGGAGCTGCTCAACGATACTCCCGCCCACGATAAGGTATTCGAGGTAGCAGATCTGCCCCTTACCAAATCCTAGATAGAGCTTCACAGCTGTCAGCTCCTCTGTCAGTTCAGCACCGGAGAGCTGAGTGAGCTCATCTGGTGTCTTCTTCTTGTAGCCCTTCAACTCCCTCCGAAAGGCATCATAGTACTTCTCGCATAGCATGAGCCTGGACATGTTTAAGATGTCTCAATAGAGAGATTAATATTCCTGAGCACCAACCCAGCCACCTGGCAGATGCAGACTGGGAAGATCTTATTAGCTCTCTTGACAGGGGACGCAGACGTTTAACCGTGTTGTATACTTAGTGCTTAAACAATGACGTCAATGGTACAGATCGTGAAGCAACTGCCCGAGAGCCAGGCGAATCTTCAGAAGGTGGAAAACTTGCTGCGAACCAAGACACAGAAGTTACTGACCAAAGCAAACCCTCTGGCAGTCCATGTCGCCAGTAACGTAGTGGCGAATGTGGCCATGGTGAAGATGGCAGGGGGAAATGAGGTTCTTCCTGCCACCAATGTGGCTGCCCTCGCTACAGTCATGAGTGGGGTGGCCGGGCACTGTATTGGACTAACTCACCCAATCCCAAAGATCACCCTCAGTGGTGCCTCCTACACTGTTGCCACCAAGATCATGGGTGAACGTGTTACACTAATGGAGGCTGCGGTTCTAGGGCTAGTAACGAGTGCAATGGCTGATATCATCGTCGCCTATGTTTAACCCCTCTGAATAGTGAGAGATGGATCACGAGACCCCTGCAGCATATGAGGCATGGCGTGCTGGAGGGCGGTGTATAGCCCATAGTCGGGCAAGCAGACTGAGGATCGCCAATGCCCGGGAATGGTGGACTGCCCACAAGGCATGCCCCTGCAGAGAGGGCCAGTACCCTGAGCACTGCTACCTATTCCCTTGGCCGACTGCGTGGTCCTCCTATGCCTAACTATTTCACTGGGGGTATGACTAGTAGGTTTAAGCCGTGTATATAGCACTATGACTCTGTCACTCCCAGACCTAGAAAGCAAAGAGCTAGGCGATCTTGCTCACTTGGGCGAGGCACGCCTCGGTTCGGAGGACACTGTTGCCCTTATCTCCTTCCTAGACTTCGATGAGAAGGGAGACCCGCGGGATATCCGAGGTACCATCCCAGCCCGAGATCTCATCGGGAACACTGATACGGCAGGACAATCAGGCATTAACAAGGCCAAGACTGTATACAAGGGGATGGGCATCAAAAACAGGGCAACGATGCTTGGTATGCTCGGAGTCGATGAGGCTGAGTCCTA
Source organism: Chaetoderma sp. LZ-2023a (assembly GCA_034401795.1). Taxonomy (NCBI): domain Eukaryota; kingdom Metazoa; phylum Mollusca; class Caudofoveata; order Chaetodermatida; family Chaetodermatidae; genus Chaetoderma; species Chaetoderma sp. LZ-2023a. Next base: position 110,316,833 of record CM067367.1, read on the forward strand.
TGCACAGGACCTGGTTAAGGATCTCCTGAAACCACAGAGCTCATTCCAACAGGATGGAGATAATCTCAGGGTAGGCACCCTCGGCCTGAGCAATATCACTGTTGATGGCAAAAAAGATGCTACCACCAGCCTCCAGCTACCAGAGGTGAAGAAGTCAGGGTTCTTTGGTTTGCCGTCTAAGACCACAGGATAGTCATGGCTTCCCGTGCATGTATCATACAGATACTGGATGTACTAGACACTGTGGGTGCTAGCACAAGCACTCTACGCTATCTTCTCAGCTGCTGCTGGGATTTCATGCTTGATGCCTCCATCGCATCCTTCGTATCCACCGGAGGTGCAGGATTCCCCGCTCTGCAGGCGAAAGAGCTGGTGCAGGAAGTACTGCCGTTTAGTGTCCCAGATATAGACGAGGCTACCGCCGACCAAGCACTAACCATCCTCCTCACGCATGTCTGTACCATTTGACAGTAGGATAGCCGATGCTGGCCAGGTGGTGCTGATCATTGCCCCATCAGGACATGGGAAAAACATCTTGCTGCGGCCTCTCCTGGCCGAACATCTACACTCTCAATACATCCTTCTGGTGTCTGATTCCGCCGCCGAGGTGGTTGACAGTAATGCTCAATGGTATAATGGCCCAATCACCAAGACGCAGAACCTGCAAGCACTGATGGAGAAGCTGCTGGCAGCCCGACTGACAGAACCACTTGTTCTACTTATCGATGACCCTGCAATGGACCAGAAGACAGTCACCTACCTCAGCAACATCACCAGGCGCATCCGGCACACAAAGATAACTGTCTTCATCCTCTTTCAGAAGTACACACGCGAGATCTCACCAGACATCAGCCACAATGGCCGGTTGCTATACTCTAGCTCCAAGTGTGGACGTGCCCTGCTTGAGACCATACGCGACAGCCTAACCCTCAAGGAGACCAAATGGGACTTTATCGCAGGTGTTCAGAGGGCAGCAGAGCTGTACCGCTTCAGCCTCAGCAACAAGGAGACAGGTGAGCTGTCACACTTCAAGCCATCTCTGGAAAAGGCGCAGACCGTCACCTACAAGCTGAATCCAGCCAGAAAACTGGCCTGCTCTATGCGTCATCGCTGACAGACTGCCGCAACCTTTTTCATTCATCAGAAGGCTGCGCGGTCTCCACTACTTCATCCGCGGTCTCTGCTACTTCGTCACATGCTTGACGAACTTCATCAGAAGCTTCAGGAATTTCGTCAGAAGCTTGAGGAACTTCGTCAGAAGCCTGTCGCTTAAACTCTACCCACTGAGGGTCAGATTCTAGGACTCTCTTCTTCTGGAACTTCTCATGGAAGATCCACTTTGTCCATGCGCGACGAGCATCTGACTTGCGAGCGGATTTGATGAGGTAGTACTGGTAGTTATCTTGGAATTTCAGAAATGTTGCCGGATCACTGGCCAATCTCCTGCGCCCTTCTTCGTTGAAGATGTGTTCAACAGCCTCCTTGCAGCCAACAGTGAACCCCTCCTGAGTACCTTTTGCAGGACCGGTGTCATGGCTCTCCGCTACAGCGGCACAGACTTCCTCCCTGAAGGAGCCTATCCAGCATCTCTCGCTCTCCCTGGCTATGGAGGCAAAATACAGCAGCCCACTTCCCGACCGTTAGTAGATCTTTGGGGTCGACCCTCGCCTTTTGGAGAGCTAGAATAACAGGACTGTTGGTTTGGGCCACAGGAGGTAGGTCGAGTGTCCTGCCCTGGGTGTTGTCAAACTTCCGGTAGAGCATCCGAGTCAGGAGCTCTTTTGTACTATGAGCTGGCGCTCCTTCCTCTATGGTGGCCAGTATCTCTGCATCAGACGGAGGTGTGACCTTGGCTTGCTCGTGGATAATATTGATGTCACGAAGCAGTCCTTGGACCCTGTCACAGTGGGACAGTGCATGCCGTGGCTGTCATGCCGACTTGTCGTGCTGCATATAGACAATCTGCTGGAGAACTTTACCAAACATGGCAGCCTTTTAACCCCTCTATATACCCAGCCCTTAAACATGCTGCAGTATGTGCAACATCCAGATGGGGGCCATTGAGCCCATGACATTGCACCGCACAGATCCACGGAGGGACTGCCTGACAGTCATTCGACCCAGTATATACAATGAGAACCCGTTGTCTGCTGCTGGGAAGTACATTGACTTTGCAATCTCGGCACAGATCCACGAGATCAAGAGCATGACACTCGAGTTCAAGCTTCAGAGCACACTAGAACAGACGGTAGAGCTCCTGCAGGTTCTGAACAGGTGGGAGATCATGCAGAGCAACAGCACCATGGACACCACCTAGTTGAACGATGAGTACCGAGTCCTATAAGGATGGTGTCGCTGTACGACCTGGTCAAAATACTTAACTTCCGAGAGTTAACCGATAGAACACCGTTCAGTGAGGATCCAGCAGAGACTAGAAGCCGGTGTACGGAGGTGTTTGAGGCGGTCTTCAGTGATAGTCGAATGAATGACAGCCGTCTGTTTGTCTGTTTAGCATTCGCCCAGGCTGTGCATGACAGGATGGGAGTGGACGTCAGTGATAAAATCACACAGGCCGTGCGTGACAGGACGGGAGTGGACGTCAGTGATGAAATCAACCGTCATTCTTGAGGAACTCTACTATCAGCCTGGTAGATATTACCATGACACCCCCCCCCCCCCCTCAACTACTCGAGGCTGCACGTCGCAAGGGCCACAACTTGACCTTGGAGACAGTTAGCCAGTGGCTCAGCCACCAGGCAATGTGGTAGATATACAGACCTCATCCACGGCACATCAGGCATGCCCATTTCGATTAAACTGTCCCGAACAGAGTTCACCAGGCAGATGTTCTATTCCTTCCACATGACTCGGTTGGTCGTAAGACCTACAAGTATGCCCTCACCATCGTCGATGTCACCAGCAGGTCCAAGGCTGCAGCACCGCTCACAGACACGTCAGCTGGCCAGGTGGCCCAGGCATTCCAAGGTGTCTACGAGGCTTCGGAAATCCGCTCCAGTGGCCGAAATTGTTGCAGGTGGATGAGGGTAAGGAGTTCAGAGGTGAGACTGCAGCCCTCATGCAGAAACATGGTGTGGCAGTTAGGCGAGGCGAGATAGGGCATCACTGTGCCCAGGCTATCATTGAGCGGAGAGACTGTTCCCACACCAATACGCCCAGGAAATGGCCGTGTCGAGTAAACGTTCTAGAGTATGGGTGAGAGGGCTGCCTGCTGTGGTGGAGAGATCCAATGCCGAGGTTACTAGGCTAATCGGGAAGAAGCCGGTAGATGCTATCAGACACTCTGCTGTTGCCAGTCATAGCTCTAGAGGAGCGGACAAGGGAGAGGAGTGCCTACCACCTGATGCTCTGGTTAGGTACCTGTATGAGCCTGGTGAGCTGGAAGGTGGTCGATGGCGTGCAACAGACTGGTTGATAGATGTTCACAGGCTTGACAGGTATGTGGAGGCGGAGGGGCAGCCTACACTGTACTACCTGGCATGCCAGCACGGAGTGCCTAGGCGACCATTTGCCGTAGAAGAGCTTCAGCTAGTCCCTGCAGACACACAGCTACCACCCCCTAGATTGCTAACATGATACTCAATGGGCTCGGTATGGGCACCATCTGGCAGCACATGGCGCTTATCATAGTAAGCGGTGAGTCCGAGTTTTTCCTGCTCATATGTCACCATACCCTGGTTCAAGTTCAAGTTCAAGTTCAAGTTCAAAGTTGCTTTATTTCATGTTTTTTTCTATACAATAAATACAATCTAAACAGGCAGTCCATCAAAGGCATGGCCTATTGAGTGATGGACTCCTTACACACATTACAACATTTATGCATTGACATATATATACGACACACAAGACAGTGGCACAGTGACAAAATGGTGAAAAGCTACCTTGATATGAAAGTCCAGGACTATTTTGGTTTGTTTTGTGGAGTTCGGACATAAACTTTGATATATATGTCATATATACATGTATTTAATACATATATGTCTTCCATTAGGCAGTGGGTGGGTAGGGCTGTCCCTTCTTTGATGTTTACATAGATATTAATATTTAAATACACTCATACATATTTGCTTAACTTGACTTAATTAAACATATATTATACATATACTCCCTAATTACATCATTATCTCATTTATTTAAATTTAGTTTGGAGTGGTTTATTATTATATAGGACTTTTGTATGCTACTGAGGGTGGGGGGGGGGGCAGGGAAGAGCTCATCACTGTAATATAAAGTTGAGATGGTTAGAGTTTGCTAAGAATCAATAGATGCGTTGATCGTTTGTGGGTTATTTAGGTGTAGTAGTAGTGAAAGTAAACTGTGAAGTATGTTTGTGTTTAGACTTCTTACTTCAATTATTAGGTTAGGTTAGTTTATCTATAGTGGTTGTGGTGGTAGTGGAATGTCATTAGGCTTGTATTATTATTAATTAGCAGAGAATCTGTGGCCATCAGGTATAAATATATTAATTTAGTATTTGTCGATCGTAGATTCCCTGGCAATCTTCTTAAAGGATTTCAGGTTTAATATGCTATCGCGTATTTTTGTGCTGGTGCTGTTCCATAGTTTTGTGGCTGCTATTGTAATTCGTCGTTTTCCTATTTCTGTTCATGTAAATTGAGTGTGTAAATTGTGTTTTGTCCTAGTGTTGTGTTTGTGGATGTCTGTGCTTAGTGTGAAATTGGAGGCTATGGATTGTGGTAATGTATTGTGGTGAAACTCCTTTACAATGGTGTACATCTGTAGTTTGCCTATGTCCTTTAGTTTTAATAGCTTTTCTGACTTGAATATATTCTGGCCCTTTGCTGGTTTAGAAAAGAGTTTTAGTGCCTTTTTCTGTAGACTTTGTAGTTTTGTTAGGTTGCTTTTGTGTGTATTCGTCCAGATAGCGTTACAGTAGGTGAGATGCGGAAGAACAAGGGTGCAGTATAGAGTTTTAATTGTAGCTGGTGTCATGTAAGGTGTTAGTCTTTGTATGACACCTATGCCTCTTGCCACCTTTGCTGTTACCATCTCGATTTGTTTAGCCCAGGTCAAATGTTTATCCAAATATACTCCCAAGAATTTGGCAAATAGGGCCTCCTCAATTTCTTTTTTGTTTATGTAGATTTTTGGAATTTCATCTTTTTTTAGTTTGAGGTTTGTAAATAACATATAATCTGTTTTGTCAACATTCAGCGATAATTTGTTTATTGAAAACCAGTCAGTAATTTCTTCCATTTCCTTATTTGTTTTTCTGTATAAGGTGTCTATGTTGTCATCGCAGCAAAAAGCATTTGTGTCATCAGCGAACAGTATTAGTGACATGTGCTTGCATATGTTAGGTAGATCATTCATGTAAAGAAGGAACAGCAATGGGCCAAGAACAGATCCCTGAGGAACACCACAAGTTAATTGCCTGTTTTCAGAGCATATTTCATTATATTGTACGCATTGTGTTCTTTTACTTAGGTAGTTCTGGAACCAGGTGAGTGCACTGCCTCTTATACCATAATAGGCAAGTTTTTCTAGTAAGATCTGGTGGTTGATAGTGTCGAAAGCTTTTGAAAGGTCCAAGAAGATGCCTATTATACTTTGGTTTTTTTCCAGTGATTCAATAATTTTTTCTGTCATTTCGGCTATTGCATGCATTGTTGAATGTTTCTCACGAAATCCATATTGCGATTTGTATAAAATTGACTTTTTGTCCAGGTAATTTGTCAGTCGATTGTACATAAGGCGCTCTAGTAACTTGGAGAAAAGTGGAAGTATGGAGACTGGTCTATAGTTTGAGAAGTTAGTAGAATCCTTGGCTTTATAAATTGGTGTAACCCATGCTATTTTTAGTTTTGATGGGAAAATGCCTTGTGCTAGGGATAAGTTGCAAATGTGACTAAGTGGGATAAGGATATCCATAACACAGGTTTTATAAATGCGCCACTTAAAACCATCGATTCCGGCACTTTTGGCTGGGTTGAGTTTGTTTAGAACGTTAAAGATCTCTTCAGTGCTAGTAGGGTTAACGAAGAATGATGATTGATAGCTGCCTGTAAGGTAATCAGAAAAATTTTTCTCGGATGTTGATTGAATTTTGTTCGAAAGTTCTGGTCCTATATTTACGAAATAATCATTGAATCCATTGGCAATTTCGAATTTATCGGTAATGACCTTATTCTTATGAAGAAATTGTGTCTGTTGTGCCGTATTGGTCTTGTTTAAAAGTGATTTAATGGTTTTCCATGTCTCTTTTATGTCATTTTTGGACTGTTCAAATTTCTTGTGATAATATGTTTTCTTAGCTGTTTTTATTATTTGAATAAAGTTGCGCATGCGTAGGCCTCGGTTTTTAGCTCTGTTCACCCCGCCATGTAGGGTGCTGTAGAACCTCTGCCAAGAGACCTCACTATGCCACTTTGACATTCCCTTAGCCGAGCACTTACTTGCAGCTGTGCTTTCCACGTAGTAGCATTTGGAGCAGAGAGCGATACCATGAGAGCCTTCGAACTCGAGCTTGAACAGTCCCGGAGTCCGTCCAGACCATTTGTCCCAAGCTAGCCAGTCCCGCTTATGAGCCTGGTACTCTGCTCGCATCTCATGGCAAATAACATCGTCGAGGTAGGAGCCTGCTATAGTGATATACACAGTCACTGTCCCTCTGCAGGTACTCAAAGCTACGTAGCGATCGACGAAGTCATTGTAGAACTCCAGCATTCACAGCTTCGTGAGCTCATAAACGGCTCTCCCCACCTGGAAGGGCCTTCGAATTGTGATTCTCAGCTTGTGACTCTGGAACTCATATGACTCACTGATCTCCTCGAGATCTTCGAACCATGCACTACGCAGGGCCTTGTCTATCACGCGTTCATCCTTCGTGAAGCTGGTGTTGCTATGGCGTTCTAGGGCCTCGATGAGCTTCCCTTAGGCACTGTTGCCGAGGAGTTTGAAGAGATCTGCCAAGAGTGCTTTGCTCTTATCTACATCTCCCAAGCGGCAGGCCTCCATAACATTCCCCATGAACCAGTCGAATGGGTGCTTGGCCTCATAGTCTATGGTGCGGTATACAGCAGTGATCTCCAGGCCATGGGTTATATACCACTTGAGTGTCGGTGCATACAGCAGCCGCTTCTTGCCAGAGAGGGTGCCGACCAGCTTCTGGGTGGTGGGTCGCTTCCACCCTGTACACTCTAGATATGCCTGCATCTCAGAGGAGATGGCCTCCACCGGGATCTCGCGGTTATAGAAGAGTGGGGGCATTTCCTCGAACTTTGCCCACAGAGCCTACATCCACCTCAGCAAATCCAAACCAGCAGTCTGCTAGGAGCTCCTCCTTAAAGCTGTCTACACCACTGGCACCGGACTAACGGCGCACTGTCTCCTTACCATAGGGCATCTCTTTGGCCATTGTTGACAGGTACAGAGCATTTGCGTCATAGCTGAGTAGACGTTGGCAGACACGCTCACTCTGGCGGATGCATGTCGCACCTGCCTCATGGTATCTGGTGAACATGATGCTGGACCATCCAACAACCGCATCCTTCAGCATCTCGTAGGCCTCCTTGCCCAGAGAGTGGAGGCTAACATCTGGCATGTGCTGAGTGGTTCCACATAGGAGATACTGCAGTGACACACCTGGGAGACACACCGCATCTTTGAGGATGTCTATTTCTCATTCTGTGTAGAACTTCCGCATCTGCTCTTCGGTTTCGATGAATGGACTGATGTCCAGGTTATTGTAGTATCGCAGCCAGTCAGCGAATGTCCGCATTCCATGCTCGCTGAATGTCTGGTTACATTGTTCCCACTCTGATCGCGTCAAGAGGTAGCCACTCTTGAGCTTAGATGTCCATGCTGAGTAATCAGGAAGGTCTGGATAGTTGAGCTTCTCGTGTGTGTCAAACCATTCATACGGGAACCAGCTCTTCCGCTGTGCACACCCGTAAACTTTGACCCATACCTCGTACGAGACTCCTGGGCCGAGGTAGTTCAGCACATCGAGAGACTGTAGCTCAGGTGTTATGAGGAACATGGTCTGACTAGCCTTCTTGGCGACTTTCACTGTACCTATACTGTCAGTCAGCTCATCGACAAGGTACTTCTTGATGAGGTTCAGGTCATACCGCCCAGAGTTGAACCCCAGTACAGGCACGTGTTCACACCACTCGTTTATCAGTCGCTGCTGTCGCTTTGGGAGCTTGTCCATGTCTGTCAGTATGTACTGTGCCCTAACCCTTGTCCGGATTAGATATGCTCGCCATTGGATATCCAGCATGAACTCTCTGATCAGTTCTTTGGCGTCAGGCTTGCAGAGGTGAGTGGGCTCACTCGTGGCGCCCTCTAAGGAGCAGCCAACTGACACAGCGATAGGCATGTGAGTACTCTCGATCGCGAGAGTCTCCGTAGGATGAGTCTTGATACCATCTAGGAGTGCTTCGAAGTCGTAAACTATGAAGTGTGGGTATTGGACAGTCTGAACTCGTTTAGGGACGCTTGGACAGCATTTTATACAGCACTCCCACCGTACCACAAGCGTGCATCCATATGCTCTCAGCTTCTCCTCTCTCAGGACTGTCTTGCAGTATCTTTGTTCGGCATCCTCACCTCGCTGGTGTTGTGGACACCTGTGCCAGACACAGCCATGGAACTGGTAAATGGTTTTGGTGGTCGGATCATAGCCATCTACGGGAGCACCCTCGATCCAATGCTCGCCACCGTGCCCACACTCTACATGGTGTATGTGTACGCCTCTGTTTCTCGACTCATACTCGATCCAATGAGTAGCCACAGAACTGGATGGTTGGGGGCGGATAGAAGGCTTTCTCATACGCAGACTGTGGTGCCTCAACCTTCTCGCCAGGGCACACGATTGTTGTTTTGCCGCCTGTACAGTGATCAGCGTGGCGTTGAAGATTGCATGCCTGTGAAAACCTCTGCTGACAGTGACTGTAGACTAGTGTATGTTCCAGCTTGGAGATGTTCTTGACATAGAAGGCATGGTGGTCCCACACTCCGATGGTCATGGTGTCATGGTAGTGCGCCGCTTGGCTGATCAAGTGCCAGGTGCCCTCTTCGGTTGGTTCATACACGTGAATCCCGATTTTGGCGAAGAACTCTACCTTGTCCAGCTGATCCAGCGAGATATTGCGGACATCAGGTACTGTCCTGCTGTAGAACTGTGTGTCAAGCTCTCGTGCAGGAGCTGTACATGATCTGGCCTGTGAGGTCTCCTTCTAAATCTCTGAAGAATGTCCAGCATACTGACTGGCATCCTCTACCGAGACGGTGGTCAAGAATGTGTTCGGCTTCTCGCCACATGCTCCGGGTTAAGGGTTCAAACCTCGGCCCCCTCATCATTCGCTTAGTGATCCTGCGTAGGGGAGCTAAGTGCTCCAGTGGATGGTCCACCATCCGCCTCGCTACAGTCTTGGCTCGCAAGCTAGCAGTCACGTCCTTGTCCACCTGACGAAGCTCACGGAGCTGCTACGCTTTCTTGTGGGGATTCAAAGGATCATCTTTGGTAAGCACTGAAAACCTTCCCGTCTTGATTGCTCGGGAGAGACGCTTCTGCGACTCCTCAGCACGGGCCTGTCCGATCATCTGGAGCAGGTCGGCTTTCTTGGTCTTAGAGGCTACTCTAAGGCCGAATTGCTTTGCAACCTCGCGAAGCTGTGCAACAGTAATCATGGTGTATATCACTGTGGATGCCTGTCTCTAAATGGGCGTTCAGATGCTATTATGTGTGATTGATCACAAGGCGATGTGGGTCGTCCATCGGTGTGATAGTGGATGCTTGTCTCTAAATGGGCATCAGATGTGTGATGGGTACGGGCCATCCCCGGGTATGGGACATTGGCTCTAAATGGGCGTCAGATGTGTGACGGGTACGAGCCGTTCCAGCTAGGCCGGGTATGGGATGACCATGCATTCCAAGCATGCCCCCTGGACAGGATAGTACGCATGTATAAAGCCCTATGAGAGAGGTATGGCTAAGCCATAAGAACATGTAGCACGCACGTGCACGCGTCCTGGCAACACGTGTCAGTATTGTGAGAGAGTGTATGCGTGTATTGTACGGAGTTGGTACTGGGGATTAAATCACTTCATTGTCGTGGTACCGATCAGGACCGGAATGAAGCGAGAATTTCAAAACTGTTTACCATTTTAAAATCGGACCAGAAATGGCCGAGTTACCCACAAATTCTTATAGTGAGATTTCAAACGGTGATTTTAAGTTTGCTAATAGCACAAAAGAATGATTTGAACCGACGCATTAACTACGTCGACCATGTATGCATTTATAAATATAGCTGATATGTTATGTGTTCTTATTGCTGTGCTTATCAGTCCCAGATCTTTGCTATTATTGCGCAGAACCAGAAAGACCAAATGTGAAAATTTATTTACAATTTGATAAATAGACTGTTGAATATTTTGACGGCTATAGCGGTAACATATTCCAGTCAAATACATTTCCAAATAGTCACCATCGTATTTGTCATGGTTGTATGACTGTGTTAAAATTGAGATTCTGGAAGCTCCGAGCAAGCTCAGGGTTGAGGGGTTAGAATTTCGGACAAATCACGCTATAGTTTTGCGAGATATAGCCATGAACAGACTGACAGATTAACTCACAAACAATATGCAAGACCCTCTCCACTAGCGTCGATGGGTATAGGGCAATGAGATAGTGTGCATAGTTAAAATATGCTCCTTTTGAGCTGCTTCAAAAAGGTTGGAATCAAGTTTGCAAAAGTCATAAATTGAGCATTTTTAATCAAGCATTTTAAACAAGCACTGCAGCAACACCGCTTATAATGATTTGGAACAATTAATGAGTATTAATGCTTAAGTTCTTGAAAAATGTCAATGCAACGATAATTGCTGATTACCATTACAGCTGATATGGTTTCATAAGCTGTTCCACATTAACTGTCTCGGCCATGTATGCATCACATTAACTATGTATGCATTATTATAGCTGATAAGTTATGGGTTCACACATTGCTGTGTTGGTGCGTAACAGCAATTGCACAACTCACGCTCAGAGATAAGTTTACTAAGAGGCAAGATTTTAGTGGTGTTGCGGTGGGTCGATCGATAGTTTTGTGGAATTGCATAGTGTTCCCAGGCTGCAGACTGGGTTGAAATCGCGCTCAAAAGAACTCACTAGAACTCGCTAGAACTTACCTGAAATTTTGAAACTAGGTAAGACACTAGGGCCGGGGTAATATGACCAGGTTAGATAAAGACCCACCGCGACACTCCCAGGCACGGGGTTAAAGCACCACAGACACACACGCACCAGCTGGCTGGAATATCAAAAGGGTGGGGTAGAAGATAGGTGGGGTACTGAGTGCTGACAGAAGAGATCTGGCCTTTGTCAACCTCTTTTCTTGAAAAACTGTATGGGCCTGTGGAAGAACTGCAGAAAATCACAGATTTCATCTTGAGAATGGCTCTCCAAGTGTGATACCAGCGATCGAAAAGAAGAAGAAGAAGGTGGGGTAGAAGATAGGTATGATAGGTAGGATAGGTACAAAAATGTCCCACAGATAGAAAAACCTCCTCAGGATACCGGTCAGAATAGAGAGAGAGAGAGAGAGAGAGAGAGAGAGAGAGAGAGGCCGGCCACTGGTCGGTATCCTGAGGAGATTCTCCCGGATATGTGGGGTCCGCACGGGAGTTTTATACACATGTCCCAAATTCCTATGCCCCTGGGATTGAGAGGGCGGTGGGGGCCATGGATCGCCGAACGGCGGCCAGTTGAGGGAGGTGGTATCATTTTGACCCTGACCGTGATTAAATCACTTCATTCTTGTGGTGGTATCATTTTAATTCCGACTCTACTACTTATATATATATATATATATATATATATATATATATATATATATATATATATATATATATATATATATATATATATATATATATATATATATATATATATATATATATATATATATATATATATATATATATATATATCTTTTTTTCTTTTTATATTCTTTTATATATTTATCTTCTTATATTATTATAATTAACTACTAGTAACTTAATTATGTTTTGGTGTGCATTACGTGTAGTGTTGTAATGTTGTTATTTGTAACATGTACAGTAATTTAATGTTGTAATGTTTCTTTGTCTAATATATGTTAGGGGTCCATCACCACATAGGCTTTGCTTTTGATGGACTACCTGTCCTTTGTAATATAAATGTGAAATGCCACTATAAAATAAAAAAATTTTGAATTGAATTGAATTAATTGAATACATGTAAACTAATGAATTATTTTGAAACAAATTTGTCTCTGTGATAACTGTTATTTTCCTATTTCTATAAAGTGGATCGCGATGGTGGTGTGGTGTGGGTGGCTGGCAATGTGCTCAATTTTTTTTAAAGAAAGAACCACCCCATTCAAACAGCTGTCCAACATACCTGATTTGTGTACAGTATATTTGTTCTTGTGGCTACAAAAGGCATGCGTATCATCCACAAAAAATATTAGTGACAGGTGGTTACATGCTTTGGGTAAGTCATTCCTGTATAATAAAAACAATAAAGGGTCAAGAATTGATCCTTGTGGAACACCACAGACTAATTTCCTAACATGGCCGACTGAATTTTACACATTGGGTTCAGTTAGTTAAATAACTATATATCCAATTTAATGCAATTCCCCTTATGCCATAGTAGGCTAGCTTTCAAAGTAATATTTCATTATCAATAGTATCGAAAGCTTTGGAGAGGTCCAAGAATACACCCATTTCTCTCAAGAGATGCAATTATTTTCTCCAGAATATCCACAATGGCAAAATGAGACGACTGAAACTTTTTAGAAATTTTGATGAGTTGACTAAATCTTTAGGAGGGGTTGACTGAAAAAGTGGTACGGACTGTTGATTAGGACGAGTTGATTGGAATTCGTTACCAGATACGTACTCAGCAGATTTCACAACAGATCGAGTGTAAGCAACATGCTGAACCATCTCCAATGGCCACCGCTCGAAGACAGGCATAAATCTGCACAGCTTGCAATGATGTATAAAATCGCAAACAATCAAGTGCACGTCAACAAAGAGAACCGACTCATCGCACCAAAACGCTTCTCGAGAAATATGCACCACCTGTCATACCAAGTCAACTCCTGTAGAAACGAGTACGATAAAGAATCGTTCTTCCCACACACCATCAGGGACTGGAATGACTTACCAGCACCTATGGTACAAGCTGAGAGCCTTGATATATTCAAGTCTCTCACACAGTAAGCGTATGGAACCTTGTTTTGGTTTTTTTAATCAAAGCAAAAAACACACCAAAAAACCTGTTTTTAATGTTGCTGTGTGCTCTTTACAGTAGCATAATGATCAACCTGTTGATGGTGGCTACTAAATTGCAGAAGCAGAGACCAGCCACAGGTCTCATACAACATAAGGAATTTACCGAACAAGAGCTTCTGGGCTGCGCACCTATGGAACACAGTATCTGGAATGTCAACCATGCAGTTTATGTTGCTGTCAATGATCACACTTGAGAATGGTCCAGCTCCAGTCTGGTTAGAGTCCACAGCAACTCTACGGGAGACCGAGAAGGCTATCGTCAAGGCCAGACTCCTGACCGGAACCTATCAGCTCCAGTCTACCTTGGCAAACTGGGACAGAAAAGGCACCACCTCTCCAGTCTGTCGGCTATGTAATGATGGCAACGAAGACACCTCACACTTCCTGGTATCCTGCGCCACCTTGGCAGAGACTCGACAGCCACACTCTCTCCAACTGTACAGAGCAATCCAGTGCAAGCCGAATGATGAAATCGTGACCCTGCTGCTGCTCGATCCACTGCATCCTGACATACCAGCATCAATATCAGCAAAACCCATATCCTTGATTGAACGAATCAGCAGAGACTGGGTTCTAACCTGTCACAAAGAAAGAACCCGTCTCCTGACAGCTCTACGTCAGGACCACTGACCCACTGCACGTACATGTTTCTTCGTTCCTGTTTGCTGTTATGTTTTTTGCGTCATAATTAACTATCGTTATCGTGTTGCTTTCAATATAAACTGTTTTAAAACTCCACACGGAGGGGCCTCATCACTTGGGGGTAATCTGCATGTAAAAGAAAGAAGAGGAAGAAGAAAAAAACTACATTTAAAATATAACAATTTATCTTTCCATTAAAATGCCAAGAATTGACAACGATTTAAAGCTTGATTTTAAGGATGTGCTTATTAGACCAAAGCGAAGCACGCTAAAAAGTCGAGCTGATGTAACTATTACTGTCAATTAACTGATCGTTACCTGTTTTCGTAATCTATCCCGTAACGAAAACTAGTATTAGTAACCGTATGTAAACGTATATTGATACTGGACGAAAGGTTAGGGACTACTGCACTTTAAGGGCCGCCGTTAATGGCCACCAAAATCTCACAAAGTACCGCAAACAGCGTGATTCCCCGAGATTTCAGTGGTTGCTAGGAATCCCTTCAACTCAGAGCTGATTGGTTAACGTCAATCACGTGTTCTGGGGAACCTTAATTATGACGTCAATAGCATTATATGTTTAGAATGTTTTGGAGAGGAGAGTAAGGAGTTTGATTGTGACGTCACTGACTTTCCAAATAGTATTACGTCATTGCATTATTACGTCAGAAATGAATTGCTCGCTTGTATCATTTGTGTTGAAAATTTGGCAAAATAGTAAATTCAATAAATCTATCATTCCAAATATTTAAAGCACTGTGTGGATTCATTCCCGCGGTTTCAGGATATAATAAAACGCATATATTTCAATGAAAGCAAAGCAAACATATCGCTACCAACACCATCTAATCATTTCTATATAAACCATGTTTGCTTGAATTTTGTACTATAAAATTATTAGGAAATACTGATCCTATTCTTGGAAAATCCTTAGCAACCATTAAAATCTCGTGAAATCTCACCACTAACGGTATTTCATGATATTTCAGCGGCCATTATCGGCGGCCCCTAAACTGCAGTCTAGCCAAAGGTTATATCCTATGAGTCCAGATCTATTTCCTCTTCATCTTTCGCTACATTAACGGACGCGTTGTGTCTTGCAGCAGAGAGCTCTAGGGCCGCATCAAACCGATATTTCATCTCCTGTCCTGCCCAGTGTTTGTCATAACCATAACTTTATGCAACTGGGGGATAATGTACCTGTGGAAAAAGTCCTAATTAATTTCTGTAAATATGTTCTTGGAGTCAACAGAAAAACTACTCATGCAGCTGTGAGAGGCGAATTGGGTCAGTTTTCCTTGCTAAATACACTCCTTACAAATGCAGCAAAATCCTGGTTTAGATTGGGTGCAATTGACTCTGAGACTATCGTTTATCAAGCCTACAAAGAATCAATTTCACAACCAGACTTAGGAAATTGGGCCTCATTCATGAAAACTCTACGGAGTAACTTTGGCTTAGAAGAAATCTGGAGAAATCATGTAAGCGCTAGCAAAATTAAATCCATATCAGCGCTTAGGCAAATGATGGAGACAAGATATCAGGAAAATTGGTTTGCTTACTTAAACAGGGATCTCATTCAACCATTCTCTGTCTCCAAACAAGGTTCTAAATTGAGAACATACAGAACTTTCAAATCAAAATTTAAAATAGAAAACCTTTTACTCTCCGAGAAAAATTTCAATAGAAAAAGGCATTTCGTTAAGCTCAGAGTCAGTGCGCACAATCTTCAAATCGAAGTAGGAAGACATACCTCTCCCAAAACACCAGCCGAAAATAGATTCTGTCAGCTGTGTAACCTTCAAGCTGTAGAAGATGAGATGCATTTTGTCCTCCATTGTCCCTTTTATCAAACGGAAAGAGCTGCCCTATACTCCTCATTTAGCAACAATTTTCCAAATTTCACATCCCTCAGTGGTACTGAGAAATTTTCTTTCATCATGTCTTGTAATTCTGGCGATACAGAGGTGTGCAAACCTGTCCTGCTTTATGTCAGCCAATGCATGATGAAAAGAAACGATCTGAATTCCTAAAAGTCTGAAAAAAGCTAAATGTCCGCTCACCTGATCACCAGAATCTTCCACTATATCCATACTCATTGTTTCCTATTGTATCTAAATTTCGAGGTCACAGGGACCCCACAATCTGAAGTCAATGGATCCCAAACTTGAACCTAGGGCTCATTACAAGCAAGAGTTCTTGAGTATTTTGGGGCTAATATGACTGGAAGCCATTACAATAATGACTTCCGGTCATATTAATTTCAAAATATTCAACGTAAAGATTGTACCTGAACGCACCTCAATGAATCCACTTACCATTTCATTGGTTGTTAAAAGGGTTAGTGTGAGCAGTTTTCTCCAAAATAATTAATTAGTATTTCTCAACCATCCATGACTTCAGTAGACCTACGGACCCACTGCGTTTCGTTTTGGGAGTACCAAGCCATATTCTTGAGATAAATACGCTCTACACTCAATAGGATAATTTAACTTCCAGTGCTCTGTAAATAGTAAATAATATAGATTGCATATTTATATACATATACTCATATTCTGTCCGTCATGTACATATTTCACGTCACTTGATGTTTGGTTATATCTATATGTATGTAGATTCATGCCAATAAAAGATTCTGATTCTGATTCTGTCATGTCTTGCTTCAAAGGTCTCAGGTGATTTCGGCAGCCGTGTAATTTCGGCAGCCGCAAATATCAATTCATTTTCGGCAGCCTACCGAGACGCAAATATGGTGCATAAAAGCATTACATTTTCGGCAGCCTCTCACATTATTACATTTTCGGCAGCATGTTTAACATCGTTATATTGCTGTAAAATATTGTAATGTTATGAATGTTATTAAAATTGTTTTACCTTACCGACGATCTGTATAAGTCTGTCTATGTCTAATAATATTTCCTTTTTTAGGTTAATGCCGCGATTAAGTAACCATAGATCTGAAATTCATAGACCTCATTTTAATTGATGTTTGAAATGTTGAGTATTTTTAAATAAAATTTTCAATTTCCAGTGGAATCGGTTTCAAAATATAGAACAGTTTTCCTGCATAGCTGTCATAAAGTTGAGACACGAATGTTAATATGTTTAATAGGTTTCGGCTACTTCGTTTCATCTGATATGTATACATATTTATTTATTTATATATAATATGTATACATATACACGGCGCTTGACTTTCATTGCAGCAACTGGCTCTTAGTTCGTGTTGCTCTTAGAGTCGGCATGGCTGAAAAAACAAACATAATAAAATTCGTCAACCAGCCATTAGCGGTAATTAGCTATGGATTTCAGTCTATCAGAGTCAATATAACAGAAATATATACTATTACTATATAATACACACGTATATAGTATTAGTATATAATACTGTTATATCGACTCTGTTGAAGCGACATGGATATAGGGTAACATATAGGTAACACAGGGATAACAATAAAAACACACTAATATAGGCTGCCGAAAACGGGCTACCGAAAATGTACTCCAAGCTGCCGAAAATGGTTGGCTGCCGAAATGTCTATACACCGCTTCAAAGGCCTTTACAGTTGGCACACTTCGGCACTCACATCTTCTTCTGGTAGACTATTCTATGGATCCTCTATTATGATACAGAAGCTGTTGCCTTAGCTGACTGTTTGTCCTCATCGTATAAATTTTTAGATATGGTCCTCGAGTTGCAGAATCTCTGAGCGGGATAGTTTGGCAAACCTCATGGTCATATATGCCTCTCAACAGCTTGAATGCCTAAATCATATCTCCTCGCAGTCTTCTTTAGGTAAGTGTGGGTAGCTTCAGCTTCTGCAGCCTCTCTTCGTAGCTCGGGTCTTGGCGCGCAGGGATAAGTTTTGTAGCCCTTCTCTGGACGTTCTCGACTGTCATCAAGTCTTTCTTCCTAAGTGGATTTGCGTACTCGAGGTGAGGACAAACTAGTGCCTTGCACAACCATGTGAAGCTATCTAAGTCTACATGTAAATGATCTTCGAATCAGTCCCATTATCTGAGTTGCCTTGTTGATTTTTTCGCTTACGCGCTCTTCGAAGGACAATCTTGCATCAATGGTCACACCTAGATCCTTTTCGACCTTAGCTAAAGTGTGTTGTGGGTCGTCCCCTCGATCTCCTCTCATGTGGTAACTTCTTTCTTCTTCATGTGATTTCCTTCCCACTGTCATGAGCTTACACTTATCTGGATGGAAGCGTAATAGCCACTTATCAGACCAGTCTTGCAGTCTGTACATATCTGATTGCAGTTTTCTTGTGTAGCAGGCATATATTTTCTCTTCAAGCGTATATTTACCATCATGATACTCATTGATATTTCCCAAATATCATACTTGCTACAATATTACACAGACTTCAAAAGAATCTGCCCCTAATAGATGGGTTATATCATCGGATAATGGGTTTTTGAGGGTGTAAGCACATTTTCGCTGATTTAATATGAGAGTGGGAATTTTATCAACAAATTTTGTCAATTTCGTAACTAGCAGACATTCACTGAAATAAAACATGCATAAAAATATAAATAAACCCTAGAATAAATTTACTGCTTATAAATATCCACTACCTGGTCTACAAATGCAATCTCAGTATTGTGTCATGTGTTTTCGAGGGTGATGTAATCGCGTAATTTCAACTCTAGTGAGGCGGTGAATTGGTGTCATTTTTATGATTTGAGCAAAAGAGAGGCTGTCACCGACAATAATGCCGTAAACGGGTCTGATACAAATAAAGAACTAATTTATAGTTATATTCCACGTTTCGTGATAACCGTGTAGCAGCAAATTTCAGCCAAAACATTAAAAAAGTAAAAATCTTTCGGTTTTTCATTTGGAAATTGGTAAATGTGGTGTTGAAAATGAACATAAGTGTTTTGCCTGCCGAAAAATAGAAACAATTGAAATTTATAGCGTATGTGATAACTAGGGCCTGTTTGAATTGCGATTGCGGGTAGAGAAAAATCAATCTAGATTTGAAAACTACATAAGCACCCCATGCCAGTTCACGCTTTGGGAGAAATAAATTATTGCTATGACAATGGGTCTGCTATACTACTCAGGACAGTAACTGGCAATTGTCGTTGGACGCAAAAACTGGATTGATTTGTGTGATTTCTTTACAAGTTATCAGTATTTTTTGTCATGGGTCAAAAAAGTATTAGTGAAAATACATGTTTTTCCCTACACTGACATCAAAATGCATAAAATAATCACTTGTACTAAGCGCATCTTTTAAAAAAATTTGCACTTTGGTGTAAAGATACTGTATCTATTTAATGACACATAATTTGTTGACATCACCTAAGCGACGCGCACGTGAGAACGTCAAAAGTGCGTACCCTCAAAACCACATGAACCTCAAAAACACCTTACTGGACGATACCTTGAATACAACACACGCCTTCCAAAAATTTCAGAGTTGTTAACTCAACTAATTAATGTCGTCAATGATTGGGCTTCATCCATTGATTAGCTATAGCCTTATTCTTACCCCTCACGAAATGTGGTAACTTGCGTTTATTTCTGTTATTTGATTTTACTGCTTTCTTCGTATGGCGAAAAAAGCATCATAGAAGTATTGCCTTACTTATTAAAATGTTGTAGACATTGGAAACATTATAGATAATTTTACTTATCATGTTTTAACCAGATTTCGTGGCAATCTGAAGGCCCATGGATGGTGAACCTATGGGAGGGGTTAGAATCAAGATATAGCCCATTGATAAACAGAAACAAGTGGACATTTTTATTCTTGACTTTGAAAAGGCTTCTGATTACTGTCCCACATGAACTTTTGAAATCTAAATTGTACAAATATGGTGTGTCAAAAAATATACTAAATTGGATTGGGTCATTCTTAACAGGTCGCAAACAGTGCGTAGTAGTCTATGATGCCAAATCAAATGTTGCTGACGTTGTGTCTGGAGTACCTCAAGGAACCATTCTAGGCCTGTTACTCTTTTCAGTCCACATAAATGATATAGTCCAGGACATTTCCTTATAGATCAGGCTATTTGCTGATGATTGCCTATGCTACCGGGAAATTGATGACCCCAAGGACTGTGAGGCACTCCAACAAGGCATAAACATGTTAGGTAACTGGGCTACCACATGGAGAATGCGCTTCTGTAGCTTGCAAGGGTACGCGCTGGTCCGCCATGACATTCCACTCCATCGCCCCGCAAGTGCACGATGTGTGGGAGGGCTGGTTAGCTGAGGATCTCGGGGTTGCGGATCCTGTATCGAGTCTCTTCGGAAGGTACAAAGACCGGCCTCTAGTGCCGGTGGAACACTGATGTTCCAGTGGGGACGTGCAACCATTGCCGCCGAGATTGAACCACACAGTGTCATCCCAACTATTTGTGTCGCTGGTATGTCTATCCATTCTAATTTAGAGCAATGGATAAAATGTTAATTAAACAGTATAAATTTAATAATACTATGCAAACAGTTTTATGCATTTGACAGTAAATAAGCACAGTAATACGCAACATAGAGCCATCTGGTGTTCTTTCCACATGGTTTCACCGGAGGTACCACACAGATCCTTGAATCCACAGAGGTATCCCCGCAAGAGAGAGTTTCCGCAACGAAGTCACTAGATAGTTTAATATAAACTAGTATACCCCTAACACACACACAAAGAAAAATTTTTGTTGTGATAGGAAAGTGCCTCACGCGGGCCTCCGTCACAGGAAAATGCCTTCAACGCCGAAGCGGAGGACAAGAGCTGGCAAAAAGGGCCACTCTTTTGTTCAACAGAAAATGCTACCGGTAACTGCTGAAATTCCTAATGAAGCTACTCTTAAGGTGTTGCACGCTGGTTTACGTGAAGACGGGATGAACGATTTCCGAAGAATTCCCAGGTCACCGTCTTATGTAGTTCCAAAATTACTGCATTAGTAGTTGCCGCTTTATTTATGCGGACCTTCTGCTACATCCTAACCTACCAATTGGTTGTTACTGTAGTAATGAAAACAAGCTTTGGCTGCATGTGGAAGGGTTTACTACCTGACTTTTAGATACGTTTATCCATTGGGCGCAGATGCCCGGCTTCCCTAAGGTTGCCCCGCATAGCATCTACCTCCAAGGATAGCATGCGTACATGTTACGGAACAAAGCTCCCGTGTCAAATATTGATCCGGTTACCCGACTCCGCAACCACATATAACATCACTAGACGAGTTTCACAGTTCGCATAAGCAAATTTAAATACTGACATGTCATTATGGTGGGGATGGAAAGATGGATATCCACCGCGAGCGTCCTTCCCGTAAGGGCGTGGTGGGCTCTAAGGCCTTACCCAGATACTACAACGAGTTGGATGAGATCTGGATCTCATCCATCACCACGTGCTGCGGAGCTAACATTTGACCTGTCATTAGGGTTATATTCCATGATGCCCAGAGATGCACTGCAGGCCGGTATTACAACATATAACTTAATATTATTATTATTTCGCAGTGCTTCCTACTTTGGCGGGGAATCTACCTAATAAGTATCGGAAGACACGAGGGGGCGTGTATGTAAATCGGCCCTTTAACTATCACTGCTCGGAAACCTCCGATAGTTTCCCAGGGTCGGATCCGGTCAACATGTCGATTGGGAATCCAGACAATTAATAAGCCATGCGGCTGGTGGATCGTGGAAAGAGATAATCACTCAATAAAGACCCTATAGGTAACTGGCCAATTTTACACAACCTTGCCGGTGCATGGGGCTACATACTACAACAACCGGA
This sequence comes from Chaetoderma sp. LZ-2023a, assembly GCA_034401795.1. NCBI lineage: Eukaryota > Metazoa > Mollusca > Caudofoveata > Chaetodermatida > Chaetodermatidae > Chaetoderma > Chaetoderma sp. LZ-2023a. Next base: position 110,338,567 of record CM067367.1, read on the forward strand.
AAAGGGGCATACACTATGCGTCTCTAACGAAGAAATTGTCCCTAACCACTTTAAACCTATCCTATCGAGCTGAATAGTCACGTTTTTTAGTCGGTAACATGTCAGGCTCAAACATTTAGATCATGCTCAGCGACCTTAGTGTAAAATTAATGCTGGGGGGAATCGTGATGCGGATATATATGTGTTGATGTATAGTATTTCCTAGCGTACTGCTGTCTAGAGTTTTTGTAAATAAACAAAACGTATTAACTAGATGACTACTTGCGATATACACAACTAACCAATACACAATTTAACGAATATAATGATTATAAAGTATCACAGGTCATTGGACCCTACAGTGCGGCTAGTTGAAAGCACCCACAGTAAACAAGGATAATATTCACAATAACAGAAATTATAAAGATGCGGTCCTAAGACCGGTAAGGTACCTATTAGTCATCAGTACCATTATACGGAAATAATAATTAATTGTTCAATAGTATAGGTACTTGAGTACCTATTGGTCACAAGTTACTGAAATTGGGGCGCTAATATATGAGTAGCGCGAAATGGCACGATCTCTAAAGCTGGAAAGATTTCCGCAGGAAGACATCCGCAGGCAGGTATCCGCAGGCAGGTCTCCGCAAGCAGGTCTCCGGAAGCTGACTTCTCCAGGCAGGTTGGATACGGCACATTCTCTGGACAGATAACGGAACGGTTCAGGAGATGTCCATTAGATAGTCATTTCCTCATACAGAATCTAAACAGTTTGTTGTAAAGTTTCCGTCCGTCGACGGTAATATGAAAGTTGAAGGCAACCCATTAACAGCTGCTTATATAATATTATGCATGTACAATAACTGGCACACAGTGCGGAATATGTCGCATAGCTCGTGCAGCAGGGGCCAGGGGCCTCAGCCAATCAGCAGCCGAGCAGTAGCCAATCAGCGTGCAGATAGAAGTGGTGACGTGGCTATTACGTACACAGCACATTCCTTATTTATTTATACATACACGCGATTACGACATCAAGAGAAATATTTTGAAAATAATTTAAGGGGATTTTCAACTATAACTCAACCGTTTTCACTTAAGAGATATACTTAGCTCCCTAACACTCTATGATATTTCCTAAATATCAACCTTGACTCAATAACCCCAGATGAAAAAAGATAGGTTCCCTTAATGAGCAGGTACACAGGTGACAGTCAGCCGGATGCCGGCCCCAACCTCGCGCATGGGCAGACTGTCACTGCCTCTTTCTTGACTATATGCCTATACCACATGCTTGTGGTTTTATATCCACTTGCTGAGTTTTGCTCAGAGTGTAAGTGGCAAGGGTAAGAGAAAGGCCTATGTTTCTTCGGAAATGGAGACTTTCAGGTTGGAAATGATAGGGGAGATGAAGAGGACAATAAAAGATTTGGTACCAGAGCTGCTTCGCAGCATGCTCCCTGGGCCGAGTAATTTATTGTCCTCTTCATCTGCTCCCGAGCAGAAAATCCCCACCGCTGATTCTGGTGTCCGTCGTGGTCTGTGGTCCGAAAATGTTCCAGAATCAGTGGTGGCTTCAGTAGATCTTGGAAGGCCCGCCGCCTTGCCAATGGATCCTGAAGCAGGTCTATATGATCCCAGCTCGAGGCTTGCCTCGTCGGTTGATCTTGGACCGGGGCTGCTGGACACAGGCTCATGCCTAGAGTGTTCGCGCCCGAAAGGTACCACCTTCTCTTACGGTACCTACCCTGGCCAGCCCGGGTTAGTGTTCTTTGCTAACCCAGAGGCAGTTTATGATGGCCAGGAGGAAGTGGATTTTCTGCTGGGCTCACCCGTTGAAGCCGTGGACATGGAAATGGATGACCGTGCACCCCTCGCAGTGAGCATGGGGTAGCGTTCATGGCTCAAAGGGTGACCCGGGTTGGAGTGGATGACCGCCATTACCATATACCTCGGCTTGCCGAGGATATGAAGGCAGCTGGTCCGGGTCATGGCGTGGTTGATTACACCCTGCACATTTCCATGGCGCCGGCTCGTGGCTTTTCAGCTGTGGCGCAAGATATTCCTGCTCTCTCAGGCCCGCATGTTTTCCACGGGCAACCAGCAGTATCCATGACTACAGCCCGTGCCTTGTTGAGCACTCGCAGGTGACCACAGAGGAGGACTGGTCTGACACGTGCCAATGGCTGGTAGGCGTGAGGCCAGAGCTCTTGTGTTGATCAGTCGGCAAGCCAGCGGGACCAGTACCCGTGGTTGGCTGGAAGGCCGACAGTTGCCATCTCTGCCATTAGCAGAACATGTAGTGGATATGTTCACGGCGGCAGAGATGTCCATTAAGCCTAATGGATGGCTTGTGAAGGCACCGGCTTGCAGTGGGTGGGGAGAGCGCAGGCTCCTCAAGCGCAGCTAGCCAGGCAGCCGCCCGCGCACCACGTGGCATGAGGGGCGGGCCGTGGTGCGGGCGGCGCAGGCCGTGGCGCGGGCGGCACAGTTTGTGGCGTGCGAGGATCTGGTCATGGTAATCGTGCCTGATGGGCCGATTTCCACAAGAACCATACCAATGCTAGAACCAGAGACAGTCCCACTCTTGCACTGCTTATGTCCACCTCTCTCCCTAGGTGGACCCGTGGGAGGTCGATTGACCTCCCACAAGCAGGAGTGGGAGCGGTTAACCCAGGACCGCTTAGTCTTGCGGTGGCTTTCAGGCGGGTACCAGCCCGACTGGGCGATAGGCCCACCATCGCACCTGTCTCTGGTTTCGATCTGGACTCAATTTCCAAGAGATGTAGATCAACAGTTGTGTATAGAGGAAGAGATAAATTCCCTCATACAAAAAGGAGCAATTCAACCGGCGCAAAATTGCCCGGACTTCTATTCAACTGTGTTTCTAGTGACAAAGAGCATTTGAGGGTGGAGACCAATTCTCAACCTCAAGCCATTGAACAAGTTCATAGACACACCGAGTTTCAAAATGGAACCAGTCAAAACGGTGTTGGCGGGGTTGGAGATGGGATTGTGGATGGCGTCCATAGATCTGAAGGATGCTTATTTCCACATTCCAATTGCGAAGAGTTTTCGTCGGTACCTGAGATTCGCATTCCAGGGCCGACAGTGGGAATTCAAAGTTTTATCATTCGGAATTTCCACGGCTTCTCGGGTCTTTTCCAGGGTGGTTCTTGCAATAACAGCATACCTCCGCAGGAGAAGCATAGCAGTCCACACTTAAATAGATGATTGGCTGTTAAAAGCACACAATCGCGAAAGTTTTGCAGCAAATCTGGAGATAGTTTTGAAAACTCTCACAGACTTAGGCTGAATAATACATTTTCAGAAATCAGAGCTGACTCCATCCCAGAAGTTTGTTTACCTGGGAATGTTCTTCGATCTAGAGATAGAATACGTTTATCCTACTCAGGAGAGAGTAGAAATTCTCTTCTCCTTCGATCAATACTCACCATTCTGTTACTTCTGATATACAGCTGGCCTTGACAGCGGCTCTAGGATTATAGACTTAGAAAGCTTTACAGACTCCTGGGAACCGGGTACTCGGCTCCCAACTGCCGAGTACCCGTTTACCATAGAGCTCATTCTTGTTTGCATAGCAACAAGAGCAATACATGCTTTCTGCATTAAGGCTTTTAGTGGGTTTTTTGTGAAACAAAAGATCTAAGTCTTTAATCTGTGATAGTTTGTGTGTTCGTGAAAGGATAACTAAGGACTATGGAGAATACCGCCGAAGATAACCAGGTTGTATCATTCTTTATTATCCATAGCTAAAAGACTTAGGTCTCTAAATTTCGTTGTGTCGCATGTTCCAATTTCTGACCCCATAGAATCTGGGACGTGTGCTAACAACGATATATGCCAGACGATCGCCTTCTTTAAACCCCAACAGGCGATCGGCAGATATGAAAATAGGTGTTTGCTACGGTATTTCTAACACGAATATCGGCTGACGTCGTTCTCCGTAGGATCCGAGCGGGTGACGTCACACCCGGTCGCTCGGATGTTTATGTGAAGAAAATTTTTTCATTAATTCGCGCATCTTGTTCTGGGTGCTGCGTACTAAAAATGGTACCGGAAACTTTAGAATGATCAAGTTTACGTGCGATCACGATCGGTTTGCAATGATCGGTGGTTTCAAAATTCTTGAGTAGATGCGTGGTCTGCGGTTTTACCGTGTGATACAGCAGTTTGTTATACATTTTGTTGTTTTCTTCACATATCGTGCTGCTTTCGTTAGGAGTATAATTTATATTGATTAGTAAATATACCCCGAATGCTATGCGATATGATTCCTGGAGCCGTTGCACATCCTGGAGGATCTATTATGGGTGTGTTTGATGCCCGCCGCGTTCTTGTCGTCATAATCAATGCGATCGTTGTTGTAATGTGGTGGGGTGCGGGGAGGTTACGGTTAATTTATGAGTCAAAATTATTTGAAAATTAATTGTCTGCCTTCCATCCGGGTCTCGTTCCGCTTGTTTATTGTAGGTTTGTGCTTATTTTATAGGCCAAGCCAGCTCCGCCATCATGTGACGAATGCCATAAGTTTGTCCGTGTAGTGTTCAAGGACCATGCTTGTTTTAGGTGTTCCCTGTGTAATATAGATCATAGGTGTAATGTTTGTGCAGTGTGGTCCGTCGAGATGATGGTTAAGTTCCTTGCCCAGAAGGACTTGGCTGGGTCTGACGCGGGGTCAGGCGGTCCGAGACGAAATCGTGGAGCGCCCGGTTCGGCCGGTGGGGGTGCTCCACGTCCCCAGCTGGAGGTGGCGGAGATGGCACCGCTGGCGTGGTTTGGTCCGGCTATGCAGGGTTTTCTGCATAGCGTTCTGCCCACGCTGGTGTCGTCCCTGCTACCAAAGGTTGGGGGGCAGTTTCTCCCCATGCCTGGTACGGATCCTGTCCTCGGACAGGATTCTGGACTGGTTACCAAGGGGGCTGTCTCGTACGGCCCCCTGGCAGTCCCGTCTGGCTTCGGCCAGACGGGTTCTGTCTCTCTGCGGCCACCTCCGGGTGGTCCAGTAGCGGTGGCCGGTCCGTCAGGTGTGGGAGCCGTCCGCAAGGACGGCTCCACGGTTGACTCGTCTAGTGACGGCTCTTCGGAGTCTGAAGACGAGGAGGCCGAGGAGGAGAGGTTGCTGCGGCCCGTGAAGCCGCAGGTTGAGAATATGGAGGTTGATTCCGTCCTGGACGGAACCGGCCTCCATTTGTCTGGTTTGGCGCAAGCCAGGTCAGCGGCTCCGCCTGCAGCTGAGGCCAATCCGTTACTGTGCACCGGTTCCGGGCGGCTTGGTTTGTCACCAGCCGTCAAGCCTGGTCCGGCTACGGTTCCGCGACTGTTACGGGTCCGTACGGTTTTCCGTGCGGACCTACCCCATGGACCGGAGTGTTTCATGGGGTGGCGGCGGAACCGTGTGGTAGTGGAGTGCCTGGCGTGTCAGCCGTGGCTCCTTGCCGGGAGGCCGTGGCTGGCAGACCCGTGAGCACGTCAACGGGTGACGTGTTTGCGGGGGTGTCTTCGTCGGAGGTAGATTGGTCGGATGCTCTGGCATGGCTAGCCATGGTTGACCCGTCTGTGGTTTCGGCCACGGCCGATGAAGATGCGCCCCGTGCGTCGATTAGGACGGGGATTTTGCCCGCGGCCCGGATCCAGTCAGTGGGACTGGATCCACGGTTCATAGATTTGTTGGATGCTATTTATAGCAAACAACTAATGACCAAGGGTCAGCTCCCTGCGGCCTCCAGGGAGGTGCGGGCAAGATGTCGTATTCCGCGGGGGGAATACGACAGGTATGGTGTAGTCCCGTCGGTCACGGAGGATGACAGATGGGTATTGGGAGTCCAGAGTGCCGGGTCGGGTGGCCCCGGTCCGGCACTAGTGGATAAATCTCAAGTACATCAGGAAGAAGTCCTGTCCCTATGCGATGAGGGTGTGAGGGCAGCGATGAGCGCTGTCAATCATTCTTATCGTCTCCTTCAGTCGGTGTGGGCTGAAGCGGGGGCAGGCCACCCTGTGCCACCTGTGGCGCTTTCATGTGTTAATGACGGCTTGGTGCTGTCAATGGACGCATTGGCAAGGGTGCAAGCGCGAGTGACGAAGTCCAGGAGGCAAATGGTCATTGACCATATGCGTCCGGCTACGGCAGTCAGGGAGCGTCTTCTTGGGACGCCCCTGACAGCGCCTAGCATCTTCGGTGGCCAAGCGCGGGCCATCTTAGAGGACACCGCCAGTATCGCGCAGAATCGGTTAGCGGTAAACCTACAGCTAGAGCTAGTGCAGCAAGCGTACGCACTAGGGGCTGTGGGGAAACCGCTAATGGGACAGCCTTCAAAGAAGCAGAAGAAGCATAAGGGCAAGGCGAAAGCCAGGCCTGTTGCGACTTCTGCTTCAGCTGGGTTTTCAGAGCCGCCGCCGGCGAAGAAGCCCAGGAAGGTTGTAGAGGCGCCTACCCTCCCCAATGTTGCTCCTGACCGCCCTAGGGGCGGGAAGGGCAAGGGTAAGGGTAAGGCCTCAAAGGGCGGACAGAAGGGGCCGAAGCGTACCTGAGGGTACGAAAGCTCCCTTCATATCCGCCTGGACCGCGCCTGTGCGACAGGAACAGCGGTGCCAGTTATACCCGTCGTGCCTAGAACGAAATGGTTCTCACTCTCTCTCGTTAAGAAAGGGGGGGGGGGGTGGACTGCGAGCCGGACAACCCCGTTAGACGTCGAGGCGTCTATGGTGGGTGGAAGGCTCATGCGTTTCGTCGAGGCCTGGCGAGGTGTGACGTCAGACAGTCTGGTCCTGGGATGGTTATCCCAGGGTTACATGCCGGAGTGGTGGGACTTTCCACCACAAAATCTGTCTTTGGCACCTGTCTGGACACCCGTACCAAGGGAGCCAGACAAGTTAGAAGCCGTTCAAAAGGAAGTGTCGGGTTTGCTTCTGAAGGGAGCAATAAAACCAGCAAACCGAAACACTCCAGGCTTCTATTCAAACATGTTCCTTGTCCCCAAGAGCACAGGGGGATGGAGACCCATACTCAATCTCAGGCCATTAAATTGGTTTATCCATACGCCTCGGTTCCAGATGGAAACGCCGAGGTCGGTAATGGCGGGCTTGAGGAAAGGAATGTGGTGTGTATCGATCGATCTGAAAGATGCATATTTCCACATTCCTATGAATCGGAGTTGGCACAGGTTTCTGAGATTTGCGTTTCAGAATCAAGTATGGGAGTTTACAGTTCTCCCGTTTGGCCTGTCGACAGCTCCGAGGGTTTTCACAAGAGTGGTCCTTGCGGTGACAGCGTTTCTCAGAAAAGAGAATGTGGCGCTACACACCTACATAGACGACTGGCTGCTCAAGGCAGACTCGCCAGCCAGGTTGAACGTGGATACTGCTCTGACTCTGAAGTTACTTTCAGATCTAGGCTGGATAGTCAACAAGGAGAAATCCGAGTTGACGCCCACTCAACATTTCGTTTATTTGGGGATGCGATTCGACCTCGAGGAGGGCAGGGTTTACCCGTCAGAGCCCAGAGTGGTGTCTCTGTTAGCCATCCTCAGGAGTTTTCGAGTGGGAAACCACATTCAGGCGAGGCGGTTCCTTCAGATGCTGGGCATGATGGTCTCCATGGAGCAGGTTATCCCGTACGCTGCTCTAATGCGAAGGCCTATCCAGTTGTATCTGATGTCTCTGTGGAAACAGAGAACTGAACCCCTGTCAAAACTGGAGCCAGTTTTGGAGCCGATAATATCGCATCTTCTATGGTGGAAACAGCGTCAGAATCTCCTATTAGAGGTTTCGCTGCACCTACCCCACCCCCAGCTGTCCGTCTACACGGATGCATCGCTGGAAGGGTGGGGTGCCTGCCTGGGAGAACACCGGGTCTCGGGCACATGGACTCTCCCGGAGAGTCAGCTGCATATCAATCTGTTGGAAATGATGGCAGTGGAACTGGCGTTGGAAGAGTTCCTTCCGATGATCAGGGGCAAGGTGATATTGATACGGTCAGACAATTCGACAGTAGTATCATATATAAATCGCCAAGGCGGGACCAGGTCGCCCACTCTGTGCATCAGGGTGTGGCACTTGATTCAATGGTGCTGGAATTACTCCGTTGTTTTGAAAGCAGCTCATATTCCTGGCCGATTGAACATTCTGGCGGATGCTTTGTCTCGCAGACAGAGAATCTTGCCAACAGAATGGTCCCTCCGGTTCTGCGACGGATCTTCGAGCATTGGGGCAAACCCAATGTGGACTTGTTCGCCACAAAGGAAAATGCTCAAATCATGACATATGTCTCGCCGATTCCAGATCCAAATGCCGTCGATACAGACGCTCTGGCGATAAGCTGGAGAGGGATGCACGCTTACGCGTACCCACCCACCATTCTTCTACCGAAGGTATTGGTGAAGGTCAGGGAGGAACCGTGTCTGGTCCTGCTAATAGCGCCGTATTGGCCGAGCAGGGCGTGGTTCACGGATCTTCTAGATCTGCTGGTGGAAAATCCTGTGCAGTTGCCCGAGATTCCGAACATAATCTCCCAGGCCAAGGGACGCTTCCTACACGAGCGTCCCGAAATGTTCAAATTGACTGCGTGGATGTTGTCAAACAACGTTCCACGTCGGAAGGCTTTTCTCGACAGGCTGCTGATTTCAAGTCATATAACAACAAGGTTAACAGATTTGCAGACTGGTGTGAAGAAAAGGGTATTGATACCTTTCAATCCACTATTCAGCAAATAGCACACTTTCTCTGTGAGCTGTTCTTTTCAGGACTAGCTCCCGTCACGGTTGCTGGATACAAGTCAGCTTTGGCATCAGTTATCCCTTGTCTAGCCAACAGGGATAGTCCAGAGGTGGCCCAGTTAAATGTGATGTTGAAGGGAATGAGCAATCTCCGCCCGAGACAACCGGTAGTCATTCCAGCCTGGAGTCTATCTTTAGTGCTTAATGTACTGGCCAAACACCCTTTCGAACCGTTGCGTTCGGCTAGTCTAAAGCATTTGACTCTAAAGGCGGTCTTTCTATTGGCAGCTTCCTCAGCTAGAAGGCGCAGTGAGATCCATGCGCTTTCGGCAGAGAGGAACTGATTTATTCTTTCTGGAGAAGGTCTGCGTCTTCTGCCAAGAGCAGAGTTTATGTCAAAGAACCAATCTTTGAGATATCCCGGCAAACTGATCATTATACCGAAGTTAACTAGGTTTGATCGTGATGCCAGTGTCTGGTGCCCGGTCCGTGCTTTGACTAAGTACAAGAAACGGACTGACTCGTTACGGTCGAACGATAGACATCTGTGGATCTGCCATAAAAAGCCTTATGGCGCCGCATCCATGGATACTATCTCTCGTTGGGTGGTCGAATGCATTCAGACTACTCACGAGATGGCGACTGGGCACCAGGTGCAGGGCGTAAGGGCACACGATGTCAGAGGAATAGACGCCTCGACCGCCCTTTACAATGGTGTTCCGTTAGAGGACATCATGGCCGTTGCACAATGGCACTGTGAGTCCTCATTTACGGATTACTATATGAGGGATGTGTCAGACTCAGCCAATCCACTCGCTTTAGCTGTTTTGAAACGATAGTTAGTGACCACACTGCTTTTCCCCTTTTTTCACTTCGGTAAGAAAAGAACCTAAAGCAGGCATGGTCGGGCGAGAGGATGTCAACCAGATTGTGTCACTGATGGCCGAACCGGTGAATGGTTGGAGGCGGTACGTCTGAAGTCCTGTTATCATAAGGTAATTCAATAAGTGAGAGTTTTTTGTATTATGTATATGTATCATGTTCATTCATTTTATATATTCATGCTCATTCCCAGGCTAATACATGGAATATGCAGGGAGTAGTTAACCCTCTTGGCATATTGGTGTTTTCAGGCGAGATACATGTTCGTTAGTTCTCTCCCTTTTCTTAGGAGGAAAAAGGGGGGGGGGGGCCTGTGACGCGAATGTGATTCGGTTCCGTGAACTTGACGGTCCTTTTAGGTCTCCGTTAGTCAAGTTTGAAGTTTAAAATCTTTCTCCAAGGGGCAAAATTAGCATTTATGGCTTGCCCCTTCCCACCAGGTTACTGATCAAATCTGGTGTATATCAGAAGTAACAGAATGGTGAGTATTGATCGAAGGAGAATGCAGGAAATGTCAATTTCCCTTTCTCCGAGATCTAACAATACTCACCATTCTGTTACGGACCCAGCCTCCCAGCCCCACGGAGGCAAGCCATAGTTTTCTCTTGTTTGGTGGCTATGCAAACAATATGAGCTCTATGGTAAACGGGTACTCGGCAGTTGGGCGCCGAGTACCCGGTTCCCAGGAGTCGGTAAAGCTTTCTAAGTCTATAATCCTAGAGCCGCTGTCAAGGCCAGCTGTATATCAGAAGTAACAGAATGGTGAGTATTGTTAGATCTCGGAGAAAGGGAAATTGACATTTCCTGCAATCTCAGTAATAGTCAGTGTGCAACAGTCATCATCTACTGGCACAGGTTTACTTGAGAATGCTGGGGTTGATGGATTCTCTGGAACCAGTCATTCCACAGGTGGCCCTGCGCAGGCGGCCTATCCAGTTATTTCTCTTGACACAGTGGAACCAGAGGACAGGTTTCCTGGACGCAGAGGTGTCAGTGTTGGAACCTCTTATTTACCACCTTCAATGGTGGATGAAGAGAGAATCTCCTGGCGGGTGTGATGCTCACCCCACCCCACCCTCAAATAACGATGTACACAAATGCATCAATTAAGGGATGGGGGGGGGCTTGCCTGGAAGAAGCCACAGTATCAGGGCTTTGGAATCTGGATCATTCACAGGAACATATAAGACTACTGGAATTACGAGCAGTAGTTCTGGGCCTGGAACATTTCTTAGAGATTGTATAGGGCAAGATTGTTCTAGTTCGATCAAATAACTCGACAGTAGTGACTTACATAAACCGCCAGGGCAGAACAAAGTCGCCCAGTCTCTGTATGATGACTTGGAAACTGCTTTGCTGGTGTCTAGATCACATGATCACCTTGAAGGCAGTTCACATTCCGGGAAGGCTAAATCTGTTAGCAGACTCATTGAGCCGAAGGATGAGTGTTTTGCCTATGGAATGGCAACTAAATCAATGTGTGGCGGACTGTCTGTTCGACCACTGGGGGAAACCCAACATAGATTTGTTCACAACGAACAAGAATGCGAAGATGACGACATACGTCTCTCCGATTTCAGATCCGAGCGCTGGATCTAAGCAAGTTTCCCATCCCTCCATTGATGCATCTGTGTACATCGTTACTTGAGGGTGGAGAGGTGTGAGCATCACCCCCACCAGGAGATTCTCTCTTTTGATCCACCATTGGAGATGGTGAATAAGAGGTTCCAACACCGACACATCTGAGTCCAGTGAACCTGTACTCTGGGTCCACTGTGTCATGAGAAGTAACTGGATAGGCCGCCTGTGGAATGACTGGTTCCAGAGAAACCATCAACCCCAGCATTCTCAAGTAAACCTGTGCCAGGACATGACGACTGTTGCACAATGACTGTATCACGGAGATGAGTACTTCTACCCTCTCCTGAGTAGGATACCCAATTACCCATATTCTATCTCTAGATCGAAAAACATGCCCAGGTAAACAAAGTTCTGGGATGGAGTCAGCTCTGATTTCTGAAAGTTGATTATCAAGTCGGTGAGAGTTTTCAAAACTATCCAGATTTGCTGATAGACTCTCTTGATTGTGTGATTTTAACAGCCAATCGTCTATGCACGTGTGGACTGCTACGCTTCTCCTGTGGAGGTATGCTGTTATAGCAAGAACCACCCTGGTGAAGACCAGAGGAGTCGTTGAAATTCCAAAGGGTAAAACATTGAATTACCACTGCCGGCCCTGGAATGCAAACCTCAAGATATCTCCTCGTCATTGGAATGTGGAAATATGCATCCTTCAGGTCTATTGATGCTGTCCACATTCCCTTCTCCAACCTTGCCAACACTGTTTTTACTGCTTTCATTTTGAAACTCGATGTGTCTATGTACTTGTTCAATGGATTGAGGTTGAGAATTGGTCTCCACCCTCCAGTGCTCTTTGTCAATAGAAACACGGTTGAGTAGAAGCCCGGACAATTTTGTACCGGTTGAATTGGTCGTTTTAGTATGATGGAATTTTTTTCCTCCTCGATACACAATCATTGACCTGGATCTCTTGAATTTTGAGTCCAGATGGTGACCAGTGACAGATGCGATGGCGGTCCTATTATGGTATCCGACTGAAAGCCATCGCAAGACTAACCAGTTCTGAGTCAACCGCTCCCACTCTTGCTTGTGGGAAGGGCCAGACAAACCCCCCACTGGCCCACCTAGGGAGAGAGGTGGACATAAGCAATGCAAGAGTGGCACTGTCTCTAGAAGCACTGGAATGGTTCTTTCTGTGGCAACCAGCCCATCAGGCATGGTTATCACAACCAGATCCTAGCGCGCCACGGCCCACACCGCGTTGTGCGGGTGGCTGCCTGGCTGGCAGCGCTGGAGGAGCCTGTGCCCCCACACTTGCAGTAGGCCTGAGCTGGTGTGGCCGCTGCCTGTGCTGCACTGGTGGCTGGTCTCTGACCTGACCACCACCACCTTGGGCCTGCTGAGGATGGTACAAAGGGGGCGCCACGCGAAAACGCTCCCTATGGGGCACCTCAAACTGCTCGCGTAGCGCCCTCTGGTTATTTACCAGAGTAACCGTCTCCTGGAGGTGTTTACATCCCTCATCTCCAAAAGAGACCAGGACCTGACATAAGCATCCGCAGCAGCCTATTGTATAGATCCTGGGATGGGCACAAATTGTCAGGCGCAAAAGTGTGGCTCGCCCAGACAATCCTGGTAAATGGTAACCGACCGCATCATACAATCCAGAGCCAGGTTAATACCATTCTGGATGGTTCTTTGAACAGAGACAGGACTTAGGCACCACACCGTACTTCTGGTACATTCATCTAGGTCCATGGTCACAGCATTCTCGGGTTACCCCAGCAGAAAATCCTCATCTGCCTGGCCAGAAAGATTAGACTTCGGTTAGCAAAGAACGCTAACCCGGACTGGCCAGGGAAGGTACCGTAAGAGAGTACAGTACTTATGGAGCATGGATGCTCCAGGTAACCTGTAAAGCGTACCTGCCCCAAGATCTAGCAGCGAGGCAAGCCTCCAGCCGGCATCATTAAGGGCTGCCCCTGGATCTATCGGCAAGGCAAGCCTTAAGCTGGGATCAACTGGGGCCACCTCTGAATCTCTAGCGAAAGCTGGCAAACCCTACTGACCAACAATCAATGACTGTGGGCACAAAAACAAAGAGAGATTAGAATTTCATAGCACCAAAATAATATTTTACCAGTTTACAAGGCGCCTATAGCGTCCAACACGTATCACGGAAACACATGACAAAGTATAACATGACGCAGATTAGACAAAATTGTAATAGAATTCACCCGATGACTTGTTCCTGGCATGGCCTTAGATGATGTCGCACGTTCAGACATAATCAGGGCATTCCAAACAATCCAAAAGAGTGAAGACAAACGCAAAATTGAGCTCTGGAAACTAATAAGCATGTGTCTCTTTACTCTTTAGACAATAAATTTCTTTAAACCCTACAGCTTGATCTTGATTGGTTATGGCGAAACAACCAAACTGTTTAGAAGATCCTGTGATAGTTTGTTCAAATCCCTTATGGTACTGGGAATATAGCTGAATTTAAAGACGTCAGTTCTTGCGTAAACTTGGTTGAAGTGGCTGTTGTGCATGTTTTTGGTTTTCCGAATTGGAGTCTGTAGACTGTCTAATGATATCTTTCCTTGTTGCTGTAGACCTTTGTAGAACAAAATAAGGCGGTTTTGTTTCCTTCTGTCTGACAACGGTGGGAGTTTTAGGGTTTCCATTATATTTTTCATACTACCTGGTTCGCAGCAATAGTTTGAGGTGATAAATCTCAAGCACGTTTTTGCACATTTTCTAGTTTGTCCTGAAGAGTTATCTAATGAAGGTCCCAAACTGTACTTGCATATTCCAGAACTGGTCTAATCAGTCCCATGTGTGCTTGAAGTCTGATTTCTTGGGAACAGAATGATAAATTTCTCTGCAATAGTCCTAATGCTCTGACCGTTCTGTATGATTTGCTGCAGATCTCAGTGATGTGTTTGTTCCAGCTTAGGTATCCGATTTCCTCTGTCACCTGTATGATGCCTACAGCCTCAAGCCTAACTATTTCTGGCCATAAGTCCGCTTTAATGTCAGTTATCCCTTGCTTGGCTAATAGGGGAAGTGATGGAAGTATGCAATTTGAATACTTAATCAAAGGCATGGGTAATCTAAGACCGTCAGTGATTCCAGCTTGAAGTTTATCCCTAGTGCTCCATGTACTAGCTGATAAACCCTTTCAGACACTAAGTTTCATTGCTATGAAAATGTTGACACTTAAAAATGTTTTTCTAAAACTAATAGCTGCAGCCTGGGCAAGGCGTAGAAGTGAAGTTCATGCCTTATCTTCCGAGCCAGACCATTATGTGGTTACAGGGGAAGGCCTCACACGTCTACCTATAGGGTTAATTTCATGGCCAAGAATCAGTCATTGAAATATCCAGGTTAGCCTAGGCTTGCACGATTTCGCGATTTAATCAATTTTTGACGATGTAATTGAAAAAAAATCAAAAAACCGTGGTAAAATTGAGCAGACTATAAGATTTTAAAACTCACCATTCAGCAATAAAAGAATACAGTTATAATCCATTCACGCATTAATCCATTGTGTTTTTTCTGTTCACTACATGTAAGTCCTAATCAAAACACAAAGCTCTATGGTAAACAAGCTAACAATAGCGAAGTAACACCTTTGTCATCACCTGCTAGTTACACTGTCGAATCGCCATATAATTTTCTTTCTTTCGCTGCAGACCCTGGGTCTGTCGTGAAATACCAAGTATATACTTAGTTACAGAGTGTTAGGCAATACTCACTGAACAATGAACATAATTATTTTTAATTCTTTTAGCAATTCAGGCTGTGTACTGATTTTTCCTTTTTGATTCGGTTGTCATGCATAGTTAAAGAAAATAACGCAACAGTATTCCAGATTGTTGTATTTTGAACTGTGCATTCTGTTGATTACGCTTAAATGTAAATCGTACATTCTGAAAGCAACTATAAACTGCACTATAAGATTAGTTTACGCTGTTGCTATCGTACCTACTCAAAGCTACCGTCCTATGTATATGGGTTGCACAGTATCCCCCCGGGTACTAATATTAGCGTCTTCGTGCTACTCGGGTAAAGACCTAAACTCGTCCTACAAAGGGAGTCCATAAGTGGAAACTGATACATAATGTGATTTATATTTTTTCTCGACAAAATTTTTTTATGTACAATTTTGATGAAATGAACAATGTTTATTAAACTATACGCAATATTTAGGCGGTCCCAATTAATAATTTCACTCCCGCGATGATGGATATAAGGTATACATTAAGCATAGATGTAGGATAGTAAGAATTTGTCGCATGAAATTGTGTTCTAATTTCGTGCTATTTTTATACCCTGCCAAAAAATTTGGCGGGGTATTATGTAATGGCGCCATCTGTCCGTCCAGGCGGTCGGGCCTGCGGGCAACAGAGTGGTTTCCGGATGATAACTCTGTTACCATTTGTCGGATCGCATTGAAACTTCATAGGGTGGTTGGACTAGGTCTTGGGAAGAAACCTATCGAAATCGACGATGATCCGAAATCCAAGATGGCAGCCAGCCACCGGTGGCCATCTTGAAAATTGGTTTCCGGATGATAACTCCGTTACCGTTTATCGGATCGCTTTGAAACTTAAGGGGGTGGTGGGACTAAGACTGGGGAAGAAACCTATCGAAATTGACGAGGATCCAAAATGGCCACCAGTAGCCATCTTGAAAATTGGTTTCTGGGTGATAACTCTGTTACCGTTTATCGGATCACTTTGAAACTTCATGGAGTGGTTGGACTAGGACTGTGGAAGAAATTTCTCAAAATTGACGCTGATCCGAAATCCAAGGTGGCTGCCAGCTACCGGTGGCCATCTTGAAAATTGGTTTACTGGATTATAACTCCATTATCGTTTATCGGATCGCTTTGAAACTTCATAGCGTGGTTCCACTACCTCTGGGGAAGAAACCTATCAAGATTGACAATGATACAAACTCCAAGATGGCTGCCAGCTACCAGTGGCCATCTTGAAAATTTGTTTCCAAATGATAACTCCGTTACCGTTTATCGGATCCCTTTGAAACTTCATAGGGTGGTTGGACTAGGTGTGAAGAAGAAACCTATTGAAATTGACGCTGATCCAAACCCCAAGATGGCCCCCAGCCATGGGCTGCCATCTTGAGTTGGTTTCTGAATTTCATTTATTGGATCACTTCCTACGGTCATTGGAATATGTCTGGTGAAGAAACTTATCGAAATTTATAATAATCCAAAATCTAATATGGCCGCCAGTCAGTGGCAGCCATCTTGAAAATTGGTTTCCGGATGATACCTCCTTGACCGTTTAACGGATCGCTTTGACACTTCATAGGGATGACTGGTCTGATGGGGCTGAGGAAGAAATAAATATTTTCTGATAGCTCTCATTCATTGGTTTGCCATCATGGCGGGGTATTATGCGCCGTTTGCGGAGCTCTTGTTGTATCATTTATTTCAACTTTTTCTCAGTTTCCGTGACTTGTTTATACTTTTGGGAATGCGGACCTACAATTTAATCGAAAATTGTGATTTTTTAATATAAAATCGATCGCGATGTTGCAAAGCAAAAATCGTGCAAGCCTAGGTCAGCCTATTGTTTTTCCAGCTTTGACTAGATATGATCCTAGTCCAAAGGTATGGTGTCCTGACCGTGCATTCAAAAAGAACAATCTCTTAATCAAACAAAAGTTTCAACATTTCAATTAATGTTCATTCACTGTATTCACCAAACTGTAACGATAATGCTGTCAATACAGATTCTGAAACTTATGCCTCCCTTTGATTTCAACCTCTCAGACCCCCCCCCCCCCCCCCCCCCCCTCAACATGGCAACTGTCAGTCTATTAGATAACGGTCTAGGCTTTAGCCCTACGGTCTCCGAACCAAACATGGGAAGCCTCTATACTGACTTACAGGCTTTTTTCAGACGCATGCGTCTTAAACATTTCTTCACCCCCACACCCACCGCATGCACTCATACAACAGGGAACCGGCACAACAATCCCTCCACCGATATCGGTTCCACCAATATTTGAAGACGTCATAGCATACCCTGTGAACTCTCCATCAGAGGACTATTAAATCTTCTAAAACTTGTTCTTGAATGCAATAACTTTGAGTTCAATGGCGAACCTTACCTCCAGATAGGAGGAACTGCCATGGGAAGCAAGGCCGCCTGCACCTTTGCATGCATTTTCATGGCCGACCTAGAGCAAAGGTTGCTACAAACCCCCACACCAGCCAGCGCTGTATGTTAGGTACATAGATGACACCTTCATAATCTGGGAACACGGCAAAACAGCCGTAGAAGAGTTCGTCACATACATGAATGAAGCACACCAGAGGATCAAATTCACCATGGAATGCTCAGAAACACAAGTCTCTTTTCTGGACACCCTGGTCAAACAAACACAGGAACATTACATCATCTTTGATCTCTACACAAAACCGACAGACACTCATGGCTACCTTCTATAATTCAGCTCATCCCTCAACCTGCAAGGACTCGTCCCCCATACGAACAATTCCTTAGATTGAGATGCATCTGCACGCTCATAGAAGACTATGACAAGAACAGTATCCTCCTACAAGAACATTTCGAAGCACGAGGATACCCCACAGGCATCGTGAATGAATCCAGGGCCAAAGCAAGATCACAAGACAGACAAATCCTCCACCCACCACCAAAATCCTCCACCCACCACCAAAATCCTCCACCCACCACCAAAAGCAACCGCCAAAACCCATACACAAAGGCCAATCTTTGTATGTGAGTTCACAAGGACAGGCATTTTCTTGAAGAAAACCATAAAGAGGTACTGGCCAATTCTGGAAACTAGCAACAAATACGGAATTGCATTTCCAGAAACACCACTGTTTGGATACAGGAAGAACAAAACAGTCAAAGACATGATTGTCAGGGCCAAACTCCCATCAGAGAATGCCCCTGTAGCACACAGAAACCCCCTCATCGCATGCAAAACAAAAAAACTGTAACATGGGCCTATCCTACAAGGCTGGACCAACATGCCCACCATAAGCAGACACACCCAGTACATTGTTATTGACCTTTTTAGAATAGGTGTTCCTCCAGCTCATCTTTCAAATCAGAGAAAGCAAACCACACAATTTATAGCGATGTCACCACGTTTGCCGCTGACATCAATCTATGACGTCATACCCATTGTCATCACTAAGCATCTTTTAAAGATGCTTTCGAAAAACGGCATCCCCGTATGGACACAAGCGCAAAAGCTACGTCTCCCTCTAATTATATGAAATAACAACAAAGACACATACTCTCCAGGTTGTCGTGTTATCTTCTTTATTTTTCATTTATTTTTAGCTCACCTGGCCAGAATGGCCAAGTGAGCTTATGCCATGGCAACCGTCCGGCGTCCGTCTGTCCGTCAACCTTTCTTTAAACCACTTCTTCTCAAGAACCACTGGGCCGATTTCAATTATATTTGGCATGAAGTATCCTTAGGGCATAGGGATCCAAGTTTGTTCAAACAAAGTCGATCGGCCAATTTGGCCGGTGGCCATCTTGGATTTTGGCCGATTTTAGGAAATGGCTTTAAAAATCTTCTCCGAAACCGCTTAGTGGATCGATTCAAAACTCACGAAATATCATATAGGGCAAGAGCTGAACCAAATTTGTTCGAAGGAACTTGATTGGCCAAATGATTCAGCGGCCATCTTGGATGACCTAGTTTTCGTGAAAATGACTTATTCTGCAGAACCACTGAACGGATCGGGCTGAAATTTTGGGGATATGATTATTGACTAAGGGCCATTAAAGTTTGTTCATGGGAAGTTGATAGGTAAAAAACATGGCCGCCGTGCACCAATCAAATTTTAGCATGTTTGGCTGCCATATTCAATTTTTTTATTTGATGGATTTTGAAGCCGAAATTTGTTTTCTTAACTCCGCTTACTTGTCAGTCAGCTGTCGTATAGCAATGACCCCATCTGCCTTCTGTATGTCCGTCCATCCATCTGTCTGTCTGTCACCAACAATGGCGGCTCATTTTGTTATTTTTTTATGGATTGACACCGAACTTGGTCACAATGTTAATGTCAGCATCTAATATCTGTGTTGTGAAAATGAAACTGATAGGATGTCAAATGCCAGAGTTATCACTCCTTAAATATTTGCTGTGTCAATTTCATAGGGCAAATACAGGTTTGTTCCCACCGTCCATTGATTTATCACCATGTCAGATTTTATTGCCAAACTAGATATTAAATTCCAATTAACAGATTAACCTTTCCAATACTGCCGAAATATTTAAGATATGTATTATGTGCTCTGACATCTATGCTCTTAAAAATATTTTGAAATATACTTGATTGAAAGTTGTTGCTGCCTTAGGCAGCAATGAAAGTTGTTGCTGCCTAAGGCAGCAATGACTTTCTACTTCGAATAATACTTACCAGATGTACTATTATGATAATGTCTATTATCTAGTCTAGCTCAAAATAAACAATTAAAACTCCGCACTCTCCTGGTCCTGCCCATACTGTGTCCGAGAATACCATAGCCGCAGGTACCGAGTCAATTCCCAATCACAGTTAGATTCGTCTATTTTGCGACTTGAGAAAGTCACGTTTTGTCAGAGCTCTTAAAATTTTCAATTTTAACTGATTTAAGTGTTGTTGGAGTGTGTTACTGTTGGCATCATGGAAGAAAAAGGGAAATCATCACAGGGGCAGGTTGTATCAATCTAGAATTTATACATTCGTGCCATAATGACTGTTTGAAATTTCCTTAAATTGGCACATTGTTTTAAAATGTTAGCCATTGTTGGAGTCGCTTCTGTACCCGTTAACTTTTAGTTTAATTCGGGTACTCGGTTAATTTTCTCTTGCGACTCGGTTCCTCTTAAGATGGATGCGCCCTTGGCCAAGATGGCGGCGCCCATGAATTATGTCGCTCTTGGTTTGGTGTGTCTATTAGCTTTCGCTTCATTGTCGAGGGTGTTTGTAGCGATCGGCGATGTAGCCTTGGTTATTTAACGTTAGTTAAAGGCTGAGTTGTGTGGTTTTAAAAAAAATTTTCACTCAAAAAAGTTTCAAATGTTTCCTGCCTAAGAACTTGATTATCATTAATTTAAGAGAAAGTTAATGTGTTTAAGAAATCTTAACTATCAAGTCGATTGTGCGCATTGCTCGTCATCATTTGTCATGTGCAGCGTTGTAATTTTTCTCTGTGTTCGCAGAAACCTAAGAATCTGGACACGTTGTGCCAGAAGTGCAACAGGTTCATGAAGCGGAAGTACTTGGGAGATCACTGTGTGGCATGCGCTCAGTGTAAGGTCGGCAGCCCTTGTGATGTGTGCGTGAAGTGGTCGTCGGCAATGGTGGCAGAGTTTGACAGGGATCGACGTGCGAGGCTGGAGAGGATCGCGAAGGACAAGGCAGCGAAGTTGCAGCAGGCGTCTCTTATGGGACTTGAAGGTCATCTGAATGAACGAATGGATTCAGCGCTGGGCGTATGGGCGGCCCAGTTCAAGGCGATGTTTGACTCGTTGCAGTCCACGGTCCCGGTGAGGCAAGCTGGTGCAGGACAACCATTAGGTGGTCCGGCTAGTTCTGCTGAGGGTCATGCACCTGCCCCTTCTCTGTCCTTGGCTCAAGAGCCGACGATAGAGGAGGACGATCTGCTGCTAATGGAAGATTCCGGCATGCCGGATATTTCGATGACGGCAAGGCCTAGTACGTCCCAGGGGTCGCCCTCGGGATTTGTACGGGTTTGCCAGGCGGATGGTGATGTCGACGTTCCGTCGGGCATATTCCATCCGCTGTTTGTGCAACCGGAGATGCCGGCGGAGCCGTGTTTTGCGGTTCCTGCTGGTATCCCGGCGGCGTTAGGTGCGGCTCCTATCGGAGTGACGGTACCAGCCGTAGTTAAGGCGGCCGTAGTCCCGGATCCCGTGCGGGAGCCGATGGACTGCGGGGAATCCGGGTCTGGCGATTCGTTAGACACCGGTGCCGCTGGTAGTCGCGTTATGGATGCGTTCTGTCCTGGCAGAGACGCATATCATAGCGTTCAGCAGGGATCGTCGGTGGCCCTCTCATCTAAGGGAGAGAGGGAGGATGAGAACGGCAGTTCTTTGATGGACGAGTCCGTTTTCTGCACCGAAGCTGAATGGGTGCAGGTCCTTGGATGGATGACCAATCGTCTCGGGTTGGCATCTGATCTAGGATCTCAGCGCGATCCGGCGATGGAACGGATGTCAGAGCGTGCGGCTAGTGCTCTGTCAAGTGGCTCTTCTGCCATGCCGACACTCCCGTTGGATATGCAGACTTCTGACATGTTGGAAGTTGCGGCATACCGTCTGGTTCAGCCAGACTATGCATTACCAAAGGCCCCGAAGAGGATAAGGAGTAGGGTCCGTTTTCCGGAGCTGGCTTATCATCAGTACGCCCGGGTTCCACGGCTTTCCGTTGCGGAACGAGAGGCGCTGAATAGGCCGTTGGCTGGAAAGGCTAAGGGGCGGTCATGTCCTTTGGTTTCTCAGACCAACAAAGACCCGTTCAATGAGCTCACGCTCATTGAGGATGCGGCAAGGGCAGCCATGGCTGCGCTGTCGCACGGGTGTACCGTCTTGCAGGGTATGCTGGACTGCACGGCGGAAGGCGGACAGGTGCCAGAGGCTGCTCCCGGAGTTGTTCGGGACACCATGCGCCTGTCTCAGGATTGCCTGGCCAGGGTGATCACTGGAACGTTGGCAGAGCGACGGGGAATGGTTCTCGATTGTGTAGAACCAGGACCGGAGATGAGGGCTGCATTATCTTCTGCGCCCTTCATAGGTCCAGGCTTGTTCGGCGGCTCGGCACGGCAAGCGCTCTCCAAGGTTGCGTCAATGGTGGCGGAGCAAGAAGTGGTCGGCAAGTCGTGGAAGTCGACTAAGAGGACTCAGCTGCAACAGTCCTACCGTCAACATAGACAGGAGCAGCAGAGGCAGCGTCCTAGATCGCCCTTCCGTCCTTCTGGCCGTGATGCCCATAGGCCATCCGGCTCACAAGGACCTGGCCGTTCATCCTCATACAAGTCCTCTAGTAAGAGGCCGTATGAGGAAGACAGGAAGGGTGGCGGTTCGGGCCGAGGCGGCTACCGTAAGGATAGCCGTGGCGGCGGTTCCGGACCGTCGTACCACAAGAAGCCGCGGGGCGGCCGTGGGGCTCGTTCCTGATGGGTTTCCGGCGGAACCACTACCGATGGCTTTGGAGACAGATGGAGTCGAGAATCTTCACCCAAGCAATTTAGCGTCTTATCGGCTAATCTTGACCGACAATTGTGTGCAGATTCCTTCCGTCGGAGGCAGACTTCAGCTATTCCTAAACCAATGGGAGCAGGTCGTGCGCGACTGTTTAGTTTGTCAGTGGATAAGAAACGGCTACGATCCGGACTGGCTCATCCATCAATCGTTAGTTCCGTTAACCTCGACTCCAATATGGACTCCTGTTCCAAGGGAATCAGATCGTCTAGACGCCATTTGGTCAGAAATACAATCTCTTCATCAGAAGAAGGCCATTCATTTAGTCAAGGATCAGTCTTCTCTGGGCTTCTATTCGATCATGTTCCTCGTTCCGAAGTGTACCGGAGGATGGAGACCAATTCTCAATCTCAAACCGTTGAACAAGTTTATTCTTTCTCCCAAATTTCAGATGGAGACGGTTGCAGCAGTAATGACAGGGCTGAGGAAAGGCATGTGGGGAGTGTCGATAGATCTGAAGGATGCATATTTTCATATTCCAATGTCAATTCCTTTTCAGAAGTACCTTCGCTTTGCATTCCAAGACAATGTTTGGGAATTCAATGCTCTCCCGTTCGGCCTGACCACAGCTCCGAGGGTCTTCACCAAGGTGGTTCTCGCCATGACTTCTTTACTTCGCAGGAGAAACATAGCTGTTCACACGTACATAGACGACTGGCTGCTGAAGGCGGGGAATCCAGTCACTCTGCGCAGCAATCTGCAGGTAGTCCTAGCCTTATTAAAGGATCTAGGGTGGATTGTAAATCTAGAGAAATCAGAACTGACTCCATCCCAGGAGTTTGTCTATCTGGGAATCTTTTTCAATCTCAGGGACGGCGTAGCTTTTCCGGCGGAGAGCAGAGTCAGAAGCCTGATTGCAGTTTTGGAGTCTGTTTCTCTAGGAGCCTATCTGACGGCGCGCCAGTTTCTCAGGATACTGGGGTTACTAGTATCTCTGGAGAAGGTGGTTCCATATGCGGCACTCAGGCGCAGGCCAATTCAGATGTATCTAATGTCATTCTGGTCTCAGAAAACGGATCCGTTATCTCTGAGGATTCCAGTCAAAGAACCATTGATATTCCACCTTCAGTGGTGGTTATCCGAACAGAATCTCCTGCGAGGTGTTCCTCTACAACCTCCTCAACCTCAGATGTCCATCTTTACGGATGCATCGTTGACGGGTTGGGGAGCGGTATTGGACAATCAGTCAGTGTCAGGGGAATGGGATCGGACCAATGCGCAGAGACATATCAATGTGCTCGAACTATTAGCGGTGGTATTTGCACTTCGAAAGTTCGAGAGCCTAATTCAAGGTAAAGTTGTCCTAGTAAGGACAGACAACTCGACAGTGGTGTCTTATTTGAACTGCCAGGGCGGGACGAGATCACCAGAGTTGTGTATGATGGTTTGGAACCTTCTGCTGTGGTGCCAAGAGAAGAATATTATTCTTCGGGCAGCACACATTCCAGGAAGATTGAACATCCTAGCGGATGCTCTCAGTCGAAGGACGGTTTGTCGTCCGACGGAATCGCAGCTCAACCAATCGGTAGCGGAGGTTCTATTCAAACAATGGGGCAAGCCAAATGTCGACCTGTTTGCGATGAATCAAAACGCAAAGATGGTCACTTACGTGTCACCGATCCCGGACCCGCTAGCCTTAGCAGTAGACGCACTGGCAATAAGTTGGGAGGGAATGTACGCGTATGCGTACCCTCCAACAATTCTCATCCCGAAAGTTGTGGCAAAAATAAGAGAGGGGGAGTGCCAGGTACTACTGATCGCCCTGTATTGGCCAGGCCGATCATGGTTTACGGATCTGCTGGACCTTCTGGTCTGCAATCCAGTCTCTCTGCCAGACACAAGAGATCTAATCTCTCAGAACAAGGGTCTGTACCTCCACAACAGACCGGAAATGTTCAAATTGACTGCATGGATGTTGTCAAGCAGCGTGCAATTGAGGGTGGTTTTTCTGAGCAAGCAGCGAAGTTTGTTGCTTCAGCCAGAAGGGTTTCAACCACAAAGACATATAATTATAGAATCAACAAACTTGCACAGTGGTGTGAGAGAGGAGATATTAATCCCTTTTCTGCATCTGTTCAACACGTAGCAGATTTTATCTGTCATATATACGAAGTTGACAAACTTGTACCTTCTACCCTAGCAGCATATAAGTCTGCATTAGCTTCAGTCATTCCCAGTCTCACTGTTGAAGGGGTGGAGAATGACACCTTGAATGAAGTTATCAAAGGAATGAGCAATCTGCGACCTAGACAGCCAATTCCTATCCCATCATGGAATCTATATCTTGTTCTACAGGTTTTAGGACAGGCTCCTTTTGAACCGATTAGATCTATTGATATTAAACTGTTAACTATTAAATCAGTTTTCTTGGTTGCAGCAGCGTCGGCGAGAAGGAGAAGCGAAATTCATGCGCTTTCTGCCGAACAAGACCGTTTTGTCGTCACGGGTGAAGGTTTACGACTACTTCCACGTCTTTGTTTCCTGTCAAAGAATCAGTCACTTAAATATCCAGGACAGCCGATCAATTTGCCAAGTTTAACTAGACATGATACAAACTCTTCTGTGTGGTGTCCTGTCAGATGTCTTAAAATGTATAAGAAACGTACTAATGAGTGGAGAGATGACCCGAAATCTCTGTGGTTATGTCTCAAAGCTCTCCATTTACGTGCCTCGAAAGATACTATTTCTCGTTGGATAGTTGACGCTAGGAAAGCAAATTGATCATGCGAATGCCCATCAGGTCCGAGCACTAGCAGCATCATCGGCCCTTTATAAGGGTGTCTCATTAGAGGAGGTGATGTCTGTAGCACAATGGCATGCTGAGTCGTCATTCACTGATTTCTACCTTCGCGACATCTCCAGCTCACTTAATCCGGTAGCCGTCGCCAATCTGTCAAACCTAAACTAAGCCACGTCCGACCACTACTTCGCACACATCACTAAAGTCTTCCGCCTACACTGAACAAATGCTATGCACATGACTGAGTACGACCGTGGATTGGGCCAAGCTCCTGTGATGATCAAGAAAAGATCAAGCACTCAAAATGGTGAGTGTTTACATTAATTAAGTGACTATAAATATATTTACTTACAGTCGAAATACCAGACTGCTTAGGTAAATAGTCTGGTACAAGAGTATTCTTATCCTATCAACCAGACATTAGACTCATTCCAATTTGAAAATCTAGTCTATATACTGATATTTTTTCAAAGTTAGAAGTTGTAGTAGCTTCTTTGCACTCTACTGGACTGCCCTAGCTGAGACTTGGGGCTGACACGGGTCTGGTGGGTGTTGCATCCCCAGTGACAGCCCTCTGAATTTTGTGCGGACAAAAGAGGGGGGGAGCGCGGTCTAGACCATAGAAGTTTAGCACTCTATGAGTCAGATAGCAGAACTCAAGCGTATGCCAGGGTTCTAGTCTCTTCACAACATTCTCCGTTGGATGGTTGATGAGTGCTGGTTCGAGCCTCACCTCCTCCCACCGGCATTTCCTGGCTGTCGAAATCCGGAGTTTATCATAATAGTACATCTGGTAAGTATTATTCGAAGTAGAATCAAAAAAGCATCCGCTTTTGTTTCTACGAGAATTCTTAATACTTACCAGATGTACTATGGCCCTTCCTCAGCCGCCCCGCTGAGGTGAGGCTGAGCTGCTTTCGCAGTTTGCCAAGGCAAACATAAGACGAATCTAACTGTGATTGGGAATTGACTCGGTACCTGCGGCTATGGTATTCCCGGACACAGTATGGGCAGGACCAGGAGAGTGCGGAGTTTTAATTGTTTATTTTGAGCTAGACTAGATAATAGACATTATCATAATAGTACATCTGGTAAGTATTAGGAATTCTCGTAGAAACAAAAGCGGATGCTTTTTTGATTCAGTCAAATTATTTTAAAAATCAACTCCAGCTCACCCTACCCCTGCTGCTAACTTGGTGATTCAGCCAGATGCGCATGTGTTAAATGGATTGTGTGGTGGTGGGGAATAACCTGCTATAAAGACCACCTACCTGCCTTTAGAGACCATTTTCTTCAATTGTATTTAAACCTCCTGACTGAGTTTTTGCTGACGACATATTCCAAAGGTTATATCTCTGAACCTGATAAATATTTTGAAAACAATTGGACTGAAAGTCGAATTGTTTTCAAATTATTCAAGAAGTCAAGAGCTTTTGAAAATTGAAATTATTGTCTGCACTGGCTTGCAGCAGTGAGACAGTTAAGAAACCATCTGTCGTTAGCACTGATATCATCTATTTTCACTTAAACATTGTTCAAAATCACTAATGCAACAAAACCAGTCCAGAGATTGTTGTCAATATCTCGAAAACTAAACCGTTTGGCTGAAAGTCATTGGAAGTGGCACCGATGGATGTAAAACTTAAGTAAGATTAATTGAAATGCCAGGTGAGCGATACAGGCCCATTGGGCCTCTTGTTTGAAGTATAAATTATACATAATAATACATAACTATACATTGATTCTGCGGAAACTTGATATTTATCTTAGGATCTCCCAAGACCAATAGAGGACAACTAACATAACTTCTATTCAGATATCAAACACCCACAAAATAGATGCCATTTCAGAAAAAAGTGGAGTCCAAAAATGCCCACTCCCAGTTGACAAAACTATGCCTCTGATAAGTTCCACTCAAGGATCGAAGCGTCATGAAGTCTGAATCAAACAAAATCAGTGATGACTACCAATGATCATTACCCACGACTAAAGGAGCAATACCCCCATAACTTCTTGACCAGAAGAAATACCCAGAAACTTGTCACCAAAATGACCCCCAACTAGCAAAAAAACTTCAACAGCCAAAAAGTTTTTTCCAAACCACCAAATTTGGCAAAACCGGCAAAAAAATGACAACCGGGAAAAATGACCACAACCGGCAAAAATATTTTTTCTACCACCAAAAATGGCAGAACCGGCAAAAAACTTACAACCGATAAAAATGCCTTTTACCGCCAAAAAGTTTCAACAAACACCAAAAAAGGCATCACCGGTAAAAATTCACAACCAGTAAACTTGACCCCAACCGGAAAAAACTAGGTCAACCGGTAAAAATCTTGACCAAACTGCCAAGAATCTGAACCGGTAAAAACAAAAACTGCTAAGAGCCGGTAAGAATCCCAGACAGTGGATTGTGGAAACATCCAGTTATGCCACAAATTTACCACTGGCAAACAGGTTGACATGGCCAAGGCTCACAGTGTCCGTGGCGTAGTGGCTTCCACTGGCATGGTGAGTCAAGTTTTACCGACCATTATCTTCGTGACACCACTAATCCTCTTGCCTTATCGATTTTGAAAAAATTAATAGGTGTACATAGCATTGATAAGTTTTTCTCGCTGTTTGTAGACTCCACATTTAATCAATGGAAACAACCGCTTGACTGTGCTACATCATTCTTCACCAATGGGAAGTTGATGGCATCAGCAAAGATTTCAAGGTAAGTCTTCTATTGTGTTGTTTCGTTTTTTGTCATGGTCACGGTACCCATTATTCTAATATGGTGATGGGTCATGTTTTATGTGGTTCATTTCCTGAGAGTATACGTAAATGAAGCCTTTTCATCCAATGTCCTATTATACTTTAATACTAGTACTTAGAGAGTGTATGGGACAAGAGAGGGGGGTGGTGGTGGTGCGCATTTGACAAGTGGTCATTACTCTCAGCCATCGGTTGTGTTACCTGATGTTCAAATCATTTCCTGGTTGTGTTATACACAATTTCAGATGTTTGTGTTTCAAACGCAAAAGCGCATGGGAAGAGCTGGTCTATTGACTTTGCCTCCCTCCTGTCGAATTCACTGACGAATTCTGGCAATATCAAAGTGTTAGGGAGGTAAATATAGTCTTGAAGTGAAATAAACGAAATCACATATTTCTTTTTGTTCTCCTTCGGTCAATACTTACTATTATATTACTCTTTGATAATATGGCTAGCTGGCTCTAGGAGTCTAGATTTAGAAAGCTTTACCGGCTCTTGGGACCGGGTACCCGGCTCCCAACAACCGTATACCCGTCTGCCAGTGAGACTCATTCTTGTTTGCATAGCAACAAGAGCCTTACATGCTTTTTGCATATAGAAAGATCTTAAGAGTTTTCTCAAAGTTTTTCTTTGTGCCTAATTAAGCTAGTTTCACGCCTGGAATTATTGGATTACCGTGAAAGGAGCTACTGAAAGTCAGGTCGTATTCTTTCATGTTATTCTCTAGCATATATGGAGACTTGTGTTGCATGTCCCAATTTCTGACCCCGAATCTGGGACATGACGTGTGGTTGCAACAAAATATGCCAGATAAGATCGCCTCCTTTAATCCCAACGTCGATCAGGCAGTAATATGAAATTGGATGGTGGCTATATGGTTTTTAACACTAAAATCAGCTGACGTCGTTCTCCGTATTATCCGAGCGGCTGACCCGTTTGAT
This sequence comes from Chaetoderma sp. LZ-2023a, assembly GCA_034401795.1. Lineage (NCBI taxonomy): Eukaryota > Metazoa > Mollusca > Caudofoveata > Chaetodermatida > Chaetodermatidae > Chaetoderma > Chaetoderma sp. LZ-2023a. Next base: position 110,367,474 of record CM067367.1, read on the forward strand.
TTCTCAGATTTTTATGGTGAAGGAAATGTTTCATTAATTCACGCATCGTACTCTTGGTGCTGCGTGCGTTTTTGTACCAGAAACTTTACAATTATGTCAAGTTTTGCGTGGTAATCACGATCTGTTTGCATTGATCGATGGTTTCATAATTCTTGATTAAAGATGTGTGTTCTGCGGTTTTACCGTGTTCTACAACAGTTTGTTTAATGCATTTTGTTGGTTCCTTCATGTATCGTTTTGGCCTTCGTTTGAGAAGTATAATTTTGAAATTAATTCTTAAATACACCACAAATGCAATTCAATATGGTTCCTGGTTCCGTGTGATACATCCTTCAGGATCAATTTATGGGTGTATTAGTGGCCCGCTATCGTTCTTGTCGCCAGCTTATGCGATCTTGGTTGTAACGTTGCGAGTGTGGGGTGCTGGAGGGTTAACATTTAATTTATGGTCAAATATTTGAAAATTATTTGTCGGCCTTCCATTCCTGTTTCGTTCCGCTTGCTTATTTTAGGTTTTGTGCTTGTTTTTAGGCCAAGCCTACCCCGCCATCTTGCTCTGAATGCCACAAGTTTGTTAAGGTTGCCTATAAGGACCATGTCTGTTTTAGATGCTCCAAGTATAACGTTGACAATAGATATAATGTTTGTGCAGTGTGGCCGGTTGAGTTACTAGTTGAGTTCCTTGCCCAGATGCACTTGGCTGTATCTGACACGGGGTCAGGCGGTCCGAAAACAAATCAGGGAGCGTCCGTTTCAGAGATGGCACCTCCGGCGTGATTTGGGCCCGCTATGCAAGGCCGTTGGCGCCCGTGTATAGCCATGGTTCCATAACCGCTGCGGCCCACATGGTTTTCCGTGCGGGCCTACTCCATAGAACAGTTTGTTTCATGGGGTGGCGGTGGAACCGTGCAGTACTGGTGTTGCTGGCTTGTCAGTAGTGACTCCTAGCCGGGAGGCCGCTGCTGGTAGACCCATGAATACATCAACGGGTGATGTATTCACTGGGGTGTCTTCTTCGGAGACGGACTGGTCCAAGGCTCTGGCTTGGCTAGCCAGGGTGGACCCATCCATCGTTCGACCACAGCCGAAGAAGACATGCCCTGTCCATCGGTTGCATCGATTCGGAGGTGGGGTCTTGCCCGTGGCTCGGATCCAGTCCATTGGGCTGGATCCATGTTTCAAGGAGTTGCTCGATGCTATTTATAGTAAGCAACTCTTGACCAAGAGCCAGCTCCCTGCGGCTTCTAGGGAGGTGCGGGCAAGGTGCCATATTCCCAGAGGGGAGTACGAGCACTATGGTGTGGTACCAACAGTCACTGAGGATGACCGTTGGGTTCTTGGGGTTCAGAGTGCTGGAGCGGGTGGTCCCGCTCAGGCGCTTATGGACAGATCCCAATCACACATTGAGGAAGTCCTGTCCCTGTGCGATGAGGGAGTGAGGGCAACAATGAGTGCTGTCAATCACTCTTATCGCTTGCTTCAGTCAGTGTGGGCTGAAGCTGGGGCAGGCCACCTGTGGCGCTGTCTTGCGTAAACGACGGCCTGGTGCTGTCGATGGACGCTTTGGCCAAGGTGCAAGCGCGTGTTACGAAGTCCAGGAGGCAGATGGTCCTTGACCATATGCGTCCGGCCACGGCTGTCAGGGAGCGATTGCTTGGAACGCCCCTGAACGGTCCTAGTATATTTGGTGGCCAAGCGCGGGCCATCTTAAAGGACACTGCTAACATAGCACAGAGTCGGTTAGCAGTTAACCTTCAGCAGGAACTAGTGCGCCAGGTGCATACACTAGGGGCTAAACCGTTAACTGGTCAACCTTCCTCAAAGAAACAGAAAAAGCATAAGAGCAAGGTGAAAGCCAAGCCAGGTTCTTCTGCTATTGCTGGGCCTTCGCAGCCACCTGTGGCTAAGAAGGCGAGGAAGGTTGTGGAGGCTCCTGCCCACCCCAGTGGTACTCCTGATAGCCTGAGAGGCAGGAAGGGCAAGGGCAAGTGTAAGTCCACCAAGGGCGGAAAGAAGGGAGCTGATCGTACCTGAGGGTATGGTAGCTCATAGCTCAATTCGTATCTGCCTGGACCATGCCTGTGCGACAGGAACATCAGTGCCAGTTAGACCAGTCAAGCCAAGACCAAAATGGTTCTCACTCCACTTCACTTTCGTTAAGTGGGGGGAGGGGAGCGGATCGCGAGCCAGACACCCACATTAGGCGTCAATGTGTCTATATTGGGTGGAAGGCTCATGCAGTTCGTCGAGGCTTGGCGAGGTCTGACGTCAGACAGTCTGGTCCTGGGATGGATATCCCAGGGGTACATGCCAGAGTGGTGGGATTTTCCAGCACAAAATCTGTCTTTGGCACCTGTCTGGACTCCCGTACCAAGGGAGCCAGACAAGAAGCCATTCAAAACGAGGTGTCATGTTTGCTTCTGCAGGGAGCAATAAAACCAGCAAACCAGAGCACTCCAGGCTTCTATTCAAACATGTTCCTTTTCCCCAAGAGCACAGGGGGTTGGAGACCCGTACTCAATCTCAGGCCATTGAATTGGTTTATCCATACGCCTCGGTTTCAGATGGAAACTCCGAGATCGGTAATGGCAGGATTGAGGAAAGGAATGTGGTGTGTGTCAATCGATTTTAAAGATGCATATTTCCACATTCCAATGAACAGGGCTTGTCACAGGTTTCTGAGATTTGTGTTTCAGAATCAGTTATGGGAGTTTGTGGTCCTACCCTTCGGCCTGTCGACAGCCCCGAGGGTTTTCACCAGAGTGGTCCTAGTGGTGACAATGTTTCTCAGAAGAGAGAACGTGGCGCTTCACACCTACATAGACGATTGGCTTATCAAGGCGGACATGCCAGCCAGGTTAGGAGTGGATACTGCTATGACTCTGAAATTGCTTTCAGATCCAGGCTGAATAGTCAACAGGGAGAAATCTAAGTTGACAACCACTCAACACTTCGTTTATTTGGGGATGCGATTCGATCTCGAGGAAGGCAGGGTTTACCCATCAGAGCTCAGAGTGGTCTCTGTTAGCCATCCTCGAGAGTTTTCGATTGGGAAACCACATTCAGGCGAGGAGGTTTCTTCAGAGGCTGGGCATGATGGTCTCCATGGAGCAGGGAATCCCGTATGCTGCTCTGATGCGAAGACCTATCCAGTTGTATTTGATGTCTCTGTAGAAACAGAGAACAGAACCCCTGTCAAAGCTGGTACCAGTTTTGGAGCCAATGATGTTGCATTTTGTTTGGTGGAAGAAGTGTCAGAATCTCCTAGTAGGAGTTTCGCTTCACCTACCCCACCCCCAGCTGTCCGTGTACATGGATGCATCGCTGGAGGGGCTCCCTGCCTAGGAGAACACCAGGTTTCAGGCACATGGACTCTCCAAGAGAGTCAGCTGCATATCAATCTGTTGGAAATGATGGCAGTGGAACTGGCATTGGAAAAGTTTCTTCCAAAAGTCAGGGGCGTGGTGATATTGGTCGTACAATTCGACAGTAGTATCATACATAAATCACCAAGGCGGGACCAGGTCAACCACACTGTGTATGAAGGTGTGACACTTGATTCAATGGTGCAGGAATTACTCAGTTCTTTTGAAAGCAGCTCACATTCCTGGCCGATTGAACATTCTGACGGATGCTTTGTCTCACAGACAGAGGATTCTGCCAACAGAATGGTCTCTCAACCCTCCAGTTCTTCAAAGGATCTTTGAGCATTGGGGCAAACCAAACGTAGACTTGTTCGCCACAAAGGAAAATGCTCAAATCATGACTTATGTCTCGCCAATTCCAGATCCAAATGCCATCGATACAGACGCTCTGGCGATAAGCTGGAGAGGGATGCACGCTTACGTGTATCCGCGCACCATTCTGCCGAAGGATTTGGTGAAAATCAGGGAGGAGCCATGCCTGGTCCTGCTAATAGCGCCATTTTGGCCCAGCTGGGCGTGGTTCACGGATCTTCTGGATCTGCTGGTGGACAATTCAGTGCAGCTGCCCGAGATTCCCAACATAATCTCCCAGGCCAAGGGCCGCTTCCTACACGAGCGGCCCAAGATGTTCAAATTGACTGCGTGGATATTATCAAACAACGTTCCATATCGGAAGGCTTTTCTCAACAGGCTGTGAGTTTCATCGCAGCCACGAGAAGGAGGTCAACCTTCAAGTCATATAACCACAAGGTTAACAAATTTGCAGAGTGGTGTGAAGGAAAGGGTATTGATACCTCTCAATCCACTATTCAGCAAATAGCAGACTTTCTCTGTGAGCTGTTTACAGGACTGGCCTCTGTCACAATTTCTGGATGCAAGTCAGCTTTGGCATCAGTTATCCCTTGTCTAGCCAACAGGGATAGTCCAGAGGTGGACCAGTTGAATGTGATGGTGAAGGGAATGAACAATCTCCGACCGAGACAACCGGTAGTCATTCCAGCCTGGAGTCTATCTTTGGTGCTTAATGTTCTGGCCAGGCACCCTTTCGAACCTTTGGCTTCAGCTAGTCTAAAGCATCTGACTCTAAAGGGGTTTTTTTCTATTGGCAGCTTCCTCTTCCTCAGCAAGAAGGCACAGTGAGATCCATGCACTTAGTGCAGAGAGGGACTGGTTTATTGTCTCCGGAGAAGGTCTGCGATTGCTGCCATGTGCAGAGTTTATGTCAAAGAATCAATCTTTGAAATATCCCGGCAAACCGATCATTATACCAAAACTAATAAGGTTTGATCGTGATGCCAGTGCCTGGTGTCCAGTCCGTGCTTTGACCAAATACAAGAAACGGACGGACTCGCTATGGTCAAATGATAGACATCTGTGGATCTGCTTCTTCTTCTTCTTTTCGTTCGCTGATCATACCGCCAGTCCTGTAAGTGACTGTTGACATGATCATAAGCGTTAAGTGTGTGGATCCATGGTTTATTAGAGTGCGCCGTGCGGCCTGGAACCTCCGTCTTCAGCACTCGAGGTTTCTGTCAGGGTTACCTCACCCTTCTTATGACACGCAGAGGATATGGAAGGTGTATTCTAAGCCCCACCTACAGAGCAAGAGGATCGGCCATAAGAAGCCATATGGTACCGCATCCATGGATTCTATCTCTCGTTGGGTAGTCGAATGCATTGAGACTACCCACGAGTTTGCGACTGGGCACCAGGTGCAATGTGCTAGGGCTCATAATGTTAGAGGAATAGCCGCCTCAACCGCCCTATTCAATGGTGTCCCGTTAGAGGACATTATGGCCATTGCACAATGGCACTGTGAGTCCTCTTTCATGGATTACTATATGAGGGACATGTCAGTCTCAGCCGATCCACTCGCTTAGCTGTTTTGAGATGATAGTTTATGGCCACACTGCTCTCCTCCTTTTGGTACTTTGAAAAGCAAAAGTAGTAAGAACATACATGGTCAGGCGAGAGGAATTCAACTGTATTGGACACGTCTGGTCGAAAGTGTGTTGGTTGGTGGCTCCATGTCTGCAATCCATAATTCAGGAGGTAATTCAAGTGTGACAGTTTTTTCTATTATGTTTATATATCATGATCATTCGTCTTATATATTCATGCTCATTCCCAGGCTTATATGTGCAAAGAGCAGTTAACCCTCTGCATATTTGTGTTTTCAGGCGAGATGCATGTTCGTGAGTTCTCTCCCTTTTTAAGGAGAAAAGGTGGGGGTGTTGAACGGTGATGCGAATGTGATTTTATCGGTCCTTTTAGGTCTCCATATGTCAAGTTTAAGTCTAAGTTCTTTCTTCAGGGGCTAAAGAGGCTATGTATGGCTTCCCCCTTCCCACCAGGTTACTGACTAAATCTGGTGTTATCAAAGAGTAATATAATGGTAAGTATTGATCGAAGGCAAGCCATTGGTATTCTTTTGTTTGATAGCTATGCAAACAATATGAGTCTCACTGGCAGACGGGTACCCGGTTGTTGGGAGCCGGGTACCCGGTTCCAGGAGCCGGTAAAGCTTTCTAAATCTAGATTCCTAGAGCCAGCTAGCTGTATTATCAAAGAGTAATATATACGTATTGTGAGATCTCGGAGAAAGGTAAATTGAAATTTCCTTCAATTCACGGGAGAGTTGATAGTTACTCCCTAACACAGACCGGGCCTCTTCGCCCCACAGAGGCTTGGTCTTCAGGGCCCAAGCTTATAAGTTGCATTGTGTCGGCCATTATACAAGTCGTGGAAGTGTCAGTCTGCGCATGCATGAGGTTGGGACCGGCATCCGCAGAAAAAGCGAGACATAGATATCACTTTTCCGACGACTGCGATGGCGTCAACATTAAATTTTTGCATTTAGCAAAACTTCTCAGCTTATATTTCAGGATTGGTTAAGCCTATTGCAACTGAACTTGGATACATGGTTACCTATAATGTTAGGAAGCAGCATGATGATGTTGCTTTGTAAACACAAGGTCACTGACCTTGATACAGGGCTCTGCTTTTTCAACATTAAGTTTTTGCGTTTAGCAAAACTTTTCAGCTTATATTTCAGGAATGCTTAAATCTATTGCAACTACACTTGGATACCTAGTTACATATAATCTTAGGAAGCATCATGATTACATTGAGGGCAGAAGGTCAAAGGTCAAGATAACTGTGACAAACAGGAGACAAGCGAGACATTTAATTCTGCAGAATTCTTGTTTAATCTGAGGTTTATCATAGAGTGTTAGGAAGGTAAGTATCAACTCTCCTGACAAAAGAAATCCATGATTTCATTTATTTCACTGAACACTTGATAATTCCTAAGTAGAAGTCATTTCTTGACAAAAACTTTACATTCATGTGCACTCTGCAAAACTTCCATACTTTATTAGAAACTGGTACTCGGCCCATAAATGACAAATGGAAAGAGATATTGCTATGCAAACCAATAGTAACCCTAAACAGTTCTGGAATTATGTTAACAAAAAAAAAAGAAAAAAAGTTGGTGTGTCAAATCTCACAAAGTCAGACACTATTGAATAGACAGAAACAGACGAGGAAAAGGCGGAGGTACTATCCACATATTTATCATCAGTATTCACGGTAGAGCCTGAGGGAGAAATTCCAAGACTACCTCCAGTAACAGTGAAAGAGACAGTGGATAACATAAGAATAACGGAGGAGATTGTTAGGGAGAAACTGGAAAATTTGGAGCCAGCCAAATCTCCTGGCCCAGATAATATTCATCCAAGAGTACTAAAAGAAATTAGCCTGATTACCAGTAAGTCACTCGCCATCATGTTTCAAACATCTCCAGATTCTTGTACCCTTCCAAATGTGTGGAAAAATGGAACCATTTCTGAAATATTCATGAATGGTAGTAGAAAAGTCCCCTCAAACTACCGTCCAATAAGCCTTACACATATAGTATGTAAGATAATGGAGTCTATAGTATGTGACACAATTTGCAACCATTTAAAGGAAAACTAATTATTTAGCTCAAAACAATATGAATTTATTTGTGGCAGATCCACAAGTCTCCAGCTACGGCAAGTGCTGAGCATCTGGATGGAATTGATCGACAATGGTGGAGAAGTGGACACAATCTATGGGCTTCAAAAAAGCATTTGATGAAGTCCCATACAGAAGATTGCTGGAAAAAGTGGAAGCCCATGGTGTGAAGGACCCTGTTCTTGGCTGGATAAGTGATTTCTTAATCCTTTAACCCTTGAATTTATTCAAAAGAATTTCAGTGTCCATTTGCAGACCAAGAGTAGACTTTTGGCTGATATGAGCGTTAAAGGGTTAAGTAATTCAAAACAACAAGTGCGAGTCAGGAAAGCGTCCTCAGCCCACTGTTGTTTGTCGTATATACCAATGACCTCCCAATGACCTCCCAGAAGTAGTGAAATCCGATGTATATAGGTTTGCAGATGATACAAAATTGTCAGGACAAATCAAGACTGCAGCTGATCATGAGATATTGCAAAAGGATTTATCCACCCTTCAAACATGGTTCATGGCTGCTAAGGTTTCACCCACTGAAGTGTAAAGTCATGCCCCTGCCGTATAAGAAATCATAACCATACGAATATTCAATGATTCTTGATACTGGAGAACAAACACCCCTAAAGCTTATTTCCGAAAAAGTTGGTCCCGATCCCAGGATGATTCATAATAAGAAAAATTAGTTACCTCTCCGGGATGTAGAAATTGTTTGAGTGTAGCTTTCGTGACCATCTCGGTCACTTCTTCAGCACTAACTGACGGTCGCTGGCAACATCACTCTGGTCAGATTTTGTGGAGTCATGTGACAGCATGGACTGGTAGACTGCTGGTATACGGTAGCCCTTGTCTCTGTTCATGGTTGGTTGATGCTTGTAGATTTCTATGACCTCTTTAACCTTCCGTTTGAATAAGTTGGTCTCAATGTTATGAACCCTAAAGCACTTCCAGGAGGAGAACAACATGGGCGTCACAGAGGATTGTATGTTAAGCTTTCACAGTAACATCTTTCAGAAGATCAACAAGGCAAATGCTATTATGGCACTGATTAGATGAATGGTTATTTTCAAACCCCTGTGCAAGGCACTAGTCTGTCCCCATCTGGAATATCCAACTCTGTATGGCATCCCCATTTGAAAAAGCACATAAACGCAATAGAAGTTGTCCATCACAGAGCAACCAAACTAATCCCATCTCTCCGGGAGCTCCCATACAATGAGCATCTACAAGCCCTGTAACGTCCAGCAATTGTCTATAGACGAGCCAGGGGAATGGCTATAGGCGAGCCAGGGGAGAAATGATTGAAGCCTACAAGATGCTAACAGGACTCTATGACCCTGAAATTGAGTCTCTTTTCTGCTTGCAAAAAGACTTACTCGTGGACACCATCTGAAAGTGTACCACAAGAGGGAAAGAACTAACCTTAGGAAAAATTTCTCTCTTAAGGGTGTGCAAACTGTGGAATGGCTTGTCTGAACATGTTGTTTCGGCATCAACTCTTAAAACCTTTGAGAATCATTTAGATATATGCTTTGGTATAGTCAGGAGGCAATGTATGACTACACGCAACCCATGACCGGAAGTGACGGGGCAATAACTGAGATAAACGAAGAAGAGCTGAGCATAGAGGCCTAATTGTCCCGTGCTCTGAATCATTACCTAGATTACCTAGATTGTAATATAAATCTAAATATTGCAAAATACAGTGTAAATACATATACCTGCAGCAACAATATTGGTCTGTTATACATATACACAAATGCAGATTTCCATCCTCAACAAGCGAAACGAATAGGAAGTAATTATTGACAAATATGAACCTGATGTTATTGGTGTTACGAAAGCACTGCCTAAGAATGTGAAAGACTCTATCTCATTGGTCAGAGTTAAACATTGATGGCTACAACCTGTTTACTAACATTGAGTCTAATGGAAAAAGGGGAACATGTATATATTCTAAACAGCACCTAACATTTATTGAAGCTAGTGTCAAGTCTAAGTCAACAGAAGAGTTAGTATGGGTAGAAACAAAGCTTAAAGGCAATGATAGTATCCTGATTGGCTGTATCTGTCGATCACCAAACTGTACCAGTTTGAATGACAGTAATATCAGAAATGCTTTTAATACAGCGGGTATGTGATTCTAAGTACAGCCATAATATTTGTAATGATGGGCAATTTCAATCATCCAGAAATTGACTGAAGCGTTTGCACCTCTATGTCTAGTTTAAGTAATCCAGCATGGTTGTTTCTAGAATCAGTAAGAAGCTCCTTCCTGCGCCAGCATGTAAAGCAATCATCACACTACAGAAGCAATGATAAACCTAACATCTTAGACTTGATATTGACCACTGAAGAAGCAAGTACTCAGTAGAATCGTTTCCAATTTACAGACCTAATATATTCTGGACTTGGGAACTCAGAAATTACTATATACATAGAGAAATCATTACGTGATGGTGACCGAGTATTATACGTACATGTACATTCGATCTGATTACTTCCGCATAACGGTTACCCATTTGATAAAAATTTTCCTTGATAGGAGTTGTTTCATATAAGGGAGTGCCCTAATTTCGATGCTGTTTCCATGAAGTTATTGCAAAATTTCTTTTCTAATTTCTTTATTTGACACTTATAAGATATTTAACTGACAACAAATTTTTTTCTTTACACAAGCTGCTTGAAGTTGGGATGCAACTTCTAGTAGATACATTTGCTGATTTATAGCTGCTAACAAATTAAAATGGCTCGACCTAAAAAATTTGTGTGAGACTTCTATTAGGGATGCGGTTACTAATAGGCAATTTACGGTACTTCATAAATTCAGCTCTGTTGATACAATCTGTTGTGTTTTGTTTTAGCTCTAATGTTCAAGCTGCCCAAAATGACCTTTAGAATGACCTCTACAATGGTCTTCAGAAAGGTCCATTTGCAGGTCAAGAGACGACTATCTTAGAAAATGTATGCTTAAAACGACTAGCTCGAGAAACAAGCCAGCCATTCCAATGGTACATTTTCAAAAATAGTCTTCTCTTAGCCTGCAAATGAAACATTAACTAAGCACACATTTTGTCTTCCTGGCCATTAAATGATTAATTAATTATTGCTAATAATATTGTGTAAATAACGTATTCAAAACATTTGTTTAATTTTATGTTCTGTGCAGTACAACAGTACGGATAGGTGCAAAATGTCAGTGATATGTTAATGTTCTAGTGTATTGATCCATATGAATTGTGATTAAACAAAGTAAATTTCTAGAATATAAATATAGATCTACTTGCTTGTCCACAGGGTGGGCTTTTAACCTGTTAATGGTCATACTGGCCAAAAACCGGCCTCTGATATGGTCTTATGAATTGTCCATTTACAGGCCAAGAGAATACATTTTTGAAAATTTACCACTGGAATGACTGGCTCGATAACCGAGCCAGTCATTTCAGTGATAAATTTTCAAAAATTGTATTCTCTTGGCCTGTAAATGGACATTCATAAGGAAATATTTTTATTTTCTTGACCAAACATGACCAGTAAAGGATTAAACAGATATTCACCTGTATTCGCTTGTGCTTTTCCTTCAGGTTGATTTGATGCGAACTTTCAACTTCCGCAATTCTCGTCAAACATGTACTGGCATCCCGGTTGTTGCAGCCAACATGGACACAGTTGGTACCTTTGAGATGGCTAAAGCACTAGGAAAGGTATGTCTAAGATCAAACAAAATAATATATTCCTCTCCAAAATTCAAGTAGTTAGGTAGGGAATTATTTTAATCTTCAAAGATTGTCTCCCCACCCACCCTCACCCCACCCCACTGCCAGGGGGTTTGAGGGGGTGCAGAGCCAAACATAAATGTTGCCACACAATCTGCAATATTATGGGTAACCCACATAACAAATTTGGTTGAGTTAGCGTGACAGAGAGTTTTTAGAATATTTAAACTGTTGACGCTGTCCCATGACACCCCCCCCCCCCAAGGGCCAAAGGCAAATCTAAGTGTCATCTTGCAAAGTGCAATAATATGAGTAAACTACATACCAAATTTTGTTGCATTCCACCCAATGGTTTGGGAGGAAATACTGTGACTGATGGATGGACGTTGGTGATTGTAATATCCCCGACGTTTATTTAAAACGTTGGGATAAATATAGTCTCGACCTCCTATCTTAATGGATCACCATTTCCCATTTCAAAATGCGGTCTGATATGCAGGTTTGCATGTATAATTTGTTTTGTTTGACAGCATTGCATGTTCACAGCCATTCATAAGCATTACTCGTTGGATGCTTGGAAGGAATTTACCGCTCAAAACAAGGACATACTCAAGGTATAAAGTTATCCTTAATTGTACACTGGTCAAGTTATCCCTAATTGTACACTGGTCAGGTTATCCCTAATTGTACACTGGCCATATTTTCCATGAGTGCTTTATGCAATGCAGGGGTCCAAATGTACTCTCTTATACTCATTTTTAAGACCTCAGTTATAAAGGTGATCTCACTCTTCTAAAGGTTTGAACCTTTGGACCCCTGCATTGCATAAAGCACTCGTGGAAAATATACCTTGGAGATTGGAGGATTCCACTTTATTCATCAATCATAATGTCATAATAAACTACATGATGTGTAGACTGATGTCATAATCAATTACATCATGAATGCCATAGATTTAAGTTCGTCACACATGCATAATTGATGATGAACTAAGCGTTGTGGTATGAATTGTATGTCTTTAATTTTTGTCTCACCTGCGAAGCAGGATCGAGACATAGGTATCACTTTTCCGGCGGCGGCGACGGCGTAAACTTTTAAGTTAAGTTTATATCTCAGCAATGCCTGATCCAATTGGAACCAAACTTGGGTGCATGGTAATATACATCAAAAGGAAGCAGCCAGCCGATGAAAAGACCATGAGGTCAAGGTTACAGGGGTCAACGGTTACAGTATAATCTTTGTTAATATTTTACGTTAAGTTTTTGCGTTAAACAAAAGTTATTGTCTTATATCTCAGCAATGCCTAATCCAATTGGAACCAAACTTGGATACATGGAGATATACATTGAAAGGAAGCAGCACACTGATGCAGGCATCATGCGTTCACGGTTGTGGTGTCAAAGGTCACGGTTTAATCTTTGTTAATATTTTGCGTTAAACAAAAGTTATTGTCTTATGTTTCAACAATGCCTGATCCAATTGGAACCAAACTTGAGTACATGGAGCTATACATCGAAAGGAAGCAGCACGCTGATGCAGACATCATGAGGTCAAGTTTATGGTGTCAAAGTTCATGGTATAATCTTTGTTAATATTTTATGTTAAGTTTTTGCGTTAAACAAAAGTTATTGCCTTATATTTCAACAATGCCTTATCTAATTGGAACCAAACTTGGGTACATGGTGATTTACATTTAACGGAAGCAGCATGCTGATGCAGACATCATGAGGTCAAGGTTGTTGAGGTCAAAGGTCACGGTATAATTTTTGTTAATATTTTACGTTAAGTTTTTGCATTGAACAAAAGTTATTGCCTTATATCTCAGCAATGCCTGATCCAATTGGAACCAAACGTGGGTACATGGTGATATACATCAAAAGGAAGCAGCATGCTGATGCAGACATCATGCGGTCAAGGTTATGGGGGTCAAAGGTCATGGTTTAATCTTTGTTAATATTTTATGTTAAGTTTTTGCATTAAACAAAAGTTATTGCCTTATATCTCAGCAATGCCTGATCCAATTCGAACCAAACTTAGGTACATGGTGATATACATTGAATGGAAGCAGCCCACTGATAAAGTGGTCATGATGTCAAGGTTATGGGGTCAAAGGTCACAGTATAATCTTTGTTAATATTTTACGTTAAGTTTTTGCGTTAAACAAAAGTTATTGTCTTATATCTCGGCAATGCCTGATCCAATTGGATACACGGATGCAACATGATGATGTTGGGGTCAGAAGGTCAGAGGTCAATATCACTGTGACCTTGATACAGAACTCTGCTTTTTCAACATTAAGTTTTTGCGTTTAGCAAAACCTCTCAGCTTATATTTCAGGATTGGTTAAGCCTATTTCAAGTAAGCTTGGACACATGGTTACCTATAATGATAGGATGCAGCATGATGATATTGGGATCAAAAAGTCAAAGGTCACGGTCACCTTGATATAGAACTCTGTGCTATTTCAACTTTAAGTTTTTGCGGTTAGAAAAACTTCTCAGCTTATATTTCAGGACTGGTTAAGCCTATTGCAACTACACTTGGATACATGTTTACCTATAAGGATCGGAAGCAGTGTAATGATGTTGGCGTCACAAGGTCAAAGGTCAAGGTCAATGGTTACCTATAATGTTAGGAAGCAGCATGATGATGTTGGTCTCAGAAGGTCAAAGGTCAATATCACTGTGACTTTGATACAGAACTCTGCTTTTTCAACATTAAGTTTTTGCGTTTAGCAAAACGTATCGGCTTATATTTCAGGATTGGTTAAGCCTATTGCATCTAAACTTCGATGCACGGTTACCTATAATGATAGGATGCAACATGATGATGTTGGGATCTCAACGTCAAAGGTCAAGGTCACTGTGACCTTGATATAGAACTCTGCTATTTCAACATTAAGTGTTTGCGTTTAGCAAAACTTTTCCGCTTATATTTCAGGATTGGTTAAGGCTATTACAACTTGGAAACCTGGTTACCTATAATGTTAGAAAGCAGCATGATAACATTGAGGGCAGAAGGTCAACGGTCAAGGTAACTGTGACAAACAGGTGACAGGCGAGATATTTAATTCCGCGGAATTCTTGTTAGTAAAAATGCTGTTGAATATTTTGAAACTAATTTAACTTGGCGCTGATGCTGCCATATGCACCCAGTCAAATTAGTTTCAAAATATTCAATAGCTTACCTGTATAGTTTTATGGCAATTGAAATTCAGAGAGTTGAGGGATTGTTTGATCCGAACACAGGCGAAATGATAAAGATGGGCGGGGCATGTATAAAACCTGGATTCCTCAGTTGTTTTGTTTATTATAAAGCAAAAAGATCATTTCAGTTTTGGAGGACAAGCTGACCAAAAAGGCTTCTGCAATTGTCTTGTGAAATGTCTATTTTCATGGAAAGAGAAGACTATTTTTGAAGACTTAACACTGGAATCACTGAATCAATAACCGAACCAGTCATTCGGCAATAAATTTAGAAAAATTGTCTGCTCTTGACCTTTACAGGATTAACCCTTTCACCATATCTCATTTTCACGGCAACCATACAGGAAAACTATTGAATATTTTGGAATTAATTTGACTGGAAGCCGTTGCTGCATCTGTTGAATATTTTGAAAGTAATTCGATTTGAAGCCATTGCTGCATTAAGCAGCAATGGCTTTCAATCGAATTACTTTCAAAATATTCAACAGTATCAGTTTTATATTACTTCCAGGATTTGACAGTGAAAGGGTTAAATGTGAGATTCTCTTCATGGATGACTTAAAACCTCAAACATTTATTTACGCAACTGGTTAGACGTAACCTGTTCTGTGCTTTCATGTATAAATGTGATACGTGTGTATATCAGGGCTTTAGATTACCACTTATCTATGACTTAACAAGTCATTCCCAAATGATAACCACAGATTAGTGAGCCCAAATTAAAATCCTACTGGCTGCTATTAACAGTAATTAACTGATTTACAGTCGAGTAAATACTCAGAGGTAAAGTCTGTGGCATTTTATGGTCATTCAGAGATCTTATGGTGCTATTAAATCTAAAAAGGCTCAAAATCCATCACTCAGATTTCAAAATGATAGTTTTTCGGAGCACTGGTGGACCCTGGGCAGATAGGTGGTGAACCCAAATAAAGTAAATCTAAAGCGCTGTGTACCGGTAGATGCAACCTATTTCCGGTATGTGTATAAATGTGTGTTCCACATTTAAAACGTCTCTCCCAGGTGATTGATAGGACCACATAAAGCTGTCAACTAGAAGTGCATGTTTTTCAATATTTCGATATATCACGATTCTATACAAGATCATGATATGTTACAATACAATATTTTACGATGCTAAAGTGTGAAAATCAGAAAAACGCCAAAGGTTTTGAAATTGCTTTGCCTGGAAGATGTTGCTGCCTAAGGCAGCAACAGCTTCCAGTCAAAGTAATTTCAAAATAGTCAACAGTTTTAAACTGATTTTCATTGACACTATTTTACCAATTTGCACACTGGTAGGTGTCCTTACCGATGTTAAACAACCACCAATATTTCTCTCAACATTGTGACATAAGGGGGGTGGGGGTCTACAATATATCAATATATCACGATTTTAAATGCAGTATAAATCGCGATATTATCTAGAGCAATATCGCACGCCCCTACTGTCAACATAGTTACTGTCCGGTAATTAGCCAGATGGGTTCAAATCCAAGTCGACTCAGGTGATCAGGTGGCTGATGAGCAATCTGTGGAAACATAGACAATCTCCTTCATCCTCGTTTCGTCGCATCTCTCCACCCAGGAGGATAAATGAGTACCAATGTAAAACCTGGCGAAGTTACCAATAATATGCTGAAATATAAACCAGCCGTCATATGGGGTGAATGGGACCTGGAATCAGGGACTTGATAGACGGCAATTAAACCAATAACTTCTACTTTCCTTTATCTCTTCATATTGTATTCATAGTGCATTGTTAATTAGTCTTTAATTGAGTTTTAATGATAGGTCTATATTTGAAAATTAATAAAACTTATCACTGAAATGCCTGGCTCGATAACTAAGCCAGTCATTCCAGTGATAAATTTTCAAAACTAGCCTCCTTGGTCAGCAAATATGCACTCTATATGAATTTTCGTAAAGTTTTCTTGACCAAATTTGGCCATGAAAGGGTTACTTTGGTCAAGAAAATTTTTACAAAAATTCATATAGAGTGCATATTTGCTGACCAAGGAGGCTAGTTTTGAAAATTTATCACTGGAATGACTGGCTTAGTTATCGAGCCAGGCATCTCAGTGATACGTTTTGTTAATATTCAAATATAGACCTATCTTGATCTGCGAATGTACATTTCTCATGAACACTGAAGAGAGTGTTTTGGCCCGCTTGACAATGGACCTTTCGGTTTCCAGTTTATCCATCAATCATATGATATCATAATCAACTATGCGATGTGTAGGATGATGTCATAATCAATGACATCATGAATCGCGTAGATGTGTTCATCACGAACGCTTAATTGATGACGTACTAAGTGTTGTTGTACAAATTGTATGTTTTCCTATTTAATAAACATTGTTGAATATTTTGAAACTAATTTGACTGGTTGCTGTTGCTGCCATAGGCAGCAACAGCACCCAGTCAAATTAGTTTCAAAATATTTAACAACTTACCTGTATATATTTCTGGAAATTGAGATTCATAGAGTGCAAGGATCGATTTATCATAACATGGGCAAAGCATGGGTGGAGCTTAGCTAAAGAAGGGTGGAGCTTAGCTAAAGATGGGTGGAGCTTAGCTAAAGAAGGGTGGAGCTTAGCTAAAGATGGGTGGAGCTTAGCTAAAGATGGGTGGAGCTTAGCTAAAGATGGGTGGAGCTTAGCTAAAGATAGTTGGAGCTTAGCTAAAGATGGGTGGAGCTTAGCTAAAGATGGGTGGAGCTTAGCTAAAGATGGGTGGAGCTTAGCTAAAGATGGGTGGAGCTTAGCTAAAGATGGGTGGAGCTTAGCTAAAGATGGGTGGAGCTTAGCTAAAGATGGGTGGAGCTTAGCTAAAGATGGGTGGAGCTTAGCTAGAGATGGTGGAGCATAGCTAAAGATGGGTGGAGCTTAGCTAAAGATGGGTGGAGCTTAGCTAAAGATGGATGGAGCTTAGCTAAAGATGGATGGAGCTTAGCTAAAGATGGATGGAGCTTAGCTAAAGATGGGTGGAGCTTAGCTAAAGATGGATGGAGCTTAGCTAAAGATGGGTGGAGCATAGCTAGAGATGGGTGGGGCTTAGCTAAAGATGGGTGGAGCTTAGCTAAAGATGGGTGGAGCTTAGCTAAAGATGGATGGAGCTTAGCTAAAGATGGGTGGAGCTTAGCTAAAGATGGATGGAGCTTAGCTAAAGATGGATGGAGCTTAGCTAAAGATGGGTGGAGCATAGCTAGAGATGGGTGGGGCTTAGCTAAAGATGGGTGGAGCTTAGCTAAAGATGGATGGAGCTTAGCTAAAGATGGGTGGAGCTTAGCTAAAGATGGGTGGAGCATAGCTAGAGATGAGTGGGGCTTAGCTAAAGATGGGTGGAGCTTAGCTAAAGATGGGTGGAGCTTAGCTAAAGATGGATGGAGCTTAGCTAAAGATGGGTGGAGCTTAGCTAAAGATGGATGGAGCTTAGCTAAAGATGGGTGGAGCTTAGCTAAAGATGGGTGGAGCTTAGCTAAAGATGGGTGGAGCTTAGCTAAAGATGGGTGGAGCTTAGCTAAAGATGGGTGGAGCTTAGCTAAAGATGGGTGGAGCTTAGCTAAAGTTGTATGGAGCGTAGCTAAAGATGGGTGGAGCATAGCTAGAGATGGGTGGGGTTTAGCTAAAGATGGGTGGAGCTTAGCTAAAGATGGATGGAGCTTAGCTAAAGATGGATGGAGCTTAGCTAAAGATGGGTGGAGCTTAGCTAAAGATGGGTGGAGCTTAGCTAAGGATGGGTGGAGCTTAGCTAAGGATGGGTGGAGCTTAGCTAAAGATGGGTGGAGCTTAGCTAAAGATGGGTGGAGCTTAGCTAAAGATGGGTGAAGCTTAGCTAAAGATGGGTGGAGCTTAGCTAAGGATGGGTGGAGCTTAGCTAAAGATGGGTGGAGCTTAGCTAAAGATGGGTGGAGCTTAGCTAAAGATGGGTGGAGCTTAGCTAAAGATGGGTGGAGCTTAGCTAAAGATGGGTGGAGCTTAGCTAAAGATGGGTGGAGCTTAGCTAAAGATGGGTGGAGCGTAGCTAGAGATGGGTGGAGCTTAGCTAAAGATGGGTGGAGCTTAGCTAAAGATGGGTGGAGCGTAGCTAGAGATGGGTGGAGCTTAGCTAAAGAGGTTAATACGTGTTTGTTTTTGCAGTACATAGCTGTTAGCTGTGGCACAGGCGATGGCGATTTGCAGAAGCTGTGTTCTATATTAGAAGCTATCCCAGGTCTAGAATACATCTGTGTTGATGTCGCAAATGGTTACTCAGAACATTTTGTGCAGTTTGTACGCGATGTCAGAAAGCGCTTCCCTAAGCATACAATAATGGTGAGATCAGACAGACATGCTGTTTAAACCCTTTAAACGTGAAATTTAGTCAAGAAATTTAAATACCTGCTTATTGAATGTCCATTTACAGGCCAAGAGAATATAATGTTTGAAAATTTGTCACTGGAATGACTGGCTAAGTTGTCAAGCCAGTCATTCCAGTGGAAATTTTCTAAATTTGTATTCTCTTGGCCTGTAAATGGACATTCCACAAGACCATAGTAGAGACTGGATTTGGCCGGCTTGACCATTAAAGGGTTAGTGATTTACTGGTCAAAACTAGTCAAGAAGATCAAAAAAATTTGCTTGACTAATTTCCATTTTCTGGACAATAGAAGATTGGTTTTGTCTTAAATTTTCAACTTAACCCTTTAACCCTCGAATTTATTCAAGAAAGCTTAAATTTTCTCATAGAAAATATCTATTTGCAGACCAAGAGAAGACCACTATCGAACCAGTCATGCCAGTGGTAAACTTAAAAAAAAAGGTCTTCTTGGTCTGCAAATGGACATTTCTGAAGACCACTGCAGAAGCCGTTTTTGACTGATATGAGTGTTAAAGGGTTAAATGACTCGTCATTCCAGTGATAAATTTTCAAAAATAGTCTTCTCTTGCCCTGCAAATAAAGCATTTCTGATGACCACTAGCTATTAATCATCCATGTTCTTATGCTCATACAACTGCAAGTGAATGTGTAATGTAAAGTTAGGACAGAAATACTGTCATTCAATCATTTAAAAAATAGTCAACAGTTTGAAGCTGTTGTTTTGTCCATTTGCAGACCAAGAGAAGACTATTTTAGAAAATTTATCACTGGGATGGTTATTGAGCCAGTCATTCCAGTGGTAAATTTAAAAAGTGTTCTCTTGGTGTGCAAATGGACATCTCTCAAGCCCACTGCAGAAGCCGTTATTGGCTGGCTTGAGTGTTAATATGAACAAAACAAGGCTCAACAGTTGTTTTGAGAGTTGTCAATTTGCAGACCAAGAGAAGGCTATTTTGAAGATGTTCAACTTGAGTGACTGGCTAAATAACTGAGCCAGTCATTCCAGTCGTAAGCTTTGAAAAATAGCTTCTTGGCCCACAAATGGACATTCACTAACTAATATCAGCCATTAAAGGGATAAAATGCTGATCAAACAGATGATTGCTCATTCATTTTGTCCAAAAATAATAAGTTACCATTTTCAAGCAACAGTTAAATAAGAATCGGTGTAATAGCAAGACTCCAAATTCCTAGGACTGCTTATGTAATCTGCAATTGTATTTAAAATAGAGTTATTTCAAATGAGTGCATGGTATCATATGTTGCCTTAATGTTGCTTGTATTTGGTGAAGGACGCAATCAAGGCCGCTATATTCAGTGTGTATATTTCCTCATTATTTTCTGATGTTATTTCTAGGCAGGTAATGTTGTCACAGGCGAGATGGTGGAGGAATTGATCTTATCCGGAGCTGATATTATAAAAGTGGGCATTGGACCCGGATCAGTTTGTACGACTCGTAAAAAGACCGGCGTTGGATACCCACAACTGAGTGCTGTGGTCGAGTGTGCCGATGCAGCTCATGGCCTCGGTGGGCACATTATATCAGTTAGTCTACTGTTACATCAATAACTTATACTCAGTATATCGAGAGCGAGAGAGAGAGAGAGAGAGAGAGATAGGGAGGGAGGGGGTGGGGGGAAGGGGGGGGGGGGAGAGCATATCAAAAGAGGTCCCGTTTATTATCAAAATTATCAACAGAGTTTAGTAAGGAGATGAGGGTATTGCATTCGGGTATCTCTGTCTGTCTGTCTCTATCGGTTTACCTGCCTGCCTGTCTGCCTGTCCAAAACAGTATCTCACAAGCTATTGATCCGAATTTGCTCAAATTCTAACACAAAGGAACTTAATGTGGAAAAGAATTTGGTTGTGATCCAGAAAAACAAAACACGATCCATACACAAAACAGGATCCGGATCAGATCAAATTCTGGATCTATGGATATCTTAGAAGCTACTGGTATGATTTGACTAACATTTTAAGACAAGATAGGGTGTGACACCACACTAGGCTTCCACAATGTTGGACATGATCCAGAAAATGGGGAAAATCCGAAAAATCTTTACAATGTGACAAAAACGGGAGATGAGGGTCTGCAATCTCTAATGGCCCTTGTTTTGAACAAGTTTAAATAGTTCAAAAATGTTAACCCGTTCTTAAGAAAACTAAATCTTACTCAGTTGGCTTGACCAGTAAAGAGTTGAGTAAAACTAAAAGTTGATGATTTTCACATAAAATGAGAACTCATATGAAATTATATTTATCATATAAATATAATTCTTGTTAGTTGTTTACAACAGAAAGGCAATGGAGGAATCCAGTTTTAGCTATACCCCACCCATCTCTAGCTAAGATCCACCACCCCTTGTCTATGTTGGGATCGACCCATCCCTGACCTCCCTATCAATTTCCAGAAAATTATGCTGCTATAAGCTGTTCAATATTTTGAAACTAATTTGACATGTGCCTATGGCAGCAGCAGCGACAAGTCAAATTAGTTTCGAAATATTCAACAATATTTCTATTAAATAGTAAATAAAAGACATACAGTTCGTACAACCTGACGAATTATTAAGACGGACAAAATAGCAATGCATATACATGATATCTGTCACAGGACACATGGACACCTTGAGTACCACATAAAACTGCCCTTTATACATGTACACATGTCTCCTTTATATGATGGGTCGAATACATTGGTTCACTGATTTTGGGAGTAACAATTTTATATAGAAATATTTATATTTAAGTAGGTTTGACTGATGGCGTATGTTGAAAAATTAGAATATTTTATTATAAATTCTCATTATGTTGTGTATACTAAATCAAGGTAACTAATAATAACATATGTTTTATGAATGGGAAACTGATACAAAACGGCTGTGAACAAAAAGTTCAGTGTATTTATACCACGCAATGGTATGCACTCATGCACGCACGCATGCACACACGCACGCACGCACACACACACACACACATCACATATGCATGCACTCGCGCACACACTCGACGCATGACATGCATGCATGCACACGCACACACAGTGAACCCCAGTCGCACACACACACACACGCACAGTGACCCGCACTCAGCGCACACTGATCCCCCACACATGCACGCTGTTATTATGATTGCAGGATGGTGGATGTACATGTCCCGGTGATGTCTCTAAAGCATTTGGTGCAGGTGCTGACTTTGTGATGATGGGTGGTATGTTTGCTGGACATACTGAGTCGGGAGGTGCCATGGTCGAGAGAAATGGCAAGAAGATGAAGATATTTTATGGCATGAGTTCAGCGACTGCGATGAAGAAGCATGCTGGTGGTGTGGCAGAGTATAGGTAAGAGAAATAAGTTTTACAAATAAGGAACCACTTTCTTTGTCACACTTCAAGACCTAGAAGTCAACATTTATGGTGCCTCAAAAGCTATGTATATATGTGTTTTGCTAGTTAAAATGCTGAACACGAAATAGGATTAGTTTGGGAAATGGAAGAGAACACAATACAATCTTATTTGGTGTATTCGAGGCACAGGTTCGATTTGTAAAAACAAGGATTTAAAGTTTTAATGTATGTACAGTACAGTTCAGAAATCATTTAAGTTTACAAAACAAAACGTACTGTTGAATATTTTGAAAATAATTGGATTGGAATACAGTGCTGCCTAAGTGCTGCCTAAGGCAGCAATGTCTTCCAATTCAATTAAGTTCAAAATATTCAACAGAACAGTTCTTACTATTCTAGTTCTGTTTTGGAAAAATACCTTGTTTATGAGCTGCACTGTATGTCTGCATCTGTCTAAAATAACAGCCATGCAAGACACTTAGGCTGTGAAGATTCCCCAGAAATGAAAGTTAAAGTTTGTGATCTTATTATATCGCTAGCCATAGTTCTCCTTGATGGTACCTGCTGTATCATTTCATCTATATTAGCCCCATTGTGTTTTCTTGAAACTTGCTACGTAAATCAATGCTTTATCATGGAACTGCTTGAATCGCAGTGCTGCCATCGTCCATAGGTAGCATCAATAGGCTGCATTTTTTAACCTTTAAGCATCATTCAAGTACCTTATAGATTTAGAAATTCAGTCCATGTTTAGAATATTCTGCTTAATTGCCAGTTACAACCACACGCCCTGATGTCTTGCACACTGCAAGTCGCTTAAGCACACCCAAGGAACAGCCATCATTTAAATTATCAAATTGTTTTGCATATGTATATCTTCAACTCCAGTGTATAGGCCTCCCTCGTGTACATGATGCAGGCCCAAATTTGAATGAAAGCTGTCCATAAATGTCCTATACTTGGCTATGACACTGAAATATAGAAAACATTATTTTTAAGAGAACCAAAACTAGTAATATAAAATGACTAACGAACCTACTGGTCCTACTATATCCGTGCACACTGTTGCATAATTTCAGAATATAATCCAATTGATTCCACACTTATTTCATGAAAATACATGTAAAAACGTATTTCAGTGATAAATACATCCATTGTACTATAATGTCACCCAAGTTGACAATTACTGATAAGATTTAGATGTGTTTAACAGCTTGCTTCTATTAGTTGCTGTGCTAGGAGAATTATCTAATCAAAACTTTGTACTCATATGTATATGACGCTCCCCCCACCCCACTCCTTGCAGTATGTAAATTTGAGCTTAAAACTGTGTCATACACAAGAAATAAGAGTAAGTGTTGTAGTATTGCCAGACTGCTGCTATTACCCTACACATGTCTGGTACATTTCAGAGCGTCTGAAGGCAAGACAGTTGAGATAGAGTATCGTGGTGACATTGAGCACACCATTCAGGATGTCCTCGGTGGTATCAGGTCTACCTGTACATATGTTGGTGCTGGCAAACTCAAGGAGCTGAGTCGTAGAACAACTTTTATACGTGTGACGCAGCAGGTGAATGAGGTGTTCTCTGCCTTCACCAAGGAACATTGATCCATGTTATCAGATTCTGTATTATTATGCCTCCATCACCTAAATAACATCCATCCATCCTGGTTTACTTTTCCACATGATACTATGTCCCGCTGGCTGCCATTGGTTCCTTGTGGAACTGTGTTGATATTGGGTCAGAGGTCATGGTTGTGTTGACCCAATTAGAAAAATTTATTTCTGGATGAAAGCTCAAGATTGTTACTAACTGCTGGTTGTAATGTAATGGCGGATCTTTGTTGAAATGTTCAATAAGATGTTTCTGGATTGTGACTCGAATTCTACTTGAAAGATGAGGCCTCAAGAGCAGACTATTGTGTCAATGGATGTATCCACGTTTAACTATGTCCCGCCCATCTCTAGCTAAGCTCCACCCACGCTTTGCCTGTGTTGGGATCGAACGAAGCCTGAACTCCATGAATCTCAATTTCCAGAAAACTATACATGTAAGCTGTTTGATATTTTGAAATTAGTTTTAAATTATTCAACAGAATGAATATTAAGTAGTAAAGACGTACAATTCGTACATATGACAGACTTTTAAGAGTTGATGGCAGATTTAGCTAGGTCATTCATTGCACATTTAGATTGTGACGTCAGCCTACATATGACATAATTTATTATGACATCATATACTTGAATGACAGATTGTATTCATCCATTGTATAATTATATACTCATGACATTAATCTGAGTAATAAATAGTTGATCGCTCTTTACTCTCAATAACACCATCTATATTGATGTGGATATAGTAAATACACGACCAATACTGATTGCTGAGTTGAAATTAACATGGCTTCATGCATATAAAAAGAGATTCTGACATTCAAACAATGCCAGGCAGATTTAGAATCAATTTATCCACTCTGCTTTAGATGCTTAAAGTTCTCGTGTCCCATTAAATATAGACCCTTTTGCACGAGATATGAGATGCCTGCTGATTCCTGTTCAATTTACCCAGCATGCTATCCTACCCAGCATGCAATTTCCTGACTCCATAATCGTTATAACTATTGGACGCCATGTTCATAACAAAACCAACCCGCCTGCACGTGCAAATAGTCATTTGTCCGCCAGCTCTGAAAGCGTAAGCATGCACATGGCACTATTCACGGCAGTACATTTGACAGCCTGCATTCGAATACTGTTAAGCACAAGTATGTCAATTTCCAGAAGAAAATTTGAGAAAGTATATATAAGTATAGCTAGGTGAAATATTTACCTTGTGCAAGCACAGCATATTTTGAGCATATAATCACTACCTAGATAGTAATACTGAGTGCAGTGATTCTATGGACAACAATTTGATAACGTTATTACCTTAGTCAGCAACAACTTAGTTAAATTGCTCTTCAAATCCGTAGCAAGTGTTGACTGAAATGTATTATGATTATTTTAGAATACATAGACTGAAAGCTGTTGCAACAACACTTTTCAATAAAATCTTATCAATTATATAGTAGGTAGTAATTGCATTACATACTAATTATTTTGACAACAATTTGACTGAATGTTGGTGTTGTCATTGATAGCAACAACTCTCACGCAAATTATTGTCAATGTATATAAAAGCTTTCTCCTATTTTCTCCTGGACATTGACACACTTTCTCTGAACAATATCGAAATACAGACTGTCGAATGTATTCCCGTGAATACACCCTACGTGCATGCTTACGCTTCCAGAGCTGGAGGACAAAAGACTATTTGCATGTGCAAGCAGATTGGTTTTGTTTGAGAAATCCTTGCTTGTGCAGACAATAGACTAAACGAATATGGCGTCCAATAGTTACAACGATTATGGAGTCATGGCATTGCATGCTCGGTAGCATTGCACGTAGGGTTGCATTGCATGCTGGGTAAATTGAACAGGCATCTCATATCTCGTACAATGTCTATATTTAATGGGACACGAGAGCTTTAACCATGTAATTGCTAAGCTGGCAAAAACTGACAAACTTGATCAAGAAAATTTCAGTTTTGTGATATAGATTGTCCATTTGCAAACCAATAGAAGACTTACATTTGCTGCTGGACGGGTTTAATACATGAGTAGTCACTAGTCAATGGTTGTAGTGATATGAGCTGATTTTGGTTGAAAAGTGCACAAGCACAGTTTGTGTTGAGATGATTTCTTATTGGCAGTTTATTTTGGAAATTCTTATGCTGTAACTGAGGAAAGAGTGCAGCTTTAATTATAAAGGTTTGTTAGCAGCTTTAATTTATGTTGATTTTTTTTTAGTTCCATGATCACCCTTGTTAACCCTTTCAACGACAAATCCCGGAGAAAGTACATTTTTATGCTATATTCTGTTGAATATTTTGAAATTAATTTGACTGGAAGCTGTTGCTGCCTAAGGCATCAACGGCTTCAGGCAAATTAATTTTTAAAATATTCAACAGATTTCCTGTATGGTTGCCTTGAAAATGAGATATGCAGAATTCATCTGTGAAAAAGTTAACTTGTTTTCTAACATTGTTTTCTGATCCATCTACGTGTCTGTGCCATAACGGTGTAGCAATGTAAGACAGGATGGTATTACGTAAGTGGATATTCCTCAACGCAATGCTTGCCTATAACTGTTTATTGTACATTCTTTGTATATCTGTTTGTCAATCTGTCTTCCATTAGCGTAATTCTACAGATGCCACTAATTATTGGTAGCAGGTAATTGGCCAATAACTTAGTTATTCTTATATATTTGTTTGTGTTATATTGTGCAATCATAAATGATTTAAAGAGAGGACTGGAGACGCACATACTCTGCTTTAGAATTTGTGTCCTAGGTGATTTGGGACGTTTTCTTTGATAAATTAACCCTTTAATACCCAAGCCAGCCCAAAATGGTTTCCGCAATGGTGTTGAGAAATGTCTATTTATAAACCAAGAGAAGATTTGAAAATTTACCACTGGAATGACTGGTTCGATAACTGAGCCAGTCATTCCAGTGATCAATTTTCAAAAATAATCTCTTGGTCTATAAATGGATATTTTCTATGAGAAAATTAAGATTTTCTTGAATAAATTTAAGGGTTGACGGGTTAAGTTCTACTCAGAACATATATATTGTTCATGGAATGTAGGAGAATGGTATTTTTTGTCTCAGTCTGCCCATCCATTCATCCATCTGCCTGTCTGTTCATCTCACCAGACAAGTTAAAATATATGAATATATCAGTTTTTATACCCTACCAAAATTGGCATTATTATTTAGTATTTTGTGATGGCACTTTCTACTTCGAATAATACTTACCAGATGTACTATTATGATAATGTCTATTATCTAGTCTAGCTCAAAATAAACAATTAAAACTCCGCACTCTCCTGGTCCTGCCCATACTGTGTCTGGGAATACCATAGCCGCAGGTACCGAGTCAATTCCCAATCAGTCAGATTCGTCTATTTTGCGCTTGTTGAAAAGTCGCGTGTATTTAGTGCTCTCTTATTAATTGAATAAGCAGTTTTAGCGTGTTTTTTCGGAAAACCATCGTTGGATTCATGGAGGAACTGGGGAAATCATCACAGGGGCAGGTTGTATCAATCTAGAATTTATACATTCGTGCCATAATGACTGTTTGAAATTTCCTTAAATTGACACATTGTTTTATAATGATAGCCATTGTTGGAGTCGCTTCTGTACCCGTTGACTTTTAGTCTTAATTCGGGTACTCGGTTAATTTTCTCTTGCGACTCGGTTCCTCTAAGATGGATGCGCCCTTAGCCAAGATGGCGGCGCCCATGAATTATGTCGTTCTTGGCTTGGTGTATCCAGGCACTCTGTTGTCGCCGATTTTAGCTCTCGCTTAGTTGTCGAGGGTGTTTGTAGTGATCGGCGAGTTATTCTTGGTTATTTAACGTTAGTTAAAGGCTGAGTTGTGTTTTTTAAAAAATTTTCACTCAAAAAAGTTTCAAATATTTCCTGCCTAAGACTTGTTATCATTAAATTGAGAGAAAGTTAATGTGTTTAAGAAATCTTAACTAGCAAGTCTATTGTGCGTATTGCTCGTCATTGGTTGTCATGTGCAGCGTTTTAATTCTTCTCTGTGTTCGCAGAAACCGAAGAACTCGGACACGTTGTGCCGAAATTGCAACAGGTTCATGAAACGGAAGTATCTGGGTCATCACTGTGTGGCGTGCGCTAAGTGTAAGGTAGGGAGCCCTTGTGATGTGTGCGTCAAGTGGTCGTCGGCATTGGTGGCGGAGTTTGACAAGGATCGACGGGCGAGGCTGGAGCGTATCGAGAAGGACAAGGCAGTGAAGCTGCAGCAGGTTTCGTTGCTGGGACTGGAAGGTCGGCTGAATGAGAGGATGGATTCAGCACTGGGCGTATGGGCGGCCCAGTTCAAGGCTATGTTTGACTCGTTGCAGTCCACGGTCCCGGTGAGGCAAGCTGGTGCAGGACAACCATTAGGTGGTCCAGCTAGTTCTGCTGAGGGTCATGCACCTGCCCCTTCTCTGTCCTCGGCTCATGAGCCGTCGGTAGAGGAGGAAGATTTCCTGCTGATGGAAGATTCCGGCATGCCGGATCTTTCAATGACGGCGATGCCTAGTACGTCCCAGGGGTCGGCCTCGGGATTTGTACGGGTTTGCCAGGCGGATGGTGATGTCGACGTTCCGTCGGGCATTTTTCATCCGTGATTTGTGCAACCGGATATGCCGGCGGAGCCGTGGTTTGCGGTTCCTGCGGCTATCCCGGCGGCGTTAGGTGCGGCTCCTATCGGAGTGACAGTGCCAGCCGTAATTGAGGCCGTCGGAGTCCCGGATCCCGTGTTGGAGCCGATGGACTGCGGCGAATCCGTATCTGGCGATTCGTTGGATACTGGTGCCGCTGGTAGTCGCGCTATGGATGCGCTCTGTCCTGGCAGAGACGTATATCGTAGCGTTCAGCAAGGATCGTCGGTGGCCCTCTCATCTAAGGGAGAGAGGGAGGATGAAAACGGGAGTTCTTTGATGGACGATTCTGCTTTCTGCACCGAAGCTGAATGGGTGCAGGTTCTTGGATGGATGACCAATCGTCTCGGGTTGGCATCTGATCTAGGATCTCAGCGCAATCCGGCGATGGAACGGATGTCAGAGCGTGCGGCTAGCGCTCTGTCCAGTGGCTCTTCTGCCATGCCTACACTCCCGTTGGACACGCAGACTTCTGACATGTTGGAAGTTGCGGCATACCGTCTGGTTCAGCCAGACTATGCGTTGCCCAAGGCCCCGAAGGGGATAAGGAGTAGGGTCCGGTTTCCGGAGCAGGCTTATCATCAGTATGCCAGGGTTCCACGGCTTTCCGTTGCGGAACGTGAGGCGCTGAATAGGCCGTTGGCTGGGAAGGCCAAGGGGCGGTCACGTCCTTTGGTTTCTCAGGCCAACAAAGACCCGTTCAATGAGCTCACGCTCATTGAGGATGCGGCTAGGGCAGCCATGGCTGCGCTGTCGCACGGGTGTACCGTCTTGCAGGGTATGCTGGACTGCACGGCGGAAGGCGGACAGGTGCCAGAGGCTGCTCCCGGAGTTGTTCGGGACACCATGCGCCTGTCTCAGGATTGCCTGGCCAGGGTAATCACGAGAACTTTGGCAGAGCGACGGAGAATGGTTCTCGATTGTGTGGAACCAGGACCAGAGATGAGGGCTGCGTTGTCTTCTGCGCCTTTCATAGGTCCAGGCTTGTTCGGCGGCTCGGCACGACAAGCGCTCTCTAAGGTTGCGTCAATGGTGGCGGAGCAAGAATTGGTCGGCAAGTCGTGGAAGTCGACCAAGAGGACTCAGCCGCAACAGTCCTACCGTCAGCATAGGCAGGAGCAGCAGAGACAGCGTCCTAGATCGCCCTTCCGTCCTTCTGCCCGTGATGCCCATAGGCCATCCGGAGCACAAGGGCCTGGCGGTTCGTCCGCATACAAGCCCTCTAGTAAGAGGCCGTATGAGGACGACAGGAAGGGTGGCGGTTCGGGCCGAGGCGGCTACCGTAAGGATAGCCGTGGCGGCGGTTCCGGACCGTCATACCACAAGAAGCCGCGGGGCGGCCGTGGGGCTCGTTCCTGACGGGTTTCCGGCGGAACCAATACCGGCGGCTTTGGAAACAAATGGAGTCGAGAATCTTCACCCAAGCGATTTAGCGTCTTGTCGGCTAATCTCGACCGACAACTGTGTGCAGATTCCTTCCGTCGGAGGCAGACTTCAGCTATTCCTAAACCAATGGGAACAGGTCGTGCGCGACTGTTTAGTCTGTCAGTGGATAAGAGACAGCTACGATCCGGACTGGCTCATCCATCAATCGTTAGTTCCGTTAACCTCGACTCCAATATGGACTCCTATTCCAAGGGAATTAGACCGTCTAGTCGCCATTCAGTCAGAGATAGAATCGCTTCGTCAGAAGAATGCGATTCACCTAGTCACCGATCAGTCATCACTGGGCTTCTATTCGATCATGTTCCTAGTTCCGAAGCGTACCGGAGGGTGGAGACCAATTCTCAATCTCAAACCATTGAACAAATTTATTCTTTCTCCCAGATTTCAGATGGAGATGGTAGCAGCGGTAATGACAGGGCTGAGGAAAGGCATGTGGGCAGTATCGATAGATCTGAAGGATGCTTATTTTCATATTCCAATGTCAATTCCTTTTCAGAAGTACCTGCGATTTGCATTCCAAGACAATGTTTGGGAATTCAATGCTCTTCCCTTCGGCCTGACCACGGCTCTGAGGGTCTTCACCAAGGTGGTTCTCGCCATGACTTCTTTACTTCGCAGGAGAAACATAGCTGTTCACACTTACATAGACGACTGGCT
This sequence comes from Chaetoderma sp. LZ-2023a, assembly GCA_034401795.1. Classification (NCBI taxonomy): domain Eukaryota; kingdom Metazoa; phylum Mollusca; class Caudofoveata; order Chaetodermatida; family Chaetodermatidae; genus Chaetoderma; species Chaetoderma sp. LZ-2023a. The sequence continues at coordinate 110,397,910 of CM067367.1, forward strand.
GCTAAAGGCGGGGAATCCAGTCACTCTGCGCAGCAATCTGATAGTAGTCCTAGACTTGTTAAAGAAGCTAGGATGGATTGTGAATCTAGAGAAATCAGAACTGACTCCATCCCAGGAGTTAGTTTATCTGGGAATTTTTTTTTCAATCTCAGGGACGGCGAAGCTTTTCCGGCGGAGAGCAGAGTCAGAAGCCTGATTGCAGTGTTGGAGTCGGTTTCTCTAGGAGCCTATCTGACGGCGCGTCAATTTCTCAGAATACTGGGTTTGCTAGTATCTCTGGAGAAGGTGGTGCCATATGCGGCACTCAGGCGCAGGCCGATTCAGATGTATTTGATGTCGTTCTGGTCACAGAGAACAGATCCGTTATCTCTGAGAATACCAGTAAAAGAACCATTGATATTCCACCTTCAGTGGTGGTTATCGGAACAGAATCTCCTGCGAGGTGTTCCTCTACAACCTCCTCAACCTCAGATGTCCATATTCACGGATGCATCATTGACAGGTTGGGGAGCGGTATTGGACAATCAGTCAGTGTCAGGGGAATGGGATCGGACCAATGCGCAGAAACATATCAATGTGCTCGAGCTATTAGCGGTGGTATTTGCACTGCAGAAGTTCGAGAGTCTAATTCGAGACAAGATTGTCCTAGTAAGGACAGACAACTCAACAGTGGTGTCTTATTTGAACCGCCAAGGCGGGACGAGATCACCAGAGTTGTGTATGATGGTTTGGAACCTTCTGCTGTGGTGCCAAGAGAGGAATATTATTCTTCGGGCAGCACACATTCCAGGAAGATTGAACATCTTAGCGGATGCTCTCAGTCGAAGGACGGTTTGTCGTCCGACGGAATGGCAGCTCAACCAAGTGGTAGCGGAGGTTCTATTCAAACAATGGGGCAAGCCAAATGTCGACCTATTTGCGATGAATCAAAACGCAAAGATGGTCACTTACGTGTCACCGATCCCGGACCCGTTAGCTCTAGCAGTAGACGCACTGGCGATAAGTTGGAAGGGAATGTACGCGTATGCGTATCCTCCAACAATTCTCATCCCGAAAGTTCTGGCAAAGATAAGAGAGGGGATGTGCCAAGTACTACTGATCGCCCCTTATTGGCCAGGCCGATCATGGTTTACGGATCTGCTGGACCTTCTGGTCTGCAGTCCAATCCCTCTTCCAGACACAAGAGATGTAATCTCTCAGAACAAGGGTCTGTACCTTCACGACAGACCAGAAATGTTCAAATTGACTGCATGGATGTTGTCAAGCAGCGTGCAATTGAGGGTGGCTTTTCTGAGCAAGCAGCGAAGTTTGTTGCTTCAGCCAGAAGAGTTTCAACCACAAAGACATATAATTATAGAATCAACAAATTTGCACAGTGGTGTGAGAGAAGAGATATTGATCCCTTTTCTGCATCTGTTCAACACGTAGCAGATTTTATCTGTCATACGAAGTTGACAAACTTGTACCTTCTACCCTAGCAGCATATAAGTCTGCATTAGCTTCGGTCATTCCTAGTCTCACCATTGAGGGAGTGGAGAATGACACCTTGAATGAAGTTATCAAAGGAATGAGCAATCTGCGACCCAGACAGCCAATTCCTATCCCATCATGGAATCTATCTCTTGTTCTACAGGTTTTAGGGCATGCTCCCTTTGAACCGATTAGATCTATTGACATTAAACTGTTAACTATTAAATCAGTTTTCTTGGTTGCAGCAGCGTCGGCGAGAAGGAGAAGCGAGATTCATGCGCTTTCTGCCGAACAAGACCGTTTTGTCGTCACGGGTGAAGGTTTAAGATTACTTCCACGTCTTTGTTTCCTGGCAAAGAATCAGTCACTTAAATATCCAGGACAGCCGATCAATTTGCCAAGTTTAACTAGACATGACCCAAATTCTTGTGCTTGGTGTCCTGTCAGATGTCTGAAGATGTATAAGAAACGTACTTCTGAGTGGAGAGACGACCCGAAATCTCTGTGGTTATGTCTCAAAGCTCCCCATTTACGTGCTTCGAAAGATACTATTTCTCGTTGGATAGTTGACGCTATTCAGATGTCGCACAAGATCGCTACAGGAAAGCAGATTGATCGTGCGAATGCCCATGAGGTCCGAGCACTAGCAGCATCATCGGCCCTTTATACGGGTGTCTCATTAGAGCAGGTGATGTCTGTAGCACAATGGCATGCCGAGTCGTCATTCACTGATTTCTACCTTCGCGACATCTCCAGCACACTTAATCCAGTAGCCGTCGCCAATCTGTCGAACCTAAACTAAGCCACGTCCGACCACTACTTCGCACACATCACAAAAGTCTTCCGCCTACACTGACCAAGCGCTATGCACATGACTGAGTACGACCGTGGATTGGGCCTAGCTCCTGTGATGATCAAGAACAAGATCAAACACTCAAAAATGGTGAGTGTTTACATTAATTAAGTGACTATAAATATGTTTCCTTACAGTCGAAATACCAGACTGAGTAAGTGAATAGTCTGGTACAAGAGTATACTTATCCTCTCATACAGACATAAGACTCATTCCAATTTGAAAATCTAATCGATATACTGATAGTTTTTTCAAAGATTTGAAGTTGTAGTAGCTTCTTTGCACTCTACTGGACTGCCCTAGCTGAGACTTGGGGCTGACATGGGTCTGGTGGGTGTTGCATCCCCATGGACATCCCTCTGGTTTTGTGCGGACAAAAGAGGGGGGGGAGCGCGGTCTAGACCATAGAAGTTTAGCACTCTATGAGTCAGATAGCAGAACCCAAGCGTATGCCAGGGTTTTAGTCTCTTCACAACCTTCTCCGTTGGATGGTTGATGAGTGCTGGTTCGAGCCTCACCTCCTCCCACCGGCATTTCCTGGCTGTCGAAATCCGGAGTTTATCATAATAGTACATCTGGTAAGTATTATTCGAAGTAGAATCAAAAAAGCATCCGCTTTTGTTTCTACGAGAATTCTTAATACTTACCAGATGTACTATGGCCCTTCCTCAGCCGCCCCGCTGAGGTGAGGCTGAGCTGCTTTCGCAGTTTGCCAAGGCAAATATAAGACGAATCTGACTGTGATTGGGAATTGACTCGGTACCTGCAGCTATGGTATTCCCGGACACAGTATGGGCAGGACCAGGAGAGTGCGGAGTTTTAATTGTTTATTTTGAGCTAGACTAGATAATAGACATTATCATAATAGTACATCTGGTAAGTATTAAGAATTCTCGTAGAAACAAAAGCGGATGCTTTTTTGAGTCTGGACATCATGCATGTGCGCCGGTGGGCAGAGATAATGCATGTGCACGGGTGGGCAGACATAATGCATGGCTGGGCAACAGAGAGGTTTCCGAATAATAACTTGATTAGTCGGTTCGGTTTGACTTTGAAACCCGATATGTTCATTGAACTAGGTCCAACGAAGAAACCTATTAAAATTGACAATAATCTGAAACTCAATGTGGCCACCAGCTACCGGCAGCCAACTTGACTACTGGTTTCTGGATGACCACTTCGCTATTGTCTGTCAAATTATTTTGAAACTAATTCAGGTACCGGTAAGTGAAATAATTAGCAAAAATTGGCTAATTGAACACACCGCCTTCTAATAGGATAAGGGCTGTAAATTGTTTAAATCCAAATCTCTACGTCTTCTGTTAGTTATATTTCAAGAAACATTTGAAATCGATTCTCTAAAATGGCTAATAAGACAGTAAGTGGTAACATGAAAGTTTAACACAATTTTGCAGTAAGAATTATTGCCGTTTTATGTCTATGCTTAAATGTGTACCTCATATCCATCATCCAGGTAGTGAAATTATTAAATGGGACCGCCTAAATATTGTGTATACTTTAACCCCTACCACACTGATATCAAAAATTTTAATTTTCAAATTAAATTAAAATATGAACTGATACTCATTTTCCAACAAATTTGGTGGAAGATGTTGCTGTTATAGACAGCAACATCATACACCAAAATTGTTGAAAAATGTACATCTTTTTTTTACTATTGACACAGTAAACGATAGAATATAGAATACTGACATCAGAGTGGTAAGGGTTAATAAACATCGTTTATTACATCAAAATTAATCCAGAATTTGACAAAATCATGTCTCGAAAATATATAAATCATATCATGATTCGCTAAGGACAAGTTTAGGTCGTCACTCTCGCGTTACTTGAGTAGAGCAAAAACGCAGATGTTCGTATCCGTGTAGGGTTCTCAAGTTCTGTTTGTGGCAGCATGAATAAAATTCTCATACATAAGTGCTTTGGTGCTGGCAATGATAGGATACGTAGGTTAAGGAAATTTATCACTCGTTTCGCGCTTCTATATAGGAGGTGAATATTTATACAAGTTATAGGGTAGGTAATTTTGCAAATTGAAAGGTAACCTCGAGTACGTACTCAAGTAGCTATGAGGGCGGCAGCCTAAGCACACCAAATTAAAAAGTATCAATATTTAGAGTGAGTACCCGGTAGAGTCATCTGCGATTTGCGGGTGTAATATACTGGACTCAAGAACTCAGAAATTACTCTATATATGATCATTACATGATGGTGATCGAGTGTTATGCATTCGATCCGATCCGCATAATGGGTACCCATTTGATAACCATTTTTCATTAATAGGAGTCAAGGAAGTACTGTAATTTTGATGATATTTCTGCCAAAAGTTATTGCAACATGCTGGTAAATATTTATTTTTTCTGCACGATCACAAAAAAGTGTGTCAAGCTGTCAGATTGTGTTCATATGCTATTGGTCATTGACAATGTTTCTCGAACATGTCCAGACTGTATGACCGTTTCGGGAGCCATGTCCTCCCAATTAGGTCTTAGGTTATTGAAGAAAAAACTCAATTTATTCTTTTCTGGCAAGATGACCAGATCAGTTGATGATTGGATTGATGGACTGAACCAAAAAGGATCGTTTTCCCAAGCCCCATACTGAACTGTGATGTTTACTTAACAGGCTCTCAGCAGAATTTAAGTCATCAAAGAATAAGTGTGAATGTGCTGTCATTGCGATTGACAAACCAACATATACTTGTTGTGAGTCATAAATTAAAAATATAATTTTTCCTGACTTTCCCATGTCCAGCAATATGAACAAACAGGAACAGATGGATGTGCCACCAGTCCTCTTTTTAAGTAGTCTATGAGTGCAGTTGTTTGACATTGCAGATGTCTGTATGGGAATAATGGGATAGCTATATAGGTTACTGTCTCATGATTGGTCGATTAGTGTATTAGATTGGTTCATACATGCTATTAGTCAACACTAAACTCCCTACTGTGTGTACTTTAATGGCCATTTATTTAATGATAAATATTGACTTATTGAAATAAAACTTAAGAATGTTTATTTTAATATTCATGAATTATGTTGTCATGTTGTGATGCTAAATTTTGTGGAAGAAAGTGGCCGCGATCTGGGTGATGGAAGGCTAGCACTACCAAGGAGTTGAATGCGAATGAATAAGATGATTATTGTTGGCATAAGTATTGATCTCTCTCTCTAACTCGAATACATGCAATCGAGCAAACAGGCAAGGTTATAAGCAGTAACCAATACAGCAACAACTAAACGAACCCGTGCTGGAACGAGGTCACTTTTCATATCACTATTATGGACTGAGTTGAAAATTATCAATTTGCACGAGCTTTAGCATCTGATAATTTTCACCGAGGTTCATAATAGTGATATGAAAAGTGACCTCGTTCCAGATTTTATTTATCATATAAACTGTAATTTTGAAATATTTGCCAATAGTTGCTGATGTGACTTTTATCTGATTTCTCATTGTTAATTTTTGTGAAATCGATACCGCCGCTGTGACGCACCACCTCTTAATAACAGATGCTGAATGCGCAGCAAAATATAGTGACAAACACAAAATCTGGCGATGTCAGCTGTTAAATAGTATTTTAACTGGTCATTGCAAATTATAGCCATGGCCATCAATCGTTACTTCGCTGCCGACTGATAAACTGTCAAACGATGACATTTTGCGATGACGTTTCATGAATGACAAATCGTAGTAAACAAATCGTATTAAAACAGTACCGCGTAGTAATCCCTACACGTCACGCTCACATCAATCGATGTTTTAATTGGTCGATTTAAATGGCTTGCGCACCCAACAGCCAATGAAAGTACGCCGTTGAATATGACACGTGTGCTCATATCGAAAAATATGGAACGGGCTAGAAGGCTTGTTTATATGATATGATATATATATATGTTATGTAATAAGTTAAATAATGTAATAGAGACTGGTTAAACCTATAATGGTCAAGATGACCAAATTCTGCCTCTGCAGTGGTCTGTTAAATGTCTATTTGCTGACCAAGAGAAGGCTATTTTTGTCGAGCCCTAGACTAAGCGGAGGATGGATCAATGTAGAGATCTGAATCGTGTCTGGCATCCGAGAATTAGGTAGGATGTTAACATTTTTCAAAATGTCTCAAAGGCTTGACATGCCCAGCCCAACGATAACTGAGCCAGTCATACAAGTTGTAAACTTTCTAAAATAACCTACACTTAGGCTGCAAGTGGACTAAGCAACAATTTAGATTTTTCTGTCCAATCCTATTCATTAAAGCATTAAGTTGTTTCATTCAAAATTCGTAGAAGCACTGTTTCAAAGGAGATAAATACTCTGTTGATATTTTAAAATCAATTTGACTGAAAGCTATACGAGATAAGACGACAATAATTTTCTGTGACATTGCTTTCATAATATACTGTAGGATTTAACCCTTTAATGGTCAAGCTGGCCAAAGCCAGCCTCTGCAGTGATCTTAACCAATGTCCATTTGAAGGCCAAGAGAAGACTATTTGTGAAAATTTATCATTTGAGCCAATCCTTCCAGAGGTAAAATGTCAAAGTCAAATGTCATGTCTTGGTCTGTAAATGGACATTCACAAAGGAAATTTTTTATTTTCTTGACCAGTGTTGGCCTTTAGATAATAATAGTGTGATTGTCATGTAGATATATATTTATAATGTAATGTGATATATGAATACATAATTATTTTGATCATTTTGACTGACATGTTCTGCGATAGTATACTGATCATTATAGTAACCCTTTAACACTCATAGCAGCTGGAATGGCTTCTGCAGTGGTCTTGAGAAATGTCCATTTGCAGACCGAGACCGAGCCAGTCGTTCCAGTGGTAAATTTTCAAAAACAGTTCTCTTGGTCTGCAAATGGACATTTTATATGAGAAAATAAAAATTTTCTTGAACAAAGTTGAGTGTTAAAGGGTTAATATATACTAATTGTTTCTTTCCAAATTAATATTTCCAAAAATTATATTTTATTTGGACTGAAGAAAATATTAATCAATAATAATTATTTCATCTTTAACTCACCTCATTGGAGAAGAGAAGAGTTTATGTGATATCATGTGTGTTGTCCAGCAGCTGCGGCTAATTTGTTTTATGTTCTGTTTCTAGCGCTGCTATTGCTAAACTAGCAGACTCCTGGTCATCAAGCCGTATATAGATCATGTATAGCTTTATACTACATTTACACCAATGCTACAATCCTTTCATATAGTTCTCACTTGTTTTCAATGTATGGACTTTTCATGGTAAGCTTTTCGTTTAGCTCTGCTACAGATAAACTGTCAGGCCCGCGATTACCGATCTTTACATAGAGCATTATCATTGCACCAATTTCAATTTTAAAATGGATTTATATCATTCTTGGCTTGTTCAATACAATTAATACAATGTGCGTGTGTGCGCGTGCGTGCATGTATGTGTGTGCTAAAAACTGCTGATCCAATTTGAACACAACAAAAGAACCTACCAGTACTGTAAACCAGAATTTCCAGACATTGGTCATAATCCTTATTAAAAATCTGGATCCAGATTGGATCAAAGTCTAGACCTAAGGATATCTAAATAAAAAACCTGCAGGTCTGAGTTGATTCAAATTTTAACACATGTTGAAAGTGTGTGAACATACACTAGCATTTCACAACATTTCACAACTTTGGGCATGAGCCGGGAAAAAATCTGGAAAATAAAAAAGGAAAGATCTAGAAAATCTGTAAACTGTTGACATGGGAGGGCAATGGTTTGCACTCTAAATGCTCTTGTTCTGACAGGTCTTACCTGGATTTGTAACATAGGGATTTTGTTATTTCTGGTTAAATTTTGCGCTTCTAAGATAACTTTAGGGCATACAAGTTCAGTTTTGCATTTACCTTTGCTATGGATAAACTGTCAGTATATATAAATTTATTACTGCATTTTCATTATTGCTACATTCATATTATTCTGACATGTATTAGCTTAGCATATAGGCTTTGCCATTTCATGCTAGGTTTTGCATTTAGCTGGAATTAAAATCAACATAGTTTAGGTTCTAGTTCTATTTGCTAGCTCTGATATTGCTAAACTAACACGTTCATGGTCACCAAACCTTATTTTACAGCATTATTGCTTCGTCTACGTCAATACAATAATGCATCTATGTCAATACAATAATGCATCTACCGTATTTATTCTAATTATACCACCGGGTGGGTAGCGGCCACCAAAGGGGGGCGGGTTAATTAGGGTGGAAAAAGTTTGGAAAAAATACCACAAAATTAGAACGGTGTTCTCGGTCACCTTGAATCAGTATATAATTATAGTATTCCATGCAATTTCTGCTAAATTTGCTCAAATATTCATAAAAAATACTTGTTTCACATTAGATTTATTCAGAGGCTTTATTTAGGACATAAAGGTTACATTTAGCGAAGTTAGGAACAAAGGATTTATCCGTTGTTAAATTGGATGGAGGCACATTTGTGATGCGTTCACTGATACATCATGATACATCGAAAAATATGCCATAGCCGTATCTCGACGCATAATTCACGTTAGCAGCTCTATCACTGAACGGCAAGATACTGATCAGAAACAATTTAGGCATTGGTCAAATTGACTCGAGGCGCGTTTGTGATGCGTTCAGCGATACGTTAGAAAATTTATAGCCATATCTTAATGCCAATTCAACAACAGTGTTAGATGCTCTGTTATTGAACAACAGGATAAGATGACGAAAAAAGATCTTTTTGCGCATGTATTCACGAATGTGACCAAAATGTTGCTGCATGTTTTATTTTTTCTGGATGTTTTTCTTCTTTGAAGACTAGATGAAAGCGGAAGATTTATTTTCTTACTTTTGGTAATTTGCTTTTTTTTCACCGTTCTCAAAAACATGGGGCCGGTATAATTGAGCGGGGGGGGCCAGGAAAATTAGAATAAATACGGTATGTTAATACAATAATGCATCTATGTCAATACAATAATGTATCTATGTCAATACAATAATGCATCTATGTCAATACAATAATGCGTCTATGTCAATACAATAATGCGTCTATGTCAATACAATAATGCATCTATGTCAATACAATATTGCGTTTATAGCAATACAATAATGCATCTATGTCAATACAATAATGCATCTATGTCAATACAATAATGCGTCTATGTCAATACAATAATGCATCTATGTCAATACAATAATGCATCTATGTCAATACAATAATGCATCTATGTCAATACAATAATGCATCTATGTCAATACAATATTGCGTTTATAGCAATACAATAATGTATCTATGTCAATACAATAATGCATCTATGTCAATACAATATTGCGTTTATAGCAATACAATAATGCATCTATGTCAATACAATAATGCATCTATGTCAATACAATAATGCGTCTATGTCAATACAATAATGCATCTATGTCAATACAATAATGCATTTATGTCAATACAATAATGCATCTATGTCAATACAATAATGCATCTATGTCAATACAATAATGCATCTATGTCAATACAATATTGCGTTTATAGCAATACAATAATGCATCTATGTCAATACAATAATGCATCTCTAACATTTTGGCCTGTAATTTCAGCATAAGGACTTTGTCCATCAACACCCCGGATCAACTCGGGTACAGGTTTACATTTACCTCTGCTACCGCTAAGCCCTTGAGCCTATGATGATCAAGCTTTATATATAGCACTATATATTGCACCCAGATCAATAGTACTGCATTGCATTCCTATCGTTCTGCCATGTACCTTCATAATAGGGTGTTTGTCATTTTAACTTAGGTTATTTCCGTATTTAAACAGGTTTTTAGACAAATAGATATGTTTCAGGAATCGGTGCCATTTCTTTTCAATGGTAATTTCTTATTTCACCATACCATTACATCATTATTCAATGTATGCATGCATCGGGTATCATTACCTTTGCCCCATAAGGGGAAGAAGTTATTCCGATCAGATCTGTCTGTCTGCCTGTTTATCTGTCTGAACGGGATCTCGTAAACTACTGGTCTGATTAGGCTCAAATTGTAACACAGTGAAGGAACTTGTCGTGCAAGAGGATTTCTTGACTTTGGCATTAATCCAGATTAAAGAATCTGGATCAGATTAATTTCTGGATCTATGCAGGCCCGATTTGGCTCAAATTTTAACACAAGAAAGAGTGGGACCATACATTAGGATTCCACTTTTGGCGTGATCCGGGGAAAAAATCGAGAAAATCTGCAACCCTTTTAGTCTGTGACAAGAACGGGAGGGTGAGGGTCTGCAATCTCTGATTGCTCTTGTTTTATATTTGTAATGGTAACGGTAATAGTTAATATGCAAATAACATTCATAGCTAGAATCATGCCAATCAGACGAGCACTTGAACTATTTTGCTATAATTCCATGAGATCTAGTCCTATATGTTTATTTGAAAATTGTTATTTATCTTATATTGCATTATATATCTCAGAATCTCTACACAAGAAATATCCTAGAATATATTTCAAGAAGTTTGTTGTCATTGAAATCCGCTTTTATATGAAATGCCTTTTGGAACCAACAGATGGTGGATCAGGCCTTGAATGGTCAACATCATTCAAGAGAATAACAATTCTCTCAACAGTTTGTATGACAGGATTTAAATGGGTCCATTTACATGGCACATGAATATTTTTGAAAACTTACCACTGGCATGCTTGATAACTGACCCAAGGTATCCATCATCCGTTGGTCTCGGGATGTAGGAAGTTTTGGGGGTTTTTATGTAGGAAGTTATTAGTCAAACCAATGTTACTGTATTATACTCTTATTTTGCTTGTTATCTGCCATGATTGTATTTTGCTGCGTATCACCTGTACTGAACTGATTTGAAGTGAATAAAGCACATGATGAACCTATTTCTGAGTTCTCTAAAGAAGTGAAGCGTGTCTATGAGAATATGAGACAATTGTGAATCATTCTGCCAGACGTTATTGACAAAGATCACATTCCTTTTTTAAAGACCTATGATGACTTACGAGACACGGAGAAGCAGTTTACCACAAATCCCATATATTCATAGCCCTGATAATGCAGGTTACTGGGCTGTATTGACCCAGTAACAGCCCGTAATGTGCGTTATCAGTGAGAGTTCATAGCGATCCTTGAAAGTGCTTAAAGTACTTGAATTCAGAATCTGTTTTTCAAAGCCCTTAAAACGTGCTTCGTTTTAACAAATTGACATGAAAATATGCTCCAGGACTTCTATTCAGAAGTTTGCTTGGTCACGGTTTGATGTGAAAATAAGATTTTATGAATAAATTACTGGAAATTGTTAAAACGCATATCCTTAACCGATTCATGGATTTTATCCATATTTGTCTGGAAGGATTAGTGGTAGGCTCTAGTTCTATTCAGAATTTTGGCTGGTTGATGATTGGCAGCGATCTTGGATTTTTGTAAATTTCTCCATAGCTATTTAAAAATTACTCCTTAATTAATGGCCTGATTTCAACGAAACTTGAGGGAACGATCCTATGGCGGTAGGGTTCAACATATCAAACTAGAAATTTGATTGGTCAATTTCTTAAGTGGCCGTCTTGGATTTTTCCTTAAATTATCCATCATGTCTATTTAAATGCAAATGGTCCAAATGCTAATGGTACATGTGAGCGTCACAAGGCCTCTTGTTGTCTATTTCTCATCTCTCTGGACATGGCAGTTTGTCACAGGGACCAATCCTGCTTTACACGGGTGCCCATCTGTATTCATGGATCGAGGTAACACTATTTGATGAAATTTAACTGGCCCTCCAACAACAAGAGGCCCAAGGGGCCTGTATCGCTCACTTGGACCATAGGGATTTCAGCTAGAATGCTCTTTCTCAACAAGATGGCCACCAAACCATTTATCCGACAGTTTCTCCCTAATCATATCTGCCAAATTTCGGCCCGATCCATTCAGCGGTTCTGGAGTTGTTTTCGCTACAACTAGGTCAACCAAGATGGGCGCCGAACCATTTGACCAATCAAGTGCCCTTGAACAAACTTGGTTTAGCTCTTGCCCTAAATCATATTTCATGCATCAATCCCCCCAAGTGGGGTCGGAGAACAGGATTTTGACATTTCTAAAAATCGGCCAAAATCCAAGATGGGCGCCGGCCAAATTGGCTGATCGGCTTCGTTTGAACAAACTTAAATCTCTATGCCCTAAGGATGCTTCCTGCCAAATATAATTGATATTGTCCAATTACTTCTCGAGAAGACATTTAAATTTCCCATTGCTTTAGTATGGGATCTTATGGCGGGAAAATGATCCATGATGGCCGCCAAATGGTTTATCCGACCAATTCGAAAATTGCAAATTTGAGATCAGAATACCCAAAAACACAAAACCAATTTCGGCCTCAAAATCCATCAAATAAAAAGATCCAATATGGCCGCCAAACATGCTGTTTTGATTGGCCCACAGTGGCCACGTTCTTTGACGGTTCAACTTCCCTTGAACAAACTTTAATGGCCCTTAGTCCCTAATCATATCTGCCAAATTTTGACCCGATCACTTCAGCGGCTCTGGAGAAGTCATTTTCGCTAAAACTAAGTCAACCAAGATGGCCGCTGAACCATTTGACCAATCAAGTTCCCTTGAACAAACTTGGTTCAGCTCTTGCTCTAGATCATATTTCATGAGGTTTGCATCAATCCCACAAACGGTTTCGGAGAAGATTTTTAAAGACTGCCAAAATCCAAGATGGCCAACGGCCAAATTGGCCGATCGGCTTCGTTTGAACAAACTTGAATCCCTATGTCCTCAGGATGCTTCCTGCCAAATATAATTGAAATTGGCCGAGTGGTTCTTGAGAAGTGGTTTAAAGGAAAAGTTGACAGATGGATGACGGATGGACACACGACGAACGGTCGCCATGGCATAAGCTCATTTGGCTTTTCAGGCCAGGTGAGCTAATAATGTGGAAGCGTATATTGAGCCGCAAAACCTGGATCTCTAAGGCCGGAATTCAATAAGGAGGCGTAACCTAAATCTGGTAACAAACCACAAAGTAATTGCAAGAGTAGTATTATAGATAGGGCGATAACTCCCAAATTTCGAGTTGATACCCACACACCCTATTTAGACCACACACCCTGTGTGTGGTCTAAATATAGAAGTATGGGTACCTTTCAGAAGTGGGAGGGGCTCTGCTGCCCCGCCCACTTAGGACTGCCCATATTTTGTCATTCAGGTCACACCCCTCCCTGGGGGGATGACCTAGCTGTCAAACAAAGAAGTGGGGGTTATCGCCCTATCTACACAACTAACCTTGCAATTATCTGTGATTTGTTACCAGGTTTAGGCTAAACTGGGGTTTAAACCTTATTGAATTCCACCCTAAATGTTCTGCGCTACTGTCACACAACCATATAAATGTAAGACATTGGACATAGATTTTAGACCCTTGGCATCAACAGACTCCTATCAAAGGCGTTTCCAACAAGACAAAATTACATGATTACAAGATTATTCTCCAAGTAGAAACAGTTGTCAAACGGAAAACAAAAATCTGCCAGGCCTCATGCATAGTTGGCAAGATGTATGGATAGAATTACTGGACCAAAAACTAGGCTCATTCGTATCCCATCGCCAATTTCATCAACATAGTCCAGCAGTTATTGCACAGACGGATGGATGCATGCACTCATGAATGAATGGACAGAAGCGAAACAATTCCCCCACTTCTACAAATGAGGGGGGAAGAGGGCTGGGAAGAAATATGCAAAAAGAGACCAAAAGGGTCTGTATCACTCACCTGGAATTATTGGCTACTAGCACAACTGAACAAAATGAGATGACCAGTAGAAAGATTTTACCATTCTAATTTCTGTGAAGGTTTATCCAAGTTTTATCAAAATTTTCCCAGTGATTAATAAGTAGTCTTTTATATGATTTTCTAAGAAACTTCCAAAAAATCCAAGACGGTTGCCAAACACACTAAATGTTAATTGATCAATGGCAGACCTCGTTTTTTACCTATCAGCTTTCCATGGACAAACTTTGGCAAAAATCCAAGATGACCGCCGATCGGCTCCCTTTGAAGAAACATGGATCCCAATGCCCTAAGGATGCTAACCATCAAATATAATTTAAGTCGGTCCAGTGGTTCTCGAGAAGACGTTTTCAATTTCCCATTGCTTTAGTATGGGTGATTTTGGTGAGAAAAAGATCCAAGATGGCCGCCAAACTGTTTATCCGACAGCGGCCGCCAAACCATTTATCTGACAGTTTCGAAAATGACAAATCTGAAATAAGAGGCCCAATGGGCCTGTATCGCTCACCTGGAACATTGGCATTTCAACTAATCTTACTTAAGTTTTACATCCATCGGTGTCACTTCCAATGACTCAGTCAAATGGTTTAGTTTTCGAGATATTGACAATCTCTGGTCTGGTTTTTTTTGCATTAGTGATTTTGAACAATGTTTAAGTAAAAATAGATGATATCAGTGTTAACTACAGCTGGTTTCTTAACTATCTCACTGCTGCAAGCCAGTGTAACCAATAATTTCAATTTTCAAAAGCTCTTCACTTGTTGAATATTTTGAAAACAATTCGACTGAAATTCAAGATGGCCGATCGGCTTCGTTTGAACAAATTTGAATCTCTACACCCTAAGGATGCTTCCTACCATATATAATTGAAATCGTCCCAGTAGTTCTCGAGACGTAGACATTTTAAATTTCCCATTGCCTTAGTATGGGAGCTTTTGGTGGGAAAATGATCGAAGATGGCCGCCAAACCGTTTATCCGACAGCTTTGACAATTGCAAATTTGTGATCAGAATACCCAAAAACATATATAAAACCAATTTCAGCCTCAAAATCCATCAAATAAAAAAATCCAATATGGCCGCCAAAACATGCTGTATTTTGATTGGCCGACTGCACCATGTTTTTTGACGGATTAACTTCCCTTGAACAAACTTTAATGGCCTTTAGTCCCTAATCATATCTGCCAAATTTCGGCCTGATCCCTTCAGTGGTTCTGGAGAAGTCATTTTCGCTAAAACTAGGTCAACCAAAATGGCCACTGAACCATTTGGCCAATCAAGTTCCCTTGAACAAACTTGGTTCAGCTCTTGCCCTAGATCATATTTCATGGGATTTGCTTCAATCCCGCAAGCGGTTTCGGAGAAGAAGATTTTTAAAGACATTTCCTAAAATCGGCCAAAATCCAAATTGGCCGATCGGCTTCGTTTGAACAAACTTGGATCCCTATGCCCTAAGGATACTTCCTGCCAAAGATAACTTATATCGGCCTAGTGGTTCTTGAGAAGAAGTCGTTTAAAGGAAAAAGTTGACGGACGGACTGACGACGGACGGACGGTCGCCATGGCATAAGCTCACTTGGCCATTCTGGCCAGGTGAGCTAACAATACTAAAAACCTATATAAAATCAATTTTGGCTTCAAAATCGATCAAATAAAAATATCCCATATGGCCATCAAACATGCTACATTTTGATTGGTACATGGCAGCCATGGTTTTTTTTACGTATCAACTTCCCTTGAACAAACTGTAATGGCCCTTAGTCCCTAATCCTATCTGCCAAATTTCGGCCCGATCTGTTCAGCGGTTCTGGTGAAGTCGCTAAGGTTTTTTGCGAAAACTAGGTCATTGAACCATTCGGCCAATCAAGTTCCCTTGCACAAATTTGGTTCAGCACTTGCCATAGATGATATTTCATGAGCTTTGTATCGATCCCCTAAGTGGTTTCGAAATTTTTTAAAGGCGTTTCTAAAAATCGGCCAAAATCCAAGATGGCCAAATTGGCCGATTAGCTTGCTTTGAACAACCTAGAATCTCTATGCCCTAAGGATGCTTCCTGCCAAATATAATTGAAATCATGGTTCTTGAGTAGTCGTTTAAAGGAAAAGTTGACAGATGGACATACGACGGACGGTTGCCATGCCATAAGTTCACTTGGCCGTTGCAAATCGACATTTCTCGAGACCGAAGCAGAAGCCAGTTTTGTGTTACCGGTAAATGGTTAATGGAACAACAAGCATTTGGTAGCTACCTGGTATATTACTATACAAAATAACTAATACTATATATATTTATTAATATTGTTTTTATTTCACTGTGTACAATATATTGTCATGAAGTGAATTATGTATATATATTTATATAAATATTAAAACGTGAACAGGAACGATGATGAATAATGAATGAATGGACAAATAATCTAGAATACAGATAACGGAGAATGGAATAAAACAGTATTATTAATGACATGTGACCCAAGAAACATGGTTTCATTGGCACTCACTATATATGTAATCCGCTAAATGTTTTGAAATCAGTTTCGGTCCCTCGAGTTCGAGTTCCCATCTGAAATTTCCGTAGATCCATAATTATGTGATCTTGATCTCCCGACACCAAAATTGCTATATACTTCTGATCATCAAGGGAAAGCTGCATAGCAAATCTTGTCAAGATTCATTATTAAAATATTAAACAAATGTCTAAGATCTACTCAAGAGTTCTTCAGTAAAGCGTGAGTTATTGTCTGGAAGCTTATTTTATATACTTACTTGGCATTTGACTTCAAAATATTTTGAAACTAATTTGACTGGAAGCTGTATGGTTGATTTGAAATTAACATACTATTTCAGTGCTGAAAGAATTAATGTCTTAGACTAAGGAGTAATACTATATAGCTAACAATTAAATTTAAATTCTTTTCCAAAAAGTATTCGTTTTCTAGCTTGACCAGTTAAAATATATTAATAAAGTCAATTTATAAACAACTGAAATTGATTTCTGAAATCATGATCGATCTGTTGGTTGAACATACAAACCAATCAATCATTGATCAAATCGATTAATCGGAACAACACTAGCCATGCTTACTTTTATAACTAAGTATAATGGCTGTAAAATGCGTGGTCTACATGATGTGCATACAGGCGAGATCCTGTGTGACCCTCTGCGCACACTAATCACTATCTGCCTATCCAGTTGCAGTAACTACGGTCAAAATCAGCTACCACAGAATTCCACTGTGTATCAGAAACTTTGTTTTGCGGCATCGGTGTGGTGGAAGCGTTTGTGGGCTATGATGCTAGGACATCCCACTGTCTCATAACTTCAGTTTGGAAAGCACTTTGCTGTAATCTGTTGCTGTCTAAGACACGAATACGGTTTCTCCATCCTAAAACAATAAAGGAACCCATTTCTAGCTCTGCCCTGACCATTTCTAACTCTGCCCTGACCATTTGTAGCTCTGCCCCGACCATTTCTAGCTCTGCCCTGACCATTTCTAGCTCAGCACTGACCATTTCTAGCTCTGCCCTGACCATTTCTAGCTCTGTCCTGACCATTTCTAGCTCTGCCCCGACCATTTCTAGCTCTGCCCCGACCATTTCTAGCTCTTCCCCGACCATTTATAATTCTGCCCCGACCATTTCTAGTTGTGCCCCGACCATTTATAATTCTGCCTCGACCATTTCTAATTCTGCCCTGACCATTTCTAATTCTGCTTCAAAAATTTCTAATACTACCCAACCATTTCTAGCTAATGTATACCCACTTTTTACGTGTTTGATTTGATTTAGCACTTTGAACAGCTATTCCCATAATCTCAATTTCAAGGTAACTATACAGCGTCAGTTCCCAGTAAAATTACTTTCAAAATATTCAACAATATGTTTATTAACTTGTAAATCCATCAAAGACATACAATTCAGACACATTCTCGATGAAGCATTACCACTTTCATACCAGACCTACACCATTGTGATTGTGATGTCAGATAACATGTCCTGTATTTCATTATCATGTCAGATACTTGAGCGACAGATCAGATCCCTCCATTAATATTTTGACATCAATGTGTTAACGATTAATATATAATATATTGTGTACAAATTTTGTTATAATTTAAATTCAGTCATAATATATAATGTGTATACATTTTCATTAATTCCTATTATTATAAACACTAGCATTAATGACTATGAAATTCACATAAATATGCATTCATTTACAAACCTGCGGAATTTCAATACAAAATTTAATATCATATAGGTGTCATCCTCAATATACAAATATACACATTAAGACCAATTTTTTTTTTTTAAATATTCGATGTAATAATGACGATATTAAAAAAGAAATATATAAACATTTCATTTGTTAAGGATTAAAAGATTACCGGTACTTAACTCATGACTGTGTTAAAACTATACATCTGTATAAAAATAATGTATGGGTGGTGATTAGATAAGGAGGGTACTGAACATTATTACTGCCCATTTGGAACAATATCCAGGCCAATATATATAATCTGTATTACATAATAACTTTTATCTCAGTAAAATGACCCAAAATCAGAGGTTGTAAACCTTTGCCAAATTAATTTTCTGTGTGAGATTTTTTGTCTGGATCAATGTTGGGAAATTCTTGGCTACAGGAACATTCTTCCTTGTGCTAAAACTTGAATAAAATCGGCTGGGAATTTTTGAGGAACAGCGACAGACAGACAGGCAGATGGACGAACATATAGACAGACACAGAGCGAAAAGCAATACTTTCTTTTCCATAGCAACGCTGGGGTATTATTAGAGGGATCAGATCTGCCACTCAAGTAACTTACATTATAATAACATATATTACATGTCAGCTGACATCACAAGCAAAATGATGTAACCGCGTCATGAAGATTGACAAGTTTGTCACACAAATTATATCATATCTTTGATGAATTTACAATTTAATAAACATTCTGTTGACTATTTTGTTACTAATAGGAAGCAACATCTCAGTCAAATTAGTTTCAAAATATTCAACAGCTTACCTGTATAATTAACGTGATATTGGGATTCTGGGAATTCATGCATCAGTTTCAAAATTGATTCAAACACGGGGACAAAGTAGGTGGCACTTAGTTTGAACTGGGGGCTGTTGCTGCCATTCCCAGGCAAATTAGTTTCAAAATATTTAACAGACTGTTTATTAAATTGTAAATTCAACAGACATACAATTCATGACACAGAGTTATGCGTCATTGTGATTGTGATGTCCGCTAATGAGTGACGTATTTGATTATGACATCACATACTTGCGTGACAGATCCGATCTTGCTATTAAAGTTTCTAAGCTTAAAGCTGGCATGCCATGCCATGTTAAAATCATCAATCCTAACCAATATCAGTAATATAGTGATACCAATGTATGTCTGTTTTCGGCAACTCACCATTATAGGTCTGGGTATTGATTCTTGAAAGTGACCCAGTCAAACACGACAAGCCAAGTATATCATATTCTCAGGACATTTAACTTCTCATTTAACCTGGAAATTTTTGCATGAGTACCATACAGATAAACACAAGACAGGGCCTCTCAATCACAGAGCGATCACTGAGCATGTCTTGTCTGCTCATATCTGTCTGAATGAGATGGTCAGTGCTTTGAGTGAATGGTTTTATGCCTGTTGAGCAGTATTTCGATGGATCGCTTTGAGAAGGATATCCTAACTTAACCTATCCATTATTCACGAGCGAATCATCGACGATACTAGACAAGCATTGTTGCTTTTTTCAAATGGCGGGCACCATATGAAAAAGCAACAATACGTTACCACTATGGTCGGTGTTTCTCGCTCGAGATCCATGGATTTATGGATATGCTGCATCAAAATGACACTTTCAAAGTATTATTAACACGATTCCTAATGACGAGTTAATAAACATGAAATATTCCCAGTATATTACTGACATTGATTAGGATTGATGATTTTAACAGAGCATACCAGCTTTAAATAACAAATTAATGAACAACATGGTTAGATACAACTTAATTAAACTTTAGATAACTACAAGTAATCTATTATTCAATGAATTGCAATACTGAATGCCATTCGTATACATATCTTGAAGAACTATAATAAAACAAGTCATTTTAATAATATTCATATATTAATATAATTAACAAATTTAAAGCCACTTTTAATAAAACATTAGCCTAATCTTATTTCACTCAGCCATTTCAAGATAGGTAACATGACATCTGCTTTACAAGTGGAAAATTATTTTTGAAAATATACCCTTGAAATGGCTGGCTTGTCAGAGTAGTTTGGTAAACATACCCTCCATTTCAACAGCAGTCTTCACAAATATTATTCTCTTGGCAAAACATGACTATTTTTACAAATTTACCAGTGGAATGCCTGCTCAAGCCAGTTATTCCAGTGGTAAGTTTACAGTCTTCTCTTGGCCTGCTAATAGAAATTCACTATTGCGACGGATCAGAGATTCTGTACCAATCTTGACCATTTAATGAGCATTGGACACTTGAGGAATCCAGTTTTTCAATCATATGACATCATAATCAACTACATGACGTGTAGGCTGATGTCATAATTAATTATGTCATAAATCACTCGATTTACTCCCTCATAAATGCTTCATAGTCCGTCAGGTTGTACGAATTGTATGTCTACTATTTAATAATCATGCTATTGAATATTTTGAAACTAATTTGATATACATAGTCAAATTAGCTTCAAAATACTAGAAATTTATAGTCAGGTAGTTCAGGGATCGATTGATCTCAACACGGGCGAAGGGTTGGTGGAACTGAACTAAAGATGGGCGGTATATAGCTAAAACAGGATTCCTCCATTGTGACTAGATTTGAGAGGAAAGGAAGCAGAATCAATCGTCAAACTTACAATTATGCCATTTGCTAATAAAGCATTTAATGTCAGAAAATCTTATTAAAAATTCAAAACTTAAATCTCAAAGTACCTATACAGGTAGCTTCAGCATATTGAAATTGAATATATTGAAATTAATTAGACTTTATTGTTAATGACTTTGTGATATCTGTTCTACAGGGTTGAAAAGCTGAATTAAATAAAACTGCTGTATAAATATGAAATAAAATTTCAAGTCAACTGTCAAAATCATTTTCAAAGTAAAGAAAACTTTGAGCAGCCTCCAATTTAAAACCTCTCAGTGCAACAATTAAATTCAAAACAAATAAATTATGGGTGTTTAAAAATTAGAAATGAGGTTTGGTGCAGGCAGCTTAAAAAAACAGGTTGAGAATTTTAAAAGGTGATTATAACAAGTCCATTCAGAAAGGGAGGAATCCAGTTTTAGCTATGCCCTGCCCATCTTTAACTAAGCGCCACCCACACTTGACTCGTGTTGTGATCGATCGATTCCTGAACTCACTGACTCTCAATTTCCAGGACTCTCAATTTCCAGAAAATTATACTGGTAAGCTGTTGAATATTTTGAAATTAATTTGACAGGGATGCTATTGCTGCCAATGGCAGCATCAGCGCCCAGTCAAATTAGTCTCAAAATATGCAACAGCATGGTTATTAAATAGTAGAAGACATACAATTCGTAGAACAACGCTTAGTTCATCATCAATTAATCATTTGTTATGAACCAAGCTACGTCATTCAGGATGTACTTGATGATGACATCATCCTACATCTCATGTAGTTGATTATGACGTCATATGATTGATGGATAAACTGGAAAGGTTCATTAATACTCAAAGGTAGAGAACCTTGAATGAATATATTTATAACAACGTGCACAGGGTAGACGTAACACGCCTTACGCTTTGTACTTATTGTACAAAAGTCTGAACAAGCCAACACAGTCCTCTCGGCCCCTTTTATAGAAAATTTAGAACCTCCGGTTCCTTTAGCGGGTTTATGATTGGTTTAGGATGGTTGCTAATATTGATCTCCATTCTGATTGGTTGGGAGTTCACAGACAATCAGAACCGTAATTGTCAAATTCCGGTTATAGGGTTTCTTTGAACAGCTCTGAGTGAAAGGTTTCATTTTGTCTCCTTTCTGTCTGTTTTTTAGCTTCTTTTTTTAGGAACTGTTTGTTGTTCTAGCTTCCCAGTGTTTTGTTATAACGGTTCAGACTTATGACATTTCTGTCCTTGTGTGGATGTCATCAGAGGTCTTATAGTATGTTAAGAAGACCAATGTCATTTTGGTCTTTTGCTAATATTATTTTGTTTGAGGATTCTATTTGTCATTTTGTTCCATAAGTTAGATGATAATTTCTCTCTTTTTAACGGCATGATGAGTGATGATTGACTCAGTGGTATGCTCAATTTAACGAGTACATTTTATGTAATTTTTGTCAAAAATTAACTTTTTTGTAAGTGTTTTTTGAAAGTTTGTCTAAATTCTTGGAGGTCAAGGCCGGCCCCCGCATCCACTCGCCGGTCGGCGTGTGCGCACCCGTGCCAGTGCAGCTGTGGTGATTTGGTAGTTTACCGAGGCACGCGTGTGGGCGCGTCCGGTGGTGGTTTGAAGCCTGAAAGAGGATTATATGTAAGAGTTAGTATTGGTTGACGAGGTAACATATAAGTAGGGAAACATGGATCACAGACAGAGATGCCAGTCTAGTTTCATACTGTGTATAAATATTTAACCTATTTACAGCTAAATTACCAGGTTTTATTATTCAGTTCCCACATAACCCTTTAATGACCAAATTATGTCAAGAATATCTAAATATTTCCTTATTGAATGGCCTGCTAACTGAGTCAGTCATTCAAGTGGTAGGTAAATTTTCAAAAATAGTCTTCTCTTGGCCTGCAAATGGACATTCCTCAAGACCACTACACAGAGGCCGGCTCCGTCGTGAAAGGGTTAATTGTGAAAGCTAGTAGTCATTTTGAAAAGTGAAATGCTTTAAACCTGTTGCTGTTTATGATTGGTAGGAAAACATGAATCACATATGCTAGTAAAAACACATCTATAACAGAACAGTGATAGTATCTTCATAAAAGAACATCTGTCTCTACAGCAGTGAGCGTCGTCAGAAAAGAAGACCAATCTCTATAACAGTGATAGCGCATTAAAAAACCCCAATCTCTATCGCAGGGAAAGTGTCTTCATAAAAGAACACCAGCCTCTAAAGCAGTGATAGTGTCTTCAGAAGACACCACCAGTCTCTATAGCAGCGAGTGTCTTCATAAAAGAACACCAATCTCTATAGCAGTGATAGTGTCTTCATAAAAGAACACCAGCCTCTATAGCAGTGATAGTGTCTTCATAAAAGAACACCAGCCTCTATAGCAGTGATAGTGTCTTCATAAAAGAACACCAAGAACACCAGCCTCTATAGCAGTGATAGGGCTAGAAGACCAATCCCTATAGCGGTGATAGTGTCTATTGCAGTGAAAGTGTCTTCAGAAAAGAAGACCAATCTCTATAACAGTGAGTCTCTTCATAAAAGAACACCAATCTCTATAGCAGTGATAGTGTCTTCATAAAAGAACACCAGCCTCTATAGCAGTGATAGTGTCTTAAGAAAAAACCACCAATCTCTATAGCAGTGATAGTGTCTTCAGATAAGAACAAACATCTCTATCACGGTGATAGTGTCTTCATAAAAGAACACCAGCCCCTATCGAAGTGATAGTGTCTTCATAAAAGAACACCAGTCTCTATAGCAGTGAGTGTCTTCAGAAAAACCCCACCAATCTCTATAGCAGTGATAGTGTCTTCATAAAAGAACACCAGCCTCTATAGAAGTGCTAGTGTCTTCATAAAAGAACACCAGTCTCTATAGCAGTGATAGTGTCTTCAGGAATGAACACCAATCTCTATAGCAGTGATAGTGTCTTCCGGAATGAACACCAATCTCTATAGCAGTGACAGTGTCTTCAGGGAAGAACACCAGTCTCTATAGCAGTGAGCGTGTCTTCAGGAAAGAACACCAATCTCTATAGCAGTGATAGTGTCTTCAGGAAAGAACACACATCTCTAACATGGTGATAGTGTCTTCATAAAAGAACACCAGCATCTATAGCCGTGAGAGTGTCTTCAGAAGACAACACCAGTCTCTATATCAGCGAGTGTCTTCAGAAAAGAACACCAATCCCAATGGCAGTGATAGTGTCTTCAGGAAAGAACACCAATCCCACTGAAAAAGTTTTATTGAGAATGTTTGTAATCAGCAGTTAATAACACAAATCAGAGATCTGACAACTGATAACAGAAATATATTTTACTAACATAAACAAGAAAACAAAAAATATATATGAACAAGTACAACAGGGCATTTTATACAAAACATGTGAATAAATATTTGATTTCTATACAAGAAACGCTCTGGATACAAATACACTGTGAAAACAGCTGTAAAGTAGACTAAATTTGTATGTACTGTTGCATAAGTTATAACAACCAGGGACAACTCGCTCCATGTGTAAATGTAATGAATGTACGAAACTCACCATTCATAAACAGACCTTATGTCCATTTACCATTTAATGGGCAGGCTAGCCAAAACTGATCTTGCAGGGGTCTTGAGAAATCCTTATTTGCAGGCCAAGAATGCTATTTTTTTTTGATGTACCGCTGCCAGGTTAGATAGTACTGCTGTATTTCTTGTATATTTGATTATTGTTGGTGAAATCATTAAAAATAATAACCCTTTAATGTTCAAGCCGGCCAAAACCAGCCTCTGCAGTGTTCATGGGGAATGTCCATTTGCAGGCCAGAAGACTACTTTTTAAACTTTACCACTGGAAAATTATCAAAATTGGTCTGCAAATGGACGTTTCTCAAGAGCATTACAGAAGTAATTTTTGTCTGGCTTGAATGGTAAAGGGTTAAATGGTTAACTACTTAGCTGGTAGGCATGTTACTGAATGGAATATGCAGCATCGTGACAAATTTCTGACGATACAAGATTAAAAATTTCGAAAATTTAAAATTAGTAGTTTTGTGGCGTAGACAAAAGATAGATAATACAATCGCTGAGCTAACATGTAAACATTTTAATTATTTTAAAACTCAATAAATTATTTTAAAACTCAATAAACTATTTTAAAATTTGTTATTCGTTCTACAATCACTACACTCTTATAGTAACAATATCGGCTAAAAATAACTTGACAATGTGTAGGTAATACCAACGAGTAAATATATTTTAGAAGGCGGATGTCTATAACAAATATTTTGAAATCTAAAAAAGTTGTAAGTTTAAGAGTCTCATACAGAATATTTAGTTAATAAAATTGTTATATTATAGACACTTTACATATCAGTTAAAATTTTATTCACAATTTTAATTAAACATCAGTATAAAATTATATATATAAAGAATAAATTTCACCAATCTTATCATTTACATAAAACAGTGTGGGAGTATTTTTCTTAATGAAACGCTCATAGCTAACTACAACAGCAACCATATATATATATATATATATATATTATAATATATAAATGGTTAATTCTAATCACTTTATCACTATGGTCAGTCATTTATTTTACCAAATATTAATTTCTTTACTTCATATATTATAACAACATAGAGAATTTGATTAAGACTTCTCCACTGACCGCAAGAAAATTAAAAATTTCTCATCGTTAACTCTTTAACACTCACATCAGAAAATTATTTTAATTTTCTTGACCAAATTCAGCCATTAAATAGTTAACCCTTTAACACTCATATTAGCCAAAAAATGTATTCTGCAGTGGTCGTGAGACATGTCAATTTGCAGACCAAGAGAAGACTATTTTTTAACATTTACCACTGGAATGACTGGCTCGATAACCGAGCCAGTCATTCCAATGGTAAATTTTCAAAAATAGTCTTCTCTTGGTCTGCAAATTGGCATTTCTCAAAAACATTGCAGAATCTGTTTTTGGATGATATGAGTGTTAAAGGGTTAACTATTTAATGGCTGAATTTGGTCAAGAAAATTTATATTTTCTCATAGAAAAGATCCAGTTACAGACAAAGGTAATTTCTGAAAATTCATGACTGGAATGTTTATTTTCAAAAACGCTCTTCTCTTTATCTGCAAATGGACATTCACAAGACGACTGCAGAAGCTGTTTGTGGCCGGCTTGACCATCAAATGGTAAAAACCGATACTACACAGGGAGTTTTACATCTCGGATTACTGGTCAGTATAGTAGAATATATGACTTATAAGTCAACGGACGGTTTCTAGGCACAATAACTATTCACAATAACTAAGGCAGAGTGTAAAAGCAGCAATGGTTTGATTATAAATTCTCAGATAACTCATTTCTATGGAAATAAATACAGGTTTACAAAATGCAGCACCTACTTTCACTCAAAACTACTTTTAGAATAACAAACAGGAGTTTGAGCCAGTATTTGTCAAGATTGGTTACGAAAATCTACATTTTTGCTTAGTGAATGTCCATTTGCAGGCTAAAAGAGAATCTTTGAAAATTTATCACTGGTTGTTTGCTATACCTGATAACTGACCATTTGAACTGGCTCAATTATTGAGTTTTGATAACAAACTTTCCAGTGATAAATTTTCAAAAGTAGTCTTATCTTGACCTGCAAACGGATAATCCTAAAGACCATTACAGAAAATTAATAATTCAGGCATTTTTCAACATTTTGACAAATGAATAAAATATCAATTAAAATGTTAATATAAGTCATTAATAACAGGTGGTCTCTTAATACAGGTAAGTAGCCAGAGGAATTGTGGTTCTCTAAGATAGGTGGTTAACATGTCTTAACTTTAACGGTCAAGCAATGATCTATTTGGAGGCCAAGAAGACTATTTTTGTTTTGAAATTTTACCACTGGAATGACTGGCTAGATAACGGAGCCAGTATTTGCACCGATAAATTTTCAAAAATAGTCTTATCTTGGCCTGCAAATGGAGTCACTAAGTAGATGCTTAAATTTTGTCGACAAATCTTGACCATTAACGAGTTAATGAAAGATTATTTGTCACCAATTGACAGGTGGTTTAATAAGCAGGTTTGGCTGCAGATTTGACTCTATGCAATAAGCATAAAGCACTGGTGAAAGTTATTAACACTCTCTACAAGGTAATCTTACATTAACAAGCACATGTTCACATTGAGCACATTCACAACATTGTCAGCTATAGCACACATACATTATATATTTTGGCTAAGTTAGTTTGGATTTTGCATCATGGGTTATAATGTAAAAACAGAGGCGCAATAAAGCCTGCAAACATTTGCTAAAAGTTTAACATTCTATGAACTCCTCAGATTGGACGCCGCATGCCAGATCACTAAGTCGAGCCATCATCCACTTCGTTTAAGGCTCGACAAAAATAGTTATCATCGAAAACTGATGTCCAACCAAAGAACATATTTCCTATTCAGTTAAAATAAGTGTTTTGATTTAAGACTATATATTTCCAATATACAGAAAATAGTATGTATAATTCTATATGACTTTAATTTTAAATAAATGCCCCCAAGGGCCATAGTGCTCACCTAGTTGATGAGGAACTGTAAACATGTTTACATTAATTAATGCACAACAAGCAATCTTGGTCAATCAGGCAAGCATAACTGTTGCAATGGTTCTTATCATTATTGAACAATGAAGCCATCATCGTTACTACTAATACAAAAATATTGGTGTCCTTAACACTATTGACCAATGGGAAAAGTACCATTGACCAATTGGGCAGCCATCGTTGACATTACTGACCCAGCAGATGACATTTACCAATGGGATAATGGTCTCAGTAAAAAATTTGGATGAGGGAATGCAAGAATATTGGTGTCATTGACATTATTGACCAATAGGAAATTCGTATTGTCTTCAGAAATGTTAAATAAACTAATAATAAATAGTTATATCTTTGGGACTGTATTGTTTGTGACCAAAATTCCAAACATATATTCCCAAGCAGAACATATCTGCCAAATTTGATTATAATCGACAGTATGACTCAAAGATGATTTATCATGTTTCCAAAACAAAAACAGAAACATGTTAGTTAGTACAATTTTGAACACAATGTAAATAATGTTCTGTAGAAAATTTTGGACTTAACTTGATTGGAAGGCGATTTGCGGCCTTAGGCAGCACAGGCTTCCAATCAAATTAAGTTCAAAATATTCACCCGTACATTTTGTATTGTTATAGAAACAGTCCAAGATATTTCTGAGCGGTTCTACATCACAAAATGTTGAAGTTCTTGATGGAAGATGGACAAATCGATATTGCATTTAAGCTCACCCAAATGAATTTAAAAACAAATGAGAAGTTAATTAATACTGATAATCAATGATATATAATAGAACTCTAGAGAATAAAGCACAAATCTGTTACACACTCAAGATAGGAGACGTCTTATTCACCTTTTACTGGAGCCATGTGCCAAGGGAGGTTACTCTGTTGATACACTTCAGACATGAAAATGCATTTCTGAAAACGTTTCACTGATAATACACTCAGACTCTTAGCCCGTTCACAGAATGATGAAATTTTCGTAACTCAATTTCAAGGCAACCATATACTACAGCTGTTGAATATTTTGAAAATAATTTAACTGAATGTAAAAGTAGTTTCACTGAAAGCTGTTAGTGTCTTAGGCAGCAACATCTTCCAAGAGGATTAATTCAACGATTCAAGTGAAATACGACAGCGATTTTGATAAAATTGCTGATTAAGGAACAATGTCATTTGGCAGTTTTATATATAATTATACATTAGTAAGAAATGTTCCATAATTATTACACTCATAGACGTCTATTTAACACATCAAATCAACTTGAATGATTCATTGTAAACCTTAATGCCATAGTCTTAATGGCAAATTAAATGTCAGTTTGCGCTTCCAACAACAACAATGGACCTTTCAATTTTTAGCTATGCCCCACCCATCACTAGCTAAACTTCACCCACACTTCACCGTGTTGGGATTGATCGATCCCCGAATGCCCTAGCTATCAATTTCCTGAAAACTATACAGGGAAGCTGTTGAATATTTTGTAACTAATTTGACTGGGTGCTGTTGCTGCCTATGGCAGCAACAGCGCCCAGTCAAATTAGTTTCAAAATATTCAACAGAATATTTATTAAATAGTAAAAGCAAACAATTTGTAAACAACGCATAGACCGTCTTCAAATATGCATTCATGACGTACTTATTGAGGTCATTCATGACATCATTCATTATGATGTCATTCTATACATCACGCAGTTCATTATGACATCATATGATGGGTGGGTACTCTGGAAAGGTGAATTAACACAACTGGCCATTGTCTCTGTCCATTTATCTGCGCTTTACCGCATGCATGTCAAATGTGTGCTTGAATGTTACTAATGATTTATCAGTCCACACTCAACATAGATCACTATCATTTAACCCGTTTTCTATTTAAGAATTTGACTTGTTTTCAGTTCTAGTCAAGCTACAGACAAATGGCAAGACTAGTTGGTGCATGTGAATCGCTGATTGACAACATTTTGAAAAAACCCATCACTGAGAGCTGCTGCTATCTTTGATAGCAACAGTTTTCAGTAACATTATTGTTCAAAATTGTCACCAGATATATCAGGTAGCGCGTATCCGATGGATCACTGTAAAATAATCTCACTGTAGAGACTTTTATGTTTCTCCTCCTCTCTCTCTTTAATAGCACTCTTACGCGCAAACAGCCATGATGTGCTAAGTCGTCGTGTACCCTTCGTACTTTTGGCACTTGAAACGCTGCTTGCTGGACTCTGCATTCTAACCACAGTCCGTGGTGTACTTGGTAAACTGGGAATACCGCTACGTGAACTCGGACTCGGTGGCGTGATAAGTTTCTGGAACATCGGTGTGATAAGTTGCAGTCTTAGTTGTGAACCCGCTCGTCGAACTAATGTAACAACTTCATCGTGCCGAGACCATTTTGTATCTTGCCCTTCTATCGATACGACAAAATCACCAACCTTTACACCCGCAACCTATAAATGTAAAGTAAATACAGTCCTGTATACATTTCCAAATACCTGGCACTGATAAGAGGTGTTCAAGGGATGCCTATGTGTTTGCTGTGAACAGCTGTTTATAGGAGAGGGCTTTTCTAAGTTTCGAACAACTTGCGCCCAATCTCATTGTAATATATGCAATAAAATGTTAAAAAAAAAAGAAGCTGTTTCTCAAGAACTACTGTTCCAATTTTAAAACTTTAACCCTTTCACTGACAAATCAATGAAAGTCGAAAAAAGTCTACGAAACAAAACTTATTCTGTTGAATATTTTGAAATTAATTTTACTGGAAGTCGTTGCTGCAACGGCTTCCTGTCAAATTAATTTCAAAATATTCAACAGTTTTCCTGTATGGTTGCAGTGAAAATGAGATATGGGGAATTCATAGGAGAAAGGGTTAAACGCAGGGTAGTGTTTTGGATATATGCGATGTTCTGTAACATTTAATTTTGCTTGTTAATGGACAAAGCCATTTCTTGCCATGCCCCGCCCATTTTAGACAAGCTCCACCCAGTTTTTATGTGTGTTGGAATCAATTTGAAACTTTTAAATGTGAAATGCCAGAATATAAATTTCGATGTAACTCTATGAAGTTTTACAAATATTTCCCAACTCCAAGGGGATCCCAGTTAAATTTGTTTCAAAATATTTAACAGAATGATTAATAAATGTAAATTCATCACAGACATACAATTTCTACACGAGTGACAGACTTTTTGATTTTCATGACAGCGCTATGAGTCATTATGATTTGTGATATAAGCTAAATAATGACAAATTTGATTATACATATACATGTACCTGAAGTGACAGATCAGGACCCTCCATTGTCTCATCATTTCAACACAAACATACATATTTGAAAACTATGTCCAATGAACCATTTAAAGGTGTTCAATATTTTCTACTTACATCAGCGACGCTGCCTTTTTCTAAATCTGCCACAACCACTGGTGTATCACCTCTTACACTGAAGCCATACCCATCCGCACCACGGTCCAAGATGACCGACCGCGGAGCTGACCAGTTATTTTTGATGTTGAATACTGAGATAGGACCCTGAAACACAGAACAGGTTGTTCATGTAGGCTTACAGTATTAGGAAAGACACACAGCGAGGACATGATACAAAACACTCATTCACTCCAATTTACTCAGAACATGGTTTCATGACACAAATACACTGAGAATTTGTAAGAACGTAAAGTCAATATGTTTTCAAATTTATTAACATACATATAACTAGATGATATAATCGCATCATTTTGTGTCAACCACTGATATATTATATCACAGATGAAAATGATGATTATATAGTTCACGATTGCTTTTTTCCAATCAACATTTGTCCTGCAATAATCCAGCCTAACTGACCACATCCTCTTAGATGACATCAATGACACGTTTCTTACATACATAACCCTATCTACTGTTGGGAATTGGTACGATTTTTGTGATTGATGATTGGTTTTATATACTAAGCGATGATCAATTAATGATTGATCATAACTGGTTCTCATTTTTTTACCAATTTTGAATGCAGTAATTATAGCATGTTCAAGGATAACTCTACCCCTTTCAAACAAAGTCGCAGGTATGACAGATTCTTAATAATTTTAAGGCAGCAACAGCTTCCAGTCAAATAAGTTTCAAAATATTCAACATATTATTGGTATGGTTGATTTGAAATTAACATACTATTTCAGTGCTGAAAGAATTAATGTCTTAGACTAAGGAGTAATACTATATAGTTCTATTAATTAAATTTAAATTCCTTTCCAAAAAGTATTCATTTTCTAGCTTGACCAGTTAAAATATATTAATAAAGTCAATTTATAAACAACCGAAATTGATTTCTGAAATCATGATCGATCTGTTGGTTGAACATACAAACCAATCAATCATAGATCAAATCGATTAATTGGAACAACACTAACCCTAACCCACAAGACTGTTAGCAAATGAGTTTAATTCTTTAACACTCTTATCAGGCAAAAACGACTTCTGCAGTGGTCTTGAGAAATGTTTGTTTGCAGACCAAGAGAAGACTATTTTGGAAAATTTACCACTGGAATGACTGCCAGTCCTGCAGTAAATTTTCAAAAATAGTTCTCTCTTGGTCTGCAAATGGCTATTTTCTATGGGAAAATTAAAACTTTGTTGAACAAATTCGAAGGTTAAATATCTAAGGGTATGTTTTTATCAATAAAATTATGAATTTCTGTTGCGGCAGGGTGGTACTAAGTAACAGCTGATAAATCTAGTATAATATGTCACAATGGTTACCAGTTTGTGAAAAATATCACGAATCGTGTGCTGTGTGAAATCTGGTGGGATTGGCGCTGTGGGGTCTGCCGTGCGCGGGACAACTGATGGAAGAGATTCGACCTCACTGAAGTCATCCTCCTCTTCTAAATCTTTAAATCTGTCTAATGTCCTGTAAGAGAAATTACACAGAATCTGTAAACGTCAACGCCATTCTGAAGCAGTCAATCATCCGGCTTTAAAGTGATATCAAATTCAGACAAGCTTAAATTAAATTAATTTATAATACAGAAATTGCATAACACACAGGACTGACATTGCTATTTAAACGTTTACTTGTCATGTCGGCAAAGCCCAGCATCCGTAATCATCTTGCAAACATAGCCCAAGAGAAGACTATTTTTGAAAATGTACCAATGGAATGACTTGCTCAATAAAATATAGTCTTCTCTTGGCCTGTAAATGAACATTCACCGAGCTTAACCCTTTCACACCCATATCAGCTAAAACGGCTTCTGCAGTGGTCTTGAGAAATGTCCATTTGCAGACCAAGAAGACTATTTTTGAAAATTTACCACTGGAATGACTGGCTCAATAACCGAGCCAGTCATTCCAGTGGTAAATTTTCAAAAATAGTCTTCTCTTGGTCTGCAACGGACATTTTCTTCAAGAGAATTTTAATTTTCTTGAAAAAGTTTGAGGGTTTAAAAGGTTACGGGTTGATTTTAGATGACAGTAAATGATGAACCCACTCAGAAAGCATTGGAGATTTCAGTACTGGGTGCCAACAAGAGGATGCCATAACATCATCTTGCTGAGTGCTGTGCGATCAGACCTCAAAAACCATAATCCAAGACCTCTAAAGATGATAAAAGATCTTAAAGATGCTTAGGATATTTGAAAAGTATAAGAAACACTGGAGAAGGTTGAAGAAAATGGGTTGGAAGTGTAAGAAGTTTCCACCCCCTTCAAGCCACAATAAAAGAGTCACTCATCATCACCATCATCAAAGAGTGAACTGAATTTCCCTGCGTTAACTGAGCTAGACAGGAAAGCCAGGGCTAGAATTCTACAAAATTCTATACTAGTTTGCAGGACTGGTAACTGTATGAAACCAGTCCGTAAATAATTTTACCAGTCCGTTATCAATTATAGTTAAGATTAAATGGTAGGCAGGCATATTTTATGGTTCAAACAGTTCTGTGTTGGGTGCCACTGCTCAATTACTACTAAGCTGGACAGAAATGGTTTAAAGATAACAACAAAAAGAATACTATGCTAAGCTGGACAAAAATTTCAATAGTCCATCGGACTGCTTTAGTCACGATGAGCACAAGTCTGTACAATTATTTACTAGTCTCGGACTAGCGGACTAGTGCAAAATTTGAACCCTCAAAGCTATTGAAGATTTAGAATATAACATATGTTTAAATATTGATCGGTAACATTAATTTCGTATGTGGGTGCTAAAGTGGCGATACTGGAATTTCGGGTTTGAAAGGGCTAAATTCTTATGTTAAATGTATTACTGTCTGTAGGTTTAGGTAATAAATTCACCAGCCATTGTCAGTACATGTCCATAAACACGATCCATACATACGAGGCAATCAACTTGTTAAAACATATTGACTTAGCATCACTGGTCAGTGACTGCCAACCTCTACATAAAAGAATTCGAGCAAAAATGCTTAAAACACAGCTTCCACGTCTTCCTAACTTCTGGTTCCATTATGAAGTCGACACATTCACCTGTCTACATCGATACCAGATAGGTTCATTCACCCAAATGAGCATTGGCATCCAGTTTATCAGTGAAATAGAAGAAATTAGGACGATCGTCTTCCAGAAGATTCAGTGAGCTTACAGAAAATCCACTCATATTTAATTCATTGCCCTAGCTTCCATTCCAATCACCATTTTGGAAGACAAAAAATCAGTTAGCAGAAAATTGTTCTATTGTGTCAGCACTATCAAAAGGTGCACTTCTCATGGCCTGCAAATGGCCAATTCACCTTTTCAGAGTATCCATCTATCATCAGACCTCGCATGACGTCATAATCAGCTCAGCATGTGTATGATTACGTCATAATCATTACGTCACAAAGGATTCCATATAGCCCATCACCAAATCTCAAATACTCTGACACGTTGTATGATTTGTATGTCTTTGTAATTCTTTGCTATTTAAGAAATATGCTGTTGAATATTTTGAAACTAATTTGACTGGGCGCTGTTGCTGCCTTAGGCAGCAACAGTACCCAGTTAAATTAGTTTCAAAATATTCAACAGCTTACCTGTATAGTTTTCTTGAAATAGATAGTCAGGGAATTCAGAGATCGATCGATCCGAACATGAGCGAGGTGTGGGTGGAGCTTAGCTAGAGATGAGCGGGGCATAGCTAAAAAGTGGAAAGGTCCATTCTCAAGACCACAGTAGAAGCCGTCTTTTGGCAGGTTGAAGGTTGAAAGAACCTATTGAAATATGGAAAATACAATCTTCAGCTAATGGACAAGATGACTCCCATATACCAGTGGTCTACTATTCCATGCTGTCCCATGAATGAAAACTAACTCGCCAGATTGACTTACTAATCACAGCCAATTAATAAACAATGGACAGAGTCTGGAAAAGTTAATGATAATGGAACTACTCACATTCAAGAGAGGGAACACATTTTCATTCAGTTAATTTGATTTCGAAATTAAACTGTCACATGTATTTAGTCATAAACATCTACACTTCTAGTGAACTAAATAAGCTGATCTCTGATTCCTTAGTTGTAGTGGACATCTCTGTATGTCAAAATTAAAACAACACAATAACTGACAATACCGATCATGTTTAGATGGAGAGGTACTCACCTATCATGAGCATGTCTAAGTATTTCTTGAAACGTGTCAATCCTGCGAAGTTGCTTACACAGGCCATGCATTCTAAGTGCCTCTTCGTGGAGAAGTAAGGCCTCTCGTAGATGACATTTACCTAATAAACAAGAAATATAATCTTTGCACCTTTACTGGGCAAGGTGATGAAGAGCAGCCTCTATGGTACTCTTGGTAGCAAGAGCACACAGTCAAATTAGTTTCAAAATATTCAACAGCATGTTTAGTAAATAGTAAAGACATAGGATTCGTACAACAACTTTCAGTCCGTCATCAATTAAGCGTTCGTGATGAATTTGTCTACATTATTCACGACACCATTGATTATGACATCATCCTACATGTCACATAGTTGATTCTGACATCATATGATTGATGGATAAACCGTTCCATTGAAGGCCAAGGGAAGATGATACACAAAGCCAGTCATTCCTCTGGCATATTTTCAAACAGTCTTCTCATGGCCTGCAAATTAACACTGACTAAGCTAAATTTTGTATTTTCTTAACACTTTAATGGTCAAGCCGGCCAAAATGATATTGCCTCTGCAGTGGTCACAAGAAATATTCATTTGCTGGACAAAAGAAAGGTATTTTCTGTAAACTCCAGCGGCAAATTTAAAGATAAAAAAGACAAAATTGTCAATTTTCTTGAAAATTATTGACCATTATGTGTTAGTGGAGAAATCCAGTTTTAGCTACGCCCCACCCATCTCTAGCTAAGCTAAGCTGACCATGTTGAGATCGATCGATCCCTGCCATCGATCAATGCACTCTGAATCACAATTTCCTGAAAACTATACAGGTAAGCGGTTGAATATGGAAGCAACAGCGCACAGTCAGATTAGTTTCAAAATATTGAACATAATTCTTATTAAATAGTAGACATACAATTCGTACAACACTGCTTAGTCCGTTATCAATTAAGCGTTCATGACGAACTAAGCCACGTCATTCATGATGTAATTGATTGAGGTCATCCTACACGTTACTTAGTTGATCATGACGTTACATGATTGATGGATAGACTGGAATACTCCATTAATCCAGGTAGAGATGATGATTTTTTAAATACTTAGATTTTCTTGAAAATCTTGACCAATAAAGGGTTAAAGAAACAAGCCCCCTGTAGTGGTCTGGAGGAATGTCCATTTGCAGACCAAGAGTTACTATTTTTGATAATTTACCACTGGAATGACTGGCTTGATAACCGAGTCAGTCATTCCAGTGGTAATTTTACAAAAATAGTTTTCTCTTGGCCTGCAAATGGACATTCAATAAGTGAATATGTTAATTTTTTGAACAAATTTAGTCATCAAAGGGTTAATGACTAAATTTGGTCAAGAAAATCTAAATATTTGCTTATTAAAAGTCCGTTTTCAGGTCAATGGAATATTATTTTTGAGAATTTACTACTGGAATGACTGGCTCGATTATTGAACTAGGCATTTCAGTGATAAATTTTCAAAAAAAATATTCCCTTAGCCTGCAAATGGACATTCACCAAGACTACTGCAGAGGTCGGTTTTGACAGGCTTCGCCATGAAATGGTTAACAGAAAACACTAAAGATCATATAATCTCACCTGTGACAAACCTCTGACTTTGATCCGGCTTCTTGCCTATCACATGACCATTTGTATCAGGAAACATTGGCACTACAATATCTGGTTCTCTCTCCTCCATTCTCAAGTTCTCATAAACCTGCTTCAATTTACTCTCATCACTGCTATCTGAAACAGAAATACAGAAATAAAAGAACCATGCTAATGCTAGGGTCAAGAGATCAAATATATTATCCAGTACTAAGGTATATAGTCATAATTTATTCTAATACATTCTGCATATTGTAAATATGTTGAGGGCCTCGAGATCACTTGAACGAATTTGGACTACAAGTAAAGATTTTCTTCTGTTTACATTTGTGCTGACATACTAGCACAATCGTACATACATTTCAATATATTAATTAATTCATTTTACTTTGAGAATCGGGGCAGACACATTTTCAAAAGTAGACAAATCAGATAGTAGCAGACCTACCTTTTTGATCGAGCAAACCGACCGCTATATAGAAGAATGCCAATGCTTTATAATAGTACATCTTTACTTGCACCATGGCCATCCATGAGTAAGGGAGATAATCCTTCACCGGTACAACCGACATTAACTTGCTGGTGGCTTCATACATGCGCGATACCTATAATGTGAGCACATGACAAGGATTATAGACTCAAGTTATAGGCTACACAACCCATCCTCCTGCAAGAGAGGGATCCACTCTGTCACTCAACTATCTGATGTCATAATCGAATACGTTGCATGTTAGCTGATGTCACAATCCAAAAGACGTATTTCTAGCACAAAAATTGTGTGATGTGTAGAATGACATCATAATGAATGACGTCGATAAGTACGTCACGAACGCAAATTTGAAGACTGTCTATGCGTTGTTGTACAAATTGTTTGCTTTTACTGTTTAATATAGGCAGCAACAGCACCCAGTCAAATTAGTTACAAAATATTCGACAGCTTCCCTGTATAGTTTTCAGGAAATTGATAGCTAGGCCATTCGGGGATCGATCAATCCCAACATTGCGAGGTGTGAGTGGAGCTTAGATAGTGATGGGCGGGGAATAGCTAAAAATGGAAAGGTCCATTGTATATCTTTGATGAATTTACAATATATTAATTTAAACATTCAGTTGAATATTTTCAAACTAATTTGACAGGGGGTCTGTTGCTGCCATATAATAGCTTAACTGTAGTTACCATGAAATTTTGAATATAATTCTGGGAATTCAGGTTTCTCAAAAGTTTCAAATCAATTCCAACATGCATAAAGTAGGCAGAGCATAGCTAGAAATGGATGGAGCATAACGATAAATGCATCACTTTACTACATGTCTTTATTTTCAGGATGGCAATGGACTTTTCCATTTTTAGCTATGGCCCGCGCATCTCTATCTAAGAACCACTCTCAACTCGTCCGTATTGGGATCGATCGATCTCTGAACCTCCTGACTATCAAATTCCAGAAAACTATAAAGGTAATCTGTTAAATATTTTGAAACTAATTTGACTGGGTGCTGTTGCTGTTGCAGCATCCAGTCAAATTAGTTTCAAAATATTCAACAAAATATGTATTAAATGGTAAAGACAATAGTACAACGATTCAGACTATTAACCGCTTAAGATAGGTTATATCGAATCATTCATGGCATCATGATTATGACATCATCATACACGTCACATAGTTCATTATGATATCATATGATGGATGGATAATCTTGGAATGGTCTATTTGAATGAGGGTCTGGAAGGGGTATCTCAATCCCACAGGAAGATGTGAAAAACAGACGCTTTGAGAAGCCATTTCCTGCATTCTGAGTGATCAACAACACCATTCATTATTTGTTGCTAACCAAACTTATGAACTTGATAACAGTTATCCATTTTGGTCTGTGTTTGGATATTTCTGCAATTCATGCAGCATCAACATAAATGTGTTAGGAACAAATTATAACTACAAACCATAAGGTGGGTAGAGGATGGGACTCATTCCATCACCACCCTCTGGATCCAAAATGACGGCTAGAATTATCCAAAATGGCTTGCCATGTATAAAGTTCCCCTTTCCATCTTTAACAAGTTTTTATTCGTAGGATGATGGACAAACCGTGATCCAGATTAAAATTACATCTATATACATTGTAAATGGTACTTCAAAGCACTGAACATTTTACTCCCTGTTTTATATATATATATATACATACCATAGACGCCTCTTGTCCAACAGACATGTAGTTAAGTATACCATCATGAAGCCCTCCTAACAGCTTCCTTTCTAACGTACACTCCTGAGCCTGTGACTGGAAGAAACAATGATACAGCATATACAGCTAAACCTCCTCAGGAAACCACCTGTCTTAAAAAACCACAGTATTTTGGCTCCAAACCTATAGCAAGGAACTTGTATTAAAAGGCCACTTCCCTTTAGCAATTAACCCTTTTATGATGAAGCCGGCCGAAACTGACCTCTCTAGTGGTCTTGAAGAATGTCCATTTGCAGACCAAGTAAAGGCTATTTTTGGAATTTTCCCACTGGAATGACTGGCTCGATAAGCGAGCTAGTCATTCGTCATAAATTTGAAAAAATAATAATCTTTCCGTGGCCCGAAAATGTTCATTCAATAAGCAACTATTTTGCTATTCTTAAAATAATATAGCCATTAAAGGGTTAGTGTTCCATAATGCTATCACATAAGACAGGTTTTACTGTATTATTTTAATTACTGATTTCATCCTTGATATACCAGTATCTCAGTTTCATACATTTGATGAACATTTTAAAAGTAAACTGGGAGCTGCGACGATAAATGTCATGGTTAAATTAACTGTTTAATGGTCGAGGTTAAAAACCGTCATTCGTAGTGGTCGTGGGCAAACGGCTTCTGCAGTGGTCTTGGGCAATGTTCATTTGCAGGTCAAGAAGACTATTTCAGAAGATTTATCACTGGAATGGCTGGGTTATTAACTGAGCCAGTCATTCCAGTGGTAAATTTTCTTTAAATAGTTTAAAAGAATTTAGTAACATGTGTGTAAGTTTAGATTCAATAGAGTAATTCAAACTTGGGATTTGATAAATGCCAAATTTAACATTGCCATCGAGAACTGATACCTAAGCCTCAATTCACCTTTGCTGGTGAGACAAAAATATTCTTTTTTTGGTCTGTAATGGATAATCCTCAGCCCCATTGTAGAAGTTTTTTTCACTGGCATTCTTTCATGCGCAAGTCAGCAGTGGTAAATTATTAAAAATTGTTTTCTTTCAGTCTACAAATGAACATTTCTCAAGACGATTGTAGAAAACAATTTTTGAAAATTTACCACTGAGTAATCAAGCGAGCCATTCCAGTGACAAATGTTCAAAAATTGTATTCTCTTAACCCTTTAATGACCATACCGACCTCTGCTATGGTCTTATGGAATGTCCATTTACAGGCCAAAAGAATACAATTTTTGAAAATTTACCACTAGAATAGCTGGCTTGATAGCCGAGCCAGTCATTCCTGTGATAAATTCTCAAAAATTGTATTCTCTTGGTCTGTAAATGGACATTCAATAAGAAAATATTTAAATTTTCTTGACAAAATTTGACCAGTAAAGAGTTAGATCGACCTCGTGCATTAAAAAGTTAATTTCGTTGACCATTAAAAGACTACACGGTTGTATAAATAATATCACGTAAGTGGAGGAGAGATTCCTGGATACTGACCAGCATCAGTTGTATGAGAGTACTCAGTGTCTGTGAGTTCATGTCCATACTCGGCGCATGACTGAAATTTGTATACAAATGTCGGAAAGCACCGGCAGCTTTCTCAAAGTTTTTCACCGCTTCACTTAACCCCGACTCATTTGTCCTGTCCTGATGGAATGAGAACAACCAGGTATACAATAAAGAATAATGACAAGAATGAGGTAGAAAAATTTGTACAATGAATGCCGAAATCAAGCTTAATATATGTGAACGGTGTTATCAAATAAGATTCTCAGAACGTTTATTAGCTTTTCATCTTCCATAAAGCCGGGTTTTATCACAATGGAATGGACGCAAACACACACATGCATGCATACATGCACACGCATACATGTACATGCCACGCACAGAAACACACAGACGTGTCCCCATGCATGCACACATAAACATGCACAAGCACGATCAACTGACAATATAATATTAGTCGAGATTTGTTACCGCTATATAGCTTGTATTAAGTCAATACCTGATTACAGGCAATTTGTGTGTACAGTGTGGCAATGTTGAAGAGTACACTGCCCTTCTCAAAGCCAATGGCCCTCTGCACATCTGGTAGCCCCGTCAGACAGTCAAACCTAAAATGAATTATGAACATAAGATAGTTTTATTAATTCAAGCATATTGCAACGATCATACTGTCTGCTGAGTACATGCAAAATACACTACTTAATTCTAAAGAAATTTTTTTAGTCCTGAGTGACAGTGGGAGTGATTGCCTATATAAACTTCAAAGCAATTGGATCAATAGCAGAATAGGTGGGAAGAGATTGGTTTGTGCATGCCATAAGTCCCTATTGATGACTGAAAGTTACGTCACAAAGAGGACACACATCCCGCTGACCACAAGCAAATTATCCATTTAATCGTCATGCGTGTGTGCGAATCACATTTTGGGCCTGATAACTCAAGTGATTGCTGAAGTATAATCTACTGACAGGTTTGAAAGTGATCATGTCCTATGCCCAATGGACCTTTCTGATTTTAGCTATGCCCCGCCCATCTCTAGCTAAGCTCCACCCACACCATGCTAAGTTGGGATTGATCGATCCCTGAACTCCATGAATATCAATTTCCAGTAAAGCTGTTGAATATTTTGAAGCCAATTTGACTGGGTGTTGTTGCTGCCATCGCGCCTCATCAAATTATTTTCAAAATATTCAACAGCATGTTTATTAAATAGCATTTATAGCAAAGACATACAATTCGTACAATGTGTTGGACTATTAAGCATTTAGGACGGACTAAATCGAGTCATTCATGATGTCAGGATTATGACGTCATCCTACACGTCAGTGGGTTGGTTATGATGTCATATGATCGATGGGTAACCTAAAAAGGTCCATTAAGCTGTAATAAATGAAGGAATCTTAATTCTAGGGACATGATTACTGTATTCTGTAAGTAGTACTTAGTAGAAACATCCTACAGCTGCAAGCAAGCTATTAGACAGGTATGAGAAACAGCAGTCTTGAGTTTCAAACCGATATAATGAATGTTATCCGAGTTATTATCCGGAAAATGATTTTCAAGATGGCGACCAATGGCTGGTAGCTATTTTAGATCATCATCAATTTCTATGGGTTTCTTCCACAAACATAGTCCAATTAACCTATAGGGTTTCAAAGCGATCCAATAAATAGTAGCTGAGTTACCATCTGGAAATCATTTTTCGATATGGCCACCGGTGGATGGCTGCCATCTTGGATTTCGGATCATCATCGATTTCAAAAGGTTTCTTACCCAGACCTAGTCCAATCACCCTATAAAGTTTAAAAGTGATCTTAGAAATAGTAGCAGAGTTATCATCCAGAAACCAGTTTTCAAGAAGGCGACTGGAACCTGTCAGTAATCTTGGATTTCGGATCATTGTCGATTTCGAAAAGGTTTCTTTGCCTGACCTAGTCCGATCGACCTATGACATTTCAAAATGATCAAATATATGGTAGCGAGCGGAGTTATCATCCGGAAGACAATTTTCAAGATGTGCGTCTGTTGTTGGCAGCCATCTGGCATTTTGGATCATCATCTATTTCAATATCTCCAGATCTAGTCCAATCAACCTATGAAGTTTCAAAGCTATCCAATAAACGGTAGTGAAGATATCAACTGTAAAGTAATTTGCCACCCACTGCCCATCTGAATGGCGCCATCACATAATACGGCGCCAAAATGCCGGAACAGTGCATTCAGATAATACCCCGAGTGGTCAGACAATTTTTTTTACGCCCCACCTAGACGGCGCCATCACATAATACATTGACAATTTTTTGGGGCGGGATATTTATTCAAGGTGTTG
This sequence comes from Chaetoderma sp. LZ-2023a, assembly GCA_034401795.1. Taxonomy (NCBI): domain Eukaryota; kingdom Metazoa; phylum Mollusca; class Caudofoveata; order Chaetodermatida; family Chaetodermatidae; genus Chaetoderma; species Chaetoderma sp. LZ-2023a. The sequence goes on from CM067367.1 coordinate 110,440,799, forward strand.
ACAAACAATATCATCTTCCATGATTTGAATAAATTTGAACAGAAATTGATGATGGCTTCAAACGGGTCCTCATCAAAATCAGGCATACACAAGCGCATATGCATTCACGCATGCACACATGCACCTGCATAACATCAAGTGATTATTATGTAATGTGATTATTATGCAATAACCAGCACGAACAGCAACATGATCCTACCTATTAACTGATTTACTACTGAATTTCCAGTTTTCAGAACTCACTACCCTTTTAAATAGAGCTTTCATCCTCAAAATTGTGTTGCTGAAAGCTGTTTGTGTTTAACCTGTTAACACTTATATCAGCCAAAAACAGCTTCTTCAGTGGTCTTGAGAAATGTCCGCTTGTAGACAAAAAGAAAACTATCTTTTGAAAATTTAACACTGGTATAAATTTTCAAAAATAGTCTTCTCTGGTCTGCAAATGGATATTTTATCAGAAAATTGAATTTAAAAAAAACCAAATTAGAGGGTTAAAGGGTTGAGATACATATTTCCGCAAAATAAACTTCAAAATAGCCACGTCTTCTAAAACGTGCTAAATCTTTTTTTGGTATGAAACCAGATCACTACATTGCAACTCACCAGAGAAAGTGAATGGGTAGCTTTCTGTTTGGTGGGAAGAATCGTTTTTCCACAAAGTACAGCTGGTTATAGTATTCGTACAGCAGCTTCACACCGGCTTCATTACGTTCAGGTGTTCTCATTACCTGCAAGAGATAAACACATTCAGCAAGTACTAACACTTTTAACCCTTTAACAGTCATATCACCCAAAAATACCTTCTGTAGTGGTCTTGAGAAATGTGCATTTACAGACTAAGAGAAGACTATTATTTTTTTAATTCACCACTGGAATGACTGGCTCGATAACCGAGCCACTCATTCTAGTGGTAAATTTTCAAAAACAATCTCTTGGTCTGATGACAAAATTTAAATTTTCTTGAACAAATTTAAGTGTTAAAGGGTTAATGGTCCAGTCGGCCAAAACTGCACTCTGTAGCACACTTGATCTGAAGAAACATCCATTGACAAGAGAATACTGCTTTTGTAAATTTATCACCCGAATCAGTCATTCCGATGAAAAGATTTCAAAAATAAGAATTCTCATGGCGTGCAAATGAAAATTCACAAAGTAAAGTTTTCTTATCTTAACCCATTAACACTGATATCAGCCAAAAACGGCTTCTGCAGTGGTCTTGAAAAATGTCCATTTGCAGACCAAGAGAAGACTACTTTTGAAAATTTATCACTGGAATGACTGGCTCCATAACAGAGCCAGTTATTCCAGTGGTAAATTTTCTAAAATAGTATTCTCTTGGTCTGCAAATGGACATTTTCGAAGAGAAAATTGAAATTTAAAAAAAACAAATTCAAGGGTTAAGAGTTAATGACCAATTTTGAGCATTAAAGGCTTAAAGAATCATTAGAAATTAACTTCTTAGAATCTTAATCCTGGTGAATGAAGAAGTCTTTACTCTGCTGCAACTTGCAAATATCTTCTCTCCATATTATCCACCCCATACACTAAGCATAAATCTCAAAATTATCATCCTCTACATGTGTTAATATTCTCTATCAAGGACAGAGCAATGGGTTAGTAATTCTATGCAGCACCCTCGTCCACCCTCACACACTCGCTAATCCCTATTAATCCCCATTATTGCTGGCTTTATTAGTAGGTGAAACTTAACTAGTGTAAGTCTGTCTGTCTGCCTGCCTACCTTCCTGCCCACCCGTGCGCTCGTGGCTCGTCAGCCTTCCATCTATCTGTACTGTCTGTCAAATTGTTGACATTTCTGACAAAACTCTGAAGTGTCGCATTTGTTAATGAATTTTTAGATAATTCTGATAACATGATCTTGTCACGTGGTATGCCTGGATATACTAAATTCATAACAATCCACAATTCTGGTGTCATACAGCTCATGCTTCAGGAACCAAATCTTATAAATGAACATCTGAATCCTGAATTTTCAATATGAGTGTATGTGTGGTACACGTACGCACATGCGCACACACACTCTCACACACATAAATTCCATACCTGTCTGAGTTCAAGTAGTTGCTGTATCTCCTTAGCATACACCTTACCATCTTCAGAATAATGCTCCAATATTACATCCTGTAAGTATACATACAATTATCAAGTCTGTACCAATCAATGAACCTTTCCAGTTTTAGCTATGTCCCGCCCATCCCTAGTTAATCTCCTCCCACACCTCGCTCGTGTTGGGATCGATCGATCACTGAACTTCTTGACTATCAATTTCCAGGAAACTATTCAGAGAAAGGGGTTGAATATTTTGAAACTAATTTGACTGGGTGCTGTTGCTGCCTAGGCAGTAACAGCGCCCTGTCAAATTAGTTTCAAAATATTCAACAGAATGTTTATTAAATCGTAAAGATATACAATTCGTACATATCAGACTATTAAGCGTTAAAGACGGACTATATCGAGACATTCATGACATCATGATTATGACGTCAAATCATGACGTCAGCCTACACGACATGTAGATGATTATGATGTCATATGATTGAGTGAGGAAATGGATTCATGAATTATCATTTTCTGTAATCTATAATTATTTAGATTTTAGTTTTGTTAACCTTGAAAATATTGCCACTTTACCAGTTAAGCCGGTCATAGGATTGTTAAGTGATGACATACTTCTGGGTTTACCTTGATTGCTAAATAAAACGTGTTATATCAGTAAACTGATGGATTCTCCCCGAAGGTGTATCAGTAAACTGATGGATGCTCCCCGAAGGCGTACTCCGCAGCGCAACTCTTAAAACTATGGCCGGACAAGAATTCTCTGTAATGTTCAGTGAACTACAAAAAGTAGGTCATGCTGACCTACTTTTCATGTGCTACACACCGTAAGCGTATAATGCATCTATACAGCAAGTTTAGTTCTGTATACTAAAAACTCTTAACTACAGTCCAGGCAAAAAATTTATGTTTTGTTCAGTGAGTCAAGAAAACTAGGTCATACTTTTCATATGCAACACACATTCAGCCTGCAATGCATCCACAGACCAAGTTTAGTTACAGTATTCCAAAAACTCTTGAAACTACAGGTAGGAAAAATATTGTATGTAATTTCCAGTGAACCATGAAAAGTAGATTAAAAGCAGGTCACGCTCACCTACTTTTTATACAATTGCACATCTCCGTGAGATACATCCACACACGAACTGTCATGATCAGACATATAAAAGTCTTGAGACTATGGCCCGGACAAACTTGTAGAGTATGAACGGACGGGTGGATAGTAATAGTAGACATAAAATTCATACACCGTGTCAGACTATTAAGCATTAAAGACGGACTATTTTGAATAATTCATGACATCATGATTATCACGTCACTTAGTTAATTATGACATCATATGACGTCAGATGATCGATGGATAAACTTGGAAAGGTACATTATTATTGGTGGAACGATATACAAAAATTGATTGAAGCATATTGTAAGCAATCAATACCAGACCTACACATTGTTAGCAATGGATTTTGTATCCACATATATAAATGACTATTCACTGAGAGTTGCCCACCCTACCATCATCCCTTCCATAATTATCAGAAGCAGATCTTACCTTTAAAGGTACTTTGAAGTCAATGTCATTAGTTTCTTTGAGACCTAATGGAATCATTGGAACACTGACAGCATCACTATGGAAACAAAACAAGTATTAGAAGAGATATTAAATAGATAACATACATGAACATGGCACCAGTACTAGAGGGAAACAAGCTGTGTGTTATCACCTACTAAATATCTTAAAACTCATCTAGCTTTGAACTGTCCCTGACCACTAAAATTAATGGACCTTTCCAGTTTTAGCTATTCCCCGCCCATCTCTATCTAAGCTCCACCCACACCTCGCTGGTGTTGGGATCGCTCGATCTCTGAACTCCCTGACTATCAATTTCCAGAAAACTATACAGGTAAGCCGCTGAATACTTTGAAACTAATTAGACTGGGTGCTGTTGCTGCCATAGTCAAATTAGTTTCAAAATATTCAAAAGCACCTTTCTTAACTGTCTCACCGCTGCAGGCCGCTGGACAATAATTTCAATGGGCAATAACTATGGATCTGCTGAATATTTTGAAAACAATTTGACTGAAAGTTTTTGGTGGCCACCAACAACTTTTAGTCAAATTGTTTTCATAATATTTAGCAGGTCCAGCGATATAACTCTTGGAGTGTGTCACCTGCGAAAACTCCGCAGTCAGACAGTTAAATAGCAAAAATATACAATTTGTACGACGTGTCTGACTATTAAGCGTTAAAGACGGGCTTAATCGAATCATTCATGATTATGACATCAGCATACACGTCACATAGTTGATTATGATGTCATATGATTGAGTGAAGAAATGGATTCATGAATTGCAAATTATTCAACAGTTTTCATTCCAAGGGATCCTTTGCATCGGAGTGGATTTCATACATTACCAGAGCAGAGAAATATGAGCAAAGTTCTAAAACACCCTTAGACTTTTAACCAATCAACTTTCAGTTGCCATAGTAGGAGTCTACACAAGAGTCAATGGCCCCAAATTAGTCATACTCATCTTTTCTATAGTCAAATTACTATAGAAAAGATGAATATGACTGTAATTTGAAGCCACTGACTCTTGTGTAGACTCTTGTGTAAACGCTCAAATTCCAGTAAATGACCCCTCTTTTTCTGAGAAGGCAGATCAGTTATCCGATGCGACTGTAAAAGTAAGCATAGAAATTTACTACACTGAGAAATTATATTCAACTCCAGAATAATTTCTAAATTTCAAGTGTTAAGAACCCATCCATCTGATCATTAAGTTGCCACAGAGGAGTGATTTTCCAGCTGTACACATGAACTTCTGGATTACACTGAGAAACATGAATCCATGACATGTCTATCTACTGACAGACAGAATTCACCTTACTCTTATGAAGAATCAATGGAATCATAATTTCCAAATTCGTAAACAACCCCAATATATTGTTGGTTCAATAAGAATATCTTTATTTTGTATGCCTATTGAACCTATGGTAGGACAGTAGTTAAGTTGAATCTTTCAATCCTAAATATGGCAAATCTGTTTCCATCTCTAGCGGCATGTCTAGCCTGTAGATTGCAGTGTTTGGCCATGTCAACTGTTCTCAAACAGATGATAGAGCTACAGTGACAGGTGAAGAGTATTGGTGATCGCATTGATGTGTCAAATTTTGTACAAAGTGTTGATTTGAAGCGAACAATTAATGGAGGAATACAGTTTTAGCGATTCCCTGCCACTATTTAGCTACGGTTCACCCACAATTTGCCCATGTTGGGATCGATCGATCCCTGACTATTAATTTCCAGAAAAGTATACAGGTAAGCTGTTGAATATTTTGAAACTAATTTGACCAGTCAAATTAGTTCCAAAATATTCAACAGCATGTTTCTAACAATTTGACGGAGGAATTGGAGAATCTGTCATCACCTGATGATATCAAATGCATGTGACATGTTGATCCCCCCTACATATGTAGAAATCCCAATGTTTTGCTAGAACTAGGGATGCTAGCATTGTGTCCAGACAATATTGGTTGCTCTGTTGCTTCCCCGTAAATCTGTTAATTTTATCTCCGATACGCGGCAAGGTCACATTTGCCAAAATTTCTCAAATGATATTCAATATATTCACGAGCATGATTGGCCACAAGGTGGAGAGGTCTGGGCGAGTTCTTCGGTTTAGACACTGCAATTAGTGTACCTTCTCCCATAGCATATATAAATGCTAATAATAATAATAATAATAATAATAATAATAATAATAATAATAATAATAATAATAATAATTTAATGAGGGTAAACAATGTCAGTAAAATCTGATCTTCCCAAGGCCCTCAGAAAGAATGCACATACATGCATACACACGCATGCACACAGACAAACTGACAAGAGAAACACACTCCAAGTACACTTACACACAAATCATACTATGTACAAATATATACAACATATTACAAGTAGAAATAGACAATTATTAGTTAAATGTTTACATACATGTATTATATTCCATGTACAAATGATGTACAATTATTAGAATGCTAGCTATTTATTTTGGAAAGCTGTGTGGGTGTCACTGCTAAACAAACTTTAAATCATGTCATCATTAACATACTTATCTGGCTTTATACCTATGCCCTTGGAATTCAGAGTGAGTTTGTTACTTTATCATAAAGTGGTAGACTGTGTAACAGTTGAGGGTAGAGAATTCCACAGTTGTGGGGCTGCATGTGTAAAGCTTTTCTTTCCATAATCTGTTTTAATCTTGGGAACTTGTAGATGATTAAATTATGTCTTTGAGCGCAAATTTCTAGTGTGCGCTTCCTCGGTTGAAATGAACATGTCTTTTATGTAGCTGGGAGCAAGCCCATTTCTCGCCTTGTATGTCATAATGCCTGTTTAAAATTTTTAATCATCATTCTTTTAGTTACGGTTGTCCAATTTAGTGTTTTATATAATGGCGCTGATGGTGTTCTATAAGGCATATCTAATATTACTCTAGCAGCTCACTTTTGTAACTTTTCTAGCCTATCCAACAGTGTAGGTGAAGAGTGACAAAATACAAGACTGCAGTAATCTATGTGTGAAAGAATATAAGATTTATAAAACAGATTTCTTTGTTCTGTGTTAAGATAATTCTTATTTTTCTTTAGCATATAGATCAACGAAGAAATCTTCTTACACAATTAGCCTATATGTTCATTCCATGTAAGTGCATTATCTATATTTAAGCCTAAAAGTTTGTCAGATTTAACAACATTTAGGTTTCCATTGCTTGTAGGTATTATAACATCATGTGTGTTTATATGTTTTAATTTATACCTACTTCCCAACATCATCAATTTAGTTTTATCTGTATTCAGCAACATTTTATTATCTAAGCACCAGTTTTCTGCACATTGCATACCGTTAGTTAAGTTTTTTTCGTACTTCAGAACTATTGGAGCTAGCAGTATGCATAGCCATATCATCTGCATACATATCCATAAGGTTATCGACACACATAGGGAGATCATTGATGTATAAAATGAACAGGAGTGGTCCTAATACAGAGTCCTGTCGTACTCCAATATCAATTGGCAAATGGTTAGAAACCTTTCCAGAAATTGAAATGTATTATTGTCTGTCCTTATATGAACAAAACCAGTTGTACATTATTAATTTTCTCAATAAAATATGATTGACAAGATCAAATGCCTTCTTAAAGTCAATCATTATTGAGCCAAAAAGATCTCCATTGTCTAATGAAGACCTCCATCGTTCTACTAGTTTTAGCAATGCGGTTTCACAAGAACGCTTGGGTCTGAAGCCAGATTGTGATTCTATTAATAAATCATGCTTAGTTATAAACTTATAAATATGATCATGTATATGTCGTTCAATAACCTTAGAGATAGTAGGTAATATAGAAATGGGTCTATAGTTGCTGATATTATTTTTGGAATCAGATTTATATAGTGTTTTTACTTTAGCACATTTCCACATTTTTGGGAATTCACCCCTAGCTGTGCTTTGGTTTATTATACTTGTTATTGAGGGTGCGATGATTGAGGTTGCTGTTCTTAGAAAGTATGCATTTAATTCATCATATCCTGCCGACTTGTTTGTTTTTAAATTAATAATCTCGTTGTAAACATAATCTACAAATACGTATGGAATTCAAAATTCTACATCATTTGAAACTCCGCTCTCAACATGATCTGACTGTTTCTTAAAAGTTCCAGCCATTTGCTTTGCCATGGATTGTGTCAGTCTGGATGCTATGGTACTAAAGTATTCATTAAACAGTTCAGATTGCCTTTGTGGATCTTGTACTACATTCCCACTATAATCATATAATATCGAGGGTAACGTATTTGTTTTAGGATTTATACTTTTTAAATTTTCCATATATTTGCAGGATTATATTTGCCTTCGTCTAATTTGATGGCAAAATGGTTTCGCTTGGAAATTTCAATCAAAGACATGACCTTATGTTTTAATGTTTTAAAATTTAACATATTTCCTATTTTTTTCTGATAATCTCTTTCTTTCATTGTCTTTAAAATCTCACTGTGCATCCATCCTGGCTGGCAATACCGTTTGACTCGTCGTTCAATGACAGGAGCATGTTTGTTTACAATGCTAGTGAATTTTTCATGCCCATTGATCAAGTGCCTGATTTGGATTATTTAGGTGACAAATAAAACTCCAGTCACATTCTAAAAGATTTTGAAGGAACTTAGTTTTTCATACTTCTGTATCTAATGAGCTGATGTTTACTTTGAGTTTTACATGGCCTACACATGCGTACTGCAAAAATTGTATAATGATCGAGCAATGTAGATATTTTTTTAGTAACTCTGGTTGATGTACATATAATTTTTTGTAAATCAAAGAGCTCAATTACAGACTGCCACTTATTATTATCTGCTTTAATGCTGTCAAAATTAAAATCACCTATAAGAATAATATCAGAATTTTTCGGAATATACTTTTTCTAAAATAGCTTCAAATTCATCAATCCAACTGGCGAGTGAATTAGGCGGCCTATAGACACAGCCTAATATAAATGACTTAGTTTTATAGGGCCTAATTTCAAGCCACATAGTTTCAATATCATGTTTATCAAAATCCAGTCTCCTCACATATGACTGATTATCCGCAACATAAAGAACAATTCCTCCACCGTCACCTGTTTTACTATCTCTTCTCTCAATATTATATCCGTCAATCCTAATAGATTTGTCTGGGATTATAGCGTTTGTACAAGTTTCAGTTATACAAAATAGCTCAATTTCTTTTTTGGGTTTTTCCAGTATCAAATTTAATTGGTCCATCTTAGGGAGCAGGTGTTGAGCATTTAAATGGCCAATCCTTATACCTTTTGAATTAATATTGAATGATGGCAGATCATATGCTATTACTTCATTAATAAAATCATTGTTACATTTCCACTGTACCCCTAAGTTTGGCAAATATTTGTACATGTATGGCTTATTGCTAAGAAATCCTCTCAATACACATTTGATTGAGCAATACGAAACAATATTAAGATAATTAATGAAGTTTATGGCCCTGTTTATCTCAGAAATGCACCAGAAAATATTAATATAATTTATACATGTTTCGTGAATCCTTGCCCTGCTGTTTCTAGATTTAACTGAGTCATCATCATCATCATTGACATCACCATCATTATCAACAATATCATCATCATGATCATCAACAACATTTAGGGAGATGGTGATCAAAGGCCAATCAACCCTGTGCTGTTTTCTAAAAACTGGCATGCTTGGTTTGAGAATGGATACAATAAGCTCAGAAATAACTTACCATGTTTCCAAAACAACTTGGACTTAATTAGCTTGGATGGCAATTTCTGCTTAAACAACATTTCTTATATATGTTCAAAATTGCATTAGCTAATATATTTTTGTGTTTGGAACCATGTTAACTTATTTATGAGGTGTACTGTATTCTGTATAAGAAAACCTCTACTTTCTTGGCACATCCTGACCATTAAAGGGTTCAATAGCCTGGAATTAATCCAGCAGGCCATTGTTTCTGCACAATTATTTTCAGAATATTCAAAAGCTTCCGTTTATCTGTGGTCTGAAATTGCGATTACTTGAATATTAGGAATGAAAGGATTACCCAGACACAGATGTCTCTCGCTAGTAACATGCCACTCAATCTGAATATTGAGGGTTTACTTTAAATTTTTTATACTAACATAACTAACAGCTTAAATTAACTGATTTCTCAAATTTTGCTGCACTTTTTCTACCTGCTATGCTCATTATTAACCCTTTACTGGTCATATTTGGTCAATAAAATTTCAATTTTCTTTTAGAAAATAAAGAACAACTCAGATTTCTGGAATCACCAATCTGCATGATTTATCCCCATAGGGGGTCCAACGTCTGTAGTTGGTGTATCCAGTACTTCTCCTGTTCTTTCCTGATTTGAGTTTTATAAGTATCCTCAGGGTCGTGAGGTAGAACTTGTATAATTTTATAGGGAACGTTTTGTCCAGTGTGATTGGGTAAATTAAAATGTTTTGCAACGGGGGTATCTTTGTGTTTTTTAATATCCCTTAGATGTTCTTTCACTCGTATGTGGAACTCATGTTTTGTTTCCCCCACATACTGTTTGTGACATTGTGTGCATGTGAGTGAGTATATAACATTGCGTGTATCACAGTATATTCTGACCTTACATCTGTATTTTAGACCTGTGTGTGTGTGCTGGTGAATTCACGTTTACTGTCCATATTCTTGCAGAAGAAACAATTTTTTCTTGTGCATGGATAGATTGGATTTTGGAGTTTTTCCTTGAAAGCCAAATTTGGCGGGAAACTCAAATTTGGCAGTGACAGGTGTGTCTTTTAACGTTGGATTCTTTCTGTAGCCAAACATTGGTTGGTTTGGGAATGTGTTTCTACATTTGGGACTCCTATCTAGTAGTTCCCAGTTCTTTTTGATGATTTTACTTGCTTTATGGCTTTGAGTGTGAAAGTCCATTATCCATGGGATACGTGTGTTTATCCCTGTGTTTTTGACTTTGGGTATTAATAGATCCACTCTGGAACGTGCGCATGCTTTCTGATAACTGTTTAGAAGAAGATCGGGGGGGGGGGGATAGTCTCTCCTTTGATAGTAACCAATGAGTTCATGGGCATGTTTGTGGAAATCTAATTCCTTGCTGCAGATTCTGCGTAATCTAAGGAATTGTACATACGGGCTGGAGTTTTTGGTGGACTGCGGGTGTGCTGATTGGTAATGTAGGTAGCTGTGTGTGTCTGTGGGTTTACAGTATAAATCAAAGCAGAGTGAGCGATCAACATCAATGTATAAATATGTGTCCAAAAAGCTGGCTTTGGTTGTTGATTGCTCTGCTGTGAATTTGAGGGAATGATGAGAAGTATTCATATATTGGATGAATTCATGCAGTTTTTGTTGGCCAGATGTCCAGATCATGTATATATCGTCGATGTATCGGAGGTAGAGGGCCAGTTTATGGGGAGAATGAAGCAGAAGCTTTTTCTCCAGTTGGGTCATGAAGATAATAGCATATGTTGGTGCTACTTATGTGCGCATTGCTGTCCCTCCCATTTGTAGGTATTGTTTGTCATTAAATTAAAAATTATGACATCATAATACAATGGATAGCAGCTCCAAGAGTGACCAGGGTCTAAGGTCGCCAGGCATTCCAAATTCTCTGACATGTTGTGCGGCGGTTACAAAATGTTAAATCCGGTTACAAAATCAGCATTTCTGGTTACAAGCATGAATTTCCGGTTACACGTAACCAGATTTTTACTCGTCCCAGTTACACCAAGGAGAAACTGTAACCAGCTCGAAAGTATAGAAGCAGGTGCAAAACACTGCACTGACATTCAGATTTCGATCTAACTGATTATGCATAAGAAATTCTTAAGAAGATTTCATGAACTAAGTAAATTTATCAAATTTCTTTTTCACGAGTGAGATGACATACTTACCTCCCTAACACTCTTGATATACTAGTATATCGGCTCTAAATTCAATAATATTCAGAATTATAAAAAGTTAGGTGCCCCTAATGGGCAGGTGGAAGTACACAGTCATGCACATGACAAACACCACCCTCTGCGCATGCGCACACCGGTACTTCCGTTACTAAATATTGGCTGACCTAGAAGCAACTATTCAATAGCCAAAGGACCAGGCCTCCGTGGGGTGGTGAGGCCGGGATCCTGTTAGGGAGGTAAGTATGTCATCTCACTCGTGAAAAAGAAATTTGATAAATTTACTTATTTCACATCATGAGAACATACTTACCTCCCTAACACTCTTGATAAAAACCAGAATTTGAAAGTAAATTTTGGTGGGAGGGAGGCAAGGTCCTAAAAACCCGCACACCCTCGAAGAGGCTAGGCTCTTTGAATTCTCAAGAGATTTAAAACATCTGAAATTGTGACTGAAACCACAACCAGGAATAGAATTTTGCATCGGATAATCGACCGATGAAGAGAGATTGATCAAAAGGCAAATGCGCTCCCCCCCCCCTCTTTCTGAGGAAGGTATAGGAAAAAACGCTGCTCTAAATGACTAGCACATTCTCTAATACTTAATGAAAGTATTACTAGACATTGGAAAAAGAAGAATTGCTTCTATTTCAAAAACTCTCTGAAAAACCACAATTAAGAGACATCAACCATCACCATATTAAAAAATAAAATGACACCATCACCAAGACAGAAAATCAAAAAATGGTCATAACCACTGACCTTTGATGTCTTGGACGCGGCACTCATCTCTTCCCCCACCAGAAGAGGAGAAGTGTACCAGCTAATAGTAGGAATACCCTACCAACAAATGTGATATTTGAAAATAGCAGAGGAGGCAAACTATTTACAAACATAAACCTCTGCATAACTATTTTATTTCCTGAGGACTGAGACGGCGAGTGGGTTAGAAGTGTCACGAAGGTAATGGTCGGTAAAACTTGACTCACAGTGCCACTGGGCTACTGACATAATGTCTTCAATCGAAACACCATTAAATAATGCCGTGGAAGTTACCACACCACGGACACTATGAGCCTTGGCTCTATCTACCTGGATTCCAGTGGCTGTCTTATGACAGAATTGGATACATTCCACTATCCATCTGGAAATAGTGTCTCTTGACGCACTACCATGGGGTACAATATATGACAACCATAGGGAACATGGGTCCGTCCGCCAAACCTGAGTTCTTTTCTTGTACTTATTCAAAGCACGGACTGGACACCATACTTTAGCACCAGGATCATATCTGGTTAAGGCAGGTAAAATAATAGGTTTACCCAGATACTTTAAAGATTGATTCTTAGCCAAGAAATTCAATCTAGGTAGAAGCTTAAGGCCTTCACCTGTAACTATATAACGGTCAGGCTCAGCAGACAAGGCATGAATTTCACTCCTGCGTCTGGCTGAAGCCGCCGCCACTAAAAATACAGTTTTAAGTGTCAATAATTTTACAGATATAGCACGAAGTGGTTCAAAAGGCTTACCACTCAAAACCTGCAGAACCAGAGAAAGACTCCATGACGGTGTCAGTGGAGGATTTCTAGGTCTGAGATTGCCCATACCTTTAATAAGAGTATTTAAAACACTTACTTCATCACTTCCCCTCTTTGCCAAGCAAGGGATAACAGTCATCAATGCTGATTTGTATCCAGCAACAGAATTAGGTTGAAGACTATAGGTATCATACAGGTGACATAGAAAATCAGCTACTACCTGAATAGATGCTTCCATCGGATTGATACATCTCTTTGAGCACCATTCTGCAAATCTGTTGATTTTATAATTATAAGCTCTGGAGGTTGACCCCCTCCTGGCTCTGGCCATGAAATTGGCTGCTTGCTCAGAAAATCCCTCCTTAATTGCGGATTGTTTGACAACATCCATGCAGTCAATCGAAACATTGACGGATTGTTGTGCATGGTCTTGCCCTGGAAGATAATATCGTCCATCAGCGGCAGAGGAACCGGATTGCAAACCAGAAGGTCCAGCAGATCCGTAAACCATGATCGGCTTGGCCAATTCGGGGCGATCAGAAGCACTTGGCATTCCTCTTGTCTGATCTTCTGAAGGACTCTTGGAATCAGGATTGTTGGAGGGTATGCGTATGCATACATTCTCTTCCAACTGATAGCTAGCGCATCTATTGCGATAGCGCTTGGATCTGGAATCGGAGAAACGTACGTCGTCATCTTCGCATTCTTCTTCATTGCGAACAAATCTATGTTGGGCTTTCCCCAATGATTGAACAGGTGATCCGCCACACATTGATTTAGTTGCCATTCCGTAGGCAGAATACTCATCCTTCGGCTCAATGAGTCTGCTAACAGATTCAGCCTTCCCGGAATATGAACTGCTTTCAAGGTGATCATATGATCCATGCACCAGCAAAGCAGCTTCCATGTCATCATACAGAGACTGGGCGACTTCGTTCCTCCCTGGCGGTTTATGTAACTCACTACTGTAGAGTTGTCTGAACGTATCATCACAAATTTTCCCTTCACCTCCCCTAGGAAGTGTTCCAGGCCTAGAACTACAGCCCGCAGTTCTAGCATGTTGATATGTTCCTTTGACTGTTCCAGATTCCAAAGCCCTGATATAGTGGCTTCTTCCAGGCAAGCTCCCCAACCCTCCATCGATGCATCCGTAAACATCGTTACTTGAGGGTGGGGAGGGGTCAGCATGACCCCCGCCAGGAGATTTCGTCTCTCCATCCACCAATGAAGGTGATGAATGAGAGGGTCCAACACTTGAATGCGCGAGTCCAGTGATCCTGAACTCTGCGTCCACTGGGTCATGAGAAACAACTGAATCGGCCGCCTGCGTAAGGCCGCCTGAGGAATGACCGGTTCCATTGAAACCATCAGACCCAACATTCTCATATAGACCCGTGCTAGAATATAACGACTGTTGCACACCAACTGAATACACGAGAGGAAACTTTCCACTCTCTCCTGGGACGGATAAACATATCCTATCTCCAGATCGAAGAACATACCCAGGTAAACAAACTTCTGGGATGGAGTCGGCTCTGATTTCGGAAAGTTGATCATCCAGCCTAAATCTGTGAGAGTTTCCAAGACTATCTCCAGATTTGCTGTCAAACTTTCTGGGTTGTGTGCTTTTAGCAACCAGTCGTCTATGTAAGTGTGAACAGGTATATTTCTCCTGCGGAGGTATGCCGTGATAGCAAGTACCACTCGAGTGAAGACCCTTGGAGCCGTCGAGATGCCGAATGGAAGAACCTTGAATTCCCATTGGCGTCCCTGAAAAGCAAATCTCAGGAACCGACGAAACCTCCTTGCAATTGGAATGTGGAAGTAAGCATCCTTGAGATCTATAGATGCTGTCCACATCCCCTTCTCTAACCCCAACAACACCGATCTCACTGTTTCCATTTTGAAAGTCGGAGTGTCTAAAAACTTGTTTAGAGGCTTGAGGTTGAGAATTGGTCTCCACCCCCCGGTGTTCTTTGCCACAAGAAACACGGTTGAATAGAAGCCCGGGCAATCCTGCGCCGGTTGAATTGCTTCTTTTAGAACGAGAGAATCTATCTCCTCTTCTATGCACAACCGCTTGTCTGGATCTCGTGGAACGAGTCCAGACCGGTACCAGAGACAAATGCAACGGCGGACCTCTTATCCAATCTGGACTGTATCCCTGCGAAAGCCATTGCAAGACTAAGCGGTCCTGAATTAACCGCGCCCACTTCTGAATGTGACAAGTCAAACGACCTCCCACTGGTGCACCTAGGGTTGACGGGGTGCCCATAAACTTCAGAAGTGGGTGTGTCTCTGATATGAGTGGCAACACCCCAGTGGTACTTGTGATAACCGGAAAAAATTTTCTTGCATCAGGCCCGGTTACCACGCGCCGCTCCCCGCGCGCCGCGACCAGCGCCACGCGCACCACGGTGCGCGGGCTGCTGCCTGGCAGGCTGCGCTTGAGGCGGCGGCTGTCGCACAACAGCACGCTGCTGCTGGCGTAGCCGACACGGTCTCTGAAACCGGCCGGCCTGCTGGCCTCTGACACTGCCAGCCCCGCCACGAGCGTACGGCTGTCGAGCAGCCGAGGGCTGAACACGCACGTGTTCCCTGCGCAGCACTTCAAACTGTGCCCGCAGCGCCCTCTGGTTGTTCACCAAAGTCACTGTCTCCTGCAGGTGCCGACAACCTTCACCTCCAAAGAGCCCAGGGCCCGCCATCGGCGCTTGCATCAAGCGCGACTTGAGCTCCTGAGACGGGCACAAATTGTCCAGTGCAAAAGTGCGCCTCGTCCTCAGCGACTTCGTGACCGACCTAGTCAGACAGTCCAACGCCAGGTTGATGCCATCCTGGATGGCTCGTTGGACTGTCACGGGACTAGGATGTTGCTGCACCGACGCTGCCACCACCCCCGACAGCAGCTGAGAGACATGCGACAGCGCACTGATCGCTGCTCGCGAGCTCTCCTTGGTGTCGCGCAAGGCGGCATTCACCGAGCGCATAGCGCCCGAGCACAAGGCTCCCGTGTCAGCCCGGGAACCCGGCCGCGTATCTTCGCCCAGAGCGGCGCGGTCATCCGCGCTCGGTCTGGGCGCCAGGCCATACCGAGCATACTGACTGGCAGTAACCCGACATCGCCTAGCTACCTCGCGGGGGGCCTTCGCGAGGCGACCTTTCGGTCTGATCGACTCCTCTGCCGCCGTGAACATATCTAAGATATGTTCAGCATACGGCAGAGACAGAGCCGTGCTGGCCAACGGCTTCGCCTGTAACCACGCCCGCGGGTTACCGGCGACCGTCTCGTCTACGGTGAGCTCTGGTCTTACAGCGAGGAGCCACGCACACGCCTCTGACCAGTCTTCATCCGTGGCTACCTGCGAACTGCCGACGAGCAACGGGCCCTCGTCATCCTCAATGGCATTCGCAGGTATGGCCGAGGAGGAGGCTATAGACGAACCTGGCTGCCCAGGGAACGTATACGGGCCCGCGAGGGCCGGCATAGCATTCTCCATAGGCAAACCAAGCTCCAAGGCCGCGCTTGTGCGAGGGGGGTTACACACACCAGCGCGGCCTGGAACGTCCGTGTGAGATTCCACGTCCAACCGTGGAATCTTATACGGCCGGCCGTCTGCTCCAAAGCGGGCCACAGGCTGAACCATGAAACCTGCTCCCGAGGGAACAGTGCCATAGGTGCGAGCGTTCACGCTCCCCAACAGAGGAGTGTAGGCGCTCACATCCATGTCTTCATGATCCACCTGTGGACCGAGCAGGTAGTCCTCATCATCTTCCTGGTCAGGAAAGTTAGACTCTGGATTAGTAAGGAAAACTAACCCAGACTGACCAGGAGACTGCTCAAAGGCAGATGACGAGTTTACTCCGCGAGTGATCGTGGTCAGGCCCGTTGGTC
Organism: Chaetoderma sp. LZ-2023a; assembly: GCA_034401795.1. NCBI lineage: Eukaryota > Metazoa > Mollusca > Caudofoveata > Chaetodermatida > Chaetodermatidae > Chaetoderma > Chaetoderma sp. LZ-2023a. The sequence goes on from CM067367.1 coordinate 110,457,800, forward strand.
GGGTCCCGCCTGATGCTTCTCGCGCCGCTGGCACCCCAGGCGATGCGAACATCAAGCCTGGGTCCAAGACGGCTGCCCCTGGATCACTAAACGCATTGTCCGAGCTAATAGGCCATGATCCAGGGACGGGGGCTACCTGCACCGAGGTCGATGCGCAGGAAGTTGAAACACCTGTGCCAGGCAACATGCCGCGAAGCATGTCAGGCATCAGGTCTTTCAAAGTCCTGCGCATCTCACTCACCAACTCACTCTTGAAGGCCTCGAGACCACTCTTCTCCGAGGCCTTCTTCTTACCGTCCTTCTTTGGTTTCTTCCCCTCCTCTGCCATCATCCTCGCCTGTAGAGAAGAATTCAGAGGTTAGATTCCCCCCCCACTTTTCACAAATAACACATTTGTTGGACAGCCTACAAGCTGAACACAGATGGCAAGGGTGGGGGAAGAATCTAGCCTTCATAGACTTGAGGCAGGACGGACACTTCTGAAAAGACGGATACGAAGACAATGAGTATGACAGTCTCAAAGCCTTGATAATGGATCTTTTAAGAAGAAACCAAAACAACCACGAGAGAAGACATCCACTATTACGACCACCCTGACGGTACAGGCGACTTCTCTAGTTAATAACTCCAAATACAACCAGAACCCCACTCTTTTTAGATTAAGAGAGAGAGAGAAAGAACATGACTATCTAGATATCTCTCTACACTTCTTAATAAACAGGGGATGAACACATCACCGACTTCTCCAAACTAAGATTATGACATCAAGGAAAGAGAAACTCTGGTTGATTATGACATCAAACCTCACTATGCAAAAGCTCCTACCAGGAGAGGGGACGTCAGATTTATGTAAGAAATATCTAGATCTCCAGACATTCTCAGCTCTCGACTAATATAATATTAAATTATATATACTCGAGAACCCATGCACACGCAAGAGAGAAAATAGTGCAATAGCAAACGGCAGCAGAAAATGTAATTATTTTCAAATAATCATGCGCCATAATTAATAACTCCCTTAGCCTGGGCACAGGCAACCATCCTCTTGTGCAGGAAACACGTCCATCCATCCGCCGAGACTCCTCTTCCAGAAGAACTGATGAGGGGGGATGGGACAAAAGGAAGGAGATATTTTATTTATTAATATATTATATCTCCAACCCTTAGACATATCACGATGATAAGTCATCCTGGGACGTGAACACCTTCCAGAGAAGACCAGGCAACCTTGTATAGACACAAGACCGACCTGTAAGCATAAAACACAAGAGTTTATTAGCCCTAGGCGCTGGGAAAAAATTTACAAGGATTCCCAGCGCCTGAAAACGCGGTACCGCCGAAAACGGCCGCTACGAAAACCGGTAACACACGAAAGTTACAAGTCTCAAATAAAAGCCAGGAACAATGTCACCTTGGATGATGACGAGGAGGGCTCCTCTGACATTTTCGCATCAGCCATGATAGATTTGGATGTATTGTTCTCTTATGAATTCAGAAAAGCGCCTGTGAGGAATTTCCACCAGTTGCTTCCAGCCAATATATTAGAAAAACGGAAGTACCGGTGTGCGCATGCGCAGAGGGTGGTGTTTGTCATGTGCATGACTGTGTACTTCCACCTGCCCATTAGGGGCACCTAACTTTTTATAATTCTGAATATTATTGAATTTAGAGCCGATATACTAGTATATCAAGAGTGTTAGGGAGGTAAGTATGTTCTCATGATGTGAAAAGTCGAAACCTTTCTTTGAGAAAATGTCAATTTTGCATGTCAAGAAGACCGTTTTAAAAAATATACCACTTGAATGACTGGCTCGATTATCGAGCCAGTCATTCTACTGGTAAAATTTTTTAAATGGTCTTCCGCAAAATGGACATTTCCCAGGACCACTGCAGAGCCTGGTTTTGGTCGGCTTGACCATTAAAAGATTAACCCATTAACCCCCTCATAAAGATTGTCTATCTGCCGACAGAGATTATTTTGAAAATATATCACTGGAATGACTGGCTCGTTTATGAAGCTATTCATAGTGATGACGCTTCGATTCAATTTTTGTGGATTCAAGATTTTCGAATGGTGGGTAGGCTTTAGGGCTTCACAGTATTGGACAATATAGAATGATGGTTTGGGTAGTATGATACAATATTTAATGTAAATTGTTCGATAATACTTATTTTGTGTCTTTTCTGCCCCTTGAAATCCCGTTTTGAGCACCTGGTAGTGGTGTCTGACAGCTGACTGGGTTTTTGTGCCTGGATCAGTATTTTAAACGGGCCATCGTGATATAGTGTTATAACTGATCCACGTGGATCAGAGCATAATGTTTTCTGCAAAATTAATTTGGTACTTTCGGCTCTATTATACACACCAATAGATAGTAGACAGTCAAATGTTTGTCCCAAATCTGAGCAAAGAAGTCATATACAGGTGTTAAAATACCGTCGGAAGTTGCAACAGGGGAGTGCCCACTCGTGTTCTCGCGATATTGACGCTAATGAGAGCGAGATAGCGTATTCTCGGCTCGATTGAGAGCAATACCATGATATGTACAGGTACTTTCAAATAAATTTGCATTATAAAACAATAATATTACAGGAATTTGGCATTTATTGTTTGAAAATTTGTGTCAGCAAGAACATTTGTAAAAAAAAGGCTTACATTAAATTCACTTCGCCGAGGTGCCATCTAATTATCATAATGTAACTAAGTCGTCCCAAACCAAATCACCCAAGGGAACACAAATTTCGCCAATAAATGTAATGCCGCATGAATTTGATTAGGATATAGTGAAATTATTACTCACTGTTTTAAAAACACTATCTTCTGTATAGAATATCATATTAATTTGCAATATTTACGTTCTCAATGTTACAAAATCCATTCATATTTGGAATGCCTTCCAGTATATTACTATATTATATAGTTCAGTGGAACGCCTCCAATCACACAAGATTGAATTTTCACCGGCCTACCAAAATAGAAAGCGAAATTTTTTGCGCATGTCTTATTCCGTTTTTGGATAATTTTATGTTGGTCGCTTAGAAAACTGTCAAAACGATTAAATTCTATTGGCATGATTGGTAGACCATGCCATAAATGCGGTGAAAGATCTGCACCTCAAAATATCCTAAATAAATGGCTCCAGGCTGCGAAACATACATGTAGGCATAATACTGAGTGCTTCTAGTGATCTTACATGTTTTTATGGAACAGTGACAAATATGTCATCAGTTATTCAGCAGGAGTAACAGTAATGTCCAGTGTGTTCTATGAATTACAATGCAGGAACGTCATATTTTTATAGTACTGGTGCTTAAATTTCCGCTCAAATCGAATACCGAATCGAATATTCGAAAAAATTGGAATCAAATTTTGAAGCTCGTATAATAGAAATGTAGGCCTATGTGAATATTCAAATGTCATGTAGTGTAAACTAATTTGTGGTTCGATCTTAGTCAGAAATTTGAAAATGCAGTGCCTTAGATAGAAAACCTGGGTCTGTATGCATACACTAGACAGGATTTGAACTAAGAAATTAAGAAAACCCTAGAATCTACACTCCTCACAATGGCCACTAAAGGGAGATAAGCAGAAAGACCTGAATGTCAAGCCATTCTGTCTTTCTACACATCATACACACCGCACCATTTAGATCATAGTGTCTAGCCATCCTCGGCTTCACCTAAGGTTAGCCAACATTGATTATTCAGATAAAATACAGGCAGATCCAGCATGCTTCTGCATCCCTCCCCATACTATTGGAAAGGGAGACAAGAGGCCCAATGGCCTGTGGCCCTCACCTGGACCATTAACATTTGAAGCATTTGCATTTAAATAGATATGATGGATAATTTTCGGAAAATCCAAGATGGGCACCCAAAAAGTTTACCAATCAAAATTTTGAATAGAAATTCTAGTCTACCGTGACAGGGTCACTCTAGCCAGATTTGTTTGAAATATGTCAAGCAACTAAGGAGAAGCAGTGTTTTGACAATTTCTGGTAAATTTTTCATAAAATCTAAGATTTTCACCAAAATATTTATCAATCAAAATTCTGAGTAGAATTTCTACAGCCTACACCATAGAATCCATTAGTGAAATTTGGTTGAAATATGTCAAACGGCTAAGGAGGGTTGCCATAGCAATTTGACAATTTCCGGTACATTTTTCATAAAATCTCAGATTTTCATGCAAAAAATTGATGAATCAAAATTCTGAATGGATATTCTGGAGCCTATGACCATTGGGTCCTTTCAGGCAAATTTGGTTGAAATCGGTTAAAATGGTATGGAGAATAAGCATTTTGACAATTTCCAGTAAATTTTTAATAAAATCTAAGATTTTTACCCAAAAAATTGAGGAATCAAAATTCCAAATGGATGTTCTAGAGCCTACTACCATACGGTACTTCCAGCTAAATTTGGTTGAAATCGACCAAGTGGTTAATGAGGAGTAGTGTTTCAAAGCAAAAGTTGACGGATGGACGACGGATGGATGGACGACAGATGACGGACGGTCGCCACGGTATAAGCTTACTTGAAGGGCCAGGTGAGCTAATAATCACCTTTTATGTTGGTAGATCTCGACATTACTGTTCAGCTCGGATAACTCTTCCTTGAGTAGTTGAATGTTTGAATTGAAGAAGCTGAGCTCCAAAGCAACTTGTTCCTTGACCTTCTTGTTATCATGCGCTCTGTAATAATAAAGACAGGATAATAATGAAAAAAAACTTTATTCAACTATTTACTGGTAATTCAACATGTTTCACTTTAACCTTTCAACCCTAAAATTTGCTCAAGAAAATTTGAACTTTCTCATAAAAAATATGCATTTGTATACCATGAGATTATTTTTGAAAACTCACCTCGGATATGACTGTCTTTGTTATTGAGCCAGTCATTCCAGTAGTAAATGTCTATAAAATAGTCTCCTCTTGGTCTTTAAATGGATATTTCCCAAGAGGCCAAGACCACAGCTGAAGCTGTTTTTGGCCGGCATGAGTCTTACAGTCAAAATGGAAATCATTCATCCTTCGACAATATGATATTTGAATGACAAGGAATACATAATACTTGAGTGTTAACGGGTTAATGGTCAAGATCGTTAATAAAATCTAACCTTTTGCTTGGTCAATATCCATTTGCAAGCCAATGGAAGACTATATATGGAAGTTTTCCACTGGAATGACTCGCTTGGTTGTCTTGTCAGTCATTCCAGTGATAAATCTTCCAAAATCACTTCTCCTGACCTACTAATGGCCAATCTTCATCACAACTACAACAAGAACTCAACAAACGCCACATAAAACCCCGCCATGATGACAAACCAATGAATGAGAGCTAGCAGAAGATATTTATTTCTTCTTCAGCCCCATCAGACCAGTCATCCTTATGGTGTCAAAGTGATCCATTAAACAGTCAAGGAGGTATCGCCCGGAAACCAATTTTCAAGATGGCTGCCGCTGACTGGCGGTCATATTAGAATTCAGATTATTGTAAAAGTTTCTTCACCAAACATATTCCAACGACTGTAGGAAGTGATCCAATAAATGAAATTCAGAAACAAACATACAAGATGGCAGCCCATGGCTGGCGGCCATCTTGGAGTTCGGATCGATAAACGGTAATGGAGTTATCATCTGGAAACCAATTTTCAAGATGGCCACAGGTGGCTGGCAGCCATCTTGGAGTTCATATCATTGTTAATCTCGATAGGTTTCTTCCCCAGAGGTAGTTGAACCACGCTATGAAATTTTATAACGATCCGATAAACGATAACAGAGTTATCTGGAAACCAATTTTCAAGATGGCCACCGGTGGCTGCCCCCCCCCCCCTCCCATCTTGGATTTCGGATCATCATCGAGGTTTCCCCCAGGCCTAGTCACAACACGCTATGAAGTTTCAATGTGATCCGACAAACAGTAACGGAGTTATCATCTGGAAACCAATTTTCAAGATGGCCGCCGGTGGCTGGCGGCCATCTTGGATTTTGGTTCATCGTCAATTTCGATAGGTTTGATCCCAAGACCTAGTCCAACCACCCTATGAAGTTTCAATGCGATCCGACAAACGGTAATAGAGTTATCATCTGGAAACCACTCTGCTTATATAATGCTAGAATATAAAATGTCACGAGTCTACACTTTTCTGATGTTCTGATTGATCTGTATGGATCATCATTAACACTAACACTCAAATTTGTTCAAGAAAAGATAAATTTTCTCATAGAAAATGTCTATTTGCAGACCAAGAGATAATTTTTGTAAATTTACCACTGGAATATCGAGCCAGATCTTCCAGTGATCAATTTTCCAAAAGAGTATCCTCTTGGTCCGCAAATGGACATATCTCAAGACCATTTCAGAAGGCTTTTTGGCCCGATGTAAATTCATAGCCCTGCTGGCATGGCTCCCCACACTTTCACTCACTTAGATGTCCTGCCCCACCACCCTCAACACCATGAGAGCGGGGGGGGGGGGGGGGGGAGCATTATATAAACATCATCTTCCTATCCACAATCATATGGGTAACTTGGTATCTCACCTGAATTGGTTGTATTCTGCCATCTTTGGTCGTCTACACCTCCAGACGCACCGACCCACCCCTCAAACCCTGCCCAACCCTGGTATCAAGGAGGGTGGGAGGGGAGGCTAATAAAAGCAATAGAAGTGTCACCTCACTATCCATGTAATCATACAGGTATTTCATATAAACAAATTGGTCGAATTCTGTCAGTTTTGGTATTGTCTTCTATTCAAAACAGCCCCACCCATATCCCAACCACCCACCACACCAACCCACACCCCATCCTACAGGCAGAGCCTAATGTAAACATCACCTCCCAATCCACAATCATTATGAGTAACCCCCATACCAAATTTTGTTGAATTCTGCCAACTTTGCCATTTTGCCCCCACCACCCTTACCAGGGGCAGAGCCTAATGTAATCATTGTCTCACAATCCACAATAATATGGGTAAATAAACTCAAATAAATAATTTGATTGAATTCCCCCAAATGGTTTCGGAAGAGGTAGCTGGACAGACAGATGGATGGATGGACGTATGGGTGTACAGAGGGATGAATAAGCAGAGGCGATTGCAATATCTGCTTTTTCAAAGCACATGGAGATAAAGTCCTAAAATATCATGTCAATAAATATTTGAGGGATTGTCTCAATCAAACTATTTTCAAAGTATTCACCTGCGGTCCAGAATTCTACGGTTCAATCAAATCATGCAAACTGACGTGTTAGAATTTTGTGATGAGTGAATTAATCATGTATTTGTTTACAAAGACTGGAGGGTAATATCATTGTTTGACATTCCATGAGAGAACTTAAACAAAATCAGAAATTTCACACACGTTACATTGGTCAGAGCAAACAGACGTCTGTTTGTCAATATTCCTACAGCTAGTTATTCTGGATGGCTATGATTAAATGTGTGTGTATAACACTGACCGCACCGCAATGTCAAGGCTGTAAAAAATCTACCTTTAAATATACAATTTAACCCTTTAGCCCTCAAATTTGTTCACAAAAATTTTAATTTTCTATTTACAAACCAAGAAGCCTATTTTTGAAGATTTATCACTGGAATGACTGACTCGGTTGAGCTTTTTATTCCAGTGTTAAGTTTTCAAAATTAGTCTTCCCATGATCTGCAAATTTACATTTTTAAATACTAGCGCAGAAGCTATTTTTGGTTGGCCTGAGTATTAAATGGTTAAGTACAGAACTTAAAGTCTACCCTGTGAAAACAATGATTCACAAGCATGTTCAAACACACAATGCATACAAACATAAACCGAGTGAGGAAGTGAGAACGACATGAGAAGCTGAAAATATCCTCACCTAAGGTCACGCGTAACACATTATTTACCCCAGACTTTTTTTATGTAAATTGAAATTTTCCACAGTGACTATACATTTGCAGATGAAGAGAAGGCTATTTTTTGCGAATTTACCAATGGAATGACTTGCTCATATATATAGAACCAAACATTCTATTGGTAAATTTTCAAAAATATTGTTCTCTTGCTCTGCAAGTGGACATTTCTCAAGAACGCTGTCAAAGCTGTTTGGGTAATCTGTGTTTAGTTTTCAACAGGATCAGCACAACATTCCGAGGATGGAATTCCGGCCTGTCTGGTTCAGACTTTTGAAAATTGCTTCAAATGCCTGTGTTTCTAGTCATAACTTTGAGAGGGTAAGCCGACCAAAACATGATTTTGCAGAGGTTTTGAGAAACATTCATTTGTAGACAAGAAGACTATTCTTAATCTTGAAAACGTAACTGAGTGAAGAATTTTAGTGCTCAATCTTCGAAAAAAGTCATCTTTCTATGAGAGATTTAAACCATCTTGACCAAATTTGTCCATTAAACGGGTAATGCTCCCGATAATCGAGCCAGTCTTTCTAATGGTAAACTTACAAAAATAATTTTCTGTTGGTCTGCAAATAGATATAATCTATGAACAAATTTGAAATTTTCTTGGACAAATTTGAAGAATAAATGGTTAATATATATGTAAGGAATACTCTGGTGAATATTTTGAAAATAATTTGACTGAGAGCTGTATTATATAGAGCATCGTGCCAAATTAGATTCAAATTATTAAATTGCAGGACAAAAGAAGACTATTTAAAAAAAAATTTCAATGGAATGACTGGCTTGATTATCTAGCCAGACATTCCAGCGGTAAATTTTCAAAAATTGTCTTCTCTTGTCATGCAAATGGCCATTCCTCAAGACCACTCGACCATTAATGGGTTAAAGGGATCATTGCATTGCCCCTTTTAGTAACATCTACAAGGCCTGATGTATTTGACTTACATAGCAGGTGGACAACTTGACTCAGGAGTCAATTTTGAAATTTAGAAAATTGTTTACAATTTGGATAAATACATAATGACCAGAATGCAATTAATAGCTTGGGTGGCTGCCAAGCTGTAGTGACAATTACCTGTATTCAAGAGTGCTGTGAAAACACAATGTTGACAGTCATGAAAAGAATGCTCATTGGCAGTATACATGAAGCCTATCATACCAACATACACCCACTCGCATAGCTCCACTGTAGGTGGCCTGTCTTACTAGAAAGGCCTCCGATCTCCTGCTATGTGACATAGTGGACTAAGCATTTTTTTCAGTCAGCCAATTGTATTGTTGTATTGAATTTCATAATTTCCTCCTTTATATAGGAGCACCTCCCAGACTGACAGCTTCACTGCTCAGTGAGGTTGATTGACGCATATCCGCACCCCTTGGGGTGTTTAGATCACAATTATTTGTAACATATTTAGACAGTCTAGATAGTGAACCAGGGAGCCACCTATAACGTCGCCGAAAGCTGTGACGCAGGTTGGTTAGAGAAGGTTGCCAACTAAGACACACAGTGAAGTCCAGTCTGCTCACATCTGTACCATCCGTCTTTTTAGATAGGCTTCTTACAGGCTTCAGTTATGGCATCTTGGACATACTGACGGCAGGGCTGACATCCGACATCTACTATTTACGTCATCAGAGCGTATTCACAACTGAGCTGATACATGGCCTGACACTCAAGAGTGAGTTCTTTTACGTCGCCCATGGCACAGACACCACACGAGGTGGGGCCGACGGCTTTACGTCCCCTCCGAAGGACGTGTCAGTTGAATGACGTATGGAATGGCGCAGGTTTTTACACCTTGATCAGATGCCTGAACGCGGGGGCGAGATCGAACCTGGCTCTTTGGATTGGAATTCCAAGCATGTGTGGCATAACGGGGCTTTACCAACCAAGCCAATGCGCCACAATCAGATTTGCTTTATTTCATCTCGAGCAATTTCATTGTCATAAATTGACTGACTCCAGCTCATTGTTTATTATATTTATGAAGTTTCGTGAACTTAGTGCTTACTCCATATTTGAGTGGAGTGGGATGGCGGGGGTGGTGCAATAGCATGATGAGAAAGCCTGGCATGCAAGTAAATTGATTTCCAAGCACGACCATACAGTCAAACCTGACCACAAAGACCAACATATATATCACTACACAGTGGCCTCAAAACACAGATGTTTTTGCTCAGTAGCACAGGTCAGTTATCATATGATCTGTGCTTTGTGGCTATAAATTGGTAGAGATAGATGGAAATTTAACTCTTTAACACTCAAATTTGTTCAAGATTATTTTAATTTTCTTATAGAAAATGTCCATTTTCAGACCACAAGAGTATTTTTTTTTTTTTTTTTTTTTGTTTATCAAGGCAGTCATTCCAGTGGTAAATTTTCAAAAATAGTCTACTCTTGGTCTGCATATTGGCATTTTTCAAGACCACTGCAGAAGCTTTTTTTGGCTGATATGAGTGTTAAAGGGTTATGAATAAATGAAGTCAGGTCAGGTTAGCGAATAAGTACTCAGTAAAATCTGCCATAAGCGATCAACTCATGAAGCACAGGCAAATAGTTATATAAACAGGTGGCCTCCTAACAAGATATAGGTAGCGGAATTAAAAGACAGTGGTTCACTACCCGCCAGGTGGTCTTTGGGGCACCTGTATTAACCCTTACCACTCTGACGTCAATTTTCTATCCGTTACTGTGTCAATAGCAAAGAGACTAGTGTACACTTTTCAAAAATTTTGGTGGACGATGTTGCTGTCTACAACAACACCATCTTCCATCAAATGTGTTGAAAAATGAACACCAGATCATCTTTTAATTTAATTTGAAAATTTAAGCATGTGACATCAGTTAACGAACTGACATCTTTTTGTTCCAAATGGTAGGTAGTCCTTAGAGCTGGGGTGACTGTTTTCTAGTAGTAAGAAATAAGATAATTAATATAGTTATCACCGGCAAATCCCTGAAAAACTATATTCTTTACGATATAAAACTTATAATGCTGAACATTAAGACAGCAATGGCTTCCAGTCAAATTAATTACAAACTATTCAACAGCTTCCCTGTGTGGTTGCCTTGAAAATTATATATACAGGGCATAATTTATCTGGTATCGCGTCTCAATTTGCTACACATATTGAGGCAGTTGCTATACATTCTGCAGCATGCATAGTTGTCTCTGCCATGCAAAATTTGTATGTGAATGCAATTTAGCATTGGTCTTCAAAATTCTATCATTAACCCTTTTAAACAACAAACCACTGAAAAAGTACATTCATTACAATGTATACCATATTTTGAATATTTTGAAATTAATATGACTGGAAGCCATTGCTGCCTAAGGCAGCAATGGCTTCCAGTCATATTAATTTCAAAATATTCAACAGCTTTCCTATTTGTTTGCTCTGAGATTGAGATACAGGGAATTGATCGGTGAGAGGGTTAATCTACATCAATATTTATACATATATCTGCCTCTAGAGTCTATTATTTTAACACTTTATTGGACACACACATCAAAGAGGAAAGCTTGTTGCGGTCAACACGCTTGTTATTGGCATATCTGTTACTAAAATAACCAATATCATAATCAAAATATGACATTCGTTAACTCAATACACAATCAAAACATGTAGGTCTGACATGAAATGTGCAAAGGTCTAGCTGACACAAACAGCCTAAATTGTATGACTTCTCACAACACAAAATTATCATTGTCAAGATACATTTGCCTGTTAGGCGTCTTCAGCTATGGCTAAGCTTTAGGCCATAGCCCTTTAATGGTCAAGCCGGTCAAGCTGGTCAAAACCAGCCTCTGTAGTGGTCTTGAGAATTGTCTATTTGTCAGCCAAAAAGGACTATTTCTGAAAACTTACTGCTGGAATGAATGGCTTGTTAACTGAGGCAGTCATTTCAGTGGTAAATTTTAAAAATAGTCTTTTCTTGCCTGACAAATGGACATTTACTATGAGGAAATGTTCTTGATCAAATTTGACCTTTAAAGGGTTAATAGTTTGATAGATGCTTATATCACAGGATTGGTTAACACTATTAGCACCAGATTTGACACATGCCTACCTGAAGTGAGAGGACACAGAGAAATTACTGTAATCACTCAGGTAACCCTTTAACCCACATATCAGCTAAAACCAGCTTATGCAGTGGTCTTGAGAAATGTGTATTCGCAGACCAAGAGAAAATTTTTGGAAATTTACCACTGGAATGACTGGCTCAATAACAGAGCCACTCATTCCAGTAGCAAATTTTCAAAAATAGTCTTCTTTTGGTCTGCAAATGGACATTTCTCAAGATCATTGCAGAAGCCGTTTTTGGCTGATATGCGGGTTAAGGGTAAAGATCTTGAAAGGGATTGACAAAAGATACTTTTGCTGTCTGCTGATTCATCATCATTATTGAAGTACAGGTTCACCACCATGGAAGCATCATGGATCCGTGTCAGGAGTGGGGTGTGTGTGTGTGTGTGGGGGGGGGGGGGGGGCCGGCTTCAATGACATAACAATTCCCACTCACATTGATATGCAAGGAAAGTTCAATCTGGTCTGCCATTGAACATGTAAATGTCCATATGAAGGACAGTATCAGCTCCATTTACACCTGTACAGAGGCTGGTGTTTGTCTGACCTGCTGTTAAAGGTTACTGTATTGATCAAGTACAATCTGTATGTATGCCACATCTATATATTATACAAATATGCTTGAAAGCAGTGCAGCTCAGAAATATCTTTAAATGTTTCCAAAACAAACACAGAAACCTGTTACTTGGTAGCATTTTGAACCTGATATAAGAAATATTCTGGTGAATATTTTGAACATGCTTGGATCGGAAGCCAAATATCTTCAAAGTAGAGAATAGTACATATTTTATTTTGGAAACATTGTAGTTATTTCTGAGGTGTATTGTACAAGCCAGAGAGTTTAGCAGCATCACTAACTAGTGACTTTGTAGTACACTAATTGATATAGATAATTAATGCATATATGTTTGAACACAACACTTATCCTGCCGCCAGCTAATGTAAAGATCTTAGAACATCATACATGCACATGAGATGTACCAAAATGAGACATACATTTGTAAAATGCTGTTGATGAAAGTTCTTGCTGGCTGAGATAGCTGTCGCTTTCAGTAGGAAGATCTTCAAGATAATGAGGTGATAGCGTGTAGAAGTAAGCTGAATGGATTATTAATTATCCAAGTGAAGAATTCAGCATTACAGAGGCATAACCCCTTAACGATCAAGCCAACCAACAAACCTGGCTTCTACAGTCATCTTAGGAAATGTCCTTTTGCAAGTAAAGCGAAGACTATTTATGAAAATTTATGACTGAAATGGCTGGCTCGATAACCGAGCCAGTCATTCCAGTAATAAATTATCAAAAATAATCTTCTCTTGGTCTGCTAATGGGCATTTTTGTATGAGAAAATTTAAATTTTCTTGAACGAATTTGATGGTTAACTGGGCTAGCGTACTTGATCACTGGAAATTTGATATAATATCAGATCTGGCATCTATTCAAATAAGTATATTATAACGTGTGATGATGTCAGTGGAGAGGAAAACATGCAGTTCTATGACTTACTATGCATACATGGAGGGGTGGGGCATTATAAATGCTTCAATGACAAATCCATGAGATCATAAACTTATTCAGTTGAATATTTTGAAGTTCATTTGACTGAAAGTCATTTCTGTCTAAGACAGCAATGGCTTCCAGTGAAACAAATTTCAAAATATTTAACAGTTTTCCTGTGAAATGAGATCCGGGGAATTCAACAGTGAAACGGTTAATGGATTGCACAATATTGTTTACACTATTCATGTAGATACTTATATCAGTCATGCGCTTTATGAGACTTGGCTCCAGGATGAATGAAAACTGAGCCAACCACACCCAAGCAGAATTAGTAATAATTATTATCAAATGCTTTAAAAGGATTGATTTTGATTTTATACAACCCAGTATTTTCTATATATAGAATTTCTCATCTACCCACTCACACTTACAGACCTCTGATATTAAATTGTTTATTAACCCTTTAACACCTAGCGTTTTGAGAATTTGTCAAAAATAGTCTTTTCTTGGTACGCAAACAGAAGAAGTCAAAGTCATCTCTGGTCAGCTTAAGTTTTAAAGGGTTAACCCTTTAACACTCAAATATTTTCAAGAGAATTTCAATTCGTTCGAAGAAAATGTCCATTTGCAGACCACAAGAAGACAACTGTTAAAAATTTACCACTGGAAAGATGGTTATTGAGGCAGTCATTCCAGCGGTAAATTTAAAAAAAAAATAGTCTTCTCTTGGTCTGCAAATGAAAATTTTTCAAGTCCACTGTCTTTCTAAACAGTTTTTGGCTGATATGAGTTTTAAAGGGTTAAAGAGATGAGCTAGTTTCCATCATATCTGCTAGACTACTGATGTTGGCTTAAACAAAGAATCAATATAAAACATTTATAGCGACATTAAACAGCCTCCAGCATAATTACGATATAGAAGATAAATACTTAATCAATACAATATCTAAAACAGACACAGAAAGTCAATCAGTGTTCTGATTGAACTACAAACCCGTTCCAGAATTAATACATCCAAATGATATATTGCTGCTACAGTAAGTCAGACATTTGTTTATTCTCTCATTTAGCATTAACCATTTAACAGTTTCACCGAAAAATCACGGATAAAGGATATTCTTTACCATATAAAACTTATTCTGTTGAATAACTTGAAAATTAATTTGACTGGAAGCGATTGCTGCTGAAGGCAGCAATGTCTTCCAGTCAAATTAATTTCAAAATATTCAAGTTTTCCTCTATAGCTACCGTGAAAATGAGGCAACGGTATGGGGAATTCATCGGTGAAAGGGTTCACCCTGCCAGACCTGAAGTCATAAATTCTTTATAATATAAGGAACATTCGGTTGAATATTTTGAAACTAATTTGACTGGGAGCATGTACGCAGTTGTCTTGAAATTGAGACGCTTAAGCTTCATGGGGCAATGTTTTGTATTTTTGGCGCGTAGTGAATGTTGATATATATTACGCTGTTGTAATCCATGCTTTGTTGTTTTTTCATTTTGCAGCTAACTGACATCTTCCTCTTGCATTTTAGAGAGCCATATTCACTATGCATCAAGTGCATGCGTGCCTGCGTGCGTGCGCATGTGTACGCGCGTGTCTGCTCACGAAAGCGAACCCTATGAAGATATTTTACTTAATTATAAGTACAGAATACACAATTAGAATTGGAGTATGATGACATAGATGACTGACAGAATTTAAATGAGTTTCACTAAGTTATGCAGCAGACATAAACAAACGAAGCACAACCATAACTCTAGCTGAATAAACATTAACTATCATATATACTGATAACACTAGTCGTTATGCTGCTGCTGGGATAATTCTACAGCCTATATGGTGGGAAGAAAACTATTTAAATTTGAAAGTGAGTGTTCTGAAAGTCAACAACAGTTTTCAGTAACACTGTGTCCAAAAAACACCATGTGGAAGGCGATATATATGGAATTTACTAATGATGAACTGAAACTAGTAATTCAGTCGTACACCAGTTAACACTGTGTTAGTCAAAGACGGCCAAAAACGCCTTCTGTATTAAGATTGAGGAAAGTCCATTTGCAGGCCAAGAGAAGACTATTTTAGAAAATCGTTTAACTGGAATGCCGAGATCACCAAGCGGGCCAGTCATTCCATAGATAAAATTTAAAATATAGTTTTCTTCTGACCTGCAAGTGCATGTTCACTAAAGCCAAATTTTCAATTTTCTTGACAAATCATGAGCATTAGATGGTTAACAAGAGGCCCAAGGGGCCTGTGTCGCTCATCTGGAGCACCATCAATGTCAAAATTGTTGGTGGGCGGTTTAGCCGTCTTTTAAATGAGTTTGTGGACATTTTTGCAAGTGCAATATGGCCGCCAAACACACTACATTTTGATTGCCCCCTGGCGCCCATGTTTTTTTTGATGGATCAACTTCCCGTGAACTAATTTTAATGGCCCAGATTTCGGCCTGATCCCTTCAGCGGTTCTGGAGGAGTCATTTTCGTGAAAACCAGGTCATCCAAGATGGTCGCTGAACCATTTGGTCAATCAAGTCCTCTTGAACAAACTTGGCTTACCTCTTGGCCTAGATGAAGATTCCTCAAGTGGTTTCGGAGATTTTTAAAGACATTTCCTGAAATGGCCGTTGGGCAAATTGGCCGATCGGGTTCATTTGAACAAACTTGGATCCTTATGCCCTAAGGATGCTTCCTGCCAAATATAATTGAAATCGGCCTGGTAGTTCTCAAGAAGACATTTTAAATTTCCCATTGCTTTAAGCATGGGAGCTTTTGACAAGAAAATTATCCAAGATGGCCACCAAACCGTTTATCCGACAGTTTCGAAAATTGCAAATTTGAGCTCAGAATACCCAAAAACATATATAGAACCAATTTTGGCCTCAAAATCCATCAAATAAAAAAATCCAATATGTCCGCCAAAACATGCTACATTTTGATTGGCCCACGGCGGCCATGTTTTTTGACAGAGCAACTTCCCTTGAACAAACTTTAATGGCCCTTAGTCCCTAATCATATCTCCCAAATTTTGGCCTGATCCATTCAGTGGTTCTGGAGAAGTCGTTTTCGGGAAAACTAGGTCATCCAAGATGGCTGCCGAACAATTCGGTCAATCAAGTCGTCTTGAACAAACTCGACTTACCTCTTTGCCTAGATGAGGTTTCATAAGTTTTGAATTGATTCCAAGCCGTTTCGGAGAACGAGACTTTTAAAGACATTTCTAAAAATCGGCCGAAATCCAAGATGGCCACCAGCCAAATTGGCCGATCGGCTTCGTTTGGACAAAATGAAATCTCTATGCCATAAGGATGCTTCCTGCCAAATATAATTCAAATCGGCCCAGTAGTTCTCGAGAAGACATTTTAAATTTCCCATTGCTTTAGTATGGGAGCTTTTGCGGGAAAATGATCCAAGATGGCTGCCAAACCATTTATCCGACAGTTTCGAAAATTGCAAATTTGAGATCAGAATACCCCAAAAACTATATAAAACGAATTTCGCCCTCAAATTCCATCATATAAAAAAATCCAATATGCTATATTTTGATTGGCGCACAGCGGCCATGTTTTTTGACAGATCAACTTCTCTTGAACAAACTTTACTGGCCCGTAGTCCCTAATCATATCTGGCAAATTTCGGCCTGATTCCTTCAGCGGTTCAGGAGAAGTTATTTTTCTTAAAACTAGGTCAACCAAGATGGCCGATGGACACACGACGGACGGTCGCCACGACATACGCTCACTTGGCCTTTCAGGCCAGGTGAGCTAATAATGAAGATCTGTAAAGTCCAAAACAATCAATATGCATAAGCGCACATGAACTGTCTGCCTTGATCTGTGAGTCTGATCTTAGCCATCAATAACACTTACACTGTGATCTATGGGAGCCTGTCTGTTATGATCTGTACATTCTAACATAGAGGATATTCAGACTGTGATTTATTATAGTGCCATGACAGTGGTTGAAATGCTTTACAGTCACGCAATCGCTAATAGAAATGCTAAAAACAGATTACAAATCCACTGTCAGGCAATGTTCACTCGCAATGACAAAACACATTCATATTAACCCTTTACACCACACAAGCCTATATATATATATATACATAAAACGATTCATGATGCAAATTACATCGTCTATATGTATCTAGGTCCTGTCTGGCTAAAGCAAATATTCTATATTTTGAAAAGTACATTTGGCTGGAAAATGTAAACAACTTTGACATGTTTAATGGTCAAGTCAGCCCAAACCATCCTCTGCAGGGTGGATTGAGGAATGTCCATTTGTAAGCCAAGAGAAAATGTTTTTTGGAAAATTTACTACTAGAATGCCTGTCTCAATAACTGAGGCTGGCACTCAAGTTGTAAATTTTCCAAAACAAATATCTCTTTTTTGTCCCACAAATGGACAATCACTATTAAGTAAACATTTTAAGTTTCTTGACAGATCTTGACCAGCAAAGGGTTTATGAAGCATACAACCGTTAGTCAATTAGCATCAAGATATACAATTGCTTCTGGAGGCAGTTGTTGGAAAATTGAGACTGGTTCTCAGAGTAGAGATCAAGCATCCGGCAAATCTATCAATATACCTTTCCATTTTTAGCCAAGCCCCGCTCATTTCTAGCTAAGATCCACTCACACCTCGTACGTGTTGGGATCGTTCGATCTCAAAACTCCCCTGACTATCAATTTCCAGAAAACTACACAGGTAAGTTGGTGCATATTTTGAAACTGATTTGACTGGGTGCTATTGCTGCACACAGCACCCAGTCAAATTAGTTTCAAAATATTCAACAGCATGTTTATTAAATTTTACTAGAGACATACAATTTATACAATGTGTCGGACTATTAAGCGTTAAAGCCGGGCCTAAATCATTTATGATGTAATGATTATGATGTCATCCTACATGCCACTTAGCTGAGTATGACATCAGGTGGCAATAGCAGATGTGAAGGCGGCAATAACAGATGTGAAGGTGGCAATAACAGATGTGAAGATGGTAATAACAGATGTGAAGGCGGCAATAACAGATGTGAAGGTGGCAATAACAGATGTGAAGGTGGCAATAACAGATGTGAAGGTGGCAATAACAGATGTGTAGGTGGCAATAACTGATGTGAAGGTGGCAATAACTGATGTGAAGGTGGCAATAACAGATGTGAAGGCGGTAATAACAGATGTGAAGGCGGCAATAACAGATCTGAAGGTGGCAATAACAGATGTGAAGGTGGCAATAACAGATGTGAAGGTGGAAATAACAGGTGTGACGGTGGCAATAACAGATGTGAATGTGGCAATAACAGATGTGAAGATGGTAATAACAGATGTGAAGGCGGCAATAACAGATGTGAAGGCGGCAATAATAGATGTGAAGGTGGCAATAACAGATGTGTAGGTGGCAATAACAGATGTGAAGGTGGCAATAACAGATATGAAAGTGGCAATAACTGGTGTGAAGGTGGCAATAACAGGTGTGAAGGTGGCAATAACAGGTGTGAATGTGGAAATAACAGGTGTGGAGGTGGAAATAACAGGTGTGGAGGCAATAACAGATGTGAAGGCAATAACAGATGTGAAGGTGGCAATAACAGATGTGAAGGTGGCAATAACAGATGTGAAGGTGGCAATAACAGGTGTGGAGGTGGTAATAACAGGTGTGGAGGTGGAAATAACAGGTGTGACGGTGGCAATAACATATTCCAAGGATCCTATTATTTCATTTCTATAAAAAATATTACCGGCAGAGCCAAGTTTGACACTAGAACACAAATTTGAAATATCTATCCATACTCATTGGCATGGTAAGAAATGTATGGTTCAAGTCAAACAGATCAATAACAGCGACCTTTGACCTAATACCTGTAATATGAAAATATGAAATGTCACATTCCTTAGCCTCTCCTAACATGCTTCGAAATATTGACTCAAACAAATCCAAGTAATTGAGATACAACAGATTTTATATGAGTTGCTATCATATGATAATGACTTTATCCCCTATATGATCCCTATTTAATTACCTTACCATTTCATAGGACAGTCCACTGGTCATTCTTCATGATGATCAGTTTACAGACAGTCTAGCTACTGGTATTAGGGGTTATGGCCACAATAATATTGCAGTAGGTCACTTACTTGAGCAAGTTAGCAGCACCATTGCGCATCTTTAGCTCTCGATTAATCTGATGATTGACCTTTGACCTGCGAGCCTGGAGCTTTCCCCGAGCACTCTGAATCAGTGGATCCGAGCCCTAGAAACAAATAAATTTACAAAATGCAATATTTTAACATATGCTCCGCATCAGGGGAAACGTTTTCCCTTACAATCAATCAGTGCTCCGGTTAGGCATCACAACCACTAAATTACTGAAAGGTTTTGATGCGATACCTGTCAATCATAAAATTGTCCAGTTTCAGATCAATACATGGATGCCAAATATACATGAAAATCGGCAAAGTTTGTTCTCGACAAGAATACATCCTAAATTTCCTATTGAATTTTGGCCGATTTTTAGAAACATCTCCGACAGGTTTGAAAGTGTCAGATTTTAAATAAGAATACTGAAAAACCTATATAAAACCAATTATGGCTTTAAAATCCATCAAATAAAAAATAATATACATGTAATATGGTCTCCTACATTTTGACTTCCCTGAAACAAACTTGCTTCAACTCTTGCCATCGATGATGTTGTATGAGCTTTTTAAAGACATTTCAAAAAATTAAGCAAACTCCACAATGTCCGCCGAACAGACTTGAATCTCTATGCTCTAAGGATGCTTCCTGCCAAATACAATTGAAATCGGGCGACTGGCCCGAGTGGTTCTTGAGTAGTCTAAAGAAAAAGCTGATGACGGATGGTCACCACGACATAAAAAACCATTCCTCGCAAATGGAGGGACCCATTTCTGGCAAAGCCACACCAATTTCTGGCAAAGCCACACCCATTTCTGGCAAAGACACACCCATTTCTGGCAAAGACACACCCACTTTTTATGCATGTTTTTACTCCATTGTGCACATCCCTCCACCACCACGAGGTGCATGTAGATCCCAATTCAGATACATAACTCACATAACAAATTTGTTTGAATTTCACCAAAGGGTTTCAGTAGATAGAGTGACGGCTGAAGTTATTATGAGAAATTACTTTCAAAGGATTTAACAGTTTATAAGTATGGGTCCTTTAACACTCATATCAGCCACAAACGGCTTCTGCAGTGGTCTTGAGAAATGTCTATTTGCAGACCAAGAGATTATTTTTGAAAATTTACAACTGGAATGACTGGTTCGATAACCGAGTCAGTCATTCCAGTGGTAAAATTTTCAAAAATAGTCTTCTCTTGGTCTGCAAATTTAGACACTTTCTATGAGAGAAAAATGAAATTTTCGTGAACAAATTCAAGGGCTAAAGAGTTAACATTGAGATAGTGATATGTTAGCGGTGAAAGGGATAATATTGCTGGGTAGCTCAGTCTCTGCTCCTATGAAACTAATTTGTCATAAGCAATGTCTTGCAGTCAGATTAATTTCAAAATATTCAACAGCTTTCCTGTTTGTTTGCATTGGGATTGAGATACGGAGAATTTATCGGTGAACAGGTTATTAATATTATATATATATAGACTAGTGAATTTGATTCTACAATTCTGATGAGCTTCTTGTCAATTCACATTAGGTGACATACTCAGAGACTTTAGACCCCCTGTTTTGAGCCCAATATGAAGAGGGTGCAATGGTAATTATACAGTCATAATTAATCAAGGCAGAGTGGGTGGGTCACCATGAGATAAATATATATTACCCTCTCCCCCACCTGTTCACAGTCTAAAGGTTTGTAACAACCCTTTAAACATCAAATTTGTTCAAGAAAATTTAAATTTTCTCATAGAAAATGTCCATTTGCAGACCAAGAGAACACAATTTTAGAAAATTTAGCACTGTTATGACTGGCTCGTTAACCGAGCCAGTCATAACAGTTGTAAATTTTCTAAAATAGGTTTCTCTTGATCTGCAAATGGACATTTCCTGAGACAACTGCAGAAGCTGTTTTTGGCTGATATGAGTGCTAAAGGCTTAATTTATATGTAACGTGTTCAGATTTTCATGACCACATCACTCATGTCAGTACACACGTCCTCACACACCAAATATAATTATATTCAAGCTGCACATTTTTGCAATCTCTGATTGCTCTTGTTCAATCCTTTCAGTCAAAATTGGGTAAGAATACATAAATGTGTGCGTCTAAAGGTAAATGCTCATTTGAAAGCCAAAGAAGATTATTTTTGGGGGGAAATTTCCCACTGGAATGACAGGCTTTGTTATTGAGCCTGCCATGTCACAGGTACACCTTTAAACAAGAGACCCAAGGGGCCCGTATCGCTCACCTTGAACGTAGGCATTTCAACTAGAAAGCTCAGCGTATATAAGTAGAACTCTTAATGTTTGGCCAGAACGGCAACAAGAACAAGGATACGTCCCACCAAATTTGTTTAAAATCGGCACAGTGATTCTCGGAGACATTTTAATTTTCCAATTGCTTTACTATGGGAGATTTTGGTAGGAAAATGATTCAAGATGGCTGGCACACCATTTATCTGACAGTTTCGAAAGTGCTTAATTTGAAATCAAAATAATCAAAAGCCTACATAAAACCATTTTGGCTTCAAAATCCCTCAAATAAAAAAATCAAATATGACTGCCAAACATGCTATGTACATTTTAATTGGTCCATGGAGGCCATATTTTTGATGTACCAACCTCCCTTGAGAACAAACTTTAATGGCATTTAGTACCTAATCATATCTCAAAATTTCATCCTGATCTGTTCAGCGGTTCGGGTGAAGTTATTTCCTCTAAAACTAGGTCATTCAGGATGGCCGCCGAACCGGTTGGTCAATCAAGTTCCCTTGAACAAACTTGAACTTGTTTGAACCATTTCGTCAGGTTAATTAAGATCTTTAGAACACACTTCGTTCAGCTCGTAGCCTAGATGCTATTTCATGAGTATTGAATCTATTCCCCAGTGGTTTCACAGATTTTTTAGACCTTTCTAAAAATCGGCCCAAATCCAATATGACCATCGACCAAATTGCCCAATCAGCCTCATTTGAACAAACTTGGACCTCCATGCCCTAAGGATGCTTCCTGCCAAATATACTTGAAATCGGCCTAGTGGTTCTTGAGGTCATTTAAAGAAAAAGTTAATGGACGGATCCACATTCTGGCCAGGTAAGCTAAGTCTGGGCTTGACTTGCAAAATGTTGTACCGTCAACGGTGTCCATTAAAGAATTAGAAAATGGTGTAGATTATAATAATATGAGATAGGTTTGGAACTATAGAAGTGTTTCAGTACTGGTCATTCACACTACATCTCTCAGTCATGTCATCATAAACCACGCTATATAACATCAGAGCACCCTGAGTGTGCGCTATAATTAGATTTAGAAACATCACATCAAAGTAGCCATGTGTATTTTTAACCTGTTAACCCTCAAATTTCGTCAAGAAGAGTTCAATCGTCTCATCAAAAATGTCCATTTGCAGACTAAGAGAAGACTATTTTTGAAAATTTAACACTGGAATGACTGGCTCGATTATCAAGCCAGTCATTCCATTTGTAAATTTGTAAAATAGTCTTCTCCTGGTCTGCAAATGGACATTACGCAATACCAGTGCAGAGTCTGTTTTGGGCAGGTTGTGCGTTAACTAACTTATATGCTCTATCAAGCTTCTATCTGATCACTCCATGCATTGATGTATATCTTCCCATTGCCAGATACTGGCTAATCATGATACATCTTGACTTTTATCTATCATTAGCCTAGGTCAACCTGTCAGTGACTGTCAGTCCACACATCAAGATAGTACTGCTCAGAACACCTATTAACCCTTTAATGGTCAAGCCAGCCAGTGGTCTTGATGAGTCTACATTTGCAGGCGATGAGAAGACTATTTTAGAGTTTACTTGGTCATGGGAATGACTGGCTGGATACACCAGGCCAGTAATTCCAATCAGGGAAAGACCTACTCATTAGCTATATACAGGTAATTAGTTTTTGAGAACAATTTTCACGGTTGACTAATAAAGCGCCCAAATAGACTGATTTACTGGCTAATGAGTTTATGTAGGTTGGTCCCTAGTTTCTGCTGAATCATGACTCATATAATTCCATCCAATATTCCATTTCTTACATGGCCCACTGGCCCTCTCTTATTTAGTTATTACCTTTAACCCTTACCACTCTGGTGTCAAAACTTTAAATTTTCAAATTAAATTAAAAGATGAACTGGTGTTCATTTTTCAACAAATTTGGTGGGAGATGGTGCTGTCGCAGACAGCAACATCTTCCAGCAAAATTGTTGAAAAATGTACACCAGTTTCTTTGATATTGACACAATAAAACATGAATATTGACATCAGAGTGGTAAGGGTTAACCCTTTCACCGACAAATTCTTGAATCAGTGAAAGGGTTAAAAAGGTTCCCTGAATTCTCTCTATGCATTACCATCAAAGTTTTGGAATATTAGTGTATTATCACCACCTTTCTTGTATCAAAATTTGAGCGAAATGGACCTTTCAGTTTTAACTATGCCCTGCCCATCTATAGCCAAGCTCCACCCATGCTTTTGCCCCTGTTGGGATCAATCGATCGCTGCACTCTCTTAATCTCAATTTCCAGAAAACTACACAGGTTAGCTGTTGAATACTGTGAAACTAATTTGACTGGGTGCTGTTGCTGCCAGCGCCCAGCCAAATATAGTTTTCAAAATATTTAACAGCATGTTTAATATTAAATAGCAAAGACATACAATTCATACAACATGTCAGACTATTAAGTTCATCATATTACTGAAGTCATACATCACTGGAAAGCTAAGCCAATTTCTATACATTTATGTATGTCTTTATGATTTTGTGAAATTTAATACAGTATTGTCCACTTGATTCAGTGAATCTATGTATAATGGTGCATTTTATATACGTCAATATCTGTCAAGATTTTTTAAAAGGCTAAAAATAATGCATTAATGTCTAGGTAATTGAATGCGCTTTCCAATGCTGCATAACCCCAAATAAAATACTGATTTTAGTTTATCATAGGAACGGTTTAATTTTTGGTGTATTTTAGTGCAAATATGCAATAGTAACTCAATGCGGGTCAGCCACTTGTTGGCAACATTACCATCCAGCAGTTGTGCTCTGAGCATTAATTTAAGGGAATGCCGGTGTAATGATGTCAATGTGGGTAAGGGGACCACACACCCAAAGACCTGACGTTAGATCCAGCACCTCAAAATCAACTCATGTGTCTCAACATTAGCCATCTCACTGCTGGTAGTTCCCAAGATATCCATCTAGATCCATTCCAGATTTTGATCTGATCAGATTCCAGCTTTATTAAGTACAGATCATGACCAAGGCCTGGAAATCCTCTAGGATCGTAAAAGTATTTTTTGTCCAAGAATATGAACTCAATTAGATCAGTGTTTTGACAAAACCAGAAACAGTTTCCGTTCAAATTGGCTTCAAAGTAATCAACCGAAAGGTCTGTGTATTGTAAAAGATTTTTGCGTATTTGGACTTTCATGTTTAAATGTTTAAGAAAATAGATTTTCTGTATGACTGCTTTGAGAGTGATCTGAAATACATTAAAGGCATGTCCTACTTTACCTCCTCCACTTCCAGCCATTCGTTTCTCCAATGACAAATTCAAGGTTTTTTTAAAGAGACTTTAAATTCTGGCTAAACTCAAGGACGTCAAGGCCTTGAAAGTGCAATATTTTTTTTCAAGGAGTTTCACGGTTGCGGGAAGCCTGTTATATACCGTGCGATGTAAAACATATTCTGCTGAACATTTAAAAACTAAATTGACTTAGGCAGCTGAACAGGTTCCGGTATAAATAGTGTCAGAATACTCACTTAAATTACCCTATAGCTGCTTCAAAATTGAGATTAGTATGATATCCCAGTTTTAACTCTTTAATGGTAAAGGTCAGTTAAGAAAAACAAGAGTTATGTGTATTCAATGTTGATTTGCAAGCCAAAAGAAGACTATTTTTAAAAAAATAACCACCAGAATGACTGGCTCTATTCGAGAGGTAAATTTTCATAAATGGACTTTCCGGTGTGTGTGTGTGTGGGGGGGGGGGGGGGGGGGGGGGCTAACTATAACACAGGATGTACGGGGCTAAATTAATATTATCTGATATAATCAGAATCTATGATGTACAATTTTATATGTACTAAACATGTGCACCGACTTCCTCCTCTCCATCCCTCCCTTTCGATGATGTAAGAATAAGTTAGAACACATAAGCTAAATATTAAACTAAAGGATATTTTCAGACTCCATGTACACACAAAGTATTTCACTCACATTTCATTAACTCTTTAACACTCAAATCTGCAAAAAACTAATTTTCAGTGGTGTTCAGAAATGCCCATTTGAAGACAATTTTTTTAATTTTACCACTGGTATGACTGACTCGATAATCGAGTCAGTCATTCCAGTGGTAAATTTTCAAAAATAATCTCTTCTACAAATGAATATTTTCTATGAGAAAGCATAATTTTTGCACAAAATATTTGAGTGTTAAAGGGTTAATATTTTTATTCATCATGTGTGTGTGTGTATGTGTGTGCGTGCGTGCGTGCGTGTGATCAAATGCAAGGCAGCCGCTTTAACGGAGTGACAAGTGACTCAGCCTCTCAGTAATAAATTGTCGTAATGCACATATATAATAATTCTGTTTAATGTGAAAGTCAAGATGCTAGTTTAATACAACATTATGAAATCTTTAACTACACCATTGGAGCCATGAAATACTGATTAAATTTATTTTTAACCCTTTACACCTTGAAGTTCCAGTCTTAATTTTATTAATTTCAATTCCTTTCAACTGTACAGGAACTATAGCTGTCGAATATTTTGAAAATATTGTAACTTTAACCTGTTACTGCCAATGTTAAACTTCGAGTAAAATTAATTTCAAAATATTCAACAGAATATTCCTGATATCATAAAGAAGTTTTGGTCTATGAGGGTTAAATGAGTAAATGTCATACTAAATCAATAGGCTGTTCATACAGTTATCTATCTCATTTACTTGACCACTCATGCAATGACAACACAGAGGTAAATGCCTCTAAAGAACACAACTAGAGGCAAAAATAAAACTATTTTTCCGTAGATGCACATGTATAATTTCCAGTCATAACAAGTAGATCTGTGAGGTTTTCCCAAAAATTTTAGGAGGGGGGGGGGGGGGGTGTCAATTTAATATAAAACAAGAGGCTCAAGGGGCCTGTATCGTTCAACTGGAACATAGGCATTTCAACTAGAAAGCCATCGAGTATACAGAACTAAGGAGTTGACCAGAATTGTAACAGGAACACAGCAACTTCCCATGATCAAATTTTAATGGCCCTTAGTCCATAATCATATATCGCAAATATCAGTCTGATATGTTCAGCAGTTCTGGAGAAGTCATTTTCACGAAAACTATGTCATCCAAGATGGCCACCAAATCACTTGGCCAATCAAGATTCCTTGAACAAACTTGGTTCAGCTCTTGCCCTAGATGATATTTCATGAGGTTTTTTTTAAATTGGCAAAATCCTAGATGGTCACCTGTCAAATTGGTAGTTTGCTCGTAGCCATATGCCATAAGGATGCATCCTGCAAAATATACTTGAAATCGGCCCAGTGGTTCTCAAGAAGACATTTTAAATTTCCCTTTATTTTAGTATTGGAGTTTTTGGCGGGAAATTGATCCAAAATGGCCGCCAAATCATTTATCCAACAGTTTCCAAAGCGGCAAATTTTAAACCAGAATACCCAATAACCAATTTCTGTTCAAAATCAATCAGACAAAATTACTGAAATGACTAAATAATAACTACCAACATTCTGGTTTAGCACTATCTGTCTATCCCTTGTATTTACTAAACTGACTATGTATGACCCATGTGCTCCTTGGACTTGAAAGACCAGCAAAACTAAGGCGGTGTTCTCACTAGGGAGTTAATCAGGAATAGCGCCCTGTTATTCCTGAGTAAGTCTCTAGTGAGAACACTGCATAAGCTGTGTTGTTATATAGTGCTTTAGTGTATCTTATATCGCTATTCTTTCAAGCTAACTGTATATATGTAGTAAATCTGTCAAATATTTTGAAACAAATTTGACTCGGAGCTGTTGCAGCAACAGTGCCCTGTCATATTCTTTTATCAACAGAATATATATCTTCCATCATAAAGAAGGTGTCGTCTCTAGTCTGCCACGTATACAGGAATCCTTATCTTTCCATGCGCTATCGACAATCATAGGTCTACGATTTACTTCTGCTGAGTATTTTAAAAAGAATCTTAGTGCTTAGAATTATGAAAGATGACATAAAAGTGCAGTAACTGATAGTAATCTTGTTTTCAAAACATACTGTGGTTTAATAACTTGCTCAAATACACTGTTTCTGGTAAATCAGAAAGAACACTGTTAATGCTCTTAAGCTGTAAAGTGGTAAAGAACTGATTGATCTAATGGTCAGTTCATCAGACAATAGATTGTTTTCACCTGCTTTATATACAACACCTTATCCACTGAAACATCACTATACAGGAAAACTGTTTAATACTTTGAAACCAGCTGGATCCTGTTGCTCAGTATGGCAGAAACACCTCCCACACAAATTAGTTTTAAAATATTCAACATAATATTTCTTCTGTTATAATAACAAATGACATTTGATATTCAGTGTTTTGGGTTCAAACTTCAAAGGGTTAACTAGCTGGATCCTGTTGCTCAGTATGGCAAAAACACCTCCCACACAAATTAGTTAAAATTAAAAAATATGTAAATGTTTTACTGTATGTCATCGGTCCACCACATCAAGATCATAGGCATTACCAGCTATAATACCATTTTATTAAATACATTCTCCAGACCACACATTTATGAAAAGGAATTGGTATTTGGAAGTACATGTAACTACTTTTCAAAGGAATTGGAATTAATTCCTTTTGTATATAGGAGGAATTGGAATTGATGGATGTCAAAAGAATTGGAAATCGGAATCCTTTCATCAGGAATCGACTTCTGCCCTGCATGCTACAATATTGTCAAATGTACTAAAAAATATGTAAATGTTTTACTGTATGTCATCGGTCCACCACATCAAGATCATAGGCATTGCCTCTGGTGGATGGCTGTTCTGAGTTTTGTAGTCAGATTACGCATGCGTTCACACTGATTGAAGGAAATTCCAATTTCCCTTTCTCCGAGGTCTAACAATACTCACCATTCTATTATTTCTGATACAAGCTATCCTGGATAGGTGGCCCTAGGACTATAGACGTAGTAAGCTTTACCTACTCATGGAACCGGGTACTCGGCTCCCAACTGCCGAGTACCCGTTTGCCATGAAGCTCATATTGCATAGCCACCAAACAAGAGATACCCATGGCTTGCCTCCATGGGGCTGGGAGGCTGGGTCCGTAATAGAATGGTGAGTATTGTTAGATCTCGGAGAAAGGGAAATTGAAACTTCCTTCATTCTCCTTCGATCAATACTCACCATTCTATTACTTCTGATATACACCAGATTTAGACAGTAACCTGGTGGGAAGGGGCAAGCCATCAATTGCTACTTTTGCCCCTTGGAGAAAGAGCTAGACGTAAACTTGATTAATGGAGACCTAAATGGACCATCATGTTAACGGAACCAAATCACATTCGCATCACTGCCCCCCCCCCCCCGCCCCTTTTTCTCCTAAGAAAAGGGAGAGAACTCACAAACATGCACCTCGCCTGAAACACAAATATGCCAAGAGGGTTAACTGCTCTTTGCATATATTAGCCTGGGAATGAGCATGAATATATAAGATGAATGAACATGATATATAGACATAATACAAAAAACTCTCAATCTTGAATTACCTCATGATATTTGGATTTCAGACGTGGAGCCTCAAACCATTCACTTGTCCGACCATCAATGGCACAATCTGGTTGACATCCTCTCGCTCAACCATGTCCGCTTCTTAATTCTTTCTTACAAATGCCAAAAAAAGGGAGAAGAGCAGTGTGTACGTATAACTATTGTTTCAAAACAGCTAAACCGAGTGATATTGGCGGAGGCTGACACATCCCTCATATAGTAATCCATGAAAGAGGACTCACAGTGCCATTGTGCAACAGCCATGATGTTCTCTAACGGAACACCATTGTAAAGGGTGGTCGAGGGGGTTATTCTTCTAACATCGTATGCCCTTGCGCATTGCACCTGGTGCTCAGTCGCAATCTCATGGATAGTCTGAATGCATTCGACTACCCAACGAGAAATAGAATCCATGGATGCGGTGCCATATGGCTTCTTATGGTAGATCCACAGATGTCTATCATTCGACCGCAACGAGTCTGTCCGTCTTTTGTACTTAGTCAAAGCACGGACTGGACACCAGACACTGGCATCACGATCAAACCTACTTAGTTTCGGTATAATGATCGGTTTGCCGGGATATCTCATCAAAGATTGATTCTTTGACATAAACTCTTCTCTTGGCAGTAGACGCAGACCCTCTCCGGAGACAATAAATCGGTTCCTCTCTGCTGAAAGTGCATGGACCTCACTGCGCCTTCTAGCTGAGAAAGCTTCCAATAGAAAGACCGCCTTTAGAGTCAAATGCTTTAGACTAGCCGAATGCAATGTTTCGAAAGGGTGCTTGGCCAGTACATTAAGCACTAAAGATAGACTCCAGGCTGGAATGACTACCGGTTGTCTCGGTCGGAGATTGCTCATTCCCTTCACCATCACATTCAAGTGGCCCACCTCTGGACTATCTGATATAACTGATGCCAAAGCTGACTTGTATCCAGCAATTGTGACAGGAGCTAGTCCTGAAAAGAACAGCTCACAGAGAAAGTCTGCTATTTGCTGAATAGTGGATTGAAAGGTATCAATACCATTTCCTTCACACCAGTCTGCAAATCTGTTAACCGTGTTGTTATATGACTTGAATGTTGACCTACTTCTCGCAGCTGCGATGAAATTCGCAGCTTGTCGAGAAAAGCCTTCCGACGTGGAACGTTGTTTGATAACATCCACGCAGTCAATTTGAACATTTCGGGACGCTCGTGTAGGAAGCGTCCCTTGTCCTGGGAGATTATGTTCGGAATCTCGGGTAACTGCACTGGATTCTCCACCAGCAGATCTAGAAGATCCGTGAACCACGCCCTGCTGGGCCAAAATGGCGCTATTAGCAGGACCAGGCACGGTTCCTCCCTGATCTTCGCCAATATCCTCGGCAGAAGAATGGTGGTGTGTACGCGTAATCGTGCATCCCTCTCCAGCTTCTCGCCAGAGCGTCTGTATCGACGGCATTTGGATCTGGAATCGGCGAGACATAAGTCATGATTTGAGCATTTTCCTTTGTGGCGAACAACTCCACGTTGGGTTTGCCCCAATGCTCGAAGATCATGTGAAGAACTGGAGGGTTGAGAGACCATTCTGTCGGCAGAATTCTCTGTCTCCAAGACAAAGCATCCACCAGAATGTTCAATCGGCAAGGAATGTGAGCTGCTTTCAAAACAACCGAGTAATTCCTGCACCATTGAATCAAGTGCCACACTTTCATACATAGTGTGGGTGACTTGGTCCCGCCTTGGTGATTTATGCATGATACTACTGTCGAGTTGTCCGATCGTATCAATATCGCATTGCCCCCGACTTTTGGAAGAAACTTTTCCAATGCCAGTTCCACTGCCATCATTTCAAACAGATTGATATGCAGCTGGCGCTCTTGGAGAGTCCATGTGCCCGAGACATGGTGTTCTCCCAGGCAAGCCACCCATCCCTCCAGCGATGCATCCATGTACACGGACAGCTGGGAGTGGGGTAGGTGCAGCAAAACCCCAACTAGGAGATTCTGACCCTTTTTCCGCCATACAAGATGCGACATTATTGGCTCCAAAACTGGCACCAGCTTTGACAGGGGTTCTGTTCTCTGTTTCCACAGAGACATCAGATACAACTGGATAGGTCTTCACATCAGAGCAGCATCTGAAGAAACTGCCTCGCCTGAATGTGGTTTCCCAATCGAAAACTCTTGAGAATGGCTAACAGAGACACAACTCTGGGCTCTGACGGGTAAACCCTGCCCTCCTCGAGATCGAATCGCATCCCTAAATAAACGAACTGTTGAGTGGGTGTCACCTCAGATTTCTCCTTGTTGACTATTCAGCCTAGATCTGAACTTCAGAGTCAGAGCAGTATCCACCTCTAACCTGGCTGTGTCTGCTTTGATCAGCCAATCGTCTATGTAGGTGTGAAGCGCCACGTTCTCTTTTCTGAGAAACGCTATCACCGCAAGGACCACTCTGGTGAAAACCTGTGGAGCTGTTGACAGGCCAAATGGGAGGACTATAAACTCCCACACTTGATTCTGAAACGCAAATCTCAGAGACCTGTGACAACTCCTGTTCATTAGAATGTGGAAATATGCATCTTTCAGATCGATCGATACACACCACATTTCCTTCCTCAATCCTGCCATTACCGACCTCAGAGTTTGCATCTGAAACCGAGGCGTATGGATAAACCAATTCAATGGCCTGAGATTGAGTACAGGTCTCCATCCCCCTGTGCTCTTGGGGACAAGGAACATGTTTGAATAGAAGCCTGGAGTGTTCCGGTTTGCTGGTTTTATTGCTCCCTTCAGAAGCAAACCTGACACTTCGTTTTGAATGGCTTCTAACTTGTCTGGTTCCCTTGGTACGGGTGTCCAGACAGGTGCCAAAGACACATTTTGTGGCGGAAAATCGCACCACTCCGGCACGTAACCCTGGGATAACCATCCCAGGACCAGACTGTCTGACGTCACACCTCGCCTAATGCGGGTGTATGGCTCGCGACCCGCTCCCCCCCCCCCTCTCTTGGCGAGAGAGCGAGAACCATTTTGGTCTTGGCTTGGATGGTCTAACTGGCACAGGTACGGTCCAGGCAGATACGAAGGGAGCCCTCGTACCCTTAGGTACGATCCGCTCCCTTCTTTCCACCCCTAGAGGACTTACCCTTGCCCTTCCCCTCTCGGGCGATCAGGAGCAACATTGGGGAGGGTAGGGGCCTCCACAACCTTATTGGCATTCTTCGCTGGAGGCGGCTGAGAAGACCCAGTAGAAGCAGAAGCAGCACTAGGCTTAGCTTTCGCCTTGCTTTTGTGCTTTTTCTGCTTCTTAGAAGGTTGCCTGGTTAGCGGCTTGGCTACAGCCCCTAGTGCGTGCGCCTGATGCACTAGCTCCAGCTGTAGATTAACCGCCAACCGATTCTGCGCGATTTTGGCAGTGTCTTCTAAGATGGCCCGCACATGGCCACCAAAGATGCTAGGGCCAGTAAGGGGCAAACCAACCATCACGGGACTGGTGCCCGGTACCGGAGTGGCCTCAACCATGGGTGCTTGCGCCAAGCCAGACAGATGGAAGACGGTTCCGGCCACGATGGAATCGACCCCCATGCTCTCCACCAGCGGTAATCTCTCCTCCTCAGCCAAAGAGTCGTCACCAACTAGAGGTGGCCACAGAGAGACAGACCCCATCAGGCCAGAGCCCGACGGGACTGCCAGGGATCCGTACGAGACGGCTCCCTCGGTGGCCAGTCCAGAACCCTGTCCAAGGACCGAACCAAGCACAGGAAGAGACTGCCCTACAACTTTTGGAAACAGGGACGACACCAGCGTAGGCAGAATGCTATGCAAGAAGCCTTGCATAGCAGAACCAAACCACGCTGGCGGTGCCATCCCCGCAACCTCCGGTTGCAGACGTGGAACGCCCCCAAGGGCCGAAACGGACGCTCCATGATTTGCTTTCGGACCGCCTGACCCTGCGGCAGACCCTGCCAAGTCCTTCTGGGCAAGGAACTTGACCATCATGTCGGACGACCACACTGCACAAATGTTACACCTACTGTCAAGATTACATTTGGTACAACGGAAACAGACATGGTCCTTGAATAGAACCCTCACGAATTTATGGCACTGGTCACATGATGGCGGGGCTGGCGTGACCTATAAATAAGCACAAACCTACAATAAGCAAGCGGAACGAAACAGGCAGACAATTAATTTTCAAATAATTTGATCATAAATTAAATGTTAACCCTCCCGCACCCCGCAACGTTACAGCAAAGATCGCATTGATTATGACGACAAGAACGAAGCGGGCAATAATACACCCATAAACTGATCCTCAAGGATGTATAACGGAACCAGGTATCATATCGCATAGCATTCAGGATATATTTACTAATCAATATAAATTATACTCCTAATGAAGGCCAAAACGATATGTGAAGAAACAACAAAATGAAAACAAACTGCTGTAGCACACGGTAAAACCGCAGACCACACATCTAAATCAAGAATTTTGAAACCACCGATCATTGCAAACAGGTCGTGATAACACGCAAAACTTGAAAATTCCAAAAGTTTTTCTGGTACCTATAAAGTACACAGCACCCAGAATCAGATGCGCGAATTAATGAAACATTTTCTTCACATAAAAATCCGAGACAACACGGGTGTGACGTCACCCGCTTGGATCTTACGGAGAACGACGTCAGCCGATTTTCGTGTTAAAACACCGTAAAGCCAACACCTTATTTCATATCTGCCGATCGCCTGTTGTGGTTAAAGGAAGGCGATCAATCTGGCATATTTCGTTGTTAACACACGTCCCAGATTCGGGGTCAGAAATTGGAACATGCGACACAGACAAAATTTTCAAGACCTAAGTCTTTTAACTATGGAATAATATGGAATTATACAACTTGGTTATCATCGGCTCCTTCCATGGTAATCCAATATAATCCTTAGAGAGCACACAAAGCTATCACAATTCACAGAAAAAGACTTCGAAAACGTAAGACTCCAACTGCACAAAAAGCATGTAGCTCTTGTTGCTATGCAAACAAGAATGAGCTTCATGGCAAACGGGTACTCGGCAGCCGAGTACCCAGTTCCAGGAGTCTGTAAAGCGTACTAAGTCTATAGTCCTAGGGCCAGCCATCCAGGATAGCTTGTATCAGAAGTAATAGAATGGTGAGTATTGATCGAAGGAGAAAGGGGAGTGCCCTCGCTAGACAGTATGAGCATGTGCGAGGACGTCTGTCAAAAACCACTGCCGCCACTGCGCATGCCCATTCCGTCCAAAATTTCTTCATCCATAAAGCGGTCGAATGCACGTTTAATCTGGTAACTAACTCTGTTTTTCTGATATCCCGCCTATAATTGCTGTATTAATCATCTACATTTTTCTATCATTTCACAGATCCTGCATCCACTGAAACATCCTTCAGGCTGATAAATTCCAGACCTGTGCTGTTATGGAAACCTGTTGAAATGGGTCTCAATGAGGTTGCCTTAATTTAGTTTTAGGAGACCCAAAATGGGTTTAAAACTTATTTGTGGATTTTAGTTACCATAGGTTTCCTTAAAGAGCCATAAGGTAAGAGGTTACCATAGGAAATATTACAGCAAATTCTAATTATTGATATCACGATACCAGAGCTGCTGACCCCCAGTTCAAGCAACCATAGTTTCAGGTGAAAAGCACACGCTTTCACTAGTGGATTTTCACTAGTTCAGTAGTGATTAAAAAGCAGCAAAACACATGATTTTAAACAAAGCGAGAAAAGAATATCTATGAGATTTTACCACGGGAATGATTGACTGTTATCGAGCTAGTCATTCCGGTGGTAAAATTTAAATATAGTCATCTAGTATTGTGAGAGTTCATTCACCATTACATTTTTGGATCATACTGACATTGTCTGAAACCATTCTTTATTTATTATTACTAAGAACATGAAGAATGGCACAGCTTTTTACTATTATATGTTGTATATATACCAATTAAGAAAATCTACTCTATCTCCAGCCCCTTAAGCAGCTGTTTCGCGCAGCATCCACTACTTGGAAAAAGACTCATTAGATGTAATGCACGAAGCCTTAGAGAATCCGTTCTCGCGACTCCCTTCGCTAGGTCACACAGGACCCTCACTTGGAAACATGGTATGCCCCTCTAGTCGATGCTGTTCATGCTATAGCTTTTCAGTAGGCTTGCACAATTATGTAATTTTTTTAATTGCGATTATTAAATTAACCTATATCCACCTGATGTCAAAAAGTTAACAGTAAAAGAAATATTGGAGTACCTTTGAGAAACAATATTAGACGATTATTAGTTTATGGCGTTTCTATCTTAGTTATATAATTTTTGAAAGTTAGAAGCTAATCTAATTCACGCTATTTACACATAGATAACTACAGCTGTAATATTGCTATAACATTACTACTGACTATATTGAAAACATTTTGACTGAAAATAACTGCTCCATAAGCAAGCAAAAAATGTTAGTGGAACCAATTGTTTTCAAACTATTCAGCCCGTTTCATAAGGCACTCATTTGAAGACATCTTTCTCAGAATAGAGGAAGAATGGTGCTAAGATCAAACTTCAAAATGAACGAAAGCGGGTAGCCATTTCATACTGCTACCATTATTAGCTGACTAAACTCACTAACAAAATATTAATCAACCTTGTGTAAAATGAGCTAAATTTGAAACATGGTGAATATATTTAAAACTGTAACATTGATAATATTATGTAAGCATTGATTTTTTCCAAAGAAACACTGTCGACTAAGATTAAAAACAACATAAAACTTGAATAACAAATGAAGTCGAATCATAGTATAGGTCTGTCAGCCGGTCTGTCTGTCTGTCTGATGTGTTAACAGCAAAAACAGTTCTTTTCTTTATAAGCTAATGATTAGTAAGTCTTATCTCATCTTAATGCATCACTGCACAGTGCACAACAATTATACTCTAGCTAATTCACACATATGTGCTGATAAAGAACAATGCAATGAAGATTCATCAAGTTTAGCCATTAACGATTTTGCTACAGCAGGCAGATTAAAACATTTACATGAGATAGTTAGAAGTACTGCTGTGCAGGAAAGCCATTAAAGATTTTGAAAGTAATTTTACTTGAAGATGTTACTGTCAGAGACAGCAACAGCTTTCAGTAATATTAATCTCAAGATAGTCAAATGAGTACCTTATTCAAATCAAATGCATTTGTTAACCCTTAGCACATTGTTGTCAATATTCTATCTTTTACGGTCGCAATAGCAAAGAAACTAGTGTATATTTTTCAACAATTTTGGTGGTAGATGTTGGCGTCTCCGACAGCACCATCTTCCACCAAATTTGTTGATAAATATACAACAGTTCATCTGTTCCTTTAATTTGAAAGTTTAAAATTTTGACATAAGTGTTACGGGTTAAATTGCTAAATGTATATATATATATATATATATATATATATATATATGAAAGTAACAAATCTTAGTCAATTAAAATGTATTTTCAAAATATTTCAAAATCTTAATTTTGATGAATTAATGTACACATACAGGAAAGATTGTTAACATTGAGCACACAATGATCCTCGATAAGCGTGGCAAGCCGCATTCCATCCAAAACGTTCAAAATAAATATATTTGCAATTTTACTTTCAATAGCTGTCAATTATTCGATTATTTGAATTTAGCATTAAAACACGATTAATTACTTTTTAATAATTGCGATTATCAATTAAATTGAATAATTGTGCAAGCCTACTTATCGGTTCGCCATATGAAACGCTGCGTCATCACCTGCATCGGACGCACACCTTGCCTTTGTTGGACCATATTATTTTTTAAATACACGCAATCGATATTGCCCAATAGGATTATAAAGCTGCAAACTTAAACCTCGGTCATTTCCCTAGCTCTCAT
This sequence comes from Chaetoderma sp. LZ-2023a, assembly GCA_034401795.1. Classification (NCBI taxonomy): domain Eukaryota; kingdom Metazoa; phylum Mollusca; class Caudofoveata; order Chaetodermatida; family Chaetodermatidae; genus Chaetoderma; species Chaetoderma sp. LZ-2023a. The sequence goes on from CM067367.1 coordinate 110,495,132, forward strand.
AGGCCAACTGCACCTGTCAATTATTCAATTATTTGAATTTAGCATTGTACACGATTAATTAGTTTTTAACCATTGCGATTATCAATTAAACTGAATAATGGAGCAAGCCTACTTTTCGGTTCGCCAGATGAAACGCTGCGTCATCAACTGCACCGGACTCACACCTTGCCCTCATTGTACTATTTAATACTCGATTGATATTGCCCAATAGGATTATAAAGCTGCAAACTTAAACCTCACTCATTTCCCCAGCTCTCGTAGGCCCAACTGCATTTCACCGCTACCGCAAGCACACAGTTAAGCCACTTTTCTCTCCTTTTTGCATCCAGCTGCAAAACATGCTCTGGAAAAAGGTTAGATAGGCATGGTTCATACACCTTTCTGTGTTTGAAATTCCATAACGTTTCCAGTATTTTTCATGACTAATTCCATTCCCTCCAAGAATTAATATCTAGAAGATTTGTTTACGACGTAGCTCCATGAATAAGATCTGAATTATTCGGTAACAACCAAACCACAGCCTTGTTTTGATGTAAGCGTTTGCCATAATCTTCAGTGCATGGAAGTGATTTATGCCAAAAGATTTCTTTTTATTTTACATGATTACCATTTTCCATGACCTATGATATAAATACTGATTTTCCATGACTTTCCAGGCCTGGAATTTAAATGTTCACATTCCTTGAATTTCCAGGATTTTCATGACCAGCAAGAACCCTAGATAGGTAGAAATAGCTTGATTTCTCACCCGGTTCACATAGCAGTGCTTTGATTTGAGGAGAATCAGAATTAAAAGGGTACATGTGCTGCAACATCTTTTCTTGCTTGTTGATATATTTGTAACTGCTCTGTAGATGTGTCAGTAACTATTCGATTCGTTTTGTATACATGTATTGTCTTCTTAGCTAGGACTGTGCCGTTGCTGCCTTCACTCTTCAGTCATTGCATGCTCTTACTGTAACGGTTTGCATCCCTGTATCTGTATGATGTGTTCCTCTGGCAATGACCTCACATAATTGGGGTGTCGCTCCTTGTCCTAGTCAAATCTACTAACACTAACCTAAACAGTAGGCATGGTAGGATAGCGCTAGGCCGTGAGGTATAGGACGCGCACCCAGGCTAAAAAATTTGAAAACATAAATATTCACAATCACGCTAGATAAACATTGGGAAAAGCAAGATAAATAATGTAAATGAAGATCTACAGTCCAGTGAAGAGGATCTGTAGGATCGAGCACTGGAAATCAATAATAAGTAATAAGTTAGTTACGGCACACAAAAGCCTAATCGGCATAGTACTGTAGACCAGAAGGGCTGCCACAGTACTGTAGACCAGAAGGGCTGCCACAAGACATCTTCAAAGCGTCACTGACTAACTGATTTTGCTTTTCACTGGCTTATACAGTAAGCCATTAGATAGGAAAACATATTGGCCTCCACTTTCGGACAAGACATCAAACTTGATCATCTTCCCGTCTCTTTCATTTATATGAATCCGACATCCATCGCCAACTCGATGCTGTCCGTCGTGACCATCTACAGATGTACACCATTGTAAAGGAGTTTCACCACAATACATTACCACAATCCATAGCCTCCAATTTCCCACTAAGCACCGACATCCACAAACACAACACTAGGACAAAACACAATTTACACCCTCAATTTACACGAACAGAAATAGGAAAACGATGAATTACAATAGCAGCCACAAAACTATGGAACAGCACCAGTACAAAAATACGCGATAGTATATTAAACCTGAAATCCTTTAAGAAGATTGCCAGGGAATCTATGATCGACAAATACTAAATTAATATATTTATACCTGATGGTCACAGATTCTCTGCTAATTAATAATAATACAAGCCTAAGACATTCCACCACCACCACCACTATAGATAAACTAACATAACCTAATATTTGAAGTAATAAGTCTAAACACAAACATACTTCACAGTTTACTTTCACTACTACTACACTTAAATAGCCCACATACGATCAACGCATCTATCGATTCTTAACAACTCCAACTATCTCAACTTTATATTCCAGTGATGAGCTCTTCCCTGGCCCCCCCCCCACCCCACCCTCAGTAGCATAAAAAAGTCCTATATATTAATAAACCACTCCAAACTAAATTTAAATAAAATGAGATAATGATGTAATTAGGGAGTATATGTATAATATATGTTTAATTAAGTCAGTAAATATGTATGAGTGTATCTAAATATTAATGCCATAAATATGTGTTTGAATGTCGTGTGTTTTATGTTTGTGCACATAGTGGCATATATCTATGTAAACATCAAAGAAGGGACAGCCCTACCCACCCACCGCTTAATGGAAGACATATATATTAAATACATGTATATATGACATAAATATCAAAGTTTATGTCTGGACTCCACAAAACATACCAAAATAGTCCTGGACTTCCTATTATTGGCCCTGATATCTCTAAAAACAATGATTTTAACCAAATTATATGTATTTGAACCATTTTAGACCTTCATGTTTCTAGCTTAGACTCCCAATAGCCTTACCCAAAAAGTTCCAGACTTCCTGTATTTAGAAGTTTGTTGAAACCCTGGTATGTGTGTATGTATATGTATGTGTATGTTTGTATGTATGTATGTATTGTACATTATAAGTCTGAGGCGAGAGTCATATCCTTTCTAACCGAAAATCTGTATGGCTAATAAAATCCCCAAATAGGTTAATTTACTGGCTAATAATCCCAGAAAGGTAGTCAAGTCCCTGTATAAGTTTTCATATCAAGGTAGCTTTTTAGCATTCTGTCACTGTGCCACTGTCTTGTGTGTCATATATATGTTAATGTATAAATGTTTTGTAATGTGTGTAAGGAGTCCATCACTCAATAGGCCATGCCTTTGATGGACTGCCTGTTTAGATTCTATTTACATGAATAGAAAAACCATGGAATAAAGCAACTTTGAACATCATCAACATGACTACCGTTTACAGTTCGTTTCCTTGGCCGACCACTTGTCACCTGCAGCCCCTCGCATTTGCCACCAGCCTAACCTGCCACCAGGATCGGTGAGAAAGCGCTGAAGACAATCGTCACCTCACCCTGAACTCCGCCTGGCTACAATTTGTTAAACTAATAATCATTCTGACCCACAATATATACGGAAATATTATTATATAATCTTGAATCTTGTCAATGTATATATATATATATATATATATATATATATATATATATATATATATATATATATATATATAATATATATATATATATATATAAAATAATAACAGTAATATGAAATATGGTAATAATATGAAATAGGAAGGTAAACTAGCCTGTGGTTGGGTTTCATACCTGCCTAAACTTCTCCACATTGTTGTTGTTAATGTTAGTTGACATAGTGGTTCCTCGTCTTACGACACCATTTCAAATTGATTCTTCACTTACTCCTCATCCGTGTGTAAATTCCTTACATGTTACTGGAAATTCCTTCATAATGTAAGATATAGTTAAGCTGTTAAGTAACTGTAATAAGAATGCGTGATCACGCCTTCAAAACAATCAATAAAATCTGAGCCAAAAACAACTGTGCATGTTTTGACGGGTACATGTTATAAAACGATTCCTAAATGTAACGGATACGGGAGGAATCGGATAACGAATATGGAACCGGGTAATATAATACCGCCACAACTCCACCCCAATCTAAAAATAGAGGCGTGGCTTCTACGAGAATACACCTTCTTCTTTCGCAGTAAATCCCGTCTCTCGAACAATGTGATGTGCTTCAGACAAACCTCCACAGGGAGTACAGTTAGTACGGATATTTAATTCTGGATATTTCCTGAAGGTAGAATCTCATGTTCCTTCCAATGTGTCCAACAAGAAGCTTGATTCACGAGATTTCACAAGTAGTAATAATACGTGTATCCGTTAAGTATCACAAGGCGCAAAAATTTTTATTTAAAAGATCGGTGACCTGTTTGGTAGAGTATAGTCAGCGATGCAGTCAGACCCATCATGGAACTCTGCAGCGTGCAACTTTGAGCACATCACTGCAACTGGGTCATCTTCGCTCACTGTCAATACAGGACGTGACAAAGGTCTCTGGATAGTTTTTGGAGTCTGTAGTATCTGGGAGCTACAGCTTACAGGATCATCTGCAGCAAACTTGCCAGGGTCTAGGATAGCTTGAATACAGTTCTCCTGTGTGACTTGGAGTCCTAGTGTCTTCAACATGCCACAGATCTTAATCAGGAGTTCTTTTCGTGTAGGTTGAAGCGGTGTACGCACGACAAGGAAGTGCACCAGTGTCTCATCTTCGCTCTTGCACTGTGGACAGGTGGCCGGACCTCGATGGTTATGGGTTGTTCCTCCAAGTAGGTTATATCTCTGTACTAGTAACTTAGCTTGGATAGTAGCCATATATACAGAGGTCTTATCAGACTAGCAGCTTGTCCATACACTGTGTGGTTTCCCGATCTTGCAGGAGTCAAGGGAAAGATACGACAGAGTCTTCTTCCCGGCAGTTTATTTCAGTTTGTGCTCCCAGTGGTCATGGACCTGTTTTGTCACCAATGTGTTCCATGGTCCCTTACTTGGCAGGTTCTTCAGAAGACTGTATGCATCTGGCAAGCCATACTTCTGTAGCATCTGATTTGCTATCATTACCCAGCTATAGGACCCTGCTGCCTTGACAGCTAATTGTCTTTCAATTATCTCACATTCGATGAAATTCTCTGGGTAGCATATTCACAAGAAAGATCAGAATCCTTTTGTGAATCTGGCCTTCCACTGGTAGTGCTCCAAGCAGCAAGTAGGCTGCAGAGTTCGCACAACTGGTAGATGCTGCATACATTTTAGATTGGCCCTGCAGAAATCTTCCAGCTTTTCGATCTCAGACTGCTTTAGGATCAGTCCCTCAAGGCTATGCAGTAGGACTGGAGTAGTATCTGTCTCCCAGATGTGTTTTGATGTCATTGGGTTTAGGCCATTAAGTCCATATATGCCAGCACCCATGAGGGAGTAGGCTGCACACTGTGCTGAATTAATTCTGCTTTCAACTGTTTTTAGGCTGTTACATGAGGATGTTCTAGTAATGCCAAGATGGGTCTCCTCATTTGTGATCTCCAACAGCTTCTTATTTATTCAGAGATTTACTGGCTTTGTACCTCTAGCTACCATGGTTTTAGTTTTGGTGCTACTAAACAAGTACCGCTCACTAGCTGCATCCAGCTGTGCCTCATTTATTAAGAGTTGCATAGCTTCCGGTGCTCGCGCAACTAATGCTAGGTCATTTGCACACATAATCGCGCCTGTTGGGATCAAACCGATTCTATACGTAGCTGGGTGGGTTTCCGGTTTATGTAGTAGCTTTTGCTCCTGCTGTTGAAAAGGTCTGTTGATGACTCACCACCTTGACGGATCCCCTGTTTGCTCAGCAAAGGGCTGTGACACTTCCTCTTTCCACTTTTACTGCTGCCCCCATATCTGTGTACATACTGTCTACAATAGCTCGTAAAGTGCCCTTGATTCCTTGACTGTAGATGACATTAAGCATACTTGGGTGATTTACAATATCAAAGGCCTTGCTGGCATCCATAAATGTTATGTGTTGTGAACTCTTGTTATCAACAGCATTAGCAATGGTTTCAGTAAGAGCAAAAACTGCATTCACGGATGAGCAACTTTGGGTAAAACTGAACTGCAATCTACTTTTTGTCTGGTTTAAGGTGGGTGTGATTCGCTGTACAATTTCTTTTTCCACTACCTTTCCCTGAATGTAATGCGTCTGTAGCTATCTGGACATCTAGTGTAAGCCCACTCCTTTACTGATTGGGGCCACCCACGAAGGTTTCTGTTGAGGAATCCAAGAACTTTGTGAGCTGAGCGTGTGAAGTTGGAGATGTGTTTGTTCCATTTTAGGTTACTGGCCAACTCCACCCAGAGGTATGGGTTTTATATGGTCTCTTTTAGGATCTGATCTTGCATTGTGTAGTGAGTGCTGTAACTGGATCTACGCTGTGTGACTTTCAGGATGTTGCACTTTGCTACGTTGAACTCCATTTGCCACATGTCAGTCCATGACATAAGTGTGTCCAGGTCCTTTTGCAGAATCTGTTGGTCTTCTGTAAAAGGAACCCTGTGGATCGTGCTGATTTTGGTATCATCTTAACCTCTATATCACTAGCTTAATACAGACATTAAAATGGACTTGATCACTCAAGTGGTCTGTGTGATATCAATATACACGCAACGTCAGCAAATTCTTGACCTCATTTTGTGTGTGACAGACGGGGGACAGATTTGAATTTTACGACGAATTCAGGGGGACTATTTTTCTGTTAACTACTTGTCATACAGACTACTATAGGCTTTATATCATCTCGTTTTACGTGAATTAACATTGTCTGGTATGAGGAGAATAGCGCTCGTTTCCTTTTAAGTTTCAATTCTCTCTACCACCATATTCTGTGCCAATGCCAATGGCTACTCAATACATAGAAGATACTTTTCTCGATCTCGAATCGAAGAAGATCTCGCAAGATACGAATGAACTCCGCCCATTCATATCTCGCAAAATCTCCTTCGATACAAGATCGAGAAAAGTATTCTCGTAGAAGATGCCTCTATTTTTAGATTGAACTCCGCCAACTCGTGTATGATTTGACATTGATTACCGGGGTCTTCCTGATTATTGTGGGTCAGAATTATTAGTTTTACTACACAAACTTTCTTTGACTGCACACTATATGACATAGACGTAGGAACAGTGTGTGTGTGCGTGCGTGCGTGCGTGCGTGCGTGCGTGCGTGCGTGCGTGCGTGCGTGGGTGGGGGGGTGTGTGTGGGTGTGTGTGTGTGTGTGTGTGTGTGATACCGCTCTCATAAGTACAGCAAATGTAGTGGCGCATTGACTATATGTTGTGCCGGACAAGCTTGGATTTCCAACAAAGAGCTTGGTTCGACCCCGCGTTCAGACATGTGATCAAGGTGTAAAAACCTGCACCATTACATATGACATTCATATGACACGTCCTTTGGAGGGGACGTAAAGCCATCGGTCCCATCTTGTGTGGGTTGACCACGATGAGGTTATGGCCACACTCGTCTGCAACTTCTCTGACAAAAAGAAACCATGCAGACAGTTCTTTCAATATTGTAAAGAAAACTTGAGAATATTATGCACTAATAGAATAGTATGCTCTTTACGCACTATGCATAAAGATACATTGGAGATTGCAAGAACGAAGTGCTTCAATGGTCATGAGAATTGCCGGGATATCAAAACCAATTGGGAACTAATTAAGAATTTTCAATTTGACACCAGCTGATAAAATGTACCCAGTAGGCTATCTCACTCACACCAATCATTACCCGGAATAAACAACAAGATGAGGGCTAGGCGCAGGAACAAAACACAGTCAGTTTAAAAAGACTGGCAGCCTGCACCTAAAAGATAGTTGGAAAGCTCTGCAAAAGCAAATTAAGAATGAAGTTTTGGATTCCCACAACAACTTTGTCAACAATTTGCTCGGTGACATCAAAGCTGCCTCGAAAGCCTTTTGGAAGTATATTAACAACCAAAACTCTGACAAACAAGGAATCCTGCCACTCAAAACAAATGGAATTCTCGCAGATACTGACCTCACCAAAGTCGAAGCACTTAGCAGCCAATTTACTAGCGTGTTCACCGAAACATCCTTTAGCGAAATACCATACTCAATTCCTAAAACAAAGAAAATGGAAAACATCACCATCAGCCCAAATGGAAGTAAGAATTTATTAAATGGTTTGAAAACATCAAAGGCCATGGGCCCAGATGAAATACATCCGCGAATACTCAAAGAACTGTCAACAGAACTGTCAGACATACCATCACATTTTTTCCAACAGTCATTAGACAAAGGAGTTATCTCAACTAAATGGAAATCGGCAAACATTTGTCCTTTATATAAAAAAGCGACCAGTCCTTACCAAGTAACTATATATTGGTTTCCCTCACATGCATTTGCTCTAAAATGCTGGAACACATCATCTGTTCTAATTTAATGAGTCATTTCGAACAAAAATAATATCTTAACTCACAGACAACACGCCTTCCGAAAATTTCATAGTTGTGAAACTCAACTAATTAATGCAATCAATGATTGGGCTTCATCCATTGATTTTATTCTCGCCTTTGAAAAGGCAGTTGATACTGTTCCACATGAACTTTTGAAATATAAATTGCACAAATATGGTGTGTCGAAAAACATACTAAATTGGATTGACTCATTATTAACAGGGCACAAACAGTGCGTAGTAGTAGAAGTCAAAGGTGCCAAACCAAACATTGCTGACGTTGTGTCTGGAGTACCTCAAGGAACCGTTACTGTTTTCAGTCCACATAAATGATATGGTACAGGCACATTTCCTCAGAGATCAGGCTATTCGCCGATGACTGTGTATGCCACCGGGAAATTGATGACCCCTCCGCCCACCCCCAAGGACTGTGAGGCACTCCAACAAGACATAAACATGTTAGGTAACCAGGCTACAACTTGGGGAATGTGCCTACAACCAGTAAAATGCAACATGATGAGCCTAATCAGAAAAAAAGAAGAAAAAATAAAACCCCATCAAATTCGACTACACACTAAACGGAACCAGTCTAAGTGTTATTTCATCAGTAAAGTACTTGGGCGTCAACATCACCAATGATCTAAGCTGGAACAAACACATCACTAAGATCTCCAGCAAATCATACAGAACCTTAGAACTATGGTGGAAAAATTTATCATTATGTTCCCAAGAAATCAGACTTCAAGCATACATGGGACTGATTAGACCAGCTCTGGAATATGCAAGTACAGGTTGGGACCCTCATCAGATAACTCTTCAGGACAAACTAAAAAATGTGCAAAAACATGCAGCTAGATATATCACCTCAAACTATTGCTACGAACGAGGCAGTATGACAAATATAATGGAAACCTTAAAACTCCCACCACTTATTCTGTCAGAGAGAAAGAAACAAAATCACCTTATTTTGTTCTACAAAGGTCTACAACAACAAGCAAAAATATCATTAGAAAGTCTGCAGACTCCAATTCGGAACACCAAAAACATGCACAACAGCCACTTCAACCACATTTACACAAGAACTGATGTCTTTAAATTCAGCTTTATTCCCAGTACGATAAGGGATTCAAACAAATTATCACAGGATCTTCTAAGCAGTTCAGAAAACTCTGCAAATCCTACAAATAAATTTCCCGAATTAATCAGAGGCAAATAACATGTCTAAACCAGCTACTTGACGAATGCACGGCAAAAATAATGTCCTTTGGATGTTTCGCCATAATCAATCAAGATCAAGATCATAGGGGAAGTAAAATAACTCACACTGAGTGTCAGGCCCTGTGCCAGGAGCTCAGTTGTGAATGTGATCTAATAGTTTAAATAGATGTCATATGTCAGTCCTGCCATCAGTGTCTCTATAACGCCATAACTAACTCTTACAGTAGTAGAAGTACAGGTGGCGATGCCATAGCTGATGCTTACAGTAGAAGTGTAGCGCAGATCGGTGGGTCAGGTACGAACCTTCCCAGCACGTTCGTAAAATGACCAAGTCTGTGAGACCGCCCAGCGTGCATGCACGGGCGTCAGAGATTGCTTGCCAACGCGCTTTAGCGTTGGGGAGAAACATCATCTTATTTTGTACCGAGTTGGCACATATAATTACTTTATAATTTATATCGTTCTCGTCCTTCTTGGTCTCGATCATGACCGGAATGAAGTGAGGATTCCAAATCTTTTTACTATCCTTTTACCAGAAATGGCCGAGTTATAGCTAATTGAACCGGCAAATTCCTTTCAAAATATTGAACCCCATAGGCTTAGCGCATGCATACTCTCAGTGCATGGGTACGATAGCTTCTCACGTGACCCGCCTCCCTGCCTCTTAAGCTCGCTAGCTGATTGGCTGTGGCGCTCCAGCTGTGACGTCACAAGCAGTATAAAAGGCGCTGGAGAATTAGATTCAGGAGCAGTCAGGGAGAGACTGGTGGTGGTGAGGTACCGGGTCTGAGAGACGAGCGTGAGTTACTGCAATCTGTATAGCAGATACCTAACATCTGCTGTGGATCCTATCGGTTGTGAGACTTGTCATCTTTGGGGTACTAGCCACTACATCCACAACTGCAAGTATTTGTAAGCTCTCGGGATGATATCACCTGGTGGCAAGAAAGAAAATAAAGTAAGGTAAGGTAATAGGACTAAAACAGAAACTCATTAGCCAAAATAAAAAGGAAACAAAGATTATGGACAAAGTACCTGAAAACTAGAGACTAGAAAACCTACTCATAATATTGTAGAGTCAGAAACCAGGTGCGCACACACACTCATAAACTTACCAAACTACATGAAAAAGACATAATATCACAGATTAAGCAGAACCCAAAGAAATTCTGGAGCTACATCAGATTCAAAACAAAAACTAAACTCAGTGTCTGCAACCTGTATGACGATTCCAGTCGAACAACCACCACTGAGTCCGACAAAGAGAAGGCAGAGGTTCTACGTAGCTTCTTCACTTCAGTACCCACCTCAGAACCTGAAGGAGACTTACCAAGCATTGAACCAGTGACATCACCAGGTTTAAACAAATTTATCATAACCGGAGAAGAGGTCAAGAATCAACTGAACAAGCTTGACATAGCAGTCACCCGACCCCGACCAAATACGCCCGTGCATCCTCAAAGAGCTCAGTCATACACTAGGTCTCCCACTACAGCATATATTCCAGGCATCTATCACCTCTGGGAAACATCCATCAGAATGGAAAACAGCCAATGTCACATTCATCTTCAAGAAAGGAGACAGTAAGAATCCAAATAACTACCGACCAATAAGTCTAACGTGCATTTTGTGTAAGATACTTGAAACCCTTGTTAGAAAAATGATCATGCAGCACATGAAAGACCACAAGCTGTCAACAGTATGGCTTCATAAATGGCCAGTCCATAGTGACACAGCTTTTCCACGTACTAGAGAAATGGACAGAGATTCTAGACAATGGTGGATGTATTGACACTGCAGACTAGTCCATATGCTCAAAGCATACAATATAGGCCCCTTGTACTACAACTGGATCAAGGAGTTCCTTGGCAACAGAAAACAATGAGTATTAATTAATGGAAAAATGTCTGACTGGAAATATGTCACAAGCGGAATACCCCAAGGATCAGTTCTAGGATCACTGTTATTTGTCATCTACATAAATGACCTCCCGGACGTAACTAGTTCCAACACATCTACATACCTATTCGCCGATGACACCAAAGCCTTCAGATCAATCACCACCGAAGAAGATGGCAAACAATTCCAACAAGATATATACAGCATTCAAGAATGGGCTGACACATGGCTACTACACTTCCACCCGGACAAATGTAAAACGATGAGAATTGGCAAATCCAAACTAGACAAGCAGAAATACAAACTCTGAGAGAGTAGCCAGACTATAGAATGTACCAAAAAGGAAAAGGACATTGGAGTCACCATTGATGACAAATTAACCTTTGATGTCCATATCAACAAGAAAATTAACAAAGCCAACTCCATGATGGGACTCATTAGAAGATCAATAGAATTTCTCGACATAGCCAGCTTCAGAATTGTATATACAGCATTTGTGCGTCCCCACCTCGAATATGCCAACCAAATATGGAGCCCATACCTCAGAAGACAAATTATAGCTTTGGAAAATGTCCAGAGGAGGGCAACAAGACTTGTACCTGGTCTACAAGAACACACATACGAAGAAAGACTTAAACTGATAAACCTGCCAACACTTGCATATCATCGACTAAGAGGTGACATGGTCGAACTCCACAAGATACTAACCAACAAATATGAAACAGAGGCAGTGCGCCTAAGCATCCCATTAGTCACCAACAGTACAACCAGAGGACATTCCATGAAAATCTTCAAAAAGCATTCAAGACTGAACATCGGCAAGAACTTCTTCACTAACAGAGTTGTAGACATTTGGAATAACCTACCAGAAGCAGTTATCAGTGCCAGTACCACCCACGTATTTGAACGTGGACTGGACAAATACTGGAAGGACCAACCAATCAGATTTATCATAGACATGACACTCACAATTCAAAGCGCATGCGTCATAGCAAATATAGTAGAAGACCCAGAGTTGACAGAAGAGGGTATATAACCCTACAGTTAGAAGAGGACCTGTAAGTAAACCTATAAGTAACCCAAGCCACAACTACTGCAAACGGACCTTTCATGCAGATGGGCCTGTTGGCCCCGACGGAAGCTCGTCCAGTATGTGGAGCGAGTGATGTGCTCGAAGGTAACTCACCAGATTTGCCGTACCACGCCAACCTGTGGTGAAACAAATCCACACATGTTGTGTTAGACTTTTAAACATTTTTTTACTGCAGTTAGGGAACATTGCCTGATGCATCGTGTGAGCTAGTCATTGCAAACGGTTGCATCTCGTCGTGTGATCCGCATTATTAATTCTCATCTGTAGCCCTTCAAGAACTAGAGGGCAGCCTTCGATTTCTGCACCAGTACGAAACTTGTAACCTACTGGTTAAATTAGTAACTTTGCATGTAGATGTGACAAACTACTAGCCATCCGTTTCCGCAAATGTTGTTCTTCACTATTCTTGAGAATAAGCTGCATCAGACAGTTCGCCTACAGTTTTTCATAGCAGCTGACTTCCGCATCATGCCATCTCGCGTTCCAAATATGTTATGCTTCAACTATTGTGACTTTAAAACTTTTTCCGTACCGATGACTAATAGGTACTCCGTTATTGTCATATTATTGTATTTATGTATTATTTTTGTGTAGCAGGTACTGATGACCAATAGGTACCATCCGGTCAATTAAGACAGCATTTTTATAGTTTCATTATAATGTATATGTTATTCTTATTTCTGTACTTATAAGCACCGTCAAGGTCGTGTGACCTATTTTTACTGTTTTGTGATAAGTTATGGCAGTCGCCATCCTAGTTATTTGTTTTGCTTATTTTATATAAAAACATTGAAACCGCAGTTCGCTAGGCTACACAATCCAGCAACAACAACCACACCACCTTGTTCCCCTTCAGCATCACTTTTTCACCGATGTCGCTGATCCTGTTCTGTTTGTGCGAACATGACATGCGGTCGACTAAACCTGGACTATTTTAGCTCGATAGGATAGGTTTCTAGCTGTAGGGACGATTACTCTGTAGGAGTCATTTTGTGTTAGTCTCTTTTCCGGGACTAGCGGATATGTAACACCACACACCGTCTAGATTGTATAAATTGGTCATTTACATTAAGGCCTCCATTATATGAGTAATTGTCTCTGTCTACGCACCTTCAGCCTCCAGGCTTATTAATTGTCTGGACCTCCCTCCGTCACATTATTTAGAGTTGACTTTGGAATTACTGGGGTTCCAGAGCAGCTAGAAATAAAGTGACGATCACCGCATACACCTCTCTTGTATCTTCGGATACCTGTTAGTTAGGAAACCCTGCCAAAGTAGGAAGCACTGCAAAAATATTATAGTTACTGGCCTGCAGTGCATCTCTGGGCGAAATTACACAACCCTAACGGCCAGGTAAATGTTAGTTCCCTGGGTGCGGATATCATATGATCCCCCCGACACATTGGTGATGGACAGGACTCAGCTCTCCATCTAACTCTACAAGTGACTGGGTGCGGTCTTAGAACCCACCATGCCCTAACAGGAAGGTTGCTAAATTGGATAGCTGCCTCTTTGTCCACACCCTAAACTTACATGTGCTTTTCAACGCTTATGTACTGTGACTTGTCCTTGTGCTGTTATATGTGATCATGATGCGACAGTGACTGGATCATTATATGATTCCGGAGCTTTCACCTCATGGTACTTCCACACACTGTCCAAACTGAGGGGGGATGTTCCATAGGGTGATCATATGGTTAACAAACATTCTCGCCCGCTGGACTATGTTAACGATAGTTAGCTTACGCTGCCATTTGCGGCTTAACTTAGATCTGAACCCAAAAACTAAATGTTAGGATAGGATCTAGCAGGACTACATAAATAAAGCGACAGCTACCAATGCAGTATAATAAGGTGATGGTGTTGAATTCTGCAGAAGTCATCCACCGCATCTTCACGTAACACAGCATGCAGCACATTAACATTATAATTTCACTAGGTTGACTTTTTTACATATGGTTTGAATAAGCTTCGGCGTTGTAGGCATTTTCCTGTGATGAAGGCCCGTGTGAGGCACTTTCCTCTCGCAACAAATAATGTTTGTGTACGGGTTAATTTGGTTTATATTAAACTTGCTAAGTAGCCGAGATAGGACCCTCCTTTGCAGGGATGTCTCACAGATCTTACTCTGTGAAGTACTTCTGGCGAGGACCATGATGACGAGTCATCTACTTGACCCTATGTACTCGACCTCTCCCAAGTAGCAACAAACGAGTACCATTGTTTGGCTGCTACGATTATTAATTATTGTATGTATTTAATTATGTACTCGCCCTAAATGGAGCTGTGGGAAGGCCACACCAGTGACATCAACAGTGAGGATGAGACTGTGAAGTTCAACTTCCGCGGTGATGGTCGCATGGCCCCACTGGAACGTGAAGGTTCCACCGGCTCTGGAAGTCTGTTTCTGTACAATCTGACAGTGTGCAACACCGATTCACAACCCCGAGGTCCGCAAATAACCAGTAGCCTCGTCCCAACGTACCGCCCACTGGCGGTACCGCAGAACGAGCATATCCGAGGCTACAGAACTACAGGTGGTGTGGCATAGCCAAATTAGACGTCACTGAGGGCATAGCTGGTAGCCTGCTCAAATCACTCCAAAATTGGAGGTTCGCCTGAAGGGTCTCTCCGAGAGGCGGTAAAAACAATAAGAAAGAAAGTACTAAGATTGAGAATCTTATGCAGTTTGAATAATCTGAAGGGTGCAGAGGATTGTTTTGCAAATCTGAACATCGATCATGACCTCACACAGACCCAGCGTGAGGAGATTAGGGCGCTCACTAGGGAGACAAAGACAATGGAAGAGGCCAACACATCAGTGGAGTTTATTTATAGAGTCCTGAATCTTGAATCCTGAAGATCAAGAAAATCTCAACAAGAGTTTTAGTGAAACTCAACATACGCTCGCATGCATACTTGTTTGAGGAATGCTAAATGTGAACCATTTGCCTTTGATAATTCTCTGAGAAAGTGGGGGGGGGGGGTGACATCTATTAGGCACACATTTGTAATTCACGGCAAAGACATCATTAAATATCTTGAAAGTCTTCACAGCTGCATTGATCATTACAAGACAATTTTGATGAATTTTAATCTTTGAACTCTGGCAAATATGGGAGGATTTTGCTGAAACAAAATTATGACACTTCAGCTATCTATAAAACATCTGTCGAACAAAAAATTGTGAGTGTCGGTTCAAAACTCTTCGAGATCTCGACCAGATAAGAAAGTTTTGACAAATATTAGCCTTTCAAGGGAGATAACTCTGTCAAATATGGGCGGACTTTGTGGAAACAAAATCATGACACTTCGTCTATCCCGACCATATCTGCTGAAAAAACAATTGTGAGTGTAAGATCAAAACTCTTCGAGATATGGCTCGGACAAGAAAACTTTGACAAATTTTGTATTTCAAGGGAGATAACTCTGGCAATTATGGGGGGGGGGGGATTTTGCAGAAAGCAAATCATGACACTTCGTCTATATGTAACACATCTGTCGAAAAAAAAATTGTAAGTGTCAAAAAAAAAATTGTAAGTGTAGGTTCAAAACTCTTCGAGATCTGTCCCAGACAAGAAAATTTTGACAAATTTTAAGCTTTCAAGGGAGATAACTCTAGCGAATATGGGAGGATTTTGCTAAATTGAAATCATGACACTTCCTCTATAGGTAATATATCTGCTGAAAAAAAAATTGTGATGTAGGTTCAAAACTCCTTGTCTCGGACAAGAAAATTTTGAACTTTCAAGGGAGATAACTCTAACGAATATGGGAGGATTTTGCCGAATCGAAATCATGACAGTTCGTCTATAGGTAATATATCTGCTGGAAAAAATTTGTGAGTGTACGTTCAAAACTCTTCGAGATATGCTCCGGACAATAATCAGACGGACGGACGGACGGCGAGCGCCATCACATAATACGACCCCGCTTTGCGAGGGTGTGTAAAAACTAAATAAGCGAAAGGCAGCGCGATTTGCACATAATGCAAATATCTGTTTTAAATGGGAAGCATACAGGTTATGCAAATAGTCGAGATGACACCAGAACCCTGAATAAGGAAGTGGACAGCCCGACCATCCCCAAATCTGGGAACCTGTCAGATTGTTCTGGATCCATGACTGCATCTTCACACATCGGACGCCATCTCATGTCACCCAGCTTTGAATGGAGTCTTCTTTCTGACCATGATGAACCATTTCTGGCATCCAATTAGCAGCATTGAGGGGACATAAATCATTTGTGTGCGATGGCAATTACCTCACCGTGCGCTGTATCCAAGATTCTTGGAGGGTACTTTCCACTAAATGTTTCTGTATTGCCATGGTAATTTCCAGAACAATGGGTTATTTCAAAATCAAAACTATGTAGGTTTTCCTGCTATATTGCCATCTAACCCTCGATATTCCTATTTTTTGTTATTTTGTACACGAAGAGGAAGATAACTTTACATAGCCAACCAAATGGTGTCTTGCATGCACCAAGAATTAGAAGAATGTTAAAGTATTCCAATGGACATTTAATTTATCAGGTATTTATCCGCTCTCAATAAAACTTAATGCACCTGTTCATATTTATATTTTCGAAAAAGTTGGTCCCGATCCCAGGATGATTCATAATACGGAAAAATTAGTTACCTCTCCGGGATGTAGAAATTGTTTTACAATTTCTGCATCCCGGAGGGGTAACTAATTTTTCCTTATTCTGTACATATACACCTGTGCAAAAGTTAAGCACCACCCTATTTTTACGCACATGCGAGGGTATATTCATGTGCTATGAAGAAAGCAATAGCATAAACATTTATGTACCCATCCATCTTAGTGCAAGAGGTAATAATGCAACTAGAGGAATGCTGATTATGATGGTGGGGAAACACTGTATGTTTTTGTTTGAACTTGAAAACGAGGCCTGAATATGGTTACGTTGACACAACTGACAACTATTGCCCTACAGTTGACACACGTGGCTAGATTGTCATTAATGGTGTCTGAAAACGAAGTTTAACATCTGTGCACGAGTTTGAGACTGTCATTATTAATACCGGGTATATCCACCTTGTGCCTGGATGACGGCCTGGACACGACGTCTCATGCTGGTCACCAACCGACTGATACGCCATTGTGGTATTCGTTGCCATTCAAGATGGAGTGCGTCTGTTAATTCCTGTAGGTTCTGCACAGGAGGATCCCTCCTTCTCACCATGTTTCCCAGAATGTCCCAGATATGCTCAATAGGGTTCATGTCAGGGCTCCTTGCTGGCCATGGTAGGGTTTCGATGGCATTCTGGCGGAGGTATTCATGCACAGCTCTAGCACGATGTGGTCGGGCGTTGTCATCCATGATATATAGGATGGGTTCCAGGTGCATGATTTACAAAATGAGGGACCACAACTCTATCCAGTATGGAATCTTGATATCTTTGTCCATTTAGTGTTCCAGGTACAGTCAACAGATCCAGCTTACAATCAAATGAGATGCACCCCCATATCATAACGGAACCTCCACCAAATGGAACTTCTTCCATGATGTTACGTTGGTCGTACGCCGTGCGTCTGGACCTCCATACACGAGTTCGACCATCTGTGGCATGAAGCAGGAACCGACATTCATCGGACCAGTGTACCCGTCTCCAGGATCTCATGTTCCAGTGTCTTCTTTCGTTGCACCACCTCAGACGCTCCTCTTTGTGGTGTGCAGTGAGGAGAGGACGTCTGACAGGTCTCCTAGCTTTCATGCCAGCAGCATACAGTCTCCTTTTGACGGTAGACATTGACACTCTATTGCGCGTTTCCCATTGCTGGCTGAGCACTCTGCTGTTGGTGAATGGAGATCTCCTAACAAGGCGTACTAGGGCTCGATCATCACGGGCAGTAGTCTTCTTCGGTCTTCCAGATCTAGGCCTGTCGTTCACCTCGTTAGTTTGCCCATGTTTTGCAATCAAACGACTGATTACAGTATGGTTAATGTTCAGCTGTCTGCCAATCTCTCTGCATGACATACCAGTGGTATGCATGCCTATGATTTGCCATTTCACACGATCACTTAACCTTCGTCTTGCCATAGCGGTTCACAATCAAGAGCTAATTCTCTCTGTACAAATAAACCACGGTCATGAACACAAAATTCCTAATCTTGTCGCCTAAATCTGTATGTAATGTTCTACACCTCAAACTGGACTTTTACATAACTGAACACGTGTGCTGTTTCCCGCCACGCACGGACATCAAGCGGCGTGAAGTCATGCATGCATGTGCATTTCGTACTTGGAATTATGTCAGCTAACGCGGGGACAAAAAGTATGGCAGCCTAGTTGTACCATCATGTTTCTACGTTCTATTGTTTTTGCTGGTGCTTAACTTTTGCACAGGTGTATATTTGTTTTATACAATGCTTGCATCAGTATGTAGTCAATCCATACCCTAGCAAATCCGTACCCGTTATTCCATACCCTATTTTTGGACATTCCGTACCTTGATATTGATTAATCCATATCTTAATTCTGGAGAATCCGTACCTAACCTATTGGATATATATTCCATACCCATCTATTGGCTATTCCGTACCTGGAACGGAATATCCAATGGGTGGGTACGGATTATCCAATAGTTTAGAGACGAATCCATTGCCTTTATATTACGAGATAATATTCAGTATTGACGGAGATAATTTTTACACGAAATTGACAATTGGCAAAATCAGAAACTGGTATAATTGACAACACTATGAATTAGCTATTAGTTAATTTTGAGCGATCTAATAACAATTCGACCTACAATACATATCAGAAATAACGTAACACATTTCCAACATAATTAGATGGGAAGACATTGCTGACAATTATGTTCGGAAAGCCTTTATGGTACGGATTAACCTTTACGATGGTATGGAATATTCAATTAGTTAGGTACGGAATATCCAGATTTAGGGTACGGATTACCTAAAACAAGGATACAGATTCTCCAATAGGCTAGGTACGGATTGACCGGTACGGTTTGGTTTGGGTACAGAATGACTGGTATTCCTTGTATCCATGTTACATCATAATAAAAAGAAGCTATTCAATAGGTTTACAGAGTTTGAACTTATTTTAGGACAATTTACATCAAAGCTATATTTCTGCTTTAATGGGAATCTAATTCTACAAGTCTTCAATAAAGCGATTTCAACCAGGGTCATGGAAACATATAATAAATACATATAAATGTGTGCAATGTCAACCTTTTGCCTCTCTTTAAGACTTGCTCAGGCCAATAGTAATCAGATCAGCTTTCAGGTTCGTTCTTGAGGCTATGGCGTCATCATTTCACAATTCCATTGGGATCTTGCTTTGGCAAGTATGACTATTGTGGAGAAATTTATCATTCTGTTCCCAAGAAATCTTACTTCAAGCATACTGGAACTGATTAGACCAGTTCTCGAATATACAAGTATAGCTTGAGACCCTCATCAAATAACTCTTCAGGACTAACTAGAAAATGTGCAGAACTATGCAGCTTGATTTATCATCAAGTTACAGCTACGAACCAAGCAGTATGACTTATATAATGGAAAACAAAAAATTCCCAACTCCCAAACTGCATTTAGGAACTTCAACAAAATTTATACAAGAACCGACCCTTTAAATTCCCCTTTATTCCCAATATGATGAGATTGAAACAAATTATCACAGGATCTTCTAAGCAGTTCAGAAAGCTCAACAAATCCTACTTCTAAATTTACAGTATTAATCAGAGGAAAAGAACATATCTAACTTATCTACTTGACGAATGTGTGGCAAAGGAATGCCCTCTGAAAGCGTTGCCATAACTAATCAGGTAGTTTGCTGTGACTATAAGCAGCACCCAAGAAACCAGAGGTATAAGTTTTCAGGAGAATGAAGAAGACTGATTTAGTCACATGCTATTGCAAAATCTTTGCAGATGATACAAAAACAGATTCCAGTGAAATACAGACAATCTCAATGTCGGGAAGCGAAAAGGACCTGGGAGTGTATATTGACGAAAATTTAACATTTGACATACACATCCATACTACGGAAACTGTAGGGGCACCTACTCTTGAAGTATTTAAAATAAAAGTAGACAATCACTACAGGGAAATAATCCATAACTATGACTAGAATCTACATAAATTTGGAACAATAACAAGCCATAGGCTTATGTTCTGTGGATATGATGATGATGATGATGATGATGATGATGAAGATCCAATGACTCCAGACCAAGCATATTGCAAATCAATTTATATATACTTTTCAGTCAAGTCCCATGACTTGCATGCACACGAAAACTCTAATACAATCAGATGTCAGTTCTCGTTGCTGTCGATCCATATAAGATCACGCCGCAGCTGATCACACCCTATTACATGTATGGCAGGAGAGATTTTACTATACATGGAAAATAAAAACATTTAGGAGGGAATCTATAAGCCACGCCCATCTAATCCTGGTGTCACAGGCAGCCAAGAAGTATAAATCCTGGATAAAACACTATGTGTCACAATCAAGTTACACGTGAATGACCACAACAGTCAGCAAGTCTTGAATGGTCTGAGCCAGTTGATGCATGCCGAAATAGTATAACAAAAGACATCTAATTTTAAATGTTCTGGTTTAAATTGATAGTAGGCGTGTATGTGTACATTGACAGATTGTATGAAAGAAAATTTGGAAAAACTGTTGTCAAATGCCACCTGCCACTTGCATAATCTATATTTAATTATTCTCGTGATCATTGTGGAAACTTGTATAAAAATGAAGGTTTTATATTGATTGAGGAGATCATTGGTGAGTGATGTCCATGAGAATACTGTCTGTATGCTGTTGTTAAATTTACATGAAGAAGAAAGATATATGATATAAAAACTTAGTGTTGTCAACTTGTTATGATGTTAAAAGTTAAAGCATAACCTAATCTGAGAAGCTGTATGTTAGTCAATGAAGTAATAACAATCAATTGTCCAGTCAGTCAGTGGAAGTCAATAATTTAGTCAGTCAGTCGGCCCGTCAGTCAGTCCGTCAATACCTCGGCCCGTCTGTTAATTAGTGAACCGACCATCCTGGAATATTCAAGTCTGGCAGTCAATCTGTCACTTATGACCGGTAACAGACAATTATATTCATCCGTTAGTCAATCATTCCATCGTCAGCTCGATCAGTAGCTTCATCCCCCGAAGCCATAGACACTTATATACATCTGTCTGACGATCATACCACCATCTCTAGGATTAGATGGAACGCGAATAGACCTATATGCGAAACATGTGTAAAATGAGTGATATTGCCTCACTGGCACAGTTCGGATAGACAATTATAGAGAAACGTAACCCGGTCACTCCGCTACTCTCTAACCCATCATAACTGGCACACACCAGTACTTACTGTCAAAACAGCCATACACATTTGTACATTTGTACATTTGCATGTGCCTGGGTATCTCCTAATGCTGCAGCGATTGTTATCAATATCTCAATCTCAGTATCGATGATATTTTCTTCCATCATCATTTTGTATTGGAGCCTTTGGATCTTTTTCACTCTTTTTAACTTTTTCTCTTTGCTATGGATATTGAGAGCCAGACAGACTCGGTGGGTCTGGAAAGGAAGCAGTTAGAAGAGAACGGGAAGCGCACGAGAACATTATGTAAAATAGGTCAGACCCGGAAGGAACTAGCCAATACATCTTGCAGTCGTAATAACAAATGAGTCATCGTTAGGAAGCAGAAGTGAGAATGTTTAAAGGACAGAGGCCTTCCTTCCCAACCCTCAATCAAACGCCCGAGTATAGTTTTTCAACTGTTCACCCTTGAACAGGAAGCCAAGAGTTGTAAGCACCATTAACATCCCGGACGGAACTGCAGTGGAACTATTTCCAGAGAGCTGTATAGAGCCACAATAAGGCCGATTGCAGCTCATGAGAGGTTCAGCCAATGTTCTGCAAGCGGATGTGCTTCAACCATGCAACCACATAGGAAGTTTTGAATCCGCTTTTTATCCTATCTTAACAACCCGAGCTAGAATCCAACCACATGAGATGGACACAGTCTGTATTCTGACAAAGTGAAAGCAGGAAAAGGGGCCATTCAAGATTCATCTACGTATGATTAGCTGGAGGATGATTCTGGATACAAGGTCAGAGATCAATCCTTAATGATCCCATCTGGAGTTTTTGGAGGATAAATTAATGTACCATCTGCTTTAAGTCCAGTTATAGTATGCACGATTATCTGGAGGACTCTGGCTAAAATGTCAGTCTATAACTGGCCTCAAAGCAGATAGTACAATATTGTATCTTCCAAAAAATTCAGATGTATTTAAGGAAGTCTCGGGACTACCAAGTGCAAACACCCATAGACTCAGGAAACTGTTACCAAATGCCTGCGGTCATTTAGAACATGGCTCCTCCTGGTAAAGAACTTTGAGTAGGAGCTTGGGACTTCGGAAGTTGTGATGGAAACTAAGTCTGGAGACTGTCCGATGTCTTGCCTCTTCTATGGAAGCCAGAGTCTAGAACTGAAACATAGGCTGTCGATGAGATGGGTAGGTAACTGGAGATAAATAGTCTGATCAGACATAAAGGGAGCCAGAGGAAAATAGTCTTATCCAATTGAAAATCAAGGCAGGCCTAGAAGAGAAGCGGAATGCAAGTAAGCCTCATGAAACATAGTATTATAATAATTTTTGTAGGAACATTGAGAAATTGTTCTAGCTAGCTTGAAGAAACATCCTACGAATATTAGCTGCCCTTATGAAGTATGGGAATGATACTGCCGGATTGTGATTGGATTCAATGAACATCCAATATTCAGCAACCAGAGTTAGGTGTTTCCTGAGATTCAGTAAGGAAAAAAGTATTAATACGATTGGGAAAATGAGTGGGATATTCGCTTAAGTACAGCTGTTCCCTAATTAGGCCTAGCTGCCATCTTCTTGATAATGTTGGAGCTATCCCATTCAGTTAGATCATAGCAGTAAGAATATATTTCAAGGCATATGAAGTGATTGCCAAAGTGCCAGACCTACATCTAACCCATTCACCCTAGCTGATCAGTATAGACTTAGTTGTCAGTTCTATAGAACAAAAATTGGCTGTGGAGGCAGCAGATACATCCTGGATTCATCAACAATGGTTAACACACACTACCCCTGTACATTTAGGTAGCCTAAGAATTTAAAGACAAAGAATATTTGCCATTTGTAGATTTGATGGTGCCCTGAAGTAATCTCAATGTTTATTTGTAATTATTATCATTGCAGTAGTCTTCCGCATGCACGCCAACTTGGACCTAGGATTATTTTGGTTAAGGATGAAAGAAAGCCAATACCCTCTCGACTCAGAGACAGAAATGGAGGAAGCCAACTATTGCACATAGAAGCCTGTGTTGAGAATTGTCCTGCAGTCATTGAAAAAATCTGGTAGAGGCAGACCCTACTAGTGACTCAACAATCTAATACTGGATCGAAAGTTAGATGCATGTCCTTCCATTACCCTAATGGTATAAATCACTGGCCTAACCAGAATGAAATCTGAGAGCCTGAAACCCATGACAATGGTCAGTAAGCTCTTCTGCTGGTTTGGGGTCCAACACGAAGACCATGAATGAATTTCAGCTCCTTATTTATAGAAACGTACCATGTGATGATGGCCTGCCAATTTTCGCTACACTTAAGGATGGGAGATACTCCTGGCTTCCTCACGCTGGGCCATGCATTATTTTTTCCAATGGATGGTGTCATGCCACAAGCCACAGACACTGGGAGTCATAAATAGCATGTTAATGTTAGCGGAGTTCATGTGTCAGCATCTGAAGCATGATCACCAGCTTATATGAGTCAACTTTGCATGATTGCATAATCCTTAAAAGATGAAGCACGATCAATGCCGCCATGAATGACTATATAGCATGGGGGACAAAGTCTTGGTAAAAGATGATAAGCAGGTCTGCAGGCTTTCTTATACTCTCAAGCATTGATGGAAGGGGTCATACAGTCGTAGGCTCCTAGCCCTCATGACCAATGTCACATACCAACTTCAGCCTCCATACTGAAAGGTATACATCATCTACTTCACCCGACTCAAGCTGTGTGTCAAGACTGGAGGAACCAGATGATGCATACCGATGGGAATCTGACTCAAGGCCAGGACAATCGTGGATATGCCTGAGAGTCTGGAGTATTCTGGAAGATCTGACCTCGATCAAGCTCACTCAGTAGAACCCCAAAAGAGGAAGTGAGATATTGTTTATGAACTGTCTGAGGAGGACTCGGGCAGCAACAACACCTTAGAACCCAATATCATCAAATGCTTCTCAAGTGAGCAGGGCCACAAAGTAAGTTAAGACATCACTGTACAGTCCTGAGTTTGGGTCAGCCTGCCTATCAACTAGGGATCTGGTCGATCAGACCAAATCATCAGTAAGACACTCCACCCATGTGATTAGAGTGCCCATTACAATATGGATATAAGAAAGCACCTAAGTAAATGTGAGAGAGGATATTTGACCTATTATACAGACTGGATGAGTACCAGTCATGAATGTTCTATTTCCTTCTATTGACTGGTCCAAATATATTATCTAGATCACAGTTATCCAGGCGGTAACAAACGGCAGAAATCCTGGAGAAACCAAATTCTTGATCTTATTCTTCAGATCATGATCACTTTGGCCTGTGAACTTTCATCACAGTTCTTCTCCAGTAACCAGTTTGGCAATATGCTTGTCTAGTTTTAGAATGGTTGCCTCAAAGAAACTTGTTTTTGAGTTTCACTTTTTGCTATTTCCCACATACATGACCGTTTAGACCATGGGCTGATGCAGGGTGGTGCTGTGAAGGGGACACTAGTCATGCTACCCAAGGAAGAGACTCCCTGTTACACAGTACCACCAAAACATTTCTGAATACACCCTGAGGTCAACATGACTGAAATTTTGGCTGAATAATTATGTATGACGTAGCATGTGTACATGTGTGCATGGCAACACACATGTAGATTACTCACTATTTGTGAGGAATATGGCATCCTCAAATTAGAGGCAATCAAATGGGACCAAGGCAAAGACCTGCTTCTCTCAAGTATAAATGAAAGTATTTAAAAATTCTTATCAAATAAGTTAGACGTTGGATCAACATAACATTTTCATATTGTCAGAAATATTTTATTCAGATGGTTGCATTTAAATTGAGATACAGTAATTTAAGGGTTCAACTGTTAACATGTGCATTAACCATTTTACTCTTACAAGCGACAAATTCTTTATTATGTAATGGAAATTCTGTTGTTTTGAAAACATTTTACTTGGAGCAGTGTACGGAAGTTAATTTTCCATTAAATTAATTTCAAAATATTCAACAGTTTAGCTGTATCAGTCTTCTAATTTAATAAATATCATGATAAATATTTTAAAACTAATTTGACTGGGAACTACTGTTGCCGTAGGCAGCATCAGACTCCAGTCATATTAGCTTCAAATTATTTAACAGTGTCTGTATGACCGTGAAAGAGTGTTTTGAGGGAATTCCATAGCTAACTTTACATCATTTCCCATGATCTATGAGAAAACACGTTGGTTTTTCAGGCCTAACTTGTAAATTTGTAGATTCCATGTCTTTCCAGGACTTCTACGACAAGTATGAAACCTATGAACAATCTTGAATATCTAGTCTTGCATAACAATATTAAGATTATAAAGAAATATTAGTTACCTTTCCGGGATCTAGAAATTGATTGAGTGTAGTTTTCTTTATTATGAATCATCCTGGGATCGGGACCAACTTTTTCGGAAATATTAACATTCTTTTTATAGTGTCCACCCTAATAATGGGATGCCTGTGTTTGTGTTTAACCATTTAACACTCATATCAGCCAAAAACGGCTTCAGCAGTGGTCTTGGGAAATGTCCATCTGCAGAACAAGAAGAGTATTTTTGAAAATTTACCACTGGAATGACTGGCTCGATAATCGAGCCAGTCATTCCAGTGGTAAATTTTCAAAAATACTCTTCTCTTGGTCTGCAAATGGACACTTTCTATGAGAAAATTGAAATTTTCTTGAACAAATTCAAGGCATAAAGGGTTAAAAGAGGAGACAAAATCTTATCAGACAACAAACTCACAATAACTGAGTTTACGTTTTTTTCATATTTACAAGCACATAAACTAAGCAATTTAAAGTTTAAATAATAAAATATTCTACAAATAAACAAATATATACATATACACTAAGCTAATATACACATCATACATAATAATAATATTAATAAATACTAGTTATACCGAATTAGATATATTATCATATTTGTATAAAAATAGATAATTTCATAATTAATGTATGGTTGTTAGATTTAGACAAATTTAAATAAATCTATATTCTTCAAGAGATTCATGAATAACAAGAATGATCTATGATACCAAATCATTTTATAAAAAAAGCTAAAGCATGGAAGGAATGAGGTACCCAATGGCAACCTTAGATACATGTAACTCAATGATGTTCTCAGATCATGCCAGACCTAAATTGAAGTATACACAGGCATTTAATAGCTATTCTCCATAAATAGATTTCCACAGAGAGATTTGCAAGGACGAATGTTCCACCATACCCCAAGCAAAAATAAAAACCTTTACATTGAAACATATGTCTAAATTACACCAGTATTTTACTGGTTCCTGATACAAATATTCCTCTAAAATACCGAGCGATTTACCATTTAACCATCATATTTGTCAAAAGATAATTAAAGTTTCCTCATTGAAAATGTCCATTTGGAGACCAAGAGATTATTATTTTTAATTTAGCACTGGAGTTACTAGCTTGGTTAACATATCTATCAGACACGAGCAATCTCAGATTAACATATCCATCAAAAACGATAAATCTCAGATTAACATATCCATCAAAGATGATAAATCTCAGATTAACATATTCATCAAAGATGATTAATCTTGGATTAACATATTCATCAAAGATGATTAATCTTGGATTAACATATCCATCAAAGACGATAAATCTCAGATTAACATATCCATCAAAGACGATAAATCTCAGATTAACACATCCATCAGAGATGATCAATCTCAGAATAACATGCCATCAAAGACAATCAATCTCAGATTAACATATCTATCAAAGATTATCATTCTCAGATTAACATATCTATCAAAGACGATAAATCTCAGATTAACACATCCATCAGAGATGATCAATCTCAGAATAACATGCCATCAAAGACAATCAATCTCAGATTAACATATCTATCAAAGATTATCATTCTCAGATTAACATATCTATCAAAGACGATAAATCTCAGATTAACACATCCATCAGAGACGATCAATCTCAGAATAACATGCCATCAAAGACAATCAATCTCAGATTAACATATCTATCAAAGATTATCATTCTCAGATTAACATATCTATCAAAGACGATCAATCTCAGATTAACATATCCACCAAAGACAATCAATCTCAGATTAACATATCCATCAAAGACAAGCAATCTCATATTAACACAAAGATGATCAATCTCACATTAACAAAGACTTATCTTATATCCATAAGAGATGATCAATTTCAGATGAACCATTTCCCTGACAAATCCCTGAAAAAGTATAGTCTTTATGATATAAAACTTATTCTGTTGAATATTTTGAAATTAATTTGACTGGAAGCTGTTGCTACCTAAGGCAACAACAGCTACCAGTCAAATAAATTTCAAAACATTCAACAACTTTCCTGTATGGTAGTGTCGAAAATGAGATATTAGGGAATTCATCGGCAAAAGGGTTAACATATCCATCAAAGACCATCAATCTCAGATTAAAAGATCCATCAATGACAAGCAATCTAAGATTAGTATATCCATCAAAGATTATCAACCTCAGATTAACATATCCATCAGACACGATCAATCGTAGATTAACTTATCCATCAAAGGCAATCAATCCCGGATTAAGATATCCATCAAAGACTATACATCTCGGATTAAGATATCCATAAGAGATGATCAATCTCCGATTAACATATTCATCAAAGACGATCAATCTCAGATTAACATATCCATCAAAGACAATCAATCTCAGATTAAGATATCCATAAGAGATGATCAATCTCAGATTAACATATCCATCAAAGACGATCAATCTCAGATTAACATATCCACCAAAGACAATCAGTCTCGGATTAAGATATACATAAGAGATGAACAATCTCAGATTAATATATCCATCAAAGACGACCATCTCGGATTAACATATTCATCAAAGATGATCAATGTCAGAGATGATCAATCTCAGATTAACATACATGTATGCAGACACAATCAAATAACTATCATTTTCACTAGCACACCATTCTGAGGCTGGCTATTGCCAGTTCAACAAATTGGCGTGTCTTGTTTATCCAGGTACCTGTTAGGATTATATATTTTAATGACTTTTCTGTTTAAACTTAGTTCCAGGATGCTCAAGGATTGTCCAGAATGTGGCAAAAAATCGATTTCTTAAAAATAAAGTTACAAAAGTGACAGAAAAGTAGCACATTAAACATTAAAATTGGATGGAGACCTGAAATAAACAAGAGGAATCAGAGATTGTAGAAAGTTGTCCTCCCTTTTATGTCACATTGTAAAACGTTTTCGGATTTTCTGGATTTCTTTTTTGATTTTCTGAATTTTTTCCGCCCAAAGTTGTTGAAACCTGGTGTATGGTCACACCTTTTCTTTGTGTTAAAATTTTTAATAAAATCTGACCAGTGATTTCTGAGATAGCCATAGATCCCAGAAATTAAGCCGATTTGGGTCTGGGTTCATTTATCTGGATCATTACCGAAGTCTGGAAAGCCTCTTGCATGACAAGTTCCTTCACTGTGATACAATTTGGACCCAAATCAGATCAGTAGCTTTTTAGATACAGCTTCGGATAGACAGATACACATACTCGGCCGCACGCACGCACGCATGCACGCACGCACGCACACACACACACAGACATGCAGACCTGTTCCTAATACCCTCTTAACCATACAGGGCGAGGGTAAACAATCATGATTAGCATTTAATAATGATAAATGGCAAAATTGCACCGGAATGGATATAATACATGAGAATGAGTGATATATCTAAGATTAAACATTTAAAGTTTCAATTTCTGCCCATTCTTATCTGAAGATTTTTGTTAAAAATGCAAGTTCAAGATCATGTCGTAAGTTTGAAAAGAATCTGTACAGGAGTTCTAGATCTATCCTCTTGAAGGAAACAAAATTTTTACAACTCTAAGTTACTTTGAAAAAGTAAGATAGCTCTTAGGAAGGTGGACAGATTTTACTGACATGCAAATCAGAAGAGGTCTTGCCTCAAGGTATTTACATAACATATGTAAAGTGATTCCACTTCCATCTGGGTACCTAGGCATTCTAAGGTTATGCTTTGGAAACAAATCTGGATGCAGCAATGGACTGGGCCTAATTACTATGTACTATGTCGATGACATTGATCAACAATGGCCCTTTCCAGTTTTATCTATGCCTCGCCCATCTCCGTCTAACCTTCAGCCACACCTCGCAACTAATTTGACTGGGTGCTGTTGCTGCCATAGTCAAATTAGTTTCAAAATATTCAACAGCATGTTTATTAAATAGTAGACATATAATTC
Source organism: Chaetoderma sp. LZ-2023a (assembly GCA_034401795.1). NCBI lineage: Eukaryota > Metazoa > Mollusca > Caudofoveata > Chaetodermatida > Chaetodermatidae > Chaetoderma > Chaetoderma sp. LZ-2023a. Next base: position 110,525,061 of record CM067367.1, read on the forward strand.
ATACACCCTGATGGACTAGTAAGCGTTTAAGATGGACTAAATCGAGTCATTCATGCCCTAATGATTATGACGTCAACCTACACGTCACATAGTTGATTATGACGTCATATGATGGATCAATAAACTGGAAAGGTCAGTTATCCATTAGGATGGCCTGGATATGATTCAAAGCAGCAACAACCATTCAGGAAGGATCCTGATTAATTTTGATGGAATCTTACCGAGTTATTACAAGTACAATAAATAGAAATGATGTTGGACGGCAGAACCTATTCTAAAAGCAGCATAGAGTAAGCATTATCAGGCTGCCTTTGCTTTCATCAGTGGCCGATCAACGATGGTATTCACAAGCTGATTCTGGAAGATGAAGACTTTAATGCGATCAAACAGGAAAAGGAAGATAAGAAGAACAGCCACATACTGAATCCAGCCCCACTTCATGAGGTACCAGAAGCCAGGTGTATAGCTGAGAAACACGGTTAAGGATAATCTTCATCCAGTACTCCAGATCTCAAATAGATTCAGCTATAATATAGAACTAAATCTGGCTATTGAAACTAATTTTACTGGGGACTATTGCTGCCTATGGCAGCAAAGCTCCCAGTCAACTTAGTTTCAAAATATTCAACAGAATGTTTAGTAAATTGAAAATTCATTAAAAACATACAATTTGTACATTATTGACAGCCTTTTTGATTATTGTGACAAAGCTATACATCATTTTGATTGACATCAGCTAACATATGACATATTTGATTATGACATCAGAAAATTGAGTGACAGATCAGATTCCTCTATTGGATGTGAATCAATGCACAATTTCAAAAGTCATGATCCAGAAAGAGGTTGTGACACATAAGTAATGGGCGTCATCTTTAGATTGCATGTCGGCAAAGATACTAATCTATTTTTTTCCCATCAATACTGTCATATACACATGTATCAAAATAGCATATTTAACAGAACGAGCTGGTCATGTGATTGGTTGAGTGGTCCTTTGATCATAGGAAATTTAATATAATTGTAGTCGTCAGTCAGCAAGCAATTATCACACTAAAAATATTTTAATAGCCATTTCTATATATGACCTTGCCCTGGCACAGCATATGCCAGCTGTGTGTATGATTGATTTAATAAAGGATACAGAAAGATATCCTCTGGATAGTTTATCTCAGCCTGTATGATGAATGGGTCAATAGCGCCTCTCCCAGTCTGCCATATTACATACTGGTTCCCTAGCACTGTACTCACTGAACAAAAACAACAACACAATATAAGCAAAGTATGATGAGGGAGCAGAGGGAGAGTGCCTTCCCAGTATCATATTAAAGGTATGATGAGGGAGCAGAGGGAGAGTGCCTTTCCAGTATCATATTAAAGGTATGATGAGGGAGCAGAGGGAGAGTGCCTTCCCAATATCATATTAAAGGTACTGTAATGAAAATGCAGTTATACACGTAGTTGTGGCATTACAGTATATTGGCACTGACAGGGAATCGAACACACAACCGGCTAAAGCGCCAAGCATCATAGCCCACAAACGCTTCCACCACACCAATGCCACAAGACAAAGTCTTCCTTTGTTGGTGAGGCTGTCGTGATGTGCCTTTCTGATACACTTTCAGATACACTGTGGAATGCTGTGTATAATTCTAAGTATAATGGCTGTAAAATGCATGGTCCCTGTGATGTGTGTCACAGACGAGGAACTGTGTGACTCTCTGTGTAGGCTTGCACAATATTGTCCTAGGAGGTATCGTGATATATCGTGGTGAGAAGATCGCAATATTTCGATATATCGTATAGCCTATTTTATGCATACAAAATCACGGGATGAATTGGTCTTGGGTTGAGTTGGAGTGCACGGTTTGGCTTATGTAGACATAACGGCTTCGCTATGAGTTTTCATATCAGTTTTAACTGAATATGACTTATAATTGGTAAATCTCAACAAAAAAATTAAATGCAGTCGCCAAGATGCTTAAAGAACGATCGTTAATAACACGGAAATAGGACAATTTCCCGTTATAAATGTGTGAAGTCGTACACGTTGGCTTAATGTATACCCTGTCCATCATTGCGGGAGTGAAATTATTACACTGGACAACCTAAATATTGCGTACTCTGTTATAATTATCGTTTATTACATCAAAATTAATCCAAAAGAATTTGACATTTTATGTCGTCTTTGTGAAAATGTACAAATCATGTGATATTAGGAATGCGCTTTAGAGCCATAGATATCTAATGTTTAGATCTGATCCGCATTTACTGAGTACCCGTTTACTAATAATAGCCAGCCTTCAGAAACATCTTGGATAGTTCACCTTGCAGGCTAAAGTGTGTATACCATCTCATTCAACTATCACATTTGTGAACGCACCACCTCTCGCCTCCAAAATCAGGAGAGCGAGCAATATCACATGATTTATATATTTTACTAATAATAGTTCGCCTTCAGAAACATCTCGGATAGTTCACCTTGCTGGCTAAAGCGTGTAAACCGTCTCATTTAGCTATCACATTTATGAACGCACCACCTCTCGCCTCCAAAAACAGGAGAGCATACAGTATTACGTGATTTATATATCTTCGCGATGCCATTTATTGTCAAATTTAGGATTAATTTTGATTTTATAAACCATGCTTATTAAGAATTATACAATATTTATACCGTCCCAGGTAATAATTTCACTCACGCGATCATGGTTTTGAGGTAGGTACAGTACGGTGGTAAGAAATTGTATCGGTAAATTGCGTTAAATTTTTGTATTATTGTCCATCTTTTAAAACAATTTTAAAGAATGAACTTCAACTTTTTCTCGGCTTACCCCTCTCCAAAGATGTTGGTTTGGCAATAAATTGAACAGCTTGCCATAACAGAAGGCTAAGCTACAAACACATGACAAATAAGCAGGATACGGCACGACAGTAAAATTTTCACGATATTTCGATGAACAGGTGTACATAAAATAGATGGCAGATCATTCCACCAGTAGAATGCATGACAGCTGGTATGGCAACACCACTCTCAAAATGAACTTTCTTTTGATCAGTAGCTACATAATATGAATCTTGGATGGATCAATTATTTGATTATTCCAGTCATGTCATATTTCAATTCAAATATATGATAATACGAAGCAAATCTTACAGGTATCAACACACTGCGCATGGTGAGACAATCGCACAAAATGTGTCGAGATCAAATGTCATATAGAATCAAATTCATTTTATTATCTTGATAGCTCATAAATAAGTACACATGTTTACAAAATCATAAACATGTTGGTCAATAAGAAATGTTCTGTTGCTGCCTTCCTCCAATCAAGTTACCATATTTCGCTTAATAGTAGCCTATGCTCTAATAGAAGCCCACCCCCTAGCTTTGACATAGGAGCTCCAATGATTTCTTAGCAGTTTCAAAACGGCAAAACTCTGTATTAAAAGCCCACCCCCTAACTCAGCAGACTGTATAGGAAAATTTTTCTTAAGAGCAAATCTGTAAGAATAGTGTGTATAATAATAATAACAATCGTGTCATAGGGTGTCTACTTCAGACTGATCTCTTCCCTGATACATTCCCGGCCCCTCTAGAAGTCAATACAGGCCTCGGATTTGTAAATCTCGACCGCCTATTAGATTAATACTAATAGTAGGCCACGTATGTTCAAGATATAATAAAGTTTATTCCACACTTTTGTAGTCAAAATGCGCGTAAAAAAGTCTTGGCATGATTAAATACCTTCCGTATAAATATATTTTAAGACCAAATTTATGTACCAAACAACAAGCACGGGAGAAAATGTGCATCAATTTTGTAACGCCAATCAACATTAAATGATCCAAATTGAATTATTACGAACAACAATATAGCCGGCTTCTTAATTTGGCGAGCCAGCGATTCTTGAGATGGGAGGCATCATGTTCTCGTGAGATATTATATGCTAACGGGAGTTTATCAAATGGGTACCCATGTTTTAAGATCAGTATAATACTCAGTTCCTATCGCGCAATGATAATATATAGATATTCCCGAGTTCCGAGTCCCCAATTCCAGAATATTTATATCCGAGTACTCGCTCTAAAATAAAACTCTTCAATTGGAGGCGAATCACATGATTTGTATTTTTTCGTGACGTCATTTTATATCAAATTGTCGATTAATTTTGATGTAATAAACAAGCTTTATTAAAGGATACGCAATATTTAGGCGCTCAAATCAAATAATTTCACTTCCCCGGTGATGTTTTGAGGTATACATTAAACATAGGCATAGGCGGTGGGAATTTTTATGGGAGAAAATATGTTGAATTTCCGTGGTACCAATTTTAGAACACTTTTTTGGGGAAAACTCTGTAATATAATCCCACCCCCTTTCTCAGAGATGTTTGGTTGGAAATTAAACACCTCTTGTCCAAATAGAAGCCTAGGCTACTATTAAGCGAAATACAGTATGTTCAAAATATTTAACAGCAAATTTTATTTTGGAAATATTCGCAACAGTTACCACTCTGATGTCAATATTCTATCTTTAATAGTAAAGAAATTGGTGTACATTTTCCACCAAATTTGTTTGAAACATGAACACGCCTTAATTTAATTTTAAAATTTGAAATCGTGACATAAGAGTGGTAAGGTTTAAGTTAATTCCAAGTTATACTGTATGCTCACCATTTCTGGCAGAATAGTTCTTGAAGATTTCAAACAGATCAAAATCTTTCACAAACACACTGTCTTGGTTTATTATTGAGTCCTGCAACAAAACACACAACATAGCAAATTTAATCTGCACTAATAAATCGTTAATATTTGTCTCCAACACTTTTAACTCATACTTAATCAATTCTATTCAGATAAACTTTTCGTCAAGAAGACAGTCTCTTAGATAACACTTTTTAACATGTCAATGGCCAAGACTGATCAGCGAACTTGAAATATTTTCTTAGCAAATATATCACTTATAGAGCCAGTATTTCTAGGGGTAAAATTTTAAAAATAGCCTTCTCTTGGCCTGCAAATAAACATTCATCAAAACTACCGCAAATACCGGTTTTGAATGGGTTGGCCATTAAAGGGTTAAATGATTAATGGGAATGACAAAAAATACAAATAAGATCGGCGAGCAAATTGACCAATCAGATGTTCATATATTATAAGATCTGCAGCCTCGCACACCCACAGCTAAGGTTCAATTTACTTGACGTTTTATGAAATCTGAGATAGGTACCAAAGGAATTGAGCAATAGAATGTCTGTGTTAAATGCTTTAAAGCCTACCACCATACAAGCAAGATTAGTTGAAAGTGGCCCAATGGCTAATTAGTAGTACATGTATTTTAAATGATCTACTGGCCATTTTCAGAAATCCCCCCAAAAAAATCAGCACAATGGTTAACACTAAGCCTTGAATTTGTTCAAGAAAATTTAATTTTCTCAAAGAAATTGTCAATTTGCAGACCAACAGAAGACTATTTTTGAAAATTTAAAAACTAGAATGACTGGCTCGGTTATCGAGCCAATCATTCCAGATGTAAATTTTCAAAAACAGTCTTCTCTTGGTCTGCAAATGGACATTTCTCAAGACCACTACAGAAGACGTTTTTGGCCAGTCTGGGCGTTAAAGGGTTAATGAGAAGTGAGTAGTTTATTAAATGATTTACTGCTGATTTTCAGAGAGACAAGTTGGTCATAGACCAAATGACCAGTTATCTTTCTGTACAGTGACATTCTAAAACCCTAGCGTCTGTCCTGCATAGTTTGATCAAAATTGTCAAAGCAGTTAATAAGAGGGGATCATTCAAATAATTTCCTGGATATTTTCTGACATCTAAGAAAACAATGAATGTATATAGCGTGACTTACATTGAACCTTGTGTCTATGTTTCTATGCCCTAGTGGTTGTTTTTGTCTCACTTTCAGATCACCTGCTGCCTGCAACATGGCACCAGGTGCAGCAGAACTGTAATGGATATAAGACATACATTCCATCCAGAATGATGAGAATTTCTGAAAAATATTAAATCACATGAAATTGATTTACTGGGGGAATCTGATCTGTCACTCAAGTATAATCATAATCATAATATGTCCCTTGTTAGTTGACGTTACAATCAAATGACACAGGCTTAAAGGACAATTCGGGATGATAAAAAGTGTGGTTTATTTGAAAGATTATTACATTGTTTAATGAAATTGCGCCAGAATAATAACCAGATAGAAATAGCGTAACCAAATATCGCTAGTCGGTACAATTTTTCGCATATCTGGGCGCTGCCATTTTATCGTGTCTAGCGACGTCAGCCCCGCACCACCGCTATTTCCATGACTGGAATAGCGAGGCCAATAGATGCGGGTATATATTTTAAGGAAGGATATGTAAATGATAATAGCAAACAAACCGCTGAAGCGATTTTGCGTATTGTTATTAAATTGGAGTGTGCTTAAAGCTGAAAGAAATGGCTATTTGCCTGACCAATTATAATTTTGCTCACGTAAATATTGTGAGAGATATCACCAAATGAATTAACATTTTGACATAAAATCTGGGAATTTTCATATTGCCCGGCAGGCTGTAGTAATTTCAATAATTAAGATATTTTGAAGGAATTTTCCCGTTATGCGATAACATTGTAAAACTTCGGCACAGTAAATTCTGTCATTGTAGCTGTAATACTCATTCTGATATGGGATGATGGATCGAGCGCATCCTGAAATTTTTGTTTGAAATTTTGCTGGCTTAGTTTTTCCCGCAGAGTGTATCTTTTGACCAACTAGGCCGATTCTAACATCTCTAGCATTGGATAAATCTTTGAATTTGCAGCTACAGGTAGGTATAAGAATTATTACAATCAGTTCAGTGGTTCCGGCAATATTAGCATATCATATGCTTTCTTGGAATATATATATTTACACTGCCTGCGACACACGCTATAACGGTATCTTGAGTCGGCTGAATAATTTGACAATACGCCCGTGTCAAGTTTGCCACTTCATTTAACCCTTATCGCATGGTGTAAAATGCGTAATAGCCTACTTACAGAGATAGTGTCAGGGTACATTTTGAGAAAAAAAAATATTGCTGAAACGTGTTGCTGTCGTGCACAGCTATGACTTACAGCAGCATTGTTATCAAAATGAACACATTCTGATAGGATAGAGAAAATGGAATCTGTGCTTCAGCGGTCGAGGGGTTAACGATTCCTCACCGACTTCGGATACTGGAATTACTTGAAAAACTTACTAGCTTAACTGGACAATGTCCTGACGATTACAAATTAGCACATGTTAGGCCACCATGCATATACATATTTACTGTACAGCCTTCGTGCTCGGCAAAGATAGAGTTGGTGCGGGGATGACGTCAGGATCTCGTGAAATCTCGCTCTCGTTGCAAGAAAATGGCGCCGCCCAGGAGATAAAATAATCCCATGTTTATGATGGTATAATTACTCGTATTATTTGTCTATTGTTTTTATTTAGGATACAATATGTTAGTCATATAATAGTCTTTCAAATAAAGTACACTTTTACCAATCCTGAAATTGTCCTTTAAGCGAATGCCCATTTGCTGGTTAAGCGGCTATCTTTGAAACCTTAAATCATCCTACTTTGGCCTGTAGATGCACATCTTTAAAATTCCTCTCCAGATTTTTGCTGGCTTGGCTATTAAAGGAAGGGACCAGGGAACTAACAAATGCTGTTGAATGACAACTAATAATCAACCTGTTACCACCAGTAAAACTAGAAATAAATCATAATAATTTGAAAAGAGCAGCTAAATACCATTTATGTCTCTCGGGCTGGAACCACTTAGTGACACCACTGGTCCTTTGTGCTCTGGTGTATGCCGCGGGAATAAATAATATCCTCTACAGCTGGACATATAATCTCAGTTATGTTCGCATTAAAATGATTAGCTCCTACGTCCTACAGGTAGAATACTGCATAATTCTAAAACAATTTAAACCAAATCACGGATTTCTTTTTTCACAAGAGAGTTGATACTTACCACCCTGATACGTCATGATATTTCCTAAATATCGACCTAGCTTCAATAATACTCAGAATTAAAAAGAAACCGCACCCACTGGGCAGGTTACACAACTGACAGACCAGCGGATGTGCAGCCCAAACTCGCACATGCGCGGGGCTGACTCATTCTATTCCAAAATATTGGCTGACCTAATTGCAACATAAAACGCCGATAGACCGAGCCTCTGTGGGGCGGAGACGCCGGGATCGTATCAGGGTGGTAAGTATCAACTCTCTCATGAAAAAAGAAATCTGTGATTTCGTTTATTTCACATCAAGAGTATACTTACCACCCTGATACTTCATGATATAGCCAGAATTTGTAAGAGATTTCGGTGGGAGGGAGGCGAAGGTCAGAAGACCGGCTCATCCCTGGAAGAGCAAGCTTTTACTTTTAGAGCACAACAAACATCTGAAATTGCGTATGTAAACACAATCAGGAAATGATTTGGACATCGGATAACACGACCGATGTTGAGAGTAATGACCGTTTCACATCCGCTCCCCCCCTCCTCTTTTAAAGAGGGAGCGATGACCTCAATGTCCTATATGCTCTCTATGTACTCGTGCTAAAGTACTATAAGACATCGGTCGAAAGCTTCATTTCGCATAGTCTCAGATGGAACCACAAAGCACACAAACGTGACAAAAAAATAACCATCAGCAAATATAGGACTAACCTATTTTGACGAGATTCCCCTTTGATCACCGCTGGCGATGATAGGTACAGTACGGAAAAGAGGGGATTCCCCCCACTAAATTGTACTGAGTGTGAGTCAACGGCCTTATGTACAATATTTACAAATTTATATACAGATTTAACGTTTATGTAAAATCGATAAGGCAAGTGGATTTGATGTGTCACGTAGGTAATGATTTGTAAAACTAGACTCACAGTGCCATTGTGCTACTGACATAATGTCATCCACCGGCACTCCGTTAAACAGAGCCGTGGATGTCACTACGCCACGGACACTGTGAGCCTTGGCCATGTCAACTTGGTTTCCCGTGGCCGCTATGTGGCAATGCTGGATGCATTCCACAATCCACCTAGAAATGGTATCTTTAGAAGCTCTCCCATGGGGTTCAATGTAAGATAGCCATAAAGCACTAGGGTCCGTCCGCCATTCCTGTGTACGTTGTTTATAACACGTTAATGCACAGACTGGACACCAAGCGTTTGAATTAGGATCAAACCTAGACAAAGGGGGTAAAACTATAGGCTGACCAGGATAATTTAAAGACTGGTTCTTCGCCATAAAGTTAACTCTAGGTAGAAGCCTACGGCCTTCCCCTGTCACCACAAAACAGTCTGGCTCTGCTGACAAAGCATGTATTTCACTTCTTCGTCTGGCTGAAGCTGCAGCAATCAGAAAAAGCGTCATCATTTTCATGGAAATGGAGCTTAGTGGTTCAAAGGATTTATCTGCTAATATTTGAAGTACTAACGATAAACTCCAAAACGGAATCACTGGAGGATTCCTTGGTCTTAGATTACCCATGCCTTTGATTAAAGTATTTAGATTACATACATCATCACATCCCCTAATAGCCAAGCAAGGGATAACTGACATTAAAGCTGACTTGTAGCCAGCAATAGAGTTAGGCTTGAGGCTATAGGCATCAAAAAGGTGACAGAGGAAATCGGCTACTACCTGAATAGATGCTTCCATTGGATTAATACATCTTTTTGAGCACCATTCAGCAAATCTGTTGATTTTATAATTATATGCTCTGGAGGTTGACCCCCTTCTGGCTTTTGCCATAAACATGGCTGCTTGCTCAGAAAACCCCTCCTTAACTGCCAATTCCATGACAACATCCACGCAGTCAATTGGAACATTGACAGGTTGTTGTGCAAGACCTTGCCCTGGAAGATTATGTTGCCCATCAGAGGCAGAGGAACAGGATTGCAGACCAGAAGGTCCAGCAGATCCGTATACCATGATCGGCTTGGCCAATTTGGGGTGATCAGAAGCACTTGGCATTCCTGCTGTCTGATTTTCTGGAGAACCTTTGGAATCAGGATTGCTGGCGGGAATGCGTATGCATACATTCCCTCCCAACTGATAGCTAACGCATCTATTGCGATAGCGCTCGGATCTTGAATCGGAGAGACGTACGTCGTCATCTTTGCATTCTTGTTCGTTGCGAATAAATCTATGTTGGGTTTGCCCCAGTGGTTGAACAGGCGATCCGCCACACATTGATTTAGGTGCCATTCCGTGGGAAGAATGCTCATTCTTCGGCTCAATGAGTCTGCTAATAGATTTAGCCTTCCCGGAATATGAACTGCTTTCAGGGAAATCCCATGATCTAGGCACCAGCAAAGCAGTTTCCACGTCATCATACAGAGACTGGGCGACTTTGTTCCGCCCTGCCGGTTTATGTAAGTCGCTACTGTTGTATTGTCTGATCGAACCAGAACACTCTTGCCCTTGACCTTCTCTAGGAAGTGTTCCATGGCTAAGACTACTGCTCGCATTTCCAGCAGATTGATATGTTCTCTTGACTGATCCAGATTCCAAAGCCCTGATACTTTGTTTTCTTCCAGGCAAGCTCCCCATCCCTCCATTGATGCATCTGTGTACATCGTTAACTGAGGGTGGGGAGGTGACAACGTCACCCCCGCCAGGAGATTTTCTCTCTTCATCCACCATTGAAGGTGGTGAATAAGAGGTTCCAACACTGACACTTTTGAGTCCAGGAAACCCGTACTCTGGGTCCACTGTGTCATGAGAAATAACTGGATCGGCCGCCGGCGTAAGGCTGCCTGAGGAATGACTGGTTCCAAAGAAACCCCAGCTCAAAACACAGATTCATTAGTATTTGAACTTTATAAACACAATGAACCTATGCAAACCATCAAGAGAGATAAATAACTCAACACTCAGTCAAAAAACTTCTAAAATATTTAGAAATAAAATGACTGAAATTTTTTCTCTCTCCTAAATAACCTCATAAGACGACTTCTGAGGACGAGTGAAGTCTGATAAACAACACAGGAATACCTGATCCTGAGTCCAAAAACCCTGTGGTGGAGGGAGTATGCGGAGAAATGACTTCTTATGGTAAAAACTCCCTCAGCAAACTCATAATAAAATAAAAGGACCCAGAAACCAAGTATAAATATTGTTTAAATAAAAGGATACCCTTCAAATATCAGCTCACGTGTCTGAAAAATAAAGCACAACATGCGTTAGCTAATATATAGGTCTCCCCCATAAAAGAGCTAGCCTAACAAAGACGTAGCCACGAGATAGCGCGAATCCCGGAAATACCATCTGAGTCAACACGCAAATTTTTTATCAATAAAAGTACACCTACCTGATGGCTTGGACCGGGAGCATCCTCCGGCGACTTGGCAGCGTCAGACATACTAATAAACTGTCAAACAAGTTGCAAAACAACTCAAAGCTTCAAAAAGAAAGAAAGCAAAAGCAAGGCTAGAAAGCGTGTTGCAATGGCAGGTCAATATTTTAAGAAGAGAATGAGTCAGCCCCGCACATGTGCGAGTTTGGGCTGCGCATCCGCTGGTCTGTCAGTTGTGTATCCTGCCCAGTGGGGGCAGTTTCTTTTTAATTCTGAGTATTATTGAAGCTAGGTCGATATTTAGGAAATATCATGAAGTATCAGGGTGGTAAGTATACTCTTGATGTGAAATAACTGAAAGCCTTTGTTTCCAGCGGCAGGACCTTCTTTCATTCACACAAATTTCAAAATAATCTGTAGATATCATGTTATGACCCTGGAAAGAAGCAATGTATTTTGAAAACATTTTGACTGAAACTCGTTGCTCCCACCAGAAATAGTGACTGATAATGTATTCAAACATGTCAAAAGGATCAACTGTGACTTAACAGTAGAGAGATAATCGCTCTATATCGGCGCCTATGGAGAAGACTATTCCTGTTGCTTACAAAAGCATATTCAAGTTCGCTTTCATTATATTCAGGTATGTGGTACCTACATATACAGTTGACTGACACACGATGGAGCGTGATGGACCAGCATCGTCACTAATTGGTTCCAAGTTAAGAGCTACTAGAGCTAGTAAATGCTTTTTTGCAACTTTATTCTGATTCATTTCGATTTTTTACCATTGGTACTAGCATATTTACTAAATTGTATGAAATTACCAATAAGCATCATTTGATAGTTCACTCTTCTCTTCCTTTTACATGGAAATGGTAACAAACTAGCTGACAAATACTTTATAATGTAAGATGGCTGTTGGATATTTTGAAACTTATATGACTGGACGCAGCAATAGCTTCCAGTTAACCTAACTAGAGTAGTACTAAAATAGTAAGCAGCATATCTTTGTACAATGTTTGCAAACAGTTGGAACATGTTAATGATTGACAGTTACACATTTTGGTAATAGATGGTTTAGTACCAGAGCCAGGGTTTGTTTTCATCAACTAGGCAGTACATGTAGTCTGGATAATATAATGAAGACTATCTGAACTGGTGCTTTGGAAGATCTTATGAATGAATCATTGCGAGATAATCCTACATGGACATCATAACAAGGTTGTTACCACCATGTACAACTGGAACATATGCCATTATGAATTGCTACTTACATAAAGCTTATATTGGTAGAATAGCAAGAGTGACACTGAAATGACATCTTCAGACTTAGTGAGAGGTAGCTCCAGATTGAAGACCAGCTTGTCAAATCTGCCATTACCATTGCTGTCTACTTCATAGTTCTACAAAGCAAAACAAAACACCAGTATCAAATATTACCACATTCCCGGTGACTTTAATCTCCTAGTTATTATGGCCAGGGTTTGTACTCATGTCATATTGCGAAATTCACTGAGTATGCAGGGTTTCATTTTTCCACCTATTCCCTGCCAATCTTTGAAATACAAAGCAACCTATGAAGTTTCAGTGATCTGATAAATGATAGCAGTTAAGATATCCTCTGGAAACCACTCTGCCGCGATCTCTGTCGCAGAGTGATCTATTTCTAGCTAAGCTCCACCCATGCTTTGTGCGGGTTGGGATCAAGTCATATACTTTGAATCCTGAATCCCCTGAATCCAAATTTCAAGATAACTATATACAGGTAAACGGACCTTGAATATTATGTTCAAACTAATTTGGCTGGGTCCCGTTTAAGACTATATGCTTGGCCTCAACGTGGTGCAGGGTGTAACCCACTGGGTGTCAATCCAGACATTTGGAGGGGCTAACCAGAGCATTATGCACAATGCTAATGAAATGACACTTGGAGATCGAATCAACCGAAATGGTGCTCGCCCTGTGAGGATCTGCCAGGCAGGTGCAGCACCGGGCTCCACGCCTCGAAGGAGCCCACCCTGAGCTACTGGAGGTCCCATCAACTCGTCTTGTGGAGCCAGGGGACGAGAATGGAGAGTTACTGGTCAACCGAAAGAGAAAACCAAACCCAAAGAGAACCCCAGTATCAACATCATGCACTGGAATGCAGAAGGGGTTACCAACAAGAAATAAGAGCTCGAACAGTTCCTGTACGAAAACAACATTGATATCTGCTGCATCCAAGAGACACACCTGCAAGAAGGAAAACCATTTAAGATCAGAGGTTACCAGATTTTCCGGTGTGATCGAAGAGGAAGAAAGAAAGGCGGGTGATCACCTTGGTCCGAAATAGCATGAACGCCAGCCAGATCAAAACCTTTACGGAAGAGGCAGAATGTATCAAGATCAAGGTAACAACCACCAACTATGTGATTGACATTGTCAATTATTACTGCCCTAATGACAAGAATCTCTCACTTGACACAATCCAGGTCCCGGACTGCCACTTCCTCATTGAGGGAGACTTTAATAGCCAGTCCCAGAGCTGGGGATACAGAACACTTGGTAAACGAGGAGAAGACATTGAAGCATGGCAAGATGAAAAGCACCTTTTACTTGTCAACGATCCCACAGATCAGCCTACCTTCTACTCGCGCCGGTGGCACTCGACAACAACGCCGGACTTGGCATTTTGTACAGAAGACATTCACAGAAACCTCAGTAGAGTGGTCGGATCGCAGTTATGAGGAAGCGACCACCGTCCAGTCCTCCTCTCTCTTTCTGGAAGTATTTCGACAAGTTCACCTCAACATCCAAGGTGGAACTACAAAAAGGCAAATTGGAGTCTGTTCGGCATTCGTTCCAATGAGCGTACTCAAAATATAGCAGTAGAAGGGAGAAACATCAACAATGTGGTCACGGAATTTAATTCAAGTGTCCTCAAGGCTGCCAATGAAGCGATTCCTCGAGGGTTCAGGAAAAACTACCGCCCCTACCGGACAACAGAACTGCCAGCAGCAAATGATAGACTAGACAAGGCCAGAGAAGATGCAGAGGGTAATCCCTGTCATGAAAACCACTTCATGCTACAACAAACTAAAGCCAGGTATCTAAAGACCAAGCTGGAGGCCAAAAGAAGAAGCTGGAGGGAAAAGACGGCAGGGTTTAATTTAGAGAGAGAGACACCACAAAGCTATGGAGACTGACCAAAGCACTGAATGATGAGGGTGTCGGGGGAGAGAAGATTACTCTTGAAGAAGATGGACAAACACTGTCAGGAAAGATGGCTGCAGATGCCTTTGCGAAGGCATATGCAAAAGAAAGCAACATTTCTATACCACGAATGCGTCAAAAAGAGGTTAGAAAAGAGCAAAGGGAAAGAAAAGACAACAACACTCACGATGCAATGAAAGTTGACAATAGTTTAGCAGAACTGAAGAAGGCTTTCCGCCAATTGAAGAAGAAGAAATCTCCCGGGCCAGATGGCATTACGAATGAAATGATCCAACACCTTGGTAATGCGTCTCTCCGCAAGTTGCTAGACATCTTTAATCTCAGTTGGACCAATGGAGAGGTTCCTCAGTGCTGGAAGGAAGCCAAAATGACTCCTATTCTGAAAAAAGGGAAGAACAAGACGAAAGTGCTCAGTTACCATCCTATCAGTCTTACAAGCTGCATATGCAAGACCATGTAGCGCATCGTCAACCAGCGGTTGCAGTGGTACCTGGAGTCAGAGAACATTATAGTTTCAGAGCAGGCCGGTTTCAGAAGATACAGGAGCACAGAAGATCAAACAACACATCTTGCACAGGTCATAGAGGACACTTTTCAAGCCAAGAAGGTGATGCTAGCTGCCTTTATCGATCTGCAGAAGACATTTGACAAGGTGTGGAAGGATGGCCTCCTCGTGAAGCTCCGGCCTCTAGCAACTCTATGAACCGTGGATCCAGTCCAACCGACTGGATCCGGGGTGTGGGCAAGATCCCCGTCCTAATCGATGCAACCGACGGATGGGGCGCATCCTCCTCGGCTGTGGCCGAAACCACAGATGGGTCGACCCTGGCTAGCCAAGCCAGAGCATCCGACCAGTCTACTTCCGAGGAAGACACCCCCGTGAACACGTCACCGGTTGACGCGTTCACAGGCCTACCAGCCACGGCCTCCCGGCAAGGAGACGTGGCTGACATGCCAGGCACTCCGGTACCATATGGTTCCGCCGCCACCCCATGAAACACACCAGTCCATGGGGTAGGTCCGCACGGAAAACCGTGCGAACCCATAGCAGACGCGGAACCGTGGCCAGACACGGGCGCCAACGGCACCCCACATCTGACCGCTGGACCAGGCGAGATAGGTGAGTACCACGCCTGGCCCGGCACACCCGTCACCGTGTCGGCTGGCATCAAACCAACTATCACGGAACCGGTGCCTGGTACCAGATTGGCCTCAACCACGGGCTGAGCCGCTGCCCTGGCTTGCGCCAAGCCAGACAGATGGAGGACAGCAGCAACCTCTCCTCCTCGGCCTCCTCATCTTCAGACTCCGAAGAGTCGTCACTAGACGAAGAAACTGTGGAGCGGATGGCTCCCATGCCCGACGGACCGGCCACCGCTACTGGACCACCCAGAGGTGGCCGCAGAGACAGAACCCGTCAGGCCGGAGCCCGATGGGACTGCCAGGGGGCCGTACGAGACGGCTCCCTCGGTGACCAGTCCAGAACCCTGTCCAAGGACAGGGTCCGTACCAAGCATGGGGAGAAACTGCCCCCCAACCTTCGGCAGCAGTGACGACACCAGCGTGGGCAGAACGCTATGCAGAAAGCCCTGCATAGCCGGACCAAACCACGCCGGCGGTGCCATCTCCGCAACCTCCAGCTGAGGACGTGGAGCGCCCCCACCGGCTGAACCGGATGCTCCACGATTTACCTTCGGACCGCCTGACCCCGCGTCAGACCCAGCCAAATGCTTCTGGGCAAGGAACTTCAACATCATATCCGCGGACCACACTGCACACACATTACACCTACTATCAAGGTTACATGGAGTACATCTAAAGCAGACATGGCCCTTAAATAGGACCCATACGAACTTGTGGCACTCATCACATGATGGCGGGGCTGGCTTGGCCTATAAGTAAGCACAAACCTACAATAAGCAAGCGGAACGAGACACGGATGGAAGGCAGACAATTAATTTTCAAATAATTTGACCATAAATTAACTGTAACCCTGCCACACCCCACCCCGCAACGTTACAGCAAAGATCGCATTGATTATGACGACAAGAACGAAGCGGGCATAAATACACCCATAAATTGATCCTCAAGGATGTATAACGGAACCAGGAATCATATCGCATAGCATTCGGGGTATATTTACCAATCAATATAAATTATACTCCTAACGAAAGCCAAAATGATATGTGAAGAAACAACAAAATGAAAACAAACTGCTGTAGCACACGGTAAAACCGCAGACCACACATCTAAATCAAGAATTTTGAAACCACTGATCATTGCAAACAGATCGTGACAACACGCAAAACTTGAACATTCCAAAGTTTTCTGGTATGCAGCACCCAGAACAAGATGCGCGAATTAATGAAAAAATTGTCTTCACATAAACATCCGAGCACCACGGGTGTGACGTCACCCGCTCGGATCTTATGGAGAACGACGTCAGCCGATATTCGTTTTACAAATACCGTAGCAAACACCTATTTTCATATCTGCCGATCGCCTGTTGGGTTAAAGAAGGCGACCATCCGGCATATCTCGTTGTTAACACACGTCCCAGATTCTTTGGGGTCAGAAATTGGAACATGCGACACAACGAAATTTTAGAGACCTAAGTCTTTTAACTATGGAATAATAAGGAAATATACGACCTGGTTATCATCGGCGGTATCCATATTATCCAATTATCCTTGCAAGAGAATCACTAGCTATCACAATCACAGACAAAAAGATTTGGATTTATTTCTGAATCTCTCCACTGCAAAAAGCATGTAGCTCTTGTTGCTATGCAAACAAGAATGAGCTCTATGGTAGACGGGTACTCGGCAGTTGGGAGCCGAGTACCCGGTTCCAAGGAGTCGGTAAAGCTTTCTAAGTCTATAGTCCTAGAGCCAGCTGTAAAGGCCAGCTGTATATCAGAAGTAACAGAATGGTGAGTATTGATCGAAGGAGAATAAACTATGTCAAACCTCACCAGGTTGGCATGTTTCGCTGCGCTCGATGTTTTTAAAAAGTAAATGCGAAAGCAACCGAATGAGAACACTGGGAAGATTCGCGGGACTAATATTTCCCGCAAAATGTCAGACAAGACTACAAAATAGATCTATCACGATCAACTGTGGACGTTTCTCGAGCTTCCATTTGTCTTCATTGTAAGGTTTAATATGTTAGATATTATAAAATATTGCTCGGAAATGCCGCTGTTGAATGGTCATAAGCGGTCCATTGCAATACAGGTCTGTAGATTTAATAGATGGAGCTAGCATATGTCTCATATTTTCGTACAAATACAATGACAATCACCAACAACGGGAATACATTTGTGCATAAGTAGATTATGTAAACCATTGCAAAAACGGCCTTCCAGCCCGGATATTTCATAAATTCTAAGATTTTCTCCCAAATCAGAATTCAGTATAACGGTTCTGAAGCCTACCCCAATAGTGTCCTTCCAGCCCAATTAGGTTGAAATCCGCCAAGTGATTAATGCCATGTGTATCAGTGACCTTGACCCCAACATCATTGTGTGATGCTGTGTCATTATAAGGAGGCATGTGTCCAAGTTTGGGTCCAGTATGATAGACCAAACATGCGATATAAACAGAAAAGTTGAGCTAAATGGAAAATGTTAAAATTTTTCAAAAATTATAGAGTTTTACCATGGTCACAGTGACCTTGACTGTTGACCTTTTTACCCCAAGGTCATTGTTTGATACTGTGTCATTATAAGGAAGCATGTTCCCATGTTTCGATCCAGTATGATTACTGCTTGTAGTACATAAGTAGGGCCCATTATGGTGTAAAAGGGTCAAAATTTCAAAGTTGGTCTAATTGATTTTTGCTGGTGTCAAATTGAATCCATAGAACTGTAGTTGAATATGACCAAATTTCAGACCTTAACGATAACTATTTTTTATTTTTCACTTTATTCATGTAATAAACTACAAAAATCATAAAATTCAGCAAAAAGCTTAATTCCATAAGAATGGGAACCAAATACATAACATATCTCAGTGAATTATTTATTTTCTATTCAGTAGTGATCAATATTAGTCTTATTAACTCATTGATGACAATAAATCATCTCATGTGGAAAAACATACAAAATTATAACTCAATTTCACAAAATAATTTCAAAACAACTGTACATACATGAACAATATCAATTAATTCATGTGTCATCTATCTATTTTACACTAAACAAACATGTAAGACAGTAATTTGAATAATGAAACTAATTTAATTGATATTATTACCATTTTATTAATGTAATTACTAATTAACCATATTACTAAATTTACAAAAACGTGACAAACGTACAGCCGGAAAACCTCATTGACACTGTAATTTTATAGGGTGTGGATTTCCTCCTAATATTTTTATGCCTACAAGTAGATATTATGAGACTATACAAAAGGCATATGAATAATATATTCTTAGAGTAATAATCATTTTAAAAAAACAGCCGGAATTTGGTGCACCGTTTTTGTGTTATTTGGCAGAACGTGAACATCATATTACTTCCACAAATGTTTGGTCTTGAATTAATAACAATATATTAATGTACAAAATATTGCAATGAATACACCAATATACTTCATATATATTAACATACAGATGCCTTTTAGATGGACAATGCTTTCATATCATAAAATCTTTAATTAGACCAATTTTCGGCTATTTGCTAGTTCCAATATGCATTTGGGAAGATAAAATACACAATACATATATCAAATTAAAACCCACAATTATGGCTTGCAATTAGAGCACTTTATTTAAGGGAACTTCTATGGCTTATTTAAACTGATGACACTATTTTTTGCTTTGCACCTTGAAAAATCACATATTTTCCACTTCTTTCTATTTCAAAGTAATGTACCACAGTTTATTCTCAACAAAATATGGTAAGCCTATATATTTTAAGGTTCCTTGCATATTGTAGCTTCAGGAAACACAGACGGTTAGTTCATAAAATCACACATAAGTGCACTAAAGCTGTCAAGCTAACTCGTACTATGAAAAAATTGGGTGGGCCCAAGTTAGACACTACAAGCCTTACGCAAATATGAGATACAAACAGAAAACTTGAGCTAAACGCAAATTGGCCATCGCTGCTGCCACTATCACAATAGCGTGTTTTACTTCTCAAAGTCGACCTAAAAATAGTCTTCGCCAGGCGTGGAGACAGATATTCCCTGATTAAACTGTAAATTAATTTTCTTGACTGGTCGGATCAACGACTAGTTATAAGGTAGGTATTGAAATGTTTTATGAAGTAGAAATTATTCATGATTATTAGATTATCTAATTTTTAATCGTAAAAATTGATGAATTAAAAAATAATACGATTTTCGATTTAATCACGTAATCGCGCAAGCCTGCTTGACAGTCATCAACAATGTCGTCAGAAATACTTGCAGGCTTCGGGAATGACTAATATGCGAATGTTTCAAAATTAACCACTGGAATGACTGGCTCGATGAAAGAAGTATCATGACCCTGAAATTTACTCATATATTTGTCCTACCTTAACAAATGGTATTCTGAATGTATTTGATCCTTGTTGTAGCTTATTGTAGCTCTGAAATGTACTCCAGGTCAGATAACCGCCATCCAGTAACTGGAAATTCACTAACACCTGCCGCTTGAAGGTAATATCAGGAAATTCTCGATAATAGTCTTCTCGCTGCCAGAATCCTGGAAATATATAATAATTTGGAAGGCATTAACCTTTTAATGGTCGAATTTAATCAAGAAACCGAAACTAATTACTCTTTGGATGTTCATTTGCATGACAAGAGATTATTTTTGAAAATTTACCACTGAAATGACAGGTTAGGTTAATGAGCCGGACATTCCAGTTGTAAATTTTCAAAAATTGGTTTCTCCTGTCCTGCAAATGGACATTGCTCAAGACCACTACGGAGGCAGATTTGGGTCGGCTTGACCATTAAAGGGTTAATAACACAAATTACGCTTTCACAAATATTTAAGTACATTGGATTTTAACGGACAATTCTGTGACGGGAAAAGTGTACATAAGAGCTGCTCAGAATTGAGAAATATCTTAACATGTTTTCAAAACAAAAACAGAATCGTGTTAATACAATTTTGAATACAATATAAGAAATTTCCTGTTGAATATTTTGATGATAATTGTATTGGAAGACAGCAATGTCTTCTAATACAATTATGTTAACAAGAGCCATCAGAAGATGGCATATCCCCCCTGGATCCAAATATTTCAATAAACATACATCGTAGCTAAACTGTAGTTGTGTTGACATCTTGAAATGATTGCCAGAGATGGACGGACCGACAGACTGACACACATACATTCTATGCAGACGAATGGATGTACAGGCATATGGATAGCACATGCACATCTTCAAGTGGTAATGAGAATCCTTACTAAGCTTCAACAGCTAAATTGTAGGAGTTGTGTTGACAAGAAATGATTGGTATTGCAGTTTATGTATCGGCTTAAAGGTATTTAAAGGGAGATAATGATGTAATGAATAATTTTCTGGCTGCAAAAAAAGCACATGCATATATTTGGATGGTAATGACTAGATTTACCATGTTTCAAAAGAATTGTACCTAAACCCCCCACAGACCCCCCTTGCGGGTTGGTCTGATGTTTTATCAACCACTATAAAAACATACTTACCGTTCAATCACTACTTGTTAAAATCAATTATCTGCATTTTGCTATCAGAATAAGATTTTTATGCCTGCATACACACCTCCCCATGCCTAATTCTATTAATATGGACCCTCAACCAGGCTACTGGTTGAGTCCCATCACCAGCCTATCATCAGGTATAGACTGGCACCAGTCTATACTCATCTCATAGTTTCTAAATTTAAGTGCAAAATATTTAAAGTCTGATTCTCAAATCTTACCACGCGGGGTGGCTGAGACCGGGTCGTAGTGATTGAACGGTAAGTATGTTTTTATAGTGGTTAATAAAACAACAGACAAACCCGCAAGGGGGGGTCTGTGGGGGGTTGTTATTACACCACAAAAACATCCATTACCGTTCAATCGCTACTTGCTAAACCCGTAGATTGAAGGAAATGTCAATTTCCCTTTCTCCGAGATCTAACAATACTCACCATTCTGTTACTTCTGATATACAGCTGGCCTTGACAGCGGCTCTAGGATTATAGACTTAGAAAGCTTTACCGACTCCTGGGAACCGGGTACTCGGCTCCCAACTGCCGAGTACCCGTTTACCATAGAGCTCATATTGTTTGCATAGCCACCAAACAAGAGAAAACTATGGCTTGCCTCCGTGGGGCTGGGAGGCTGGGTCCGTAACAGAATGGTGAGTATTGTTAGATCTCGGAGAAAGGGAAATTGACATTTCCTTCATTCTCCTTCGATCAATACTCACCATTCTGTTACTTCTGATATACACCAGATTTGATCAGTAACCTGGTGGGAAGGGGCAAGCCATAAATGCTAATTTTGCCCCTTGGAGAAAGATTTTAGACTTCAAACTTGACTAACGGAGACCTAAAAGGACCGTCAAGTTCACGGAACCGAATCACATTCGCATCACCGCCCCCCCCCCCCCCTTTTTCCTCCTAAGAAAAGGGAGAGAACTCACGAACATGTATCTCGCCTGAAACACAAATATGCCAAGAGGGTTAACTGCTCCCTGCATATTCCATGTATTAGCCTGGGAATGAGCATGAATATATAAGATGAATGAACATGATATATAGACATGATACAAAAAACTCTCAATCTTGAATTACCTTATGATAATTGGACTCCAGACGTACCGCCTCCAACCATTCACTGGTCCGGCCATCAGTGACACCATCTGGTTGTCATCCTCTCGCTTGACCATGCCTGCTTTAGGTTCTTTTCTTACCAAAGTGAAAAAAGGGTGAAAAGCAGTGTGGTCACTAACTATTGTTTCAAAACAGCTAAAGCGAGTGGATTGGCTCAGTCTGACACATCCCTCATATAGTAATCCGTAAATGAGGACTCACAGTGCCATTGTGCAATGGCCATGATGCCCTCTAACGGAACACCATTGTAAAGGGCAGTCGAGGCGGCTATTCCTCTGACGTCGTGTGCCCTTACACCTTGCACCTGGTGCCCAGTCGCCATCTCGTGAGTAGTCTGAATGCATTCGACTACCCAACGAGAGATAGTATCCATGGATGCGGCGCCATAAGGCTTTTTATGGCAGATCCACAGATGTCTATCGTTCGACCGTAACGAGTCAGTCCGTTTCTTGTACTTAGTCAAAGCACGGACCGGGCACCAGACACTGGCATCACGATCAAACCTAGTTAACTTCGGTATAATGATCGGTTTGCCGGGATATCTCAAAGATTGGTTCTTTGACATAAACTCTGCTCTTGGCAGAAGACGCAGACCCTCTCCAGAAACAATAAATCGGTCCCTCTCTGCCGAAAGCGCATGGATCTCACTGCGCCTTCTAGCTGAGGAAGCTGCCAGTAGAAAGACCGCCTTTAGAGTCAAATGCTTTAGACTAGCCGAACGCAACGGTTCGAAAGGGTGCTTGGCCAGTACATTAAGCACTAAAGATAGACTCCAGGCTGGAATGACTACCGGTTGTCTCGGTCGGAGATTGCTCATTCCCTTCAACATCACATTTAACTGGGCCACCTCTGGACTATCCGTGTTGGCTAGACAAGGGATAACTGATGCCAAAGCTGACTTGTATCCAGCAACTGTGACGGGAGCTAGTCCTGAAAAGAACAGCTCACAGAGAAAGTCTGCTATTTGCTGAATAGTGGATTTAAAGGTATCAATACTCTTTTCTTCACACCAGTCTGCAAATCTGTTAACCTTGTTGTTATATGACTTGAAGGTTGACCTCCTTCTCGCAGCCGTGATGAAATCAGCAGCCTGTCGAGAAAAGCCTTCCGATGTGGAACGTTGTTTGATAACATCCACGCAGTCAATTTGAACATTTCGGGACGCTCGTGTAGAAAGCGTCCATTGGCCTGGGAGATTATGTTCAGAATCTCGGGCAACTGCACAGGATTTTCCACCAGCAGATTTAGAAAATCCGTGAACCACGCCCTGCTCGGCCAATACGGCGCTATTAGCAGGACCAGACACGGTTCCTCCCTGACCTTCACCAATACCTTCGGTAGAAGAATGGTGGGTGGGTACGCGTAAGCGTGCATCCCTCTCCAGCTTATCGCCAGAGCGTCTGTATCGACGGCATTTGGATCTGGAATCGGCGAGACATACGTCATGATTTGAGCATTTTCCTTTGTGGCGAACAAGTCCACGTTGGGTTTGCCCCAATGCTCGAAGATCCGTCGCAGAACCGGAGGGTTGAGGGACCATTCTGTTGGCAAGATTCTCTGTCTGCGAGACAAAGCATCCGCCAGAATGTTCAATCAGCCAGGAATGTGAGCTGCTTTCAAAACAACCGAGTAATTCCTGCACCATTGAATCAAGTGCCACACTCTGATACTCAGAGTGGGCGACCTGGTCCCGCCTTGGCGATTTATATATGATACTACTGTCGAATTGTCCGACCGTATCAATATCACCTTGCCCCTGATCATCGGAAGGAACTCTTCCAACGCCAGTTCCACTGCCATCATTTCCAACAGATTGATATGCAGCTGACTCTCCGGGAGAGTCCATGTGCCCGAGACCTGGTGTTCTCCCAGGCAGGCACCCCACCCCTCCAGCGATGCATCCGTGTACACGGACAGCTGGGGGTGGGGTAGGTGCAGCAAAACCCCATCTAGGAGATTCTGACGCTCCTTCCACCATACAAGATGCGACATTATCGGCTCCAAACCTGGTACCAGTTTTGACAGGGGTTCTGTTCTCTGTTTCCATAGAGACATCAGATACAACTGGATAGGCCTTCGCATTAGAGCAGCGTACTGGATAACCTGCTCCATGGAGACCATCATGCCCAGCATCTGAAGGAACCGCCTCGCCTGAATGTGGTTTCCCACTCGAAAACTCTTGAGGATGGCTAACAGAGACACCACTCTGGGCTCTGACGGGTACACCCTGCCCTCCTCGAGATCGAATCGCATCCCCAAATAAACGAAATGTTGAGTGGGTGTCAACTCGGATTTCTCCTCATTGACTATCCAGCCTAGATCTGAAAGTAACCTCAGAGTCAGAGCAGTATCCACGTTCAACCTGGCTGCCGAGTCTGCCTTGATCAGCCAGTCGTCTATGTAGGTGTGTAGCACCACGTTATCTTTTCTGAGAAACGCTGTCACCGCAAGGACCACTCTTGTGAAAACCCTCGGAGCTGTTGACAGGCCAAATGGGAGAACAATAAACTCCCATACTTGATTCTGAAACGCAAATCTCAGAAACCTGTGACAACTCCTGTTCATCGGAATGTGGAAATATGCATCTTTCAGATCGATCGATACACACCACATTCCTTTCCTCAATCCCGCCATTACCGACCTCGGCGTTTCCATCTGGAACCGAGGCGTATGGATAAACCAATTTAATGGCCTGAGATTGAGTATGGGTCTCCATCCCCCTGTGCTCTTGGGGACAAGGAACATGTTTGAATAGAAGGCTGGAGTATTTCGGTTTGCTGGTTTTATTGCTCCCTTCAGAAGCAAACCCGACACTTCCTTTTGAACGGCTTCTAACTTGTCTGGCTCCCTTGGTACGGGTGTCCAGACAGGTGCCAAAGACCCACCACTCCGGCATGTAACCATGGGATAACCATCCCAGGACCAGACTGTCTGACGTCACACCTCGCCAGGCCTCGATGAAACGCATGAGCCTTCCACCCACCATAGACGCCTCGATGTCTAACGGGGTTGTCCGGCTCGTAGTCCGCTCCCCCCTCTTTCTTAACGAGAGAGAGAACCATTTCGTCCTAGGCACGACGGGTATAACTGGCACCGCTGTTCCTGTCTCACAGGCGCGGTCCAGACGGATCTCAAGGGAGCTCTCGTACCCTCAGGTACAATCCGCCCCCTTCTGTCCGCCCTTTGAGGACTTACCCTTCCCCTTGCCCTTCCTGCCTGTAGGACGGTCAGGAGCAAACTTGGGGAGGGTAGGCGCCTCTACAACCTTCCTGGCCTTCTTCGCCGCCGCCGGCTTTGAAAAACCAGCTGAAGCAGAAGTCGCAACAGGCTTAGCTTTCGCCTTGCCGTTATGCTTCTTCTGCTTCTTTGAAGGTTGTCCCGCTAGCGGTTTCCCCACAGCCCCTAGTGCGTGCGCTTGCCGCACTAGCTCTAGCTGCAGGTTGACCGCTAACCGATTCTGCGCGATACTGGCTGTATCCTCTAAGATGGCCCGCGCTTGGCCACCGAAGATGCTAGGCCCTGTCAGGGGCGTCCCAAGAAGACACTCCCTGACTGCCGTAGCCAGACGCATATGGTCAATGACCATTTGCCTCCTGGATTTAGTCACTCATGCTTGCACCCTTGCCAATGCGTCCATAGACAGCACCAGGCCATTATTTATGCACGAAAGCGCCACAGGTGGCACAGGGTGGCCTGCCCCCGCTTCAGCACACACCGACTGAAGGAGACGATACGAGTGGTTGACAGCGCTCATAGCTGCCCTCACACCCTCATCGCATACGGACAGGACTTCCTCTTGGTGTACCTGAGCCTTGTCCACAAGTGCCGGACCGGGGCCACCCGCCCCGGCACTCCGAACGCCCAGTACCCATCGGTCATCCTCGGTGACCGACGGGACTACACCATATCTGTCATATTCCACCCGCGGAATACGACATCTTGCCCGCACCTCCCTGGAGGCCGCAGGGAGCTGACCCTTGGTCATAAGTTGTTTGCTATAAATAGCCTCCAACAACTCTATGAACCGTGGATCCAGTCCCACCGACTGGATCCGGGCCGTGGGCAAAATCCCCGTCCTGATCGACGCAACCGACGGACGGGGCGCATCTTCATCGGCCGTTGACCAATCTATCTCCGATGAAGACACACCCGCAAACACGTCACCCGTTGACGTGTTCACGGGCCTGCCAGCCACAGCCTCCCGGCAAGGAGCCACGGCTGACACACCAGGCACTCCGGTACCACACGGTTCCGCCGCCACCCCATGAAACACTCCGGTCCATGGGGTAGGTCCGCACGGAAAACCGTATGGACCCGTAGCAGTCGCGGAACCGTAGCCAGACACGGGCGCCAACGGCACCCCACATCCGACTGCCGGACCAGGCGAGATAGGTGAGTACCACGCCCGGCCCGGCCGACCCGTTACCGTGTCGGCTGGTGCCAAACCAACCGTCACGGAACCGGTGCCCGGTACCAGATTGGCCTCAGCCACAGGTGGAGCCACTGCCCTGGCTTGCGCCAAGCCAGACAAATGGAGGCCGGTTCCGTCCAGGACGGAATCGACCTACATATTCTCCACCTGCGGCATCACAGGCCGCAGCAACCTCTCCTCCTCGGCCTCCTCGTCTTCAGAACCCGAAGAGTCGTCACTAGACGAGTAGACCGTGGAATCGTCCTGGCAGACGGCTCCCACACCTGATGGACCGGCCACCGCTACTGGACCACCCGGAGGTGGCCGCGGGGAAACAGAACCCGTCTGGCCGGAGCCAGGCGGGACTGCCAGGGGGCCGTACGAGACAGCCCCCTCGGTAACCAGTCCAGAACCCTGTCCGAGGACAGGGTCCGTACCAGGCATGGGGAGAAACTGCCCCCCAACCTTTGGTAGCAGTGACGACACCAGCATGGGCAGAACGCTATGCAGAAAACCCTGCATAGCCGGACCGAACCACGCCGGCGGTGCCATCTCCGCCACCTCCAGCTGGGGACGTGGAGCGCCCCCACCGGCCGAACCGGATGCTCCACGATTTAACCTCGGACTGCCTGACCCCGCGTCAGACCCAGCCACATCCTTCTGGCCAAGGAACTTTACCATCATATCGACGGACCACACTGTGCACCCATTACATCTATGATCAAGGTTACAGTGCGTACACCTAAAACAGACATGGTCCTTGAATACGACCCGTACAAATTTATGGCACTCGTCACATGATGGCGGGGCTGGCTTGGCCTATAAAATAAGCACAAACCTACAATAAGCAAGCGGAACGAGCCACGGATGGAAGGCAGACAATTAATTTTCAAATAATTTGACTCATAAATTAACCGTATCCCTCCAGCACCCCACCCCGCCATGTTACAACAAAGATCTCATTGATTATGACGACAAGAACGAGGCGGGCATTAAACACACCCATATTAGATCCTCCAGGATGTGTAACGGCTCCAGGAATCATATCAAATAGCATTCGGGGTATATTTACCAATCAATATAAATTATACTCCCTAACGAAAGCCAAACGATATGTGAAGAAAACAACAAAATGTATAACAAACTGCTGTATCACACGGTAAAACCGCAGACCACGCATCTACTCAAGAATTTTGACACCACCGATCATTGCAAACCGATCGTGATCGCACGTAAACTTGACCATTCCAAAGTTTCCGGTACCATTTTTAGTACGCAGCACCCAGAACGAGATGCGCGAATTAATGAAAATTTTTCTTCACATAAACATCCGAGCGACCGGGTGTGACGTCACCCGCTCGGACCTTACGGAAAACGACGTCAGCCGATATTCGTGTTAGAAATACCGTAGCAAACACCTATTTTCATATCTGCCGATCGCCTGTTGGGGTTTAAAGTAGGCGATCGTCTGGCATATCTCGTTGTTAGCACACGTCCCAGATTCTATGGGGTCAGAAATTGGAACATGCGACACAACAAAATTTAGAGACCTAAGTCTTTTAACTATGGATAATAAGGAATTATACAACCTGGTCTTCATTGGCGGTATTCTCCATTTTATCCAGTTAGATCCTTTTAAGAACGCACAACTATCAATTCACAGATAAGACTTAGATTTCCTTTCACAAAAACTTAAAATCTTTCCTGCAAAAAAACGTGGACAGCTCTTGTTGCTGTGCAAACAAGAATGAGCTCTATGGTAGACGGGTACTTGGCGGTTGGGAGTCGGAGTCGGTAAAGCTTTCTAAGTCTATAGTCCTAGAGCCAGCTGTCAAGGCCAGCTGTGTATCAGAAAGTAACAGAATGGTGAGTATTGATCGAAGGAGAAATAAATTATACTCCTAACGAAGGCCAAAACGATATGTGAAGAAAGAAACAACAAAATGTAAACAAACTGCTGTAGCACACGGTAAAACCGCAGACCACACATCTAAATCAAGAATTTTGAAACCACTGATCATTGCAAACAGATCGTGATAACATGTAAAACTTGAAAATTCCATAGTTTTCTGGTACCAATTAAAGTACGCAGCACCTAGAATCAGATGCGCGAATTAATGAAACATTTTCTTCACATAAACATCCGAGAAACACGGGTGTGACGTCACCCGCTCGGATCATACGGAGAACGACGTCAGCCGATATTCGTGTTATAATACACCGTAAACCAACACCTATTTTCATATCTGCCGATCGCCTGTTGGGGTTTAAAGAAGGCGATCATCTGGCATATTTCGTTGTTAACACACGTCCCAGATTCTCTGGGGTTAGAAATTGGAACATGCGACACAGACGAAATTTCAAAGACCTTTTAACTATGGAATAACATGGAAATATACGACCTGGTTATCATCGGCAGCATCCATGGTAATCCAAATATCCTTTAGAGAGCGCACAAGCTATCACAATTTAACACAGAAAAAAGACTTAAAACAATCCCAAGACTTCCAACTGCAAAAAAGCATGTGTCTCTTGTTGCTATGCAAACAAGAATGAGCTTCATGGCAGATGGGTACTCGGCAGTTGAGAGCCAAGTACCCGGTTCCAGGAGTCTGTAAAGCTTTCTAAGTCTATTATCCTAGGGCCCAGCTATCAGGGCTAGCTGTATCAAAAGTAATAGAATGGTGAGTATTGATCGAAGGAGAAATGCAATGCGTGTGCATGTGTGAAACTGTACGCATGCATGTATGTTTGTATGTATGTATGTATACTGTATGTAAGTCTCATGTATCCATAATGATTGCATAATTTATGTGTATTCTATGTAAGAAGTCTATGTTCTATGTATGCTATGTAAATGTTATGTAAATATGAATGTTTACTTATGTACGGGGCCCAGCGCCTTATAGGTTTTTCCTTAGATGGACAGCCTATTTATACTGTACATTACTAATATGTGAGTAACAAATAAATCTACCTGAATTTGAATTTGAATTTGGTTGCTGGATACATTACTCTAGTGATTTAGCCAGCGACCACTGCCGACCAGTTAGTGCTGAAGAAGTGACGGAGATGGTCTCGAAAGCTACATTTATGCATATGTAAATGTAATATGAGGTATCTTTCAATGTCTCATATTATTTTTGCAAGTCACTCATCATCACGTGAAAAGTCATGGTTGTCAATTTCATTTGTATTTAGCGCTGTAACGTGAGATCTAAGGCCTGGTACCATGTCATTCTCCCTTTGCTGAATTGTGCATTCATCATCATGTGTTTGTTCTCAGGCATGCATAAATTCCCATTTTTTGTAGCTTATATGTATGTGAATATGTGACCTCCCTTGCATTCCATAGGGAAAACACAACAGAGCGCTCTGCTAAAATGCCTCTGCAGCAAACATAATCATCATAATTTTACGAGGCATAAGCCATTGGCTTGATATTGCCTCAGTGTTATTTGTTATAGTATGGTTTGCTCAGTCCAATTAAAAAAAATCTGTATCTGAAGTACCTTTATCCAGTTTGTTCTTGAATGATTTGACTGTTGTCGCTTAATTAGGTCTCCTCGAAACCTTCAGTATATCAGTTAGGTTAGATTTAAGGCTTTAGCTCTGTTTTGTGGAAATGCTGTAGTGCAGATGGGTGTTCCCCACATCAGCTGCAGTGTGCCGGCTACACTCATGGTTACACCTTGCTGTGCCTAGTAGTTTGCATGCTGAATTGTGGAGGTTGGTATTATTGCTGTTGTTTTCATTTTCTGTGTTCATCGCTAATCGCTATGCGAGTCTCCTCTACACTAGTGTCTCTTCATGCAACCACAAAGTGCAGACGTGGAAGCAGAGATGTATCTACTGGTCATTGGAATCGCTACTGTCTCCATGTTTCTCCTATGGAATGATACGTTTTGTTACAGCGCTCTGCTATTTCGCGAAACATGTTTGGATGTGAGTCGTGAAAAGCAAAACATGTTTTCAATCTATGACCTAACAGCAAACAAAACAACGTCATACATCACAGAGGCATATATTATGTTAATCATTATTATATATTACTTGTTTTATCAATTTCCCATAGTGATACACATAGAGTGATAGAGATCAATTTATACATATATTTTAACTTTTTAAACACTAATTTATTTGTATATAGTTTTAATATTCGTCATGTAAATAATGTCATTTGTGATTTCTGTGTTCGACTATATTTACATGTAGATTTTATGTCAATAAAACATTCTGATTCTGTCATAAGCGTGTCACGCAAAGGGTATTGGGATATTGTTTTCTTATCAAGCATTATCGTTCCATATAGAATAGTTTTGTTCCAGACTGTCCTATCAGAGGGGACCTCAAGTTCAAGTTCAAGATTATTTATTTTGATATAGAATATACATTTACAGTTTCACAACAGGTAGTCCACCAAAGGCAGAGCCTATGTGGCGGTGGACCCCTACATATAACATATAACAACAATATAGGACATGAGAATACTGAATACATAAGGTTAACATGTTATAGTCCTATATATACATATAGTTAACTGTCTCGCTGCCAAGCCTCTGCAGTCTACATTTTCCATGGAGCCTAACTCAGGGTATGCTGAGTATCTCTAAAAAAAATTATTGCCAATTGGAGTTATTGTCCAACAGTTAATAGACGTATGACAATTTACATTTTTACAGGGAAAGACATGACAGAGGGATGTGTGCTTATCTTGCTTACGTTAATAATTCTATATTACATATTCTTATTATCAATGACAAAGTATTAATTTATTTATTTTATTTTTATTTTTTTAGGCTGTGATGGTAGAGGTAGTTGTTTGGTAGTTACCATTATGACAGATATTCTTATTCTTATTATTAATATTATTATTATTTGTTCTGGTGACTGGGTGCAAGTATGAGAATAGCATGCCATGATAGCGAGTGTTTTCCAGAGTCTAGTAGGTTTCTATAATCTTCTTTTTGATATTCGGCTTAAAGTACTGTAGCTTTATGATGTCTGTGCGTGTGCTTGTGTCTGTATTTTTCCATAACTGAATTGCTTTGTATGAGGGTTTTTGTTGTGCTGCTTTTGTTTGGTGGTGTGTTGAATGGAGGTTATTTCTTGTTCTTGTGTTGTGAGGATGCAATTGTGTATTGAGCATAAAAATGTTAGATAAGGATGAGGGTAAGTTGCCATTGTGAAAGTCCCTTAAGATTGTGTATAGTTGGAGCCCTCCTATGTCCTCAAGTTTTAAGACCTTTTCTGATTTAAAGATATCCTGGCCACCTGCTGTTTGTGAAAATAGTTTAATAGATTGCTTTTGCAGAGATTTTAGTTTTTTTAGTCTAGCTTGAGATGTATTAGTCCAGATAGCATTGCAGTAGGTGATGTGAGGAAGTATCATTGTGCACTACAGGTTTTTAATAATATTAGGTGTTAGATAGGGTTTCGAAACTGGTTTTGCACCTCCTATGGACCGCAAGGCTGGCATTGATAATTTTCATAATTTTACAGGAACTGGCACGTTTCAGTCTGTATAAGCGTCTGTTACTACTAACATCGGTTACAAAACATACCGTGACTTCTATACACCACAAACAATGGAGGTATGAATGTCAAAAAGAGAACAGCAAACTGCAGAAGAGTTGCTTTAGAACAAATGTGTGTTTTATATCTGCGTAGCTCAGGGTGAGCAAAGACTTCATACACCGCCATTTTCAAACAAACCAGTCCCACAGTACGGAATTCCGGCAGGCAACGATATAATCTTAGATGCGAAAATTATAAAACTTAGTGGAGTCGTCTTTATTTATTTTACCAATAATTAATTTCCATATGATATATATATATAATAAACTAGAAAGGTTTTTTTCACAAATATTTCACGTATTAGCCCGGGACAGAAACGTGGCTGCGCCCGTCAGAATTAGAAAATTGCCATCCAGTAAAAAAAACCCCAACCAGACGATTGCATTAGATTTTTTTTTGTTAGTATGACAGATCTTACATTTAATTATTTGTCTTTGAGTGACATATTGTCTATCAGTTGTTGCATCATTTTTAAATCATAAATCGCCATCAACATCTTACGAAAATGGTAACTTTTGCATATTTCTTTTATTTAGTTTTACCTCTATCTATCATTGTGTTCCCTGTATTTGCGCATCCCCTCTCTTTGCGCATACACATTCAACCTCTTGTGAGAGTCCCTCATGATCGGCACGCACACATTGATACACGTGTCAATCTATGCTTGCTCATGCAAGACTTTCTCCACTTGAAATTGTGAAACTACTTGTCAATATAGGTTTAAAGCAGTGGTTTCTGACACTGCCATATTATTTCAAAATTTTGACATCTATGACAATAATTGTTCATAGAAACATAAAATATTATGGCTTGTACCTATATTTGATGATTAAATTATTTCAGATGACATTTTCTTCCACTTTAAGAATAACACGGACGTTTTTACCCAGTCAGGGTCACCATTTGTCAAACCAATCTTTCAAATATAACACATATGTTACCATTGGTTAATCTTCAGCAACAATGCGTTTATGTAAAACATATGTTAAAGATGTGGTAGCATATGCTGCAAAACAAATACTTTTTGCCTGTGCGCAAAAAGTGGGTAGTGGGTATGCCATTGGATTCAGTAGCTTCTTCTTTTGGGCTGTAGTTTACGCAGACCGACAATTAAAAAGTCAAGTTGCATACAGGTGAATAAGAACCCATGCTAGTTTCTTATATTTATTCAACAATTACAATTTTTGCTCAGAGTATTTGATGGGAAGCGATAATCCAAACATGCGCAATATGTGGGTATCATAGGATATATCTTAATTCGCGTTACTGAGCCAAAGATGATCTATGTCAAGATGCGAATGACTTGAGCGCTTTGCGACGCTTTTGAAAAACGGCACCATCTCGCGAGGTGTATGATGATAACAGCCGCCGTCGAAAACAGCCGCCGGTAGATCAATAACAGCCGCCAGATTATATCCCGCCCTATTCCTATAGACGTGTTTCACCTACTAGTATTACCTGCTATGCATGTCTCACTATATTGTTAATCATTTAATACTCAAGTTAAAGGTCAATTAGAAGACAAAAAAAAGAGGTTATTTTTGAAAATTTATCTTTAGAAATGACTGGCTTAGTTGATCGAGACACCCAGTCCAGTGATAAAATTTCATTGAACAAATTTAGATCAATACTGGT
This sequence comes from Chaetoderma sp. LZ-2023a, assembly GCA_034401795.1. Lineage (NCBI taxonomy): Eukaryota > Metazoa > Mollusca > Caudofoveata > Chaetodermatida > Chaetodermatidae > Chaetoderma > Chaetoderma sp. LZ-2023a. Next base: position 110,559,051 of record CM067367.1, read on the forward strand.
TTTTAATGTAACTTCCTATTTCTAACTTATTGTTCCTATTCTTTTTCAGATGACTAAGAGACGGTGGCATTGCTAAAGATCGAACCCTATTTCTGTAATTTAATTTCTGTAATCTGGATGTTTGAAATCAAAAATACGTTTGAAATGTATGAATAGATTCAATAAAATCTGCTTGGTAATTTTGTATACTATCATGATTCGGATTCATTTTTATATGCGGAAATGAGCAAAATTGACTGCTGTTTGTGTGAATAAAAATAATTTTGAATGTAAGTGTAAATTTAAGACATACAAATATTTGATTAAAAGTTAAATAGACATATTAAGAAAAATGTGAATCTACAATGTTTGAAAAAGAACTATTAAAGAATTGAATCGATTTCGTCAAAAAGGATAGATTTGGAATGTACGCGATTGTACTGTACGGAATTTAATATGAAGAAAATAAATTTGAAAAACTTGAAAGAGAATTTGACTCTTACAAGGCTGCGTCTGTTTGGCTTGAAAGACTAATACATAATACAGACTGATCAGCAATCGAAGGCCAGTGGACATCCAGCAAGTGCACATGCGTTTCTATTTGCTGAAGACATTTCTGATAGCTGATTGTCTAGAGAAATGTTCATTGTATTTGTCGAGGATATTCAGCCCATTGTAATGGTTTCCTGCAATTAAGTCTCCTAGCTTAGTTGATACAATGCTGTGGGTGCTAACAATTAAATAATCCCCGTTGTTTTTTTTACGCCAAAAATTTTAATTTTGAAACCTTTCTCCCAATGAATGCCTGTAACATTTAACGCACACATTGCGGTGGTTCAAACTGAATAACCATTGTTGTTGGTGGTTGTAAAAGACCCCTTCTCCTTCGATCAATACTCACCATTCTGTTACTTCTGATATACAGCTGGCCCTGACAGCTGGCTCTAGGACTATAGACTTAGAAAGCTTTACCGACTCCTTGGAACCGGGTACTCGGCTGCCGAGTACCCGTTTACCATAGAGCTCATTCTTGTTTGCATAGCAACAAGAGGAATACATGCGTTTGCAGTTGGAAAGATCTTGAGAAATTAAATCTAAGTCTTTTTGTCTGTGATTATTGTGATAGCTAGTGCGTTTCTACAAGGATATTTGGATTAATATGGATACCGCCGAGGATAACTAGGTTGTATATTTCCTTATTATTCCATAGTTAAAAGACTTAGGTCTCTAAAATGTTGTGTGTGTCACATGTTCCAATTTCTAACCCCTAAGAAGATGGGACGTGTGTTAACAACGAAATATGCCAGATGATCGCCTTCTTTAAACCCAACAGGCGATCGGCAGATATGAAAATAGGTGTTTGCTACAGTATTTTTAACACGAATATCGGCTGACGTCGTCACACCCGTGTTGCTCAGATGTTTATGTGAAGATAATTTTTCATTAATTCGCGAATCTTATTCTAGGTGCTGCGTACTAAAATGTTACCAGAAAACTTTGGAATTTTCAAGTTTTGTGTGTTATCACGATCTGTTTGCAATGATCGGTGATTTCAAAATTCTTGATTAAGATGTGTGGTCTGCAGTTTTACCGTGTGCTACAGCAGTTTGTTACATTTTGTTGTTTCTTCACATATCGTTTTGGCTTTCGTTAGGAATATAATTTATATTTATTGGTAACTATATCCCGAATACTATGCGATATGATTCCTGGTTCCATGATACATCCTTGAGGATCAGTTTATGGGTGTATTAATGCCCGCTTCGTTCTTGTCGTCATAATCAATGCGATCTTTGCTGTAACGTTGCGGGGTTGGGTGCGGGAGGGTTACAGTTAATTTATGGTCAATATATTTGAAAATTAATTGTCTGCCTTCCATATTTGTCTCGTTCCGCTTGCTTATTGTAGGTTTGTGCTTATTTATAGGCCAATCCAGCCCCGCCATCATGTGACGAGTGCCACAAGTTCGTCCGGGTCCTGTTTAAGGACCATGTCTGCTTTCGGTGTACGTTATGTAACCTTGACAATAGGTGTAGTATATGTGCAGTGTGGTCCGTTGATATGATGATGAAGTTCCTTGCCCAGAAGGACTTGGCTGGGTCTGACGCGGGGTCAGGCGGACCAAAATTAAATCGTGGAGCGTCAGTTTCGGCCCTTGGGTGCGCTCCACGTCTTCAGCTGGAGGTGGTGGAGATGGCACCGCCGGCGTGGTTTGGTCCGGCTATGCAGGGCTTTCTGCATAGCGTTCTGCCCATGCTGGTGTCGTCCCTGCTGCCGAAAGTTGTTGGGCAGTCTCTCCCCATGCTTGGTTCGGACCCTGTCCTTGGACGGGGTTCTGGACTGGTCGCCGAGGGAGCCGTCTCGTACGGCCCCCTGGCAGTCCCGTCGGGCTCCGGCCTGATGGGTTCTGTCTCTCTGCGACCACCTCCGGTTGGTCCAGTAGCGGTGGCCGGTCCATCAGGCATGGGAGCCGTCCGCCAGGACGGCTCCACGGTTTCCTCGTCTAGTGATGACTCTTCGGGGTCTGAAGATGAGGACGCCGAGGAGGAGAGGTTGCTGCGGCCTGTGATGCCACGGGTGGAGAATATGGAGGTCAATTCCTTCCTGGACGGAACCGTCCTCCATCTGTCTGACTTGGCGCAAGCCAGGGCAGCGGCTCCGCCCGTGGTTGAGGCCAATCTGGTACCAGGCACCGGTCCCGTGATGGTTGGTTTGACTCCAACCGACACGGTGACGGGTGTGCTGGGCCAGGCATGGTACTCGCCTGGTCCGGCGGTCAGACATGGGGTGCCGTTGGGGTTTTCCGTGCGGGCCTACTCCATGGACTGGTGTGTTCCATGGGGTGGCGGCGGAACCGTATGGTACCGGAGTTCCTGGCGTGTCAGCCGCTGCTCCTAGCCGGGAGGCCGTTGCTGGTAGGTCCGTGAACATGTCAACGGGTGACGTGTTCATGGGTGTGTCCTCCTCGGAAATAGACTGGTCTGAGGCTCTGGCTTGGCTAGCCAGGGTAGACCCGTCTGTGGTTTCGACCACGGCCGAGGAGGATGTGCCCCGTCCATCGGTGGCATCGATTAGGACGGGGATCTTGCCCGCAGCCTGGATCCAGTCCGTTGGACTGGATCCACTGTTTATTCAGTTGCTAGAGGCTATTTATAGTAAGCAACTCATGACCAAGGGCCAGCTCCCTGTGGCCTCCAGGGAGGTGCGGGCGAGGTGTCGTATTCCACGGGGGGAATACGACAGGTATGGTATTGTATCGTCGGTTACCGAGGATGACCGATGGGTTCTGGGTGTCCAGAGTGCTGGAGCGGGTGGCCCCGCCCCCGCACTGGTGGACAAATCCCAGGGACACCACGAGGAAGTTCTGTCCCTTTGCGATGAGGGTGTGAGGGCAGCCATGAGTGCTGTCAACCATTCTTATCGCCTTCTTCAGTCGGTGTGGGCTGAAGCGGGGCAAGCCACCCTGTGCCACCTGTGGCGCTTTCGTGCACCAATGACGGCCTGGTGCTGTCTGTGGACGCACTGGCAAGGGTGCAGGCGCGTGTTACGAAGTCCAGGAGGCAAATGGTTCTTGACCATATGCGTCCGGCTACGGCCGTCAGGGAGCGTCTTCTTGGGACGCCCCTGACAGGTCCTAGCATCTTCGGTGGCCAGGCGCGGGCCATCTTAGAGGACACGGCTTGCATTGCGCAGAATCGGTTGGCGGTGAACCTACAGCTAGAGCTGGTGCGGGCAATCTTCTAAGAAGCAGAAGAAGCATAAAGGCAAGGCGAAAGCTAAGTCTAGTGCTGCTTCGTCTGGCTTTTCTCAGCCGCCACCGGCGAAGAAAGCCAGGAAGGTTGTGGAGGCCCCTACCCTCCCCAGTGTTGCTCCTGATCACCCTAGAGGCGGGAAGGGCAAGGGGAAGGGTAAGTCCTCAAAGGGCGGAAAGAAGGGAGCGGATCGTACCTGAGGGTACGAGAACTCCCTTCTTATCCGCCTGGACCGCACCTGTGCGACAGGAACAGCGGTGCCAGTTAGACCCGCCGAGCCAAGACCGAAATGGTTCTCTCTCTCTCTCTCATTAAGAGAGGGGGGAGCGGACCGCGAGCCGGACAACCCCGTTAGGCGTTGAGGCATCTATAGTGGGTGGAAGGCTCATGCGTTTCGTCGAGGCTTGGCGAGGTGTGACGTCAGACAGTCTGGTCCTGGGATGGTTATCCCAGGGTTACATGCCGGAGTGGTGGGACTTTCCACCACAAAATCTGTCTTTGGCACCTGTCTGGACACCCGTACCAAGGGAGCCAGACAAGTTAGAAGCCGTTCAAAAGGAAGTGTCGGGTTTGCTTCTGAAGGGAGCAATAAAACCAGCAAACCGGAACACTCCAGGCTTCTATTCAAACATGTTCCTTGTCCCCAAGAGCACAGGGGGATGGAGACCCATACTCAATCTCAGGCCATTAAATTGGTTTATCCATACGCCTCGGTTCCAGATGGAAACGCCGAGGTCGGTAATGGCAAGATTGAGGAAGGGAATGTGGTGTGTATCGATCGATCTGAAAGATGCATATTTCCACATTCCGATGAATCGGAGTTGGCACAGGTTTCTGAGATTTGCGTTTCAGAATCAAGTATGGGAGTTTACAGTTCTCCCGTTTGGCCTGTCGACAGCTCCGAGGGTTTTCACAAGAGTGGTCCTTGCGGTGACAGCGTTTCTCAGAAAAGAGAATGTGGCGCTACACACCTACATAGACGACTGGCTGCTCAAGGCAGACTCGGCAGCCAGGTTGAACGTGGATACTGCTCTGACTCTGAAGTTACTTTCAGATCTAGGCTGGATAGTCAACGAGGAGAAATCCGAGTTGACGCCCACTCAACATTTCGTTTATTTGGGGATGCGATTCGACCTCGAGGAGGGCAGGGTTTACCCGTCAGAGCCCAGAGTGGTGTCTCTGTTAGCCATCCTCAGGAGTTTTCGAGTGGGAAACCACATTCAGGCGAGGCGGTTCCTTCAGATGCTGGGCATGATGGTCTCCATGGAGCAGGTTATCCCGTACGCTGCTCTAATGCGAAGGCCTATCCAGTTGTATCTGATGTCTCTGTGGAAACAGAGAACAGAACCCCTGTCAAAACTGGTGCCAGTTGTGGAGCCGATAATATCGCATCTTCTATTGTGGAAACAGCGTCAGAATCTCCTATTAGGGGTTTCGCTGCACCTACCCCACCCCCAGCTGTCCGTCTACACGGATGCATCGCTGGAGGGGTGGGGTGCCTGCCTGGGAGATCACCAGGTCTCGGGCACATGGACTCTCCCGGAGAGTCAGCTGCATATCAATCTGTTGGAAATGATGGCAGTGGAACTGGCGTTGGAAGAGTTCCTTCCGATGATCAGGGGCAAGGTGATATTGATACGGTCGGACAATTCGACAGTAGTATCATATATAAATCGCCAAGGCGGGACAAGGTCGCCCACTCTGTGCATCAGGGTGTGGCACTTGATTCAATGGTGCAGGAATTACTCGGTTGTTTTGAAAGCAGCTCATATTCCTGGCCGATTGAACATTCTGGCGGATGCTTTGTCTCGCAGACAGAGAATCTTGCCAACAGAATGGTCCCTCAACCCTCCGGTTCTGCGACGGATCTTCGAGCATTGGGGCAAACCCAACGTGGACTTGTTTGCCACAAAGGAAAATGCTCAAATCATGACATATGTCTCGCCGATTCCAGATCCAAATGCCGTCGATACAGATGCTCTGGCGATAAGCTGGAGAGGGATGCACGCTTACGCGTACCCACCCACCATTCTTCTACCGAAGGTATTGGTGAAGGTCAGGGAGGAGCCGTGTCTGGTCCTGCTAATAGCGCCGTATTGGCCGAGCAGGGCGTGGTTCACGGATCTTCTAGATCTGCTGGTGGAAAATCCTGTGCAGTTGCCCGAGATTCCGAACATAATCTCCCAGGCCAAGGGACGCTTCCTACACGAGCGTCCCGAAATGTTCAAATTGACTGCGTGGATGTTGTCAAACAACGTTCCACGTCGGAAGGCTTTTCTCGACAGGCTGCTGATTTCATCGCGGCTGCGAGGAGGTCAACCTTCAAGTCATATAACAACAAGGTTAACAGATTTGCAGACTGGTGTGAAGAAAAGGGTATTGATACCTTTCAATCCACTATTCAGCAAATAGCAGACTTTCTCTGTGAGCTGTTCTTTGCAGGACTAGCTCCCGTCACAGTTGCTGGATACAAGTCAGCTTTGGCATCAGTTATCCCTTGTCTAGCCAACAGGGATAGTCCAGAGGTGGCCCAGTTAAATGTGATGTTGAAGGGAATGAGCAATCTCCGCCCGAGACAACCGGTAGTCATTCCAGCCTGGAGTCTATCTTTAGTGCTTAATGTACTGGCCAAGCACCCTTTCGAACCGTTGCATTCGGCTAGTCTAAAGCATTTGACTCTAAAGGCGGTCTTTCTATTGGCAGCTTCCTCAGCTAGAAGGCGCAGTGAGATCCATGCGCTTTCGGCAGAGAGGAACCGATTTATTGTTTCTGGAGAAGGTCTGCGTCTTCTGCCAAGAGCGGAGTTTATGTCAAAGAACCAATCTTTGAGATATCCCGGCAAACCGATCACTATACCGAAGTTAACTAGGTTTGATCGTGGTGCCAGTGTCTGGTGCCCGGTCCGTGCTTTGACTAAGTACAAGAAACGGACTGACTCGTTACGGTCGAACGATAGACATCTGTGGATCTGCCATAAAAAGCCTTATGGCGCCGCATCCATGGATACTATCTCTCGTTGGGTGGTTGAATGCATTCAGACTACTCACGAGATGGCGACTGGGCACCAGGTGCAGGGCGTAAGGGCACACAATGTTAGAGGAATAGCCGCCTCGACCGCCCTTTACAATGGTGTTCCGTTAGAGGACATCATGGCCGTTGCACAATGGCACTGTGAGTCCTCTTTTACGGATTACTATATGAGGGATGTGTCAGACTCAGCCAATCCACTCGCTTTAGCTGTTTTGAAACGATAGTTAGTGACCACACTGCTTTTCCCCTTTTTTCACTTTGGTAAGAAAAGAACCTAAAGCAGGCATGGTCAAGCGAGAGGATGTCAACCAGATTGTGTCACTGATGGCCGAACCGGTGAATGGTTGGAGGCGGTACGTCTGAAGTCCTGTTATCATAAGGTAATTCAATAAGTGAGAGTTTTTTGTATTATGTATATGTATCATGTTCATTCATCTTATATATTCATGCTCATTCCCAGGCTAATACAGGCAATATGCAGGGAGTAGTTAACCCTCTTGGCATATTGGTGTTTTCAGGCGAGATACATGTTCGTTAGTTCTCTCCCTTTTCTTAGGAGGAAAAAGGGGGGGGGGGCTGTGACGCGAATGTGATTCGGTTCCGTGAACTTGACGGTCCTTTTAGGTCTCCGTTAGTCAAGTTTGAAGTCTAAAATCTTTCTCCAACGGGCAAAATTAGCATGTATGGCTTGCCCCTTCCCACCAGGTTACTGATCAAATCTGGTGTATATCAGAAGTAACAGAATGGTGAGTATTGATCGAAGGAGAATGCAGGAAATGTCAATTTCCCTTTCTCCGAGATCTAACAATACTCACCATTCTGTTACGGACCCAGCCTCCCAGCCCCACGGAGGCAAGCCATAGTTTTCTCTTGTTTGGCGGCTATGCAAACGATATGAGCTCTATGGTAAACGGGTACTCGGCAGTTGGGAGCCGAGTACCCGGTTCCCAGGAGTCGGTAAAGCTTTCTAAGTCTATAATCCTAGAGCCGCTGTCAAGGCCAGCTGTATATCAGAAGTAACAGAATGGTGAGTATTGTTAGATCTCGGAGAAAGGGAAATTGACATTTCCTGCAATCTAAGGCGAACCACTTGAAGTTTCCTGATGGTGGTTAAAAACATGTGAGATAGCACCTGGTGGTTCTAAAAATAAATCTGTTTATCTGAGGAGGACCACTTAAGTTAATGCGAGGTAGCGGCAACTTTCACTAAGAGATATGATGTATGATGATGGTGGTTCTTAACCCATTCATTGATGAATTCCCCATATCACATTTTCTATTCCGTCATACAGAAAAACGGTTGCATAATTAGAAATTAATTTGACTGGAAGCTGTTGCTGCCTTAGGCAGAATATATTTTATCCCGTAAAGAATTTACTTTTCCATGGAGTTGTCAGTGAAAGGGGTAAGTGGACCACTCGCGTTGTGGTTCTTTAAAATGTTCATACAGTTTCCTATTCACGTCACTGTCTGGGAAGCCCAAATCTAAATAAATCTAATGTATGATGATGGTGGATCTTAAGTATTGGCGGTTAATTAGCTAACTGTATAAGGCCAGCTACCTAATGGTGGACAACTAAAACACGTTTACGTGAGGCAGCAACATGATTCTACGACATATGACGAATTCTGGCAGTTCTTTAATTTAGTGGAACACGTGAGTGATTGTTGATTTTCAAAAAACATTTCTATGCGACTTTCAATAAGAATTAGCATACGCAACGCAAAGGTTCCTACTATTAATATAATTTGTTGAAAATCCACCCCTCTCTCTCTCTCTCTCCAACTAGAAACCGCAGTCATTTCAATGTATCAATAATAAGGGAGATTACTCCCGACAGGTTTAGTGACAATTGAAATAAACCATCCAGATTTATCTCCCTTATTATTGTTACATCAGACACGCGGGGCTTCTAGTATATTAATTTTCAAGGTTTTTTTCTCTCCAGCCCGTCATGTAATAATATGTTTTTAGTTTCAAAATAATACCTGTTTACTTTCTTTCCACCCCACATTTGTTCCCTAAGCAGCAAAAGTGGATAATGAAGTAGCTGATGCCGTTGTAGATGATGATGCAGTCTAGTTGAACATCACATAGGAGATTTATGGTAGTATAAATTATATATGTACAACTTATTATATGGGGGCGTAGTTACAGCTGCTGCCACCACCACCACCAGTGATGACAACCATGTTATATGATTATTGATGAGGCCAGTGTCTTGTATGATTCTTGAAACCGCCTCACCTGATCTGTCCAAAGCATCTGTAGCGGAATATGCTGATGACTAGACATCGTCAGACAATTGATTTGTCACAACAACCATTTTCAGGGCCAACATATGTGAGATACCAGACAACATCGTCAGACATTAAATATATGCTGCACATGTTACTAATTATCAATAGCGCATGCTCATATACTAGTTGAAGAAGAAAGGTACTTTCTGATGAATTTTCAATAAAGTTTGATTGATTGAAATAAAATACAAACTAACGTGTAACACACAAATGCATAACAATCAGTAAAAACAATGCATAATTATAGTCTTAGATGATAAAATAACTAGACACGAGATACTACACGCAGCGGCGGCTGTTATCGCTATACCGGCAGCTGTTTTGGGTCTACTGGCGGCTGTTTTCGACCCCGGCTGTTATCGACTGTATTCTCTCACGACTATGACGTGACTTAGTCGTTGTTCCCAAGCTCCTATTCCTTCCCACTTTATGTCATATGGATGCTTTTTGATGTCTTTGCGGACTAAAATAACCAATTTTTGTAGGCCATCAAAACAGATGACAGAAAGGGTTAATGGAGACCAGGGCTTCCACTAATTTCTAAACACAGGAAGTCCGGCGGACTTCCTGGCTAATGCTATTGGGAGTCCAAGCAAGAAACATGGAAGTCTAAAATGGTTCAAATACATGTAATTTGGTTAAAAACATTGTTCTTAGAGATGTCAGGGCAGGACTTCCTTGTTATGATTTTTGGGAGTCCAAACATGAACTTTGGGAGTATAGGACTCCCGGACTTCCACTAGTGGAAGCCCTGATGGGAGTGGTACCCTGCTCTAAATTTTTTGCAATAGTAATTCAATGGGGAACCGGGTACCAGCGAACTATGGTTAACTATTTAGCAACCGACTGGACATAGCAACTACACATGTTCAGTAAACCAGCAAATTGACTATAGTTAGTGAATAGAACGTTACCATAGTCGATGGTTCTCTGTGGTCAGATGCACAAATTCAAAGGGGAAGAGTGAAAATCTTGTGGGTTTTTTTTACTTCTTGAAAGATAAGGAAAGGTTATATGCTACATCACGTCTACAGGCCTATAATTAGGCCTATAACTAACACCAAATAGGGTTGAGTGGGAGTGGGTGTTATGGGGTTGTATGCCTCCAAAAATCAAGAAATTGGCCTACGCAGTGCGGGTGTAATTGGTGTAGACAAGGAGAGATGTATCTGATTGTAAGAAAAAGGGGGTACGCAATCCTTGAACAACCCTATTCTAAGCACTAGAAATGTACGAATGGAGCGGACACATGTGCGTGACCGCCACATGTACCAATTAATTGCACACATACAGTACATATTAAGTACAAAGGATGTACACACAGTGGTGTAACTTAACTTATTCAGATGACTGCCGTCAGGGCAGTCTGGATTTGAAAATCAACTGCCCTAGAAAATGGTCAACTGCCCTGACTCAGTTGTGCTTCAATGATCCTTGGTTAGATGTAAGCCTATTGGTCAAAATAAGTCATGGAAATGTCCTCGTGTTGAATGATTATTAAAAGAATACAAGAATGATGTTATTCAAAATTTACAACTGGATTGTTGGCTCGGTAAGCGAGCTAGTCAATTTAATATTAAATTTCAAAAATATTTTCTTGGTCTCCAATAGTCCAATGTAATGCTTCATCATAATTGTCAGCATCACATTCTAGCTGTGGACTGTTACCGACTGGAAATTACAAATACCATTCAGAACATGAAAACTGATCCAAGCTTGGAACACACTGTCAAAACGTTGACAAATACTTAGCACAGTTAATTTGCGGTAATCATTAGCGTAATATAACAGTAGTACTTAAGCATTTTCAAACTCTCTAGTGAGTGCATTCTGTGATCGGACCAGTTTTCATGTTTTAGATGGTATTTGTAATTTCTAGCTGGCAACACGGTGTGCAACAGTATGGTCATTGGTCATGGTACACAGGATCACCGATCATTTAGCTATTAGGAATCCTTCACAACTCTGTACATTAAAATGTAGACATATCAAGAAGTTATTGGTTTGTTTGGTGTCTATCAAGTCCCTGATTACAGGTTCTATTCACACCATATCTAGGCTGATTTTACTTCAGTCTATTATTGGTAACTTCCCCCAGTATTTACACTAGTACCCACTTATACTCCTGAGTGGAGAAAGACAAGGAGCGATGGTTGTCCCTGTTTCCAAGGACGCCAAGGTAGTGCACAGCTCATGCACGAACAGAGTTCTCTGGTTAAATAGCCCTGATGTGTCAAGACGCCGCCTTATAGAGATATTCTGATAAAATCATTTATTTATATATTTTCATTTTATCTGTACCACAATCGTGTGAGTATTTACGACTGTGCATGTTAGAACAACAGCAGAAGCCTGTGTACATTAGGAACAGGCACGACACAGTCAGATACGGTTAGGCTCTGACTACGTGACATATGTTACCCATTTTTAGCGTGTTGCTGTAATAGCTTAAAACGGAAAGATATGCATGAGCATCTGTAGCTGTTCTTCGAAAATAATACGTTTGCTATGCCTATGGCTGGTGTTATCTTGTCAGCGATTGGCCGAATTAAGATTTTAATTGAGAATAACATTGACAACAGTCAATCAGACGTCGTATCAAACTATCATAATATGCATGATGTCTGACACTCGGAATGAGTTAAAGCATTGTAGTATTGTTGTAATTTAGAAATTTTTAATTTTTTATTGCTATCCCTAGGGGGCGGCCCAGGATCAAAAGGTTAAATCACATGTAACGCAAATTCTCTGAAACCGTTAGACGGAACTCAACCAAATTTGATATGTGAGTTACCCATATGGTTGCGGAGTGCAAGAGGCCATTTACATTAGGCTCTGCACTAAGAGTGTGTGGTAGTGGTCAAAAGGTCAAATTTTAACCTGCAGAAATTGATTATAACACATCTCCTCGGAAACCATTGAACAGAAATCGACCAAATTTGGTAGGTGAGTTACCCATATCAATGTGGAGTACATGAGCACATTTACATTTGTCATGCTCCTATGGGTGGGTGGGGGGAGGGGGTCAAAAGGTAAAAAAATGTATTGCAAGGCAACTCCTCCGAAACCATTGGACAGAATATAACAATATTTGGTACGTGAGCTACCCATATCAATATGGAGTTGATGAGCACATTTACATTTGGCCCTGACCGCTTTGGGTAGGGGATGGGGGTCAAAAGGTCATGAAATTAATTGTAATGCAACTCCTCCGAAACTGTTTGACAGAATACAACCAAATTTGGTACAGTATGTAAGTTATGCCTATCAATGTGGAGTGGATGAGCACATTTAGATTTGGGTCCGCCCCCAGGGCTTAGGGGATGGGTCAAAAGGTCATGAAACTGATTGTAATGCAACTCCTGACACTGTTGAATGAAATTCAACCACATTTGGTATGTGAGTTACCCATATCAATGTGGAGTGGATGAACACATTTACATTTGGCCCCGCCCCAGGGGTGAGTGGGGGATGGGGTCAAAAGGTCAAAAAATTTATTGTAATACAACTCCTTCGAAACCATTGGACAGAATACGGTACAACAAAATTTGGTATGTGAATTACCCATCAATGTGGAGTGGATGAGCACATTTACATTTGGACCTGCCCCCAGGGGGTCGGGGATGGGGTGGGGGTGGGGGTTCAAAAGGTCAAGAAATTAATTGTAATGGTTCTCCTCCGAAACTGTTTGACGAAATACAACCAAATTTGGTATGTAAGTTACCCATATCAATGTGGAGTGGACCAGCGCATTTACATTTGGCCCCACCCCAAGGGGTCAAAGGATCATGAATTTGATGGTAATGCAACTTCTCTGACACGGTTGGATGAAATTCAACCAAATTTGGTATGTGAGTTACCCATATAATTGTGGAGTGCAAAAGGACATTTACATTTGGCTTCTCCCCCGGGGGTGGGTTGTTGGGGGTGGGGGGGGAGCTGGTCAAAAGTTCAAAGCTGTGAATGCGCGGATTTGCGATGACCCGTCATCAACCGATCAATATAGTAAATTATATATGGTATGGGGATATGTGGTAGTAGGATGGATGGATGAAAATTCAAAGGCCTGTGATACAACCTTGCTTTAAATGAGTTGAGTGACGGATCTGTCACTACTGACTCTGGTAGAGTGTTTCCGTGGGTAGTCATTCTACTACTGGTGTACTGGAAAAACAATTCCTGGTATCTGTGTTGAAAGGTTGTATCTGCACTTTGAAAATGTGTCCTCTTGTTCTGTCACACTTTTTGAGGGGTAGAAAGGCTTCATAGTATACGTTATACTCATTGTGTAGCTGTTTGTACACTTGTATTAGGTCGTCACGTAAATGTCTATACACTAGGCTCAGCAGTTTGAGTGATTTGAGGCGCTCTTGGTATGGCATTTGTTGGAGTCCTGGAACAAATTTTGTGGCTCGACGCTGAAGATTTTCCAGTAGTTGGATGTCTTTCTTATAGAAAGGGAACCAGGCGATGTTGCCATATTCAGGGGCGGATCTAGAACTGAAAACCGATTACTGCATATTGATAAGAAGTATAAACTGGGGGTGGGTCTGGGAGGTTCCCCCACCTCCTCTCAGATGGACGAGGGTGATCAGTGGTCATGTCATTGCCTAATTTTCTGTCTCATGCTGTGAACTTGTGCTCTTTACTGCCTAACTGTTGATTTGTTTAGATGGCGTATAGGCTGGGTCCCTGTTAAAGGATAACTAATCCCATCTCTTGATAGCTATTCAGGTGATCTAACATGCCAGCCATAAACTATCCAGGTAATTTTAAGCTTTTTATCACGCCGCTAAGGAAAGATATTCAGGATTTAGTAGTTAAATGTTGGTACATTTCTACACCCTATGATGGCTGTCATGATTTACTTTTCAACTAATCAGAAAAATCATAGTGTGTCTGCATCGGTATATACGCTCAGTCATAGAGGCGCCAGCTATTGTTTGGCAATGTGGTATAAAAGCAATCCTACAGGTATGCTGTTGAATATTTTGAAACCAATTTGATTAGAAATTGTTGCTGCCATAGGCAGCAACAACTTCCAGTCAAATTAGTTTCAAAATTAATGGGATAAGCATTACATAATAAGGAATTTGATGCATTGGAGCTTACATGACATCACGCACAATAGCTTGAGGAGACAAAATGGTCTCGGTCACTGTTCAACATTTTTGCGGTACTACAAAGAAAATAATTGTGATACAGAAACGGGAATGTGACAGGATATGAATGATATGGAATCTATAAACCATATTTTATCGGTGCAATACAACATCTGAGATGAGATTAGCATTGCTTTAAACAGGTCCTAATCATGTCTGCCTAACTGTGTGTATTATGTTCTATTTAGTGACTCGGGTGATACTGTGACGAGTGATTGACAGTGTGCTTAGACAATCAGTCTGGATGGTCGGATATAATGGCTGCTTCTGCTGCTAGTAACAGACTGTTCACACAGAGACTGAAGAGAATAGTCAAGTACGTCTAACTCTATTGTGCCATATACATGGGAGAGGTTTGCCTAATAGACCTTTCCACTTTATCAACCCATCCTATGATGTCATAATCAACTACGCTACATGTAAAATGACATCATAATAGGCAGCAATAGCACGAAGTCAAATTAGTTACAAAATATTCAACAGCTTACCTGTAAAGTTTTCAGGAAATTGATAGTTAGGGCATTCGGGGATCGATCAATCCCAACATGGGGAAGTGTGGGTGGAGCTTAGATAGAGATGGGCGGGGCATAGTTAAAACTGGAAAGGTCCATTGACACCTATCCATCATGTTAGCAATATTCTGCATGTAGAGGATGTCGAGTGAGTTCATCTTTTAACCTATATTCCTCAAATTTGGTCAAGAAAATTAAAATTTTCCAATAAAAATGTACAAAAAAATGCATGCCAGTAAAAAATAATTTTTGAAAATTCACCAATGGAAGGACTGGCTTGGTTATCGAGCCATTTATTCCAATGGTAAATTTCTTAAAATAGTCTTCTCTTGGCCTGCAAATGGATATATTCCAAGGACTGAAGAGGTCGTTTTTGGCCATGTTTAATATTAAACGCTTAATATCAAAATTAACAACAGTGTTTAGTAAATTTCATTGTTAGCGAGTTTAAGTAGTCAGTTCGAAATGATATATTTTCGAAAAAAACATAACAATTTTCATATTGAATACAAACAAATTTAAGATAATATTGATCATATTTTTAACCAGTCATACATGTCATATAAACCATTATCGGTATTTCTCTGAACGATTTGTAGACAACCTAATACTTTTTCCTGGTCACAAGAGAAAGGAATCACTTTTACCTATTGCATCATAACATCTCATGATGCGCAACATCGTTATATTACACTGGCATGACTGGTGGCTAATACCCCTAATTTGTGTTTGATGGATATATTTCAGGACCATCGATTAAGGATATGACTCATCTAAGACGGACAAAAGGTGCAGTGGGGCCAAAAGTTATTTTCTCAAGTAACATGACACTCAAGTCAAAGAAGGATCATTTCCTGACAAATTCAGCCAATAAACAAAACTTCATTGATATGTTGTCCAAAAAACTCCAAGAAAATAATGTTAAAACTTTGAATGCTGTCGATGATGCAGATGTTCTGATTGCATTGACGGGGGTTGAGTGTGCCAAATCAGGCATAACTCACGTTATTGGGGAAGACACAGACATATTAGTGTTGTGCCATTTCGCTGATCCTGGTCTCCACAAACTTATCTACAGATCGGATAAGCCAGGGAAGCCAGACAGGGTTGGAAAATGCATCATTTGGGACATCAATTTTCTGCGAGCTGAAATTGGCGATGATGTTGCTCGATACCTACCTTTAATTCATGCAATAGGTGGATGTGACATAACATCACGTTTATTTGGCATAGGCAAAGGTGTTCCTCTTAGAAAGATGCAGTCCAATTCTTCATTCATGAATCATGCAAAGGAATTTTGCCACACATCTACTAAGGTCGGAATTCAGGTGTCTGGTGAAAAGCTATTGGTATGTATGTATGGTGGTAGTGAAACTGATACATTGGACGCATTGAGACTTCGAAAATTTCGAGAAAAAGTGGTTAAGAGTATTTCATCTCTGCAGATTCAAAATCTGCCACCAACGTCTGATGCAGCCAAGTATCATAGTTTTCGCGTTTACTTCCAAGTAAAGTTATGGACGAAGGAGCAAGAGATCTTAAAGCCAGAGGATTTCGGATGGCAGATTCACCAGGGGAAATTTATTCCCAGAACAATGGATAAGCTACCAGCTCCTGATTGCATTCTGAAAGTTATTCGATGCCAGTGCCGAGGAGAATGTGCGACATTGCGATGCAGCTGCAGAAAGCATAGCCTACGTTGTACATATGCATGTGGTGAATGCAAGGGTACCAACTGCAGCAACATTCCAAGTTGTCAAGCTGTAGATCTTGCAGAATTTGATGACATAGACGTTGGTCTTGTGTAAAGATAATATGAGTATGTTGGACCTTGCCGTCCATTGAGAAAATGACGGATGTAACTGTTTGTATATAATAAACCATTACTAAATTCGTCATACTGATTCAACAAATCATAAAACTTGGATTAAATTTACTTGAATATTGGAAGATTGATAATTGACGTCATGATGACGTCATCAAGAGACGTAGTAACGGATCTACTGTTAGCGGGATGTCATATAGCGATCATATCACGAAATAACAGTTCTTTGCTATCACTTTTATTTATGTAGTTAAGACATTTTATGGGTCTCCAGTCAAAGATACGTAAGATATTCAGCTTAATAATTGGTTTTAAGTGGTCCTATTAAATTCTGTGAAATAGTCCTTTACCGGGATAGAATTTTTAGGAATTTTTTATTTTCTGGTAGGTGAGGGCCAGTGGCATTACATAAAACCAAAAAAGCTTCTGTTGCAATTTGTTCTAGGTATATCCCTATATTGACTGGACTAAATACAAACCAGATGTAGAGAATAGAGGTTTATTTATATGATAATGTGTAATACGGGCCATGGCATGATTGATAGATACAGGGTTTGTGGAAATCCTGGAAAGTCATGGGATTTGAAAATTTTAATTCCAGGCCTTGAAAGTCATGGAAAATCAGTGTTTTAATTTTGGATCTATGTCATGAATAGTCATGGAATTTCAAACACAGAAAGGTGTACAAACCCTGTAGATAGATTACCAATCGTGTTACATGGAAGTGAATATCATGCTATACCCTTAATGGTCAAGATAGTTCAGGAACATTTAATATTTAGTGAATCTCCATTTGCCTGCAAAGAGAAAACTATTTCTCAAAATTTACCACTGAAATGACTGGATACGTTATCGAGCCAGTCATTCCAGTGGTAAATTCTCCAAAATTTTCTTATTTCCTGTGAATCGACATTTCTCCAGACCATTGTAGTGGGCAGTTTTGACTGCCATGACAAATAATAAAGTCTTAAATTTATATTAATACTAGAATGTGTAGTCAGCGGTGCACCATCGAGAATCCCCATACTTTCACCAGGTTTGATGATCTTCACCGCACACCACACCACACCATGTGTGGAGCCTAATGTAAACGTCGTCTCGGAATCTACAATCATATGGCTAATTCCTGTACCAAATCTGTTTGAATTTCACTAACTTTAACCCTTTAACACTCATATCAGCCAAAAACGGCTTCTGAAGTGGTTTTGAGAAATGTCCATTTTCAGACCAAGACATTACTTTTTTTTAAATTTACCACTGGAATGACTGGCTCGATAACCGAGCCAGTCATTCCAGTGGTAAATTTTCAAAAATAGTCTTCTTGGTTTGCAAATGGGCATATTTTATGAGAAAATTAATTTTTTTAAAACAAATTCGAGGGTTAAAGGGTTAATGTTCTGTGCCCCACCCCCCCCCCCACCCACGGGCGAAGCTTATTTTCTCATCTAGTAACCCGCAATGATATGGATAATCATGTGAATAACTCACATGTAACAAATTTTGCTGAATTCCACCAAACAGTTTCTGAGGAGATATCCAGACAGATGGATGGAGGTGGTTGAAATATCCCTGCCGTCTTTTCAAAACATGTGGGGATAATCATAGCTGATAGCCTGTGATGGCTTACATGAGTGTGAAAGAACACTGGGTAGGTGTGTATGTGTTTCCTGAATATAAAATCTAGTTTACACTATGTATTCTATTTGACAGGGCATATCCATCCTTGAATTTGATGATGAAGGTTGACAATGGTTGTCGTCAAGCTAGCATCGTGCTTCCTGGTCTGCGCTATGATGATATTGATTATTCGGGTAAGAATATTGATGCTTTTCGGGAATTTGTGTCAGAAATTGTTGATCATCATGGCAATAATGATTGTCTCATAAATTGTTTATTTTTGTTTCGCCTGTATACATGTCTGAAAAGAACGTTTTCATCAGTGACCGACACTTTTGCAGGTACCAACTACTTTGTATAAATCACTGCTTGTCAACGCTATTTTACTTACCACTTCACTTTACTATAAATTTGTGAAAATATGGCCTATGATGTATCTAAGCCATGGTCATGATGATTGTGTGGTAGCACATATTTGCTGAGTGTTCAGTATATGTAAGACATCACATCATGTTAGCCAGACATTGCAACTTATGTGTCTGTATAAATTTGGGTAAAATACCAGGTAATGGAATATATATTATTAGCTCACCTGGCCTGAAAGGCCAAGTGAGCTTATGCCGTAGCGACCGTCCGTCGTCCATCCGTCAACTTTTCCTTTAAACGACTTCTCAAGAACCGCTGGGCCGATTTCAATTATATTTGGGAGGTAGCAACCGTCCGTCGTCCATCCGTCAACTTTTCCTTTAAACGACTTCTCAAGAACCATGGGGCCGATTTCAGTTATATTTGGGAGGAAGCATCCTTAGGGCATAGCAATCCAAGTTTGTTCAAATGAAGCCGATCGGCCAATTTGGCCGGCAGCCATCTTGGATTTTGGCCGATTTTTCGAAACATCTTTAAAAATCTCCGAAACCACTTGAGAGATTGAAGCAATCCTCATGAACTATGATCTAGGGCAAGAGCTGAGTTTTTTCACTGGTACTTGATTGGTCAAATGGTTCGGCGGCCATCTTGGTTGACCTAGTTTCAGCGAAAATAACTTCTCCAAAACTTCTGAAGGGATCAGGCGGATTTCAATTAAATTTGGCAGGAAGCATCCGTAGGGAATATGGATCCAAGTATGTTCAAATGAAATCGATCAGCCAATTTGGCCGATGGCCATCTTGGATTTCATCCACTTTTAGGAAACATCTTTCAAAATCTTCTTTTCCGAAACTGCTGGGGGAATTGATTCAAAACTCATGAAACATCATCTAGGGAAAGAGGTAAGCCAAGTTTGTTCAAGAGGACTTGATTGAGCAAATGGTTCATACTAAAGCAATGGGAAATTTAAAATGTCTTCTCGAGAACCACTGGACCGATTTCAAGTACATTTGAAAGGAAGCATTCTTAGGGCATAGAGGTCCATGTTTGTTCAAACAAAGCAGATCGACCAATTTGGTTGGTGGCCATCTTGGATTTTGGTGGAAATATCATCTAGTGCAAGAGCTGCACCAAGTTTGTTCAAGGGAACTTGATTGGTCAAATGGTTTGGCGGCCATTTTGGATAACCTATTTTTTGCCAAAACAACTCAAGAACTACTGAGCAGATTGGGAGATATGATTAGGCACTTAGTGCCATTAAAGTTTTTCAAGGGAAGGAGCTACATCAGAAATATGGCCGCAGTGGACCAATCAAAATGTAGCGTGTTTGGCGGCCATATAGGACTTGCAAAAATGTCCACAAACTCATTTAAAAGACTACTCCTAAACCACCCACCAACAATTTTGACAAAAATGCATAGTGCTCCAGGTGAGCGACAGGCTCTTGGGCGTCTTGTATATAATATGCCTTATATGGAATATATGTGTGCGTGATATGGAACTAGGGTTGGGCGATGTTGGTTTTTAGGAGACGCTAACGATATCTAAGGAAAATACCACGATATCACGACATATCATCTCGGCGATTAGGCTTGAGGTGTATTTTAAAACATGTAATAATTGCCACGAAAACCAACCCTCAGTCCCTTACAAAATCAATTATAGCATGTAGCCATGTACTGTAAATATATGAGCATAGTTAAGGCCCCGCTATATTACGAAAGACTTATAAATATCCTTCTGGTTATTTTGAAAACCTTTCAAATTAAAGTTATTTCTGCCAATGGCAGCAACAAATTTTAGTCAATGTTTTCAAAGTAATCAGCAGGATATTTATAATAGTCTGTAAAAAGATTAAAGCACAATTATAATGGGTACTGAGTTCATTCATTCATTCATTCATTCATTCATTCATTCATTCATTAATTCACTATAATGGTTACCATAATTAGCACCATTCATTCATTCATTCATTCATTCATTCATTCACTATAATGGTTACCATAATTAGCACCATTCATTCATTCATTCATTCATTCATTCATTCATTCACTATAATGGTTACCATAATTAGCACCATTCATTCATTCATTCATTCACTATAATGGTTACCATAATTAGCACCATTCATTCATTCATTCATTCATTCACTATAATGGTTACCATAATTAGCACCATTCATTCATTCATTCATTCATTCATTCACTATAATGGTTACCATAATTATCACTATTCATTCATTCATTCATTCATTCATTCATTCATTCATTCATTCATTCACTATAATGGTTACCATAATTAGCACCATTCATTCATTCATTCATTCATTCATTCACTATAATGGTTACCATAATTAGCACTATTCATTCATTCATTCATTCATTCATTCATTCATTCATTCATTCATTCATTCACTATAATGGTTACCATAATTAGCACCATTCATTCATTCATTCATTCATTCACTATAATGGTTACCATAATTAGCACTATTCATTCATTCATTCATTCATTCATTCATTCATTCATTCATTCATTCATTCGTTCACTATAATGGTTACCATAATTAGCACCATTCATTCATTCATTCATTCATTCATTCATTCACTATAATGGTTACCATAATTAGCACTATTCATTCATTCATTCATTCATTCATTCATTCATTCATTCATTCATTTACTATAATGGTTACCATAATTAGCACCATTCATTCATTCATTCATTCATTCATTCATTCACTATAATGGTTACCATAATTAGCACTATTCATTCATTCATTCATTCATTCATTCATTCATTCATTCATTCATTCATTCATTCACTATAATGGTTACCATAATTAGCACTATTCATTCATTCATTCATTCATTCATTCACTATAATGGTTACCATAATTAGCACTATTCATTCATTCATTCATTCATTCATTCATTCATTCATTCATTCATTCACTATAATGGTTACCATAATTAGCACTATTCATTCATTCATTCATTCATTCATTCATTCATTCATTCATTCATTCACTATAATGGTTACCATAATTAGCACTATTCATTCATTCATTCACTATAATGGTTACCATAATTAGCACCATTCATTCATTCATTCATTCATTCATTCACTATAATGGTTACCATAATTAGCACTATTCATTCATTCATTCATTCATTCATTCATTCATTCATTCATTCACTATAATGGTTACCATAATTAGCACTATTCATTCATTCATTCATTCATTCATTCATTCATTCATTCATTCATTCACTATAATGGTTACCATAATTAGCACTATTCATTCATTCATTCATTCATTCATTCATTCATTCATTCATTCATTCATTCACTATAATGGTTACCATAATTAGCACTATTCATTCATTCATTCATTCATTCATTCATTCATTCACTATAATGGTTACCATAATTAGCACTATTCATTCATTCATTCATGCATTTGTTCGAATTTACCTTTTATTCCTTCCCCTTTAGCCACCCCAAGGCCAGTTAAAACTTGTCCATTTTTTTACATTGGCCTGTTCATAGAGGTCTCCCGCGAAGGCCTAAATATAACACATTTCACCCTAAAGGCTGAAATATGTTCTGTAGTTTATTACATCTTAATAAACAATTTAAGCTGATTATTTTGAAAATAATTTGATTGAAAGTTGTATGTCACTGACGCTAAAATCTTTCAATCAAATTATTTTCCAAAAAATTAGCTGGTCTTATTTCATGTCTTAATTTGGTTAAATTTAAAGCATTCACCATAACAGTGCCTGTGGTTGTTGATTGTTGGACTACTGATCCTCCCAAAGGCCTGTGTATTTAGCGGCGCATGTGTTGTGATTAGTGCTGAACAGATGTAAGATTGAAAAATTTGTAGCTTCCTAAGTTCTGATAGACCTATTCATTCTCAATTTGTTTTGAGCATGAACGATCTTATCATCAAATTATGAAGCGAATTTATTATTACTGGCTCTTGTTGACATTGTAATGACATCATCAGATTGGAATATTAACGGGGTATTTCAATATATAGTAATCAGAACGAGGATGGGCTGAATTTAACTTTGTAAAAAATGTCTGACACTTGTCGCAAACCACATTGTCAGCAGCTCATTGCACATACATGTTTGGATTTATGTTGTCTTTAGTAGCATTAATCATGGCTTGATAATAATACAAAGTGGAATATACTAACAGTACAGGTATGGATATAACATATAGCCTCTATTTTACGGCAATACTAGTACCAAAAATTATTGCTTTTGACTCTGGAAATGAAGACTACAGACTCATCATATTCGTTTTAAATTGGTTTAATATTCAATGTTTAGAATTATGTAGACGATAATGATGATTTAACGATATTTGGAAATGCAGGCGATAATGATATATGATATATCACGATTTTAGCATGAAATCACCCAGCCCTATATGGAATATATGTGTGCTTGATATGGAATATATATATGTGTGTGTGATATGAAATATGTGTGTGTGTGATGTTTGATGGTTTTGTGCCATACAATGTCATTCACATTGTGGCTATTTTCAAACTTGTATAGATATAGATGTAGGGTTGCGCGATCAACGGATTAAATCGAAAATCGTGATTATTTTTTAAATTGTGAATTTTTATGGTTAAAACTCAAAATTTGAATAATCATGAATAATTTCTAGGGCATAAAATATTTCGAAACCTACCTTTTAATTACTCTGATGCGACCGGTCAAGACAATTGACATTTTGATCAGGGAATGTCCATTTCCAGGCCAAGAGAAGACTGTTTTCTGAAAATATATCACTGGAATGACTGCCTCAAGCCATTTTGAGCGGCTTGACCATTAAAATGTTACCAAAGATAACAAAACAGAGGTACAGAAAATTCTGAGGAATCCTGAGTGATAAGGATTTGGCTGGAAAAAATCGTTAGATGGAAAGAATGTCGAAAATAATGCCGTAAATTCCAGCATTTTTAACTCACCTGGCCTGAAAGGGCAAGTGAGCTTATGTCGTGGCGACCGTCCGCCGTGTGTCCGTCCGTCGTTTGTCCATCCGTCAACTTTTCCTCTAAAACGACTTCTTCTCAAGAACCACTGTGCTGATTTCAATTATATTTGGCAGGAAGCATCCCTAGGGCATAGAGATTCAAGTTTGTTCAAATGAAGCCGGTTGGCCAAAATCCAAGATGGCCACCGGCCAAAATAGCCGATTTTTAGAAACCCTTTAAAAAATCTTCTCCGAAACCGCGGGAGGAATTGATTCAAAACTCATAACACATCATCTGTTGCAACGTTAGACTCAAGTTTGTTCAAGGCAACCTGATTGGCCTATTTCCCTGGCGGCCATCTTGGATGACCTAGATTTTCGATAAAATTACTTCTCCCGAACCGCTGAAGGGATAGGTCTGAAATTTGGTAAATATGCTTTGGGACCAAGGTGCATTCAAGTTTGTTCAAGGGAAGTTCGTACGTGAAAAAACATGGCCGCCATCAACCAATCAAAATTTAGTGTTTGTTGGTCATATTGGCTTTTTTGTATTTGATGTATTTTGATGGCGAAAATTGCTTTATGTATGCTTATCAGTGTGGCGAGTTCAAATATGCCACTTTTGAGACTGTCAGATAAACGGTTTTCCTGCCATCTTGGTTTGTTTTCCCGCCATAGTCTCCCATAGTAAAGCAATGGGCCCATAGTAAAGCAATGGGGAATTCTTTAAACGACCTCTTCTCAAGAACCACTGGGCCGATTTCAATTATATTTGGCAGAAAGCAGCCTTAGGGCATAGAGGTCTAAGTTTGTTCAAACAAAGCCGATCGGCCAAAATCCAAGATGACTACTGGCTAAACCAGCCAATTTTTAGAAATGTCTTTAAAACGGCTTGGGGGATTGATTCAAAACTCATGACAGGTTATTTACGGAAACAGCTGAATCCAGTTTGTTCAATGGAACTTGGTTGCCTAATGCTTTAGCAGTCATCTTGGATGACCTGGTTTTCATGAAAACAACTTCGTATCCAGAATCACTGAACGGATTGGGCCAAAATTTGTGAGATATGATAACGGACTAAGGGCCCTTAGGTTTTGCTCAAAAGTAGTTGATACATAAATGTTACATGGTTTCTGTTTTCTTGTTATAATTCTGCTCAACTCTGTAGGGGTCTACTTATTGTTGATGACCTTTCTAGTTGACATGCCTATGATGCAGGCGAGCGATACAGGCCCCTTGGGCCTCTTGTTTTTCTAGATATGCAAAAATTAAGTTAGTATTTGTAAAACAAAAAAAATTAATTGTTATGGCCTAAGCTTCAGAATATTTTCGCTACATTTTCACAGGTATAGCCTCTGTTGTTGTACCTTTACAGGTAAACCGGATGTGCGGCGTATGTATGATATGATGGGTCGTGTCGAGTTTGCGGCATTCACCCATGAGCGACCATTCCTCGACTACACCATTCTGTTTCGGGAAAAGCTGACCAACTTAATTAAAGCCTGTAAATATGAAATTAAGAGTGATTTTTATGAGACTACCATGCCGAAGGCGCCACTGGCATTTACAATATCCCTAGCAAATGTGGGTGAATCAACATTCACTACTGTTAACGAGTTCACGTGTGGTGGGCACATGAAAGCATCAGTCAAAATGACCACCTTGCATGCGTTGGTCAATTTAGAGTCAGGAGAAAAGCACCCGCTTCCCAGCTGGTGGAAACGTAAGTTTACTAATAACATCGGAGAGCACAATCCCCTCGTCGTTACACCGCTGCAATCTCCTGATTTAACACATTGTCAATACTACACAGTGCCACACAGCGACGTGGATACGTACGGTCGTACACGATGTTCCTCTTACGTACGATACTTCATCGATACAGCTAGTATCGCTTCGAGTCGTGATTTCTACAAGAACATGGACCACGACCTTCAAGAGTACCCACTGAAGAAGATGAGCATGTTGTATGCTGGACCTAGTCGCTGGGGAGATACCCTGCTGTCTGAGACATGGGAGAATGAAGATAATTCTAACACATTGCATTGTATTATATCACAGAAGGGTAGCACAGTCTGGTCATCAAGCATGGAGCTTTACTCAGTGGATGATGACTGAGATTTTCATAAGGATTTGCTGCTAGTACTGGCCATGTGTATGTCCTTTATTGGGCAACATTGGTAATCATATCTGTTGTATTGGATCATAGAATTATAAACATAAATCAGAGGCCATCTCAGACTTTCCAAAATTACCAGTCAACCACTTGCTTAAAAGATTACAACTGCTTAATTGATAGGCCAATCTGAAACTAGTTCAGCTAGTTGAGCCTTGGGCCCATGTAGGTTTTTGACATGCCCAGCATGTGAAAAATTTACATCATCAAGATGGGTCCAAAAGTTTAACTAGCTGAATTAATCTGAAACAAACTTGACTGGAAGAACTGGAGAACAATACGTCTTAAATTATAGATACAGAAATATGATTGGTGAATATAGTTGGTGGCCATCTTGAATTTCCCAAATTTCCAACAAATGGGAAGGACTGTACAGTAGAGCAAATGGGAAGGACTGTACAGTAGAAATCTGGGATTGTCTAAAACTTCCATTATCTAAAGCTCTCATGTCCCCTTAAATAGAAAAAACCATTTGCATGAGATATGAGATACCTGTTGATTTGCGTGCAATTCACCCAGCATGCAATGCTACCAGCGCGCATTTGCCCTGACGCCATATTCATTGGACACTATATTCGTTGAATCTGTTGTTAGCTCACCTGGCCAGAATGGCCAAGTGAGCTTATGCCATGGTGAGCGTCCGTCTGGCGCCTGTCCGTCAACTTTTTCTTTAAACGACTTCTCAAGAACCAATGGGCCGATTTCAATTATATTTGGCAGGAAGCATCCTTATGGCATAGAGATCCGAATTTGTTCAAAGGAAGTCGATGGCCAATTTGGTAATATGGTAAGAGATGAACCAAGTTTGTTCAAGGACACTATTGGTCATGGTTCGGCGGCCATCTTGGTTGACCTAGTTGTAGTGAAAACGACTTCCAGAACCGCTGAAGGGATCGGGATGAAATTTGGCAGATATGATTAGGGACTAAGGGCCATTAGAGTTTGTTCAAAGGAAGTTTATCAGTCAAAAAACATGGCCGCCATGGGCCAATCAAAATATAGCGTGTTTGGCGTCCATATTGGATTTTTTTACTTGATGGATTTTGATGCCGAAATTGGTTTTATGTGTTTTTGTGTATTCTGATCTCAAATTTGAAATTTTCAAAACTGTCGGGTAAACAGTTTGGCAGCCATCTTGGATCCTTTTCCCGCCAAAAGCTCCCATACTAAAGCAATGGGAAATTTAGAATTTTCTCGAGAACTGCTGGGCCGATTTCAATTATATTTGGGAGGAAGCATCCTTAGGGCATAGAGATTCAAGTTTGTGCAAACAAAGCCGATCGGCCAATTGGGCCTGTGGCCATCTTGGATTTTGGCCGATTTTTAGAAACATCTTTAAAAATTTTCTTCTCCGAAACCGCTTAGGAAATTGATGCAAACCTCATGAAATATGATCTATGGCAAGAGTTGAACCAAGTTTGTTCAAGGGAACTTGATAGGTCAAATGGTTAGGCGGCCAACTTGGATGCCCTGGTTTTCATGAAAGCGACTTTGTCTCCAGGGCCGTTGAACGGATTGGGCCGAAATTTGGGAGATATGATATTGATGACTAAGGACCATAAAAGTTTGTTCAATGGAAGTTGATACATAAAGAAACATGGGCTTAGTTTTCTTGTTACAAGTCTGCTCAACTCATTAGAGTTCTACTTATTGCTAATGACCATTCTATTTGATATATCTATGCTCCAGGTGAGCGATACAGGCCCCTTGGGCCTCTTGTTTGTACAGGGAGGGATTGCTCAAAGAACAAGTACACCTCTGCATGTGCAAATGTTTATTTGTCAGCAAGTTCTTAGGCCTGTGCAAGAACATGTTAAACAAGTAAAGATCCTAATAGTAATGAACTCTGAGGAGTCTAGGGTGTTAGGCTTCCAAAGTTGTATACAGCGATCTAATCCTTTAATTTGCTTGGTGTCTGGCTAATCTGGATTTTGTCACATTCCAATAAGTTTATCAAACACAACTTTGATCCATTATCATTTGATCCAAATCGAATCAGTTGTTTTTGAGGTACATCTCCGAACACGGTCATAAGCACACATCCACATGCACGCACACACACACATACACGCTCGCACACACACATGTATGCACGCACGCACCGATGCATGCATGTACATACACACACACGCACGCGCACACACGCATACAATACCCTCTTAGACCAGGAAGACTATTTTTTTTAATTTACCACTGGAATGACTGGCTCGGTTATCGAGCCAGTCATTCCAGTGGTAAATTTTCAAAAGTAATCTCTTGGTCTACAAATGGCCATTTCTCAAGCCCACTGCTGAAGCTGTTTATGGCCAATATGAATGTTAAAGGGTTAAACCCAGGTCTGTTTAAAGGTAGTCTTTTATATATACAGATATATGATTGTTTAATTGACTCCGAATTGACGTTGCTCATTTGAAGATTGGCTGGAAAATCCCTTAGGGTGGAAATGTCTAATTTAGTTTTGCTGTGATATTATGGCTAATTCTAAGAATTCAGTCTCTGTTCCAGGTGAGTAATACCGGCTTTACTTGGCAAGCTTTCATGCTTCAGGACCGTCAATAAATACAAGATCAGGAGTTTATGTCACGCAGGGCCAGAGGGCCTTTTCATTTATTGCGAGTAAAACAATAATCACAATTCATTATTATGAATCATCCTGGGATCGGGACCAACTTTTTCAGTAATAATCACAATCTTGTATATTGAACAATTGTGAGCAATTTACAGCACAATCTTAAAAATTTTGAAATTACTCTAATAGGAAGCTGTTGTTGCTTAGGCAGGCAACAGCTTCCAGTCAAGATCATTTCAAAATATTAAAGATTTTGATGCTTGTTTTCATTAACACTATTATGATTATGTGTAGGCACTCACACATGCACGCACGCACAAACATTTTCTATATTGAGACAAGTCTACGGCAATACTGTGCATCCCTAATGTCACATGCGAGGGTTACAGAGCATTTGGTCTCTTAGCCCTTTAGCACTCAAACTCGTTGGTTGTCCTGAAAAATATCTATTTGCAGACCAAAGAAAGATTACTTTTGAAAGTTTATCACTGGGCTGATGTGCTCGATAACTGCACCAGTCATTCCAGGAATGAATTTTCAAAAAATAATGATCTCTTGGTCTGCAAATGGACATTTTCTTCGAGGGAATTTTAATTTTCTTGAACAAATTTGAGTATTAAATGGTTAATAGTTTATTTCACTTATAAGATAACTCTAAGGCGCCATCAGATGGTCATGTGACCAAGGTAGTCTGATCAAGACGATGATGTGATGGAGTTATCAAATCAAAATGATGAGCAATCATCACAAAACCTTGCCACTCGTTTTCTAAGTCTGGACTGTGTATAATTGTTGTTCACTGTTGTCCCTGGATGTAAATAAGAAATCATAACCATTAAATGGACTTTTCCAGTTTTAGCTATGCTCCGCCCATCTTTATCTCTAGCTCAGCTCCACCCACACCTCGCTCGTGTTGGGATCGATCGATCTCTGAACTCCTTTTCAATTTCTAGAAAACTATACAGGTAAGTTGTTGAATTAGTTTCAAAACATTCAACAGCGTGATTATTAAATAGCAAAGACATACAATTCGTACAACGTGTCAGACTATTAAGCATTTAAGACAGACTAAATCGAGTCATTCATGACGTAATGATTATGACATCATCCTACATCTTTGCTTAGTGAATGTCCATTTGCATGCCAAGAGAAGACTATTTTTGACAAACTTCAACACTTGGCTTGGCAAATGGAGATTCCTGATGATCACTGCACAGGTAATCTTTGATCGGCTTGACCATTAAATGGTAAATGAGCCAGGGTTTCCACTAGTGGAACTTGGAAGTCCGGGAGTACTATACTCCCAACATTCATGTTTGGGCTCCCAAAATAAATACCAAGGATGTCCTAGACTTTCTTTTTCTTTTTGTCACTGACACCACTTAAATAATAATTTTAAGCAAATTACAAAGATGAAAACAATATAATGTTAAGCTTCCATGTTTACTGTTTGGACTCCCAATGCCTAGAAATTAGTCGAAGCCCTGGAATGAACATTATTGGTATATATTTTAACCCAACCTTGCTGGACGAATACCAGTGTGTAGTCTTCTGATCTTATTGAAGCTTGAGACTCTGTTCAAATATTGAGGTTTTAGGTGAGTGTGGCAGGCCTATGGGCTCGGCCAGTGCCCTTGAATCACGTGTTATAGGTTGTCTCTATGTTCTTATCAATGTAGTCTGTTGTTCGTATGTAAACCTGTAAAATTGCCAGATTAACCCGTTAACCCTCGAATTTGTTCAAGAAAATCTAAATTTTCTCATAGAATTTTGCAGATCAAGAGAAGACAATTTTTGAAAATTTACCACTGGAATGACTGGCTCGATAACCGAGCCAGTCATTCCAGTGGTAAATTAAAAAAAATAGTCTTCTCTTGGTCTGCAAATGGACATTTCTTAGGACCACTGCAGAAGCCATTTTTGGCTGATATGTCAATCATTGTACTTTCATCCACTGTCCAGTAGCCTATGATATATTACTCTAGATTTAGTTTTATTAACGTTCCACCTTTGTGTTCGTGATGCTCACATCAACATTAGATTGCTCACATCAACATTAGATTGCTCACATCAACATTAGATTGCTCACATCAACATTAGATTGCTCACATCCAGACTACAGAGTAGATGAATGAGATTTTCCCTTTGTATATCAGTATAACCAGAGTTGGTCCATCTTGTTTCCGCTATTCACATGACGTCTACGTCCATTCTGCTCTATGTTTTGGATTATCAAACTTTCATGTTCAGTATTGTATTTGGACATTCCATCGAAAACACCTTATTAGCTCACCTGGCCTGAAAGGCCAAGTGAGCTTATGTCGTGCCGACTGTCTGTAGTGTGTCCGTCCGTCCGTCAACGTTTCCTTTAAACGACTTCTCAAGAACTGCTGGGCCGATTTCAATTATATTTGGCAGGAAGCATCCTTAGGGCATAGTGATCCAAGTTTGTTAAAATGAAGCTGATCAGCCAATTTGGCTGGTGGCCATCTTGGATCTTGGTCAATTTTTAGAAACGTCTTTAAAAATCTCCGAAACCGCTTGAGGGATTGAAGGAAACCTCATGAAATATTATCTATGGCAAGGGCGCAACCAGGGCAAGAGTGCAACCAAGTTTGTTCAAGGGAACTTGATTGGTCAAATGGTTCGGCGACCATCTTAGTTAAAATAGCGAAAATTACTTCTCCAGAACCGGTGCAGGGATCAGGCCGAAGTTTTGCAGATATAATTAGGGACTAAGGGCCGGTAAAGTTTGTTCAAGAGAAGTTGATCCATAGAAAAAACATGGCTGCCGTGGGCCAATCAAAATATAGCCTGTTTGGCGGCCATATTTGATGGATTTTGAGGCCAAAATTGGTTTTATGTATCTTTTTGGGTATTCTGATCTCAAATTTGCAATTTTCGAAACTCAGATAAACGGTTTGGCGGCCATCTTGGATCATTTTCCCGCCAAAAACTATACTAAAGCAATGGGAAATTAAAAATATCTTCTCGAGAACTGCTCAGCCGAGTTCAATTATATTTGGCATGAAGCATCCTTAAGGCATAGAGATTCAAGGTTGTTCAAACGAACCCGATCGGCCAATTTGGCATGCAGCCATCTTGGATTTCAGCCGATTTTTAGAAATGTCTAAAAATCTTCTTCTCCAAAACCATTTGAGGGATCGATTCAGAACTCATGAAATATGATCTAGTGCAAGAGCTGAACTGAGTTTGTTCATGTGAACTTGATTGACCAAATGGTTCAGTGGCCATCTTGGATGACCTAGTTTTCACAAAAACAACTTCCCCAGAACCGCTGAAGCGATCAGGCCGAAATTTGTGATATATGATTAAGGACTAAGGGCCATTAATGTTTGTTCAAAAGAAGTTGATCCGTCAAAAAACATGGCTGCGGTGGACCAATCAAAATATAGTGTTTAGGCGGCCATATTGGATTTTTTTATTTGATGGATTTTTGGGTATTTCGATCTCAAATTTGCAGTTTTCGAAACTGTCTGATAAACAGTTTGGCGGCCATCCTGGATCATTTTCCCCACAAAAGCTCCCATACCAAAGCAATGGGAAATTTAAAATGTCTTCTTGAGAACGACTGGGCCGATTTCAATTATATTTGGCAGGAAGCATCCTTAGGGCATAGAGATTCTGTTTTGTTCAAAGGAAGCCGATCGGCCAATTTGGCTGGCAGCCACTTGGATTTCGACCAATTTTTAGAAATGTCTAAAAATCTCCAAAACCGCTGTGAAGTGATCAGGCGGAAATTTGTGATATATGATTAGTGACTAAGGGCCATTAAAGTTTGTTCAAGCGAAGTTGATCCGGCAAAGGAACTGGCTGCTGTGGGCCTATCAATATATAGCGTGTTTAGCGGCCATATTGGATTTTTTATTTTATGGATTTTGAGGCCGAAATTGGTTTTATATATGTTTTTTGCGTATTGTGATTTCAAATTTGCCATTTTTTAGACTGTCGGATAAATGGTTTAGCAGCCATCTTGGAGCATTTAGCCGCCAAAATTTCCCATACTAAAGCAATGGAAAATTTTAAATGTATTCTCGCACCATCTTCGATTTAGGTCGATTTTTTGAGAAAAAAATTTCTAAAAATCTTCTCCAAAACCGCTTGGGGGGAATCAATTCAAAACGCATGAACTATCATCTAGGGCAAGAGCTGCATCAAGTTTGTTCAAGGGAACTTGATTGGCCAAATGGTTTGGCGGCCATCGTGGATAAACTATTTTTTGTCAAAACAACTCCAGAACCACAGCGGATTGGGCTGAAATTTGATTATGCACTCAGTGCCATTAAAGTTTTTTCAAGGGAAGGAGCTATGTCAGAAACATGGCTGCAGTGGACCAATCAAAATGTAGCGTGTTTGGCGGCCCCTATTGGACTTGCAAAAATGTTCACAAGCTCATTTAAAAGACTACTCCTAAACCACCCACTAACAATTTTGACAAAAAATGCATGATGCTCCAGGTGAACCTCTTGGTCGTAATCAGATTATGGGCTTCCATTCGGGTTTGAATCACTATCGTCGTTACCCTGGCCCTTACTCATAAGCACGTCATTGGGTAGGTGTGGGTGAAGGTGGGTGGGGGAGGGAGAGGGAAGGGGTGGAAGATGTCAAGTTATAATAAAATATTTGTCTCTGAGTTTTAAAGTGGCCGTTACTCAAAGCGGTGTTGATGCCATTTTTTTCCCGGCTTGACCATTAAAAGCTTAAGATGACAGACATGTTGAATTTATGATCTTGGTGAGATTATTCGGAGGGATGTAGAAATAGATTTATTTAACCATTTAATCGTCAAGCCTGCCAAAACCGGCCTCTGCAGTGGCTGTCTGGAATGTGCATTTGTCGGCCAAGAGATGCCTATTTTGACAAATTTACCACTGAAATGGCTGACTCGCTGATCGCGACATTCATTTCAATGGTGAAATTTTCAAAATAGTTGTCTCTTGGCCGACAAATGAACATCCACCTGACCATTAACCCTTTAACCCTCGAATTTATTTTGAAAAATTTCACTTTTGTCATGGAAATGTCCATTTGCAGACCAAGAGAAGAAAATTTTTGAAAATTTACCACTGGAATGACTGATATGATGATTAAATGGACATTTTCTATCAGTATTTCCAGAAACTATACAGGTAAGCTGTTGAATATTTTGAAATTAATTTGACTGGGTGCTGTTGCTGCCTATGGCATACAATATGTACAGCGCTTAGTCCATCATCAATTAAGCGTTCGTGACGAACTTAGCCACATCATTCATCTAGCCCTGGGCTAGATAATGGAGGATTTCAGTGTCGCAGTCAATCATATGATGTCATAATCAACTATGTGACATATACGCTGCCATCATAATCAATTATGTCGTATGATTGACTGAGAAACTGGAATCCTTCATTATATAGCTGAAGGCTTTTTGGCACTTAAGGGAAGGCAATGTTGATATGAGGAGCAGATGTCTAAATGTAAATAGCTATAGTTTATTGTCAATGCACTGTTTCACGATTGATATCCAAGGTGACCAGCTGTGTATAATGTATCTTATAGTCAATAATTCATTCAGGACTGGCATCCATTGTGAGCAGATGTCCGGGTAACATTGCATATAGTACTTAATATTGTTAATAATTGAAACATGCTAAGCATTTTTAGAATTTGACTGAAAATTGTTACCTACGTATTCAGTCTATTTGTTCTCAAAATAATCAGTACAAATGACACTTGGTAGTTGTGATAACAATTTTACAAAGTTGTTACTTCCTTAGTTAGCAGGAACAGCTTTGTAAAATTGTTATTAAAATCATCTCGATACTTACATGTCAGTTGTATTGCAGACCTATATAGACGAGACATAGCATGCTTTATCATCTGTGTTACAGTACAGCTCAGAAATATCTTAAAATGTTTTCAAAACAATTAAAGTGTACTGTTGAATATTTTGAACGTAATTGCCTAAGGAAGCAATGTCTTCCAATCCAATTATGTTTAAATTATTCAACAGAACATTTCTTACTTTGTGCTCAAAATTGTTTTGTAAACATATTAACTTATTTATGAGCTGTATTGTAGTTTTATCACACAGTCAATGTCGTTTCATTTGTTGTGACATCGATAAAATAAAATTGCAAACGGATTATGACTGTGTGTCCACTGTTTCTTCCCAGTATGATTCTACTCTGTAGACCATTATAAGCGTTCTTGGTGTGTGATATGTATACTAGTCTAATAAATTTGTCATGAAACATGCACACAGTGAACATAAATAACCAGAGCAGAGCTAAGCAACGTCCATTTCTTGTGAATCACTACACACTATGTGTGTTGGAATCAATTTGAAACCTGAATTCCCAGAATCTAAATTTCAAGTTAACTGTACAGGTTTTCAAGTTAATTACACAGGTAAGCTGTTGCATATTTTGAAACTAATTTGACTGGAGGCTTTTGCTGCCTATTGGAGTATGTGTAGCTCAGTTTTTGTCTCGGCTGGGAAGCAGAAAGCAAGACAGGTATCACTTTTCCGACGGCGTAGGCCTCAACATTAAGGTCCTGAGTTCAGCAAAACGTAAGCTTATATTTCATGATTGGTTGTGCAACTAAGCTTGGATATATGGTTACCTATAATCTTTAGAAGCTGCATGATGATGTTGGGCTCACAAAGTCAAATGTCAAGGTTACTGTGACCTTGATACAGAACTGCTTTTTCAATATTAAGTTTTTGCGTTTAGCAAAACTTTTCAGCTTAGATTTCAGGATTGGTTAAGCCTATTGCAACTAAACTTGGATACATGGTTACCTATAATGATAGGAAGCAACATGATGATGTTGGTGTCACAAGGTCACTGTGACCTTGATACAGAACTCTATTTCAACATTAGGTCTTTGCGTTTAGCAAAACTTCTCAACTTATATTTCAGGTTTGGTTAATCCTATTGGAGATAAACTTGACTACATGGCAGGATGATAACACGGAGGTCACAATGTAAAAGGTCAATGTCGCCGTGACAAACAGGAGACAGGCGAGACATTTAATTCTGCGGCATTCTTGTTAACATGATGCGTTTGAAATTAGGCTGTGTGACTAGCGATGATTGCTGATGGTTTGCAAGTGATTGCGATGACAAGCATGGAGTTTGCTCAGGAGGTCCATTGGTGACACCCAGCTGTCACATGTGTAAAGCATTATTGTGACACCTGTACATAACATTGTATAGGTCTTGATTTTCATCGGAATTCTTGAATCGTGAATCCACGGCTTCCAGAAGGAACAACAAGCTATTTCCTGTTACACAACAATTTGCAATGTCGGTAGAATTAACACTTTAATTATCAAGCAAGCCACAACTGGCCTTTGCAGTGGTCTTGAGGAATATCCATTTGCAGGCCAAGAGAAGACTATTTTTGAAAATTTACCAGTGAAATGCCTGGCTCGATAAACGAGCCAGTCATTCCAGTGGTCAATTTTCGAAAATAGTCCTCTCTTGGCCTGCAAATGGACCTTCAATGAGCAAATATTTTGATTTTCTTGACCAAATTTGACCATTAAAGGGTAAAAGACAACCAAGCCCAAGAGTTTGATCTTCCTCCCCTTTTCCTTTCCCCGGGCTGAGATACCTCCATCATTCTTTTCCTTTGTCTGACAGGTACACATGCGTGAACTCATTCATGAAAAGGTTTGTTATCTTACAGCAGTGCAGGAATCCAGTTTTAGCTATGCCCCGCCAATCTTTTGCTAAGCTCCACCCAGACTTCGTCCATGTTATGTTGGGATTGGTCGATCCCTGAACTCCCTTGCTATCAATTTCCAGAAAACTATACAGGTGAGCTGTTGAATATGGCAGCAACAGCGCCCAGTCAAATTAGTATCAAAATATTCAAGAGCATGTTTATTAAATAGTAAAAACACAATTCTTACAACAAGAGGCCCAAGGAGCCTGTATCGCTCACCTGTACCATAGGCATTTCAACTAGAATGGTCATTAACAATAAGTAGAACTCTAATGAGTTGAGCAGACTTGTAACAAGAAAACAGAGGCCATGTTTCTTTATGTATCAACTTCTCTTGAACAAAGTTTAATGGCCCTTAATCATCAATATCATATCTCCCAAATTTCGGCCAAATCTGTTCAATGGCTCTAGAAACAAAGTTGCTTTCATGAAAACCAGGCCATCCAAGATGGCAGACCAACAATATGGCAAATCAAGTTCCCTTGAACAAACTTGGTTCAGCTCATGCCCTGAATGATATTTTTATGAGTTGAATCAATCGCTCACAGTTTTGGTGAACATTTTTAAAGACATTTCTAAAAATCGAACAAAATCCATAATAGACGCCGGCCAAATTGGCTGATCGCTTTCGTTTTAACAAACTTAAATCTCCATGCCATAAGGATGTTTCCTGCCAAATATAATTGAAATCGGCCCAGCAGTTCTCGAGAAAACATTTAAATTTCCCATTGCTTTAGTATGGGAGCTTTATGCGGGGAAATTATCCAAGATGGCCGGCAAACCCGTTTATCAGACAGTTTCGAAAATTGCAAATTTGAGATCAGAATACCCAAAAACATTTTGGCCTCAAAATCCATCAAATAAAAAAAAATCCAATATGGCCACCAAACACACTATGTTTTGAATGACCCATGATGACCATATTTTTTTACAGATCAACTTCCCTTGAACAAACTTTAATGGCCCTTATTCCATAATCATGTCCCAAACTTTGGCCCGATCCTTTCAGCGGTTCTGGAGTTTTCAGAAAAAATAGGTCATCCAAGATGGCCACCAAACTGTTTGGTCAATCAAGTTATCTTCAACAAATTTGGTTCAGCTCTTGCGCTAGGTGATATTTCATGAGTTATGAATCGATCCGTCAAACGGTTTCAGAGATTTTTAGACATTTCATAAAATTGGCCAAAATCCAAGATGACCGCCGGCCAAATTGGCTGATCGCCTTCATTTGAACAAATTTGGATCCATATGCCCTAAGGATGGTTCCTGCCAAATATAATTGAAATCGGTCCAGTGGTTCTTAAGAAGTCGTTTAAAGGAAAAGTTGATGGATGGACAGTCGCCACGTTATAAGCTCACTTGGCCTTTCAGGCCAGGTGAGCTAAAAATGCTTAGTCCGTCATCAATTAAGCGTTCGCGACGAACTTAGTTACATCATTCATGACGTAATTGATTATGATGTCATCCTACATATCCCGTAGTTGATTATGATGCCATATGATTGATGGATAAATAGGAATCCTCCATTAAGGCAATTCGTTAAGCTGACCTTCATCGATGAAATGAGCAACATCTGCATACTCCCTCTCTAGTGGCATGTCTAGTTATGAAATTGGAGTGTCTGGCACTCGAACAGGTGAGCTTGAACAGATGATAGACCTGCAAGGTAATTCACCTTTCCAGAGTATCCATTGATCATCTGATGTTGTTGATGTCATCTGACCACACACACCACGTTTCATTATGGCGGTCATTGGATTCCTAACCTATACGTCTGCTATTGTATTTTACTGTCGAATTGGGATAGTGGCTAATCTGTATCGGTGACCTGATATTTTGAACCATTCTGATTGTCTCAACTTTTCCCAGGTAAGAGTCGATGAAGCATCCATCAGAGATAAGTACAGCAAGTGGCTGGTGTTTTGTACTGATTAGTCATGCTGCTGAAGGCCGGTGTAAGTATTGCATTTGGTGCCGCCTGTCTGTTTATCCGAGGCAAATCTCTGAAATCCTATTAAGTAAAATCACCAAATTTGGCATATGCGTTCATATAATGAGTGGATAGAAAAGGTTTTGAGTTCCCAAAAAAAAAAATTGAGGTCACAGGGTCACTTAATGCATACGGGAATACACATTTTTATGGATAACTTTGGAATGCAAGCAGGTAGAATCACAAAATCAGTATTATACATTCATATTGTGGTTGGCTAGAAGTATGCCTACATGCCACCCTCACCAAACAGAGGAGAAAATATAGGCAGAAATTTGGAAAATTATTAGACAAATATAGGAAAGTAAAGGAATTTTCACATCTAAAATGCTTCTATTATCATGATTTAGCATGTTTAGTGTCATACTTGTTTTTGGAATATATTGAGGTTTTGGCCCTAAGACAGGAAATATAGGAATCTAAAAATATAGGAAATATAGGAGCACTTGTAGGCCTGTAGAAGTAAAATCTGATTTCAAGTCTAGAGTTCAAATATCTACGTCAAATTTTTAGCCATAAATCGGGAATGCAAGTAGGTAGAATCACTAAATTTAGCCAATCCATTCATAGTATAGGTCTTTAGAAGTTGAATTAGTTTCAGGACAAAGAATCAAATATCTAGGTCACCGGGTCACGAAAGTAATAACGGAATACACATTTTTTACCATTGTCAAGAGAGAGACAAAGAAAGAGAGAGAGAGAGAGAGCGCGAGAGAGAGAGAGAGCAAAGGCGCGAGTCAACATCTCCCTTGAGTGCATTCTAGTTCTTAATGCAATCAACTACTCTGAACATTTTACTAGATGGCCAGTTCATTCAAAAGTTCACTGATTTGACAGAATTTTGTTTGAAGATCTTTCTTAGTAACGGTGT
Source organism: Chaetoderma sp. LZ-2023a (assembly GCA_034401795.1). NCBI lineage: Eukaryota > Metazoa > Mollusca > Caudofoveata > Chaetodermatida > Chaetodermatidae > Chaetoderma > Chaetoderma sp. LZ-2023a. The sequence goes on from CM067367.1 coordinate 110,597,939, forward strand.
TGGCTCCTTTCTGTTTTCGTATATGGGTCATCTCAATTTATTCTCTTGCTCCAACATCTGTGTCACAAGCGGATCATCAACAATTAACCCTTTAACACTGACATCAGCCAAAAACTCCTTTTGCAGTGCTCTTGAGAAATGTCCATTTGGAGACCAAGAGAAGACTATTTTTTAAAATTTACCACTGGAATTCCAGTGGTAAAATTTCAAAAATAGTCTTCTCTTGGTCTCCAAATGGACATTTCTGAGGACCACTGCAAAAGAAGTTTTTGGCTGATGTGTGTTAAAGGGTTAAAACAGGATCTCATGGTTGATGTAGTTGGCGGCACTGATATTTTGTAGCTGTGGATGCCTCTACTTATTGGATAACATTAGCTAGAGCTTGGTTTGGTTTGCAATAGAGGAATCCAATCCGTCTGTCAAATATATGACATCATAATGAATTACGTCACATTTATGGTGACATCACAATCAACCTAAATCCGTTATAAATGCTTAATAGTTTGTTAAGTTGTACGAATTGTATGTCCTTACAATTTAATACCCATTCTGTTGAATATCTTGAAACTAATTTATGGCAGCAACAGCAGCCAGTCAAATTAGTTTCATAATATTCAACAGCTTACATGTATAGTTTTCTAGAAATTGAGGTTCGATCGGTCCAAACACGAACAAAGTGTGGGTGGAGCTGAGCTAGAAATGGACAGGGCATAGCTAAAACTGGATTCATCCATTCTCAACCATGACCAGCTGCTGAGCTATTGTTTCTGTACATATGTACGTGCACAAACACACACGCGAGTGCATGTCACACAATCAAATTGGCAAGAAATACAAGACAGTCAAGTTAGGAAAGTATGTATTATTTTTTGGAATGTAAACTTCTATATACAGATATCTCATATTAACGGCACCGTTATAAAAATAATAGAAAATGTTACAGATTTCTGTAACAAATATATACATAATAATATTCACAACCTCATTTCAAATCACAACCTAATTTTAAATCAAGACCTACCAGTATTTTTAAAACATAATTTTCATATAATATGAATACGCATAGCAATAGAACTATTAAGGAGCACTTAGGCACAGCCTGGTCTAACCCTCTAAAACATGATACCCTAGCCACTTCATTTCATTGTAAATCATACAGTAAAGATGTTCAATATTTAGAATTTAATTTGACTGCAAGCTGCTGCTCCGCTAGGAAGCAGCAGCTTTCAGACACAATTATTTTCAAAATACACAAAATAATACACCTTAGATCAGGAATTGTATTTTTTATCTTCTTGGTTTTGTTGTATTGAAAAGGACAAAATACCAATTTAACTGTTTACTACTTAAGCCGGCCAAAGGATCTTGAAAAATATCCACTTGCAGGCTGATAGAAAACAATTAAAAAAATTTACCGCTAGAATGCCTGGCGTGATAACTGAGTCAAACATTCCAGTGGTTCTTCACTCAGCCTGCAAGTGGATACTCACTAAGCAGAGTTACATTTTTTAAACATGATTAAAATTAATGAGTAAATGAGTAACTGTCTGCCTGCTGAATTTCTGCAAACTACAATTTTCATGGGGTTGAACTCTGAATATTTTGAAAACAATTTGACTGAAAGTTGTTGGTGGTTTAGTCAAATTGTTTTCAAAATATTCAGCATATCCAGAGTTATTGCTCATTGAAATTAGTCTGGTGGCTTACAGCAGTCAGACAATTAAGGATCACCAGAAAGTTATCAGTAATAAGAGGTGGTCACTGAGGACAGGTCATTTGCATAATTATGAAATAACACTGGTTTACAGAATTGTGATATATTGTCCTGAAAGCAATTTTATAATAACTCAGATTCTTAACGTAATCTGAAAATGATATTTGTGATGTAGCTTTGTGTGGTCATGTGATAGGGAATTGGCTCATAAACCAGCAAAACATATAAGTAACGAATGATGAGTTGATTAAATACATCTGTTAAATCATGGCAGATAGCTGGAATGTTATGAATTCTACAAGAGTAATTGTATCCCTTTAATCCTTATTGGTCAAGCCGGCCAAAACCGGCCTCTGTAGTCGTCTTGAGGCATGCTCATTTGCAGATCAAGAGAAGACTATTTTTTTTAATTTACCACTGGAATGCCTGGCTCGATAACCGAGCCAGGCATTCCACTGGTAAATTTCAAAAATATTCCTCTTGGCCTGCAAATGGACATTCAATAAGCAAATATTTTGATTTTTTTGGAGAAAATTTTACCATTAAAGAGTTAATGATCAAATTCGCTCAAGAAAATTAAAATGTTTACTAACGGAATGTACATTTGCAGACCAAGAAGACAATTTTAGAACATTTACCAGTGGAATGACTGGCTCAATATAACCGAGTCAGCTATTACAGTTGTAAATTATCAAATAGTCACCTAGCCTGTAAATAGATAATCCTCAAGCCACCGACTGAGGTCAGTTTTGACCAGCTTGCCTATTAAAAGGCTAATGATTATGTTTGCTTAAAGGTACATAAATGCTATATGTATGCATGAAAGATCTCGTGTTCTGTATACATGAAAACACACAGATTAACAAGAGATATGTAAATTTGTTATCATAACAATAAGTAAGAATATTACATCATTATACACAAATATTAGTAAAAAATATACTCCAAAAGTCATAGCAGGTATCAAATATAAATTTCCTGATCACATGCAAATTAGAAATAAGTATATATAAAAGCTGCTATTATACAAAATAAAACATTCGGAATTCTATTAACATTACATATGTATATTATCTCTGTGCCACCCAAATCTGTGCACATCCATTCTTAGTGACTCACAAATCACCCACTAACCTATATGTACACCACAGTCCTAGTAGAACAGAGGCTTGGAAACATAAACCCATGGGAAAGCTGTACTACTAGACACAAGTTCGATTGGCTAAAATTAGTGAACATGCACAATTTGCTATGCCAAGATGAACACTGAATAGTTAACTGTTGGTATCTGATCCGCAATCCGCAATTACTTTTGTAAATTTTAAGCCGGGTAACAGGCTTGTTTAATCGTTTGCTTATCGGACGCTTTGATGGGCTACAAAAATAGGCATTGATGTCAAAAAGTGTCCATATGAGATAAAGTGGGAAGGGAATGGGCCTTGGGAACATTGATATACAATATGAATGTATAATTTCATGAAACCTAAATTACCGGTAGTTAGTGAAATATTTACATGTTTATATGGCATTTATTCATGACAACTAAAGCCTATTCGCAATATTGAATTTTACGTCAATTTCATATCAACCATTTGCGACCGAGCTCGGGTAAAGTTGTCGACTATGTCAAGTTCAAATGGGATTTAGACAACTATAGTTAACTAATGTTCACAAGTCAACTTGACCTAGCTACTCAGTGGTTACTTTTTGAGTCCAATTAATTATTATCCAAACCTGTTCAAAATATTTACCTAACATTGGGCTTAATACTATCAGAATAAGGGCCAAAGGGAAATCTGAATTTATGAGAACATTTTCTGTTTAAAATTTGAGGCAGATATCGGGCCAAAAAGCTGCAGAAAATACAGACAGACAATAATGTAATACTATCCATGCTGCCAGGGTGACTAATAAAACACTGGTAGTGGCCACATGTCCTCCAACGGTGCTCCCAGTCAAATTAATTTCAAAATATTCCACAGAATGTTTATTAAATTGTAAATTCACAAAAGCCATACAATTCAGACATTAACTGTTGGACCTTTGTCGGTTTTGCGTCTGATCTATGCTATGTGATTGTGATGTGAGCTAACAAATTTCAAATTTTTATCATATGCTTGAGTCACAGATCAGATCCCTCCATTTTATATCTCGGGCCGAGTTTATATGTTCACTCTCATAGCTACCGTCAGGTAAATGAGTTGAAATGTCAGTTAATCACATATTTAATTGTCTGTCTGCTGAGTTTCTGCAGACTACACTTTCCATGTGGCTTAACTGTGGATATGCCGAATATATTGAAAACAATTTGACTGAAAGTTGCTAGTGGCTTAGCTATCAACAACTTTCAGTCAAACTATTTTCAATATATTCAGCACGTCTAGTTATTGGCCATTTAAATTATTGTTTATTGTTTGGTTGGGTTGCAGCAGTTAGTTAAAATAAATGTCCATTAATGCAACAATGTGATTTAGCTAACTAACCCTGCATTAAGTGTGGGTTGATACGGGTACCTACTCAAGAATGAGCTGTGGCAGTTTAGGTGCTGTTCTACAATTGACTGTAGCTCTAAGAGCGAGCGCGTAAACTCGACCATAAAGATTACGAAATCAAGTCAATAATGAAAGTGTGCATCAACTAAATGTCATAATGTACTAACAACAATTATTTACTAAAATAAAAATTTATATAAATATATACACATATACTAGTTATATTTAGATGATAATAAGAATTGGCTAAGTGCACTTTATATTATATACACAGAGAATAACGGTGTAATATTCATATAGTCAAACCTGTTAGAGACCACATATCATTTATAGACAAAAGATAGCGATTCCATAACACGACCTGCATTATGGAACCAATGCATTGTGCCCCCACCCCACCCACTAATGGTATATTCTATGGTGAATCACTTGTATTACCCCTTTAATGTTTTAATTTGATCTTGAAGCAAATTTCTATTTTCTCATAGTGAATGTTCCTATGCTGGCCAAGAGACTATTTGTCAAATCTTACCACTGCATGTTCACTAGAGTACTTTGTCAAAGTACTCATACTCAGCCGCATTACAGCTACCTGTACTCGACCCCAACCCTGTCCACAGGAATGACCGGCAGGGATACGCCAGCCTGTCATTCCAGGGGTAAATTTTCAAAAATATTCTTCTCTTGGCCTGCAAATGGACATTCCTCAAGACCACTGTAAAGACAGTTTTGGCCATTATGATGATGATTAAATGTCTGCCTATAAATTTCTGCAGACTACATATTCTATGGATATGCTGAATATTTTGAAATCAATTTGACTGAAAATTGTTGGTGGCTAAGCCACCAACAACTTTCAGTCAAATAGTTTTCTAAATATTCAGCATGTCCAGGATTATTGCCAATTCAAATTATAGTGTAGCTGCGAGCAGTAGTCAGCCAGTTGAAGGGCTCATAGAGTGCCTGTCTTCAGGGACCACTTAGTGGTGCTTCACAAAGGTGGTCAATTAACACCTTAATGGTCAAATTTGGTCAAGGATATCAAAATATTTGCTAATTAAATGGCCAAATTTACGGCTAGAATGACTGGTTCGGATATCGAGCCAGGCATTCCAGTAGTAAATCTTCAGAAATAGAGTTCTCTTGGTCTGCAAATGGACATTCCTCAAGACCACTGCAGAGGCCAGTTTTGGTCGGCTTTACCATTAAAGGGTTAAGACAGGATTGACTGTACAAATCTGAAAGTAAGATATAGTCATTATTAACCCTTTAAGGGCCGGTCAAACAGCCATTGCAATGGTCTTGAGGAATGTCTACTTGCAGGGCAAGATAAGACTAATTTTGAAAATCTATCACAGGAATGACTGGCTTGATAACCGAGCTAGTCAATCCAGTGGAAGATTTTCAAAAAGTGTCTTCTTGTCCTACAAATAGACATTCATTAAGCGAAAATTTAGATTTTGACAAATCTTGACCATTAAACGGTTAAAGAAATATATGATTGTTTTAATCATTTCAACTATAAAACTCAAATATTATAAATTCTATGAAGTATTCAACAGAGAGTTACTTGTACATGGCTGATTTGAAACTGAGCCACTTCAATTTCATAGATGAAATGGTTGAAATATTTGCAAAGTGTTGATCAGAGATGAAATGAATGTATTTAAAAAAAATCTTTAAACATAATTTGTACAAAATGAGAGATGATGATGAATATCAAGTGCGTACAAGGAACCTGTGTATGACATATGCAAGGATTAATGATAGTAAAGTGAATGTAGCTTTGAAGATTGTAGCGGCATTGAAGGTCGGACAGAAGGGGCACTGGAAAGAAGCACAGGCATAACACAGGTTCAGACCGTGTAAGTTGAACGTCTCGTACAAGCTGTTGTTGTACAAGCCTGCAATGAGAGAAAATACAGAAAATTTATGGTCAATAAAGTTGAATAAAAAAATGTCAACAAATTATTGGACGTACATTCTGAATGGTATAGGGTTTGACAAAATACAGGAATAGCCTCCAGGCATAGGTTGGCCTTTTGTGATTGACATTATATAAAAATTCTGAGTGTATGAGTTAGTACTATGCTATTTATATGTGTACCCTGTATGGTGGAATGTAGACTTCAGATGTATTGTAATTGATAAAATTACATTAAATCTGGTTGCAGTACCATGGCAGGACTTGGGCACACAACACGCCCGCACGCATACACACAGGTTTATATTATTGATATGCACTATCCACACAGTTTACAAAATTACTCGAAATGTTAAAAGCATCCAATGAGCATTTGCTTGACGAGGGGTGGGGGTAGACGGGAGATTCTTCCTATTAATCATTTAACCCTCAAATTTTTTCAACAAAATTTCAATTTTCTCAGAAAATGTCTATTTGCAGACCAAGAGAAGACTATTTTTGAAAACTTACCACTGCAATGACTGGCTTGATTATCGAGCCAGTCATTGCAGTGGTAAATTTTCAAAAATAATCTCTTGGTCTGCAAAGGGACATTTCTCAAGACCACTGCAGAAGCCGTTTTTGGCTGATCTGAGTGTTAAAGGGTTAAATGGTCAATTTAATGAACTGTTGAACCAATAGATAACATTGAGACATATATACACCTGTGCAAAAGTTAAGCACCACCCTATTTTTACGCACATGCGAGGGTATATTCATGTGCTATGAAGAGAGCAATAGCATAAACATTTATGTACCCATCCATCTTAGTGCAAGAGGTAATAATGCAACTAGAGGAATGCTGATTATGATGGTGGGGAAACACTGTATGTTTTTGTTTGAACTTGAAAACGAGGCCTGAATATCGTTACGTTGACACAACTGACAACTATTGCCCTACAGTTGACACACGTGGCTAGATTGTCATTAATGGTGTCTGAAAACGAAGTTTAACATCTGTGCACGAGTTTGAGACTGTCATTATTAATACCGGGTATATCCACCTTGTGCCTGGATGACGGCCTGGACACGACGTCTCATGCTGGTCACCAACCGACTGATACGCCATTGTGGTATTCGTTGCCATTCAAGATGGAGTGCGTCTGTTAATTCCTGTAGGTTCTGCACAGGAGGATCTCTCCTTCTCACCATGTTTCCCAGAATGTCCCAGATATGCTCAATAGGGTTCATGTCAGGGCTCCTTGCTGGCCATGGTAGGGTTTCGATGGCATTCTGGCGGAGGTATTCATGCACAGCTCTAGCACGATGTGGTCGGGCGTTGTCATCCATGAATATAGGGTGGGTTCCAGGTGCATGATTTACAAAATGAGGGACCACAACTCTATCCAGTATGGAATCTTGATATTTTTGTCCATTTAGTGTTCCAGGTACAGTCAACAGATCCAGCTTACAATCAAATGAGATGCACCCCCATATCATAACGGAACCTCCACCAAATGGAACTTCTTCCATGATGTTACGTTGGTCGTACGCCGTGCGTCTGGACCTCCATACACGAGTTCGACCATCTGTGGCATGAAGCAGGAACCGACTTTCATCGGACCAGTGTACCCGTCTCCAGGATCTCATGTTCCAGTGTCTTCTTTCGTTGCACCACCTCAGACGCTCCTCTTTGTGGTGTGCAGTGAGGAGAGGACGTCTGACAGGTCTCCTAGCTTTCATGCCAGCAGCATACAGTCTCCTTTTGACGGTAGACATTGACACTCTATTGCGCGTTTCCCATTGCTGGCTGAGCACTCTGCTGTTGGTGAATGGAGATCTCCTAACAAGGCGTACTAGGGCTCGATCATCACAGGCAGTAGTCTTCTTCGGTCTTCCAGATCTAGGCCTGTCCTTCACCTCGTTAGTTTGCCCATGTTTTGCAATCAAACGACTGATTACAGTATGGTTAATGTTCAGCTGTCTGCCAATCTCTCTGCATGACATACCAGTGGTATGCATGCCTATGATTTGCCATTTCACACGATCACTTAACCTTCGTCTTGCCATAGCAGTTCACAATCAAGAGCTAATTCTCTCTGTACAAATAAACCACGGTCATGAACACAAAATTCCTAATCTTGTCGCCTAAATCTGTATGTAATGTTCTACACCTCAAACTGGACTTTTACATAACTGAACACGTGTGCTGTTTCCCGCCACGCACGGATATCAAGCGGCGTGAAGTCATGCATGCATGTGCATTTCGTACTTGGAATTATGTCAGCTAACGCGGGGACAAAAAGTATGGCAGCCTAGTTGTACCATCATGTTTCTACGTTCTATTGTTTTTGCTGGTGCTTAACTTTTGCACAGGTGTATATATATATATATATATATATATACTAACAATTGGATGGATACACAAGATAACAAGAGGTCCAAGGGCCTTGAGGCTCACCTGGACCATTAGCATTTGAACCATTTACATTTACATAGTCATTATGGATACCTTTCGGAAAATCGAAGATGGCCACAAAAAAATTGACCAATCAAAATTCTCATTTGAATTCTTGAAGACCATCGTCATAGGGTCGTTTGACCCAGGTTTGGTTAAAATTGCACCGTTGATTAAGTAGTAGATGTCATGATTTAAATGATTCTAGAAATCGTTTAGAAAATCCAAGAAGTTTGGAAGCATATGATCATAGGATCCTTCCAGCCAGGTTTCACCAAAATCTGTCTATTGGTTAAGGAGTAGCATCTTAATGGATTTCCGAAAAATCCAAGATAGTTGCCAAAGAAAATCAACCAATCAAAATTCTCATTAGAACTCTTTGAAGCTGATCCCCATAGGATTATTCCACCCAAGTTTCGTTGAAATTGGGCAGTTTTAAGGAAGAGTAGCCTTTTACAGGCGTTCTGGAAAATCCAAGATGGCTATTGGAAAAATAGATAGGCTAAAATTATGTATAAAAGTTCTGCCGCCTAAATGCCTAGCGTCCTCACACCTGAGTTTGATTGGAATCGGCCAAGCGGCTAATGAGGAGTAGCATTTTAAACAATTTCCAATCATTTTTCAGATAATTGAAGATGGCCGCAGCAAAAATTGAACAATCCAAATTCTTTATATAAGTTCTGAAGCCTAGTCCAATAGGGTCCTTCCAGCTAAATTAATTTGAAATCCGCCAAGCTGTTAATGAGGAGTAGCGTTTTGACAATTTTTGGTAAATTCTGTAAGTCCTGAAGCCAACACCCATAGGCTGGAATTCATTAAGGTGGTTTAAACCTCGTCTTAGTCTAAGCCTGGTAACAAATCCCTACATAAACTGTGTAATAAGAGATTTATACCAGGTTTAACCATAAACTGAGTCCGTACTCAGATAGCGAGTTTAAACCAGGTATCGGTTAGACCCGGATTAAACCAGGTTTATCTCCATTTAAAGTGTGTTTATTTCATCCACATTCATGTAGTAAAATCGTGTATTATAGGAATCCTGTCATATACGTTTCAAACTATCAATACATAAGGTGTATGCATTAAAATTGATTGATTAATGGCTTGGCTGAGTCGTATCAATACAAATGCAGAAAATTTTGACGAATAAGGTTTTGAACAACTATAAATGATGTCACTTAAATACATCTCAAATGCCAATCTTGTTATGTATATGAATGGGAGCTCTGTCCTGAACTAGCTCAGTGGCAGTCGTGGCTTGCCAAATATGAAAGTGCTAGTTTACACAGGGGAATAAGAGTTAAACCACCCTGCCAAAGGTTTAATTTTTCACAATATTTGCTGCATGGTCTATGTTTTAAACTACCTTACAGCAATCGGCGTAACTTACTACCTGGTTTATTACATGCTTTGTCACCTGGTTTAAATTTAGACGATTTCTTAAAATCATGCGATTGCATTCACAGAATCAATTTAATGTCTTTTCTCCATAGGGTTCAACAGTTTAAGTCTTAATGAACCAGAGTTATGCCCCTTGTTTATATTCATAGTTCAAATAGATATTTGACTTAAGGAACCGTCTGCTAAATTTGGTCTTAATCGAAACAAATGAAACAAATGTATTTTCCCCAAAGCGCTGAAACCTAGACGTTTTAGTAATTAGTAATTGATCTAAATTGGTCCAGAAATAACAAAACATGTCAGCGTTGTCGATTCCACACACAGATAAATAGACAGACAGACAGATGGACGGGGACTGATGACAGAGCAAAAAATCTTACCCGTCTCATAGTAATCAAAGATGCGCATCATATGCTCTCGTGTGCCATTAGCAGAGGGGAACCATCGATCCGCGCGGAAATTCACACATGTTAAACTGGAATCAATCTGAAAACATCATGAAAGCGCCCGGAATTAGACATACAGTCAAATATGTCCAAAGTGACTGGCCAATAAGTGGCTCCTAAAGACTCACCACAGAATATATCTTTTTTTGGCATGATAATGGTTCCATAACCCATTAACGGTAAAGATTCTTTTAAAAAAAGTTAACTATTTACTCATTGGATGTCCATTTGAAGAGGAGCTTGTCCATTTGCAGATCAAGAAGAATATTTTCAAATTTTACCGCTGGAATAACTGGCTCGGTAATGGAGCCAGTCATTCCAGTTGTAACTTTCAAATATTGTTTCTAAAATGTCAAAGACAGCAACATTACTACCATATTGTCCAAGACAGCAACATTGTTACCATAATGTCCAAGACAGCAACATTGTTACCATAATGTCCAAGACAGCAACATTGTTACTATAATGTCCAAGACAGCAACATTATTACCATAATGACCAACACAGAAACATCGTTACCATAACGTCCAAGACAGCAACATTATTATCATAATGACCAACACAGAAACATCGTTACCATAACGTCCAAGACAGGAAGAGTGCTACCATATTGTCCAAGACCGCAACATTGTTACCACCATGACCAACACAGCAACATTGTTACCATAATGACCAACACAGCAACATGGTTACCATAATGTCCAAGGCAGCAACATTGTTACCACAATGTCCAAGAAAGCAACATTGTTACCATAATGACCAACACACCAACATTGTTACCATAATGTCCAAGACAGCAACATTGTTACCATAATGACCAACACACCAACATTGTTACCATAATGTCCAAGACAGCAACATTGTTACCATAATGACCAAGACAGCAACATTGTTACCATAATGTCCAAGACCACAACATTGTTACCATAATGTCCAAGACAGCAACATTGTTACCATAATGACCAAGACAGCAACATTGTTACCATAATGTCCAAGACAGCAACATTGTTACCATAATGTCCAAGACAGCAACATTGTTACCATAATGACCAAGACCACAACATTGTTACCATAATGTCCAAGACAGCAACATTGTTACCATAATGACCAAGACAGCAACATTGTTACCATAATGACCAAGACCACAACATTGTTACCATAATGTCCAAGACAGCAACATTGTTACCACAATGTCCAAGACAGCAACATTGTTACTATAATGTCCAAGACAGCAACATTGTTACTATAATGTCCAAGACAGCAACATTGTTACCATAATGTCCAAGACAGCAACATTGTTACCATAATGTCCAAGACAGCAACCTTGTTAGCATAATGTCCAAGACAGCAACATTGTTACCATAATGTCCAAGACAGCAACATTGTTACCATAATGACCAAGACCACAACATTGTTACCATAATGTCCAAGACAGCAACATTGTTACCATAATGACCAAGACAGCAACATTGTTACCATAATGACCAAGACCACAACATTGTTACCATAATGTCCAAGACAGCAACATTGTTACCACAATGTCCAAGACAGCAACATTGTTACTATAATGTCCAAGACAGCAACATTGTTACTATAATGTCCAAGACAGCAACATTGTTACCATAATGTCCAAGACAGCAACATTGTTACCATAATGACCAAGACCACAACATTGTTACCATAATGTCCAAGACAGCAACATTGTTACCATAATGTCCAAGACAGCAACATTGTTACCATAATGACCAAGACAGCAACCTTGTTACCATAATGACCAACATTGTTACCATAATGGCCAAGACCACAACATTGTTACCATAATGTCCAAGACATCAACATTGTTACCACAATGTCCAAGACAGCAACATTGTTACCATAATGTCCAAGACAGCAACATTGTTACCATAATGACCAAGACAGCAACACTGGTACCATAATGACCAAGACAGCAACATTGTTACCATAATGACCAAGACAGCAACATTGTTACCATAATGACAAAGACAGCAACATTGTTACCATCATGTCCAAGACAGCAACATTGTTACCATCATGACCAAGACAGCAACATTGTTACCATAATGACCAAGACAGCAACATTGTTACCATAATGTCCAAGACAGCAACATTGTTACCATCATGACCAAGACAGCAACATTGTTACCATAATGACCAAGACCACAACATTGTTACCATAATGTCCAAGACAGCAACATTGTTACCATAATGACCAAGACAGCAACATTGTTACCATAATGACCAAGACCACAACATTGTTACCATAATGTCCAAGACAGCAACATTGTTACCACAATGTCCAAGACAGCAACATTGTTACTATAATGTCCAAGACAGCAACATTGTTACTATAATGTCCAAGACAGCAACATTGTTACCATAATGTCCAAGACAGCAACATTGTTACCATAATGTCCAAGACAGCAACCTTGTTAGCATAATGTCCAAGACAGCAACATTGTTACCATAATGTCCAAGACAGCAACATTGTTACCATAATGACCAAGACCACAACATTGTTACCATAATGTCCAAGACAGCAACATTGTTACCATAATGACCAAGACAGCAACATTGTTACCATAATGACCAAGACCACAACATTGTTACCATAATGTCCAAGACAGCAACATTGTTACCACAATGTCCAAGACAGCAACATTGTTACTATAATGTCCAAGACAGCAACATTGTTACTATAATGTCCAAGACAGCAACATTGTTACCATAATGTCCAAGACAGCAACATTGTTACCATAATGACCAAGACCACAACATTGTTACCATAATGTCCAAGACAGCAACATTGTTACCATAATGTCCAAGACAGCAACATTGTTACCATAATGACCAAGACAGCAACCTTGTTACCATAATGACCAACATTGTTACCATAATGTCCAAGACAGCAACATTGTTACCATAATGGCCAAGACCACAACATTGTTACCATAATGTCCAAGACATCAACATTGTTACCACAATGTCCAAGACAGCAACATTGTTACCATAATGTCCAAGACAGCAACATTGTTACCATAATGACCAAGACAGCAACACTGGTACCATAATGACCAAGACAGCAACATTGTTACCATAATGACCAAGACAGCAACATTGTTACCATAATGACCAAGACAGCAACATTGTTACCATCATGTCCAAGACAGCAACATTGTTACCATCATGACCAAGACAGCAACATTGTTACCATAATGACCAAGACAGCAACATTGTTACCATAATGACCAAGACAGCAACATTGTTACCATAATGTCCAAGACAGCAACATTGTTACCATCATGACCAAGACAGCAACATTGTTACCATAATGACCAAGACCACAACATTGTTACCATAATGACCAAGACAGCAACATTGTTACCATCATGACCAAGACAGCAACATTGTTACCATCATGACCAAGACAGCAACATTGTTACCATAATGTCCAAGACAGCAACATTGTTACCATAATGACCAACACACCAACATTGTTACCATAATGTCCAAGACAGCAACATTGTTACCATCATGACCAAGACCACATCATTGTTACCATAATGTCCAAGACAGCAACATTGTTACCATAATGACCAAGACAGCAACATTGTTACCATAATGACCAAGACAGAAACCTTGTTACCATAATGTCCAAGCCAGGAACCTTGCCACCATAATGTACATTAGCCTTCAATCTATTGATAATGTAGCAACAGAGGGAGTCATTTCTTGCTATGCTCCGCCCATTTCCAGTTATGCTCTGCCCATTTCCAGCTATTCCCGACCCATTTCTAGCTATATGCTGCCCATTTCCAGCTATGCTTATCCCATTTCCAGCTAGGCCCACCCTATTTCTAGCTCGACCCCACCCATTTCTAGCTATGCCCCGCCCACATTTTGAGCATGTTGGAATCAATCTATATTCTTTGAACTCTGAATTCCCAGAATCCCAATTTCAAGGTAACTAGTATACATGTAAGCTGTTGAATCTTTTGAAACTAATTTGACTGGGAGCTATTGCTGAATATGCCTATGCAGCAACAGTTCCCAGTCAAATTAGTCTCAAAATAGTCAAACGAAACCTTATTAAATTCTAAGTTTATCAAAGATGTGTAATTCCTACTATTGATACTTTTCGTTGTTCATGATGGAGTTAGATATGTCATTATGATCAGCTACCTAGCTCAGATTCAGATGGCTAACTATAGTAAGTTTGCTGGTTTACTGAACATGCACAGTTGCTATGCCCAAGAAAACACTGTTTAGTCAACTATAGTTCGTTGGTATGCGATTCCCCATTGAATTACTATTGCAGAAAATTTGGAGATGGGTACTAGTCTCGACTAACCCTTTCTGTCATCCATTTTGACAACTTACAAAAACGGGTTATTTTGTCAATTAAGACGTCAAAAAGCATCCATACCAAATAAAGTGGGAAGGAAATGGGGCTTGGGAACATTGAGATAAAATGTCAAAGTATAATTTCATCAAACCTGTATTAGTTAATGAAATATTCACACTTTTATAGGCATTTATTCGTGGCAATCGTGGGGTGTTCAACATTTTGAAATCTACTCATAATTCGTGGAACCGAGCTCGGGTGCTCAGTTGACTATAGTTGACTAGCTATCTATTTCAAGGTCTGGTTAGCCATCCGAACATGACCCTAGTGATATAAGTTATAATGATGTCAGATACTTGAGCGACAGAATGGATGACTCCATTAAACGTCTGTCATCAGTGTTAACCCTTTAATTCTTTAGGATGAAAGGAATATTCTGTTGAATATTTTTAACCCTTTAATGGTTAAATTCAAAATATTTGCTTATTGGATGTCCAACTGCAGGACAAGACTGTTATATCGAGCCAGTCATTCCAGTGGTAAATCTTCAAAAACTCTTCTCTTGTCCTGCAAATTGACATTCCTTAAGACCACTACAGAGGCCAGTTTTGGCCGGGTTGACCATTAAAGGGTTAAACCAATTTGACTGGGAACTGTTGTGGCATATTATTATTATTATTATTATTATTATTAATATTATTTATTATTATTATTATTATTATTATTTAGGTTGAAGTTGTCAAGGAGATGTACATTACGAGCAAAGGTCAAGTAGAGGTAGCTGGTCGGTGGCATTTCAATGGCTAAAGCATTATGGGTGAATGTTAAGTATTTATATATAACTCATAAGGGTCTACATACATAGCTGAAATAGAAGACAATTTTGCGTCCGTAGAATTCCGCTCTCCTCAGGTTCTCTACTTCATGGGATTGTACATAGGTACGCAGTGAATCATTCATGACTACGTAACCAGTGGGAATGTGAATCTCCATGACAGCCATTCCGCTACGAAGACTTCTCTCCGTGTTTACCCATCTGCAACAAGAAAGTTGTTATTGACACATGTTATTGCGTAGGAGCATGTATGAAAAGCTATGCATGTGTGTTCATGGGTCATGCATGTGTAATGTACCAGTTATGTTATCTATCAAGGCTTCCTAAATATGCTCCAGAAAACAGTTTTAATCCTTTAACCCTGGAATTTATTCAAGAAAATTTAAGTTTTCTCATACAAAATATCCATTTGCTGACTAAAGAGAGGACTATTTTTGAAAATTTACCACTGGAATGACTGGTTCGGTTATTCCAGCGGTAAATTTTTCAAAAATAGTATTTTTTTGGTCTGCAAATGAGCATTTGTGAAGACCCTTGCAGAAGCTGCTTTTGACTGATATGAGTGTTAAAGGCGTAAGCCACAAATCTGTGGAAGAAAATTTCAATTTTCTAATAGAAAATGTCCATTTGCAGACCAAAATGTCCATTTGGAGACTAACAGATTATTTTTGAAAATTTACCCCTGGAATGACTGACTCAGTTATCAAGGCAGTCATTCAAATGTTAAATTTATCAAAAATTGTCTTCTCTTGGTCTGCAAATAGGCATGTCTCAAGACCACCGCAGAATACATTTTTGATGAAGTTGAGTGTTAAAGGATTAGATTCAAGATTTTGCGTTTTTAAGGATAGTATGGACAGATTTTGCTAAAACGATACCTCATATAATGTCTTATCAGATCACATCCAAATACTAAATTTGAAACTAATCTAACCTAACTCTATCTACTAGTGAATGTGAATAGATTTTGGCAAAATGTAATGTCGAATTAGAAGGAAATGCAGGCATGCATTCTCATGCATCAGAGTTAGCAAATTACTTTATGAATTCTATGTCTATATCAGGGCTTCAGATACTCGAGCCAGTCATCCCAGTGATACATTTTCAAAAATAGTCTTCTCTTGACCTGGAAATGGACATATATGCACTAAGTAAAATGACAATGTTCATGAGCGATCGCTATAAAGAGTAATTAAATTGTATGTTTTGAGATATTTTATGCAGTAGAGATTCTTCTCGATTATTCGATTATTTAATTTTTAATCATATAAATTAATGATTTAAAGAATAATCGCGATTTTCTATTTAATCACGTAATCACGCAAGCCTAGCAATACCACCCATTTCTAGCTAAGCTCCAACTTCTTTGTACAAGTCTTTTAATCGAGTTAACATTCTTGATTTAACAAAATCTCAATTTCAAGGTAACTATACAGGTAAGCTGTTGAATATTTTGAAATAGAGCACCCAGTCAAATTAGTCTCAAAACATTAAACAGAATGTTTATTAAATAGTAGATTCACTAAAAAGACATACAATTCAAACAGTTATTGTTGGGCCTTTGCCCTTTTCGTGACTGATCTACGTTATTTAGATTGTGACATCAGCTAACAATTGACATACTTTGATTATGAGGTCAGATACTTGAGTGACAGATCAGAGTCCTCCATGGCTGTCTTGTCACAAGTATTGATATATACAGGATTCTAAAATTATGCTTTCGAAAACGTAATTCTTATAATTTGGGTGAACAATAACAGATTTCTCTGAAACAAAATCACATTTTTCATGCCTTCTACACACAATCAGATTGAAAACAATTTAAGACAGGGATGACTGCTTTGTGGAGACCCTAGGACTCAGAGCGCTAGACATCCACCATGTTTCAAGTCAATCAGTTAAAAATTTCTGCAGACTACATTTTCCATGGGGTTTATCTCTGAACATGCTGAATATTTTGAAAACAATTATTTCAGTCAAATTATTTTCAAAATATTTAGCAGGTCCAGTGTTATTGCCAATCCAAATCGCTGTCTGCTGGCCCCCAGCAGTCAGACAGTTAACAACAAGAGCCACCAAATGTGGATGCACACACGCATGCATGAACGCACGCACACAGATCTAGATCAGAATTTACTAACAGCTGTTCCTAGACCTAGCTATACTCAAGCCCTGTAACAAATCTGAATGTGACTTTTGGAGAAAGATGTCATACCATATCAATAGCTTATCAGCCTACGAACAGGTAAGCTAAAACGTTAGCTCTCACCTGGCACATGTTCTCATGTACATGATTGAGAAATTCCTGCCTGCCCAGTCAAGGTTATCAACAAACAGGTCAAACGATCGTATCGGTGGAGGCTTCAACATCTCCTTGTACTCCACATTCATAGTAGTGGTCACCTGAAATTAAGAATTCCACGGAATTAGATGTCTCACTCCTCTTTGTCATTATTTATTTGCTAAACGCAGACTTCACATTGGCGCCACAGCCGCCATCGGAAAAGTGATACCTATGTCTTGCATTCTACTTCGCAGGAGAGACAATGAGCTGATAAGATTTGGTAAATGCAAAAACATAATGTTGAAAAAACCCAGTTTTGTAGAGGTCAGAATGACATTGACCTTCGAACTGGTGACCTATGCTAAACGCAGAAAATTTAATGTTGGAAAATAACAGAGTTTTCCAGAGGTCAGTGTTTCTTGCCATTTGACCTGCTGGCCTCCCTGTCAACATCCAGCATCCCCTTGGCATAAGCAAAGGCTTTAGAAAAATATATGGCTATTAAGATTTGTTAAACACAAACGTTTAACGTTGAAAAATAACAAAGCTTTGTAGAGGTCAGAGTGACCTTGACCTTTGACCTAATCACCACGCCGCCACCATCCTACATCCACTTGGCATAACCAACCATGAACTCAAATTGTGTTCCATAAGCTGATAAGATTAACACAATAATTTAATACTGAAAAATAAGTTAGTAAAGGTCAGTGATGTTGACCTTTGACATGGTGACCTCCCTGTCACCATCCTGCATCCTCTTGGCAGAAGCAAGCATGTAGTCAACTTGTGTTCCATTAGATTAAGGTAATCCTGAAACACAGGCTGATAATATTTGCCAAACACAAACATTTTAAACACAAGATTTTTACATTGAAAAATAATAAAGTTTGTAGAGGTGAGAGTGACCTTCACCTTTGACCTGGTGACCTCCCTATCAACAACCTGTATCCTCTTGGTATAAGCAACCATGTACTCAAGCTATGTTCCATTAGCATTAGCCAATCCAAAAACATAAACTGATAAGATTTGCTAAACGCAAAAAGTTAATATTGAAAAATAACAACGCTTTGTAGAGGTCAGAGTGACCTTGACCTTTCACAGGCTGGCCTCTATTTCACCATCCTGCTTGTATTAGCAACCCTGTACCCAAATTGTATTACGTTAGGTGTAACCAATTCTGAAATATAAGCCAAGATTTGCTAAATACAAAAACTTAACGTTGACACCTCAGCCGCCATCAGAAAAGTGACTCGTATATTCTGCTTCACAAGCGAGACAAAAAAATGTGTTCCTGCCTAAAGTATTTGAAGTGAGATGAAAATAAAGTAGTGATTAATTGTTTGTGGTCAAGGCCTCAAAACTGGCCTCTGCAATGGCATTGAAGAATTCCATTTGCGGGGGAAGAAGACCATTTCTATAAATGTACAATTGGAATGACTTGCTCAGAATCAGTCATTCTTGTAGTACATTTTCAAAAATAGTTTTTTTAGCCTGCAAATGGACAATAAAAAATATTTTAAAATTCACAACCAATCTTGACCATTAAAGGGTTTAGTTAACATTAAATGATAGGGTAGCGAACATTAATAAGTGAAAATGTTCTAATTATATATGTACCTGAAGCATTGCTCGCCCAGCTCCTTGCACTTGCGCCTTGATATAGCCAAATACCTTTTCCATCTATAAGTTAAACACACATACAATATATGATATGATCAGTCATGTCAATACATCCATTCAGATGCAGCCAGATTTGACTAAACTGTGACTGTTTTAGGAGGGGATACACCCTTTAAAATTTTTTTTTGAAAAATCCAAGATGTCCGCAGGAAAAAATAACCAATCAAAATTCTGACAAGACGTTCTCGAGTCAACCAAAGGATTCTTTCGGCAAAATTTGTTTAAAATCTGCCAAGGGGTCTCAGGAGAGATATCTATGTTTTAAATGATTTCCAATTTTTTTTTAATAATCCAAGATGGCCGCCATAAAAATCAATTTCTCACATTTCTGATTAGAAGTTCTGGAGCCTCGCACAATAGGATCCTTCCAGCCAAATGTTCTTAAAATACACCAAATGTTGTTGGAGGAGATACATTTTTAAAACATCTGGACAATAATAGGAAAATCCAAGATGGCTGCTGAAAAGATTTATCAAACAAAATACTGAAAAGAAGTTCTGGAGCCTACTACCTAATATTGAACCTTCTCATATTGAAACAAGCGGCCCAATGGCCTGTGACGCTCACCTGGACCATTAGCATCTGAACTATTTGCATTTAAATATACATGATGGATAATTTTGGGAAAATCCAAGATGACCATAAAACACAAAATTTTGACCGATCAAGTTCTCATTTGTTCTCTTGAAGCCTATCATCATCGGATCATTCCATCATCAGAGTTTGCTTGAAAGTTGAGCTGTTCATTCAGTAGTAGTAGTAGTAGTAGTAGTAGTAGTAGTAGTAGTAGTAGTAGTAGTAGTAGTAGTAGTAGTACTAGTAGTAGTAGTAGTAGTAGTAGTAGTAGTAGTAGTAGTAGTAGTAGTAGTGATTTAAAGGCTTAGCTGAAAATTCTTTTGGAAAATCCAAGATGACCGTCAGAAAAATTAACCAATTAAATTCCTGTATTCAACTTCGGAAACATGTGTCCATAGGATCCTTCAAGACTGGTTTCATTGATATCTGGTCATTGGTTAATGAATAGCGTTTTAAAGGAATTCCAAAATTTGTTTGGAATCAAAATTCTCGTTAGAACTCTTGAAGCCTATCACCTTAGGATCTTCTCACCAAAGTTTTGTTGAAATCGGGTCATTGATTAAGGAAGAGTAGTATTTTAAAGGATTTCTGGAAAGTCCAAGATGGGCAACAGAAACTTTTACCAATCAAAATTATGGATACTTGTTCTTAAGCCTACCCGCCGAGGGTCATTCCAGCTGATTTTCGATGGCCTCAAAAAAAATTGACCAATAAAAATTCTGTATACAAGTTCTGTAGCCTAGACCAATAGGGTCCTTCCACCCAAATTAGGTTGAAATTCCCCTGGTGGTTAATGGGGAGTAGCGTTTTGAAAATTCTGACAAGATTTTCACCAAAAAAATTGAACAATGAAAATTCTGTATACCAGTTCTGAAGCTTACACCAATAGGGTTCTTCCAGCCCGATTAGGTTCAAATCCGCAAAGCAGTTAATGATGAGTAGCTTTTTTATATGCTCGTTTTGAAAAAAATGGGTTGTATTATGTGATGGCGCATGGTGTCTGTTCATTTGTCTTTCTGTCTGTTAGCAAATCCGTGTCCGGGCGATATCTAAAAAACCTCTTAACCTACCTTTTTTCTCCAATGCACATATTAAGTGGAGACAATGTGTCATGATTTCGTTTCGTCGAGATGTGTCGATATTTGCTAGAGTTATCCCCCCTGAAATATGTCAAATGCATCAAAGATTTTGTGTCCAGACTGTTTATCAAAAACTTCTTAATCTACATTTGAAATTTTTTCTCCAGTGCACAGAGACGATGTGTCATGGTTTCGTTTTGTCGAGATGCATCCGTATTTGTGAGACTTATCCCCTGAAAAACGGTAAAATTCCTCCCAAACAAATTTTCTGGGCCAGATCTCAGGGAGTTTTGAAGCTACATTTGAAATTTGATTTCCAGTGAACTTATACATAAAGACGAAGTGTCATGATTTTGTTTCAGCTAGATCTGTCCACATTTGCCAGAGTTATCCTCTCTGAAAAGACTAAAATTCATTAAAGATGGCCGCATTAAGACCCACTAGGCGGCGCTCATGTTAAGCAAAGGTTGACGGATGGACAAACAGTCGGCATGGCATAAGCTCACTTGGCCATTCTAGCCAGGTGAGCTAAAAATACATGCATATGCGCGCACTGCACACACACACACACACACACACACACACACACACACACACACATACACACACACACACACACACACACACACACACACACACACACACACACACACACACACACACACATGTGAGCACAACCACAAAACAAAAGCAAATTTCAAATTCAGTCTAATTTAGATTGCGATTCTGAAAATGTAATTTACTTAATTTCACGCAAATTATGTCAAAACCAAAACAAAAAATCCACTAAGATGGCGTACAACTAGACACCTTTCAAATATTAGACCAGAGGAAGACACACATGTGGTTGAACATTTTAATCTTCCTGATCATTTAGTCCCTCGTGACTTTGAAATTATGCCTATCGAACAGCTACTTCTTTCAGATACATCAAAGGAAACTGATAAATGAAGAAAGCTAAGGGAATCGTTTTGGATTAATCAATTAGAAACACAATGGCCTAGGGGCATAAATTCTGACCCAGGCCTGTTGGATCAACGTGAGATTATCCCATTTACTCTCACATGCAATCATAGAAATGTTGAAATTGCCAAAATCCTAAAAGATGAGTATCACAAATTACAGGACAATCTAAGACAACCTTTCAACACGCATCCCGTAATTGAGTTTAAGAAAAATCTGAATCTACGTGACATCTTGGTAAAAGCAAAACTCAAATAAGTTTTCAAAATATCATTCAGTGATTGATTATTGTGTAACAATCAGGCCATATGGCATCTCTTAAACAAAATGACAATCTCAGGTAATAAAATAAACAAGAATTTCTTTCAGTTCTGAAGATTCTGAGCCAGTGCATTGACAATATTATATACATACATACATATATACATGTACACACGCACGCGCACACGCATGTACCATATTTTGGAAAATCAAAAATGGCCACGCATGCATGTATGCACGCACGGAAAATATAAGTTCTCTAATACTTGATCACCAATGACATACAGGATACGCCAATTTGTTCAGAATTTAATCCCCCATGACATACGGGATGGACCAACTTGGTCAGCCATTAATCACCTCTGACGTACAGGATGGGCCAACTTGGCCTTGATTTAATCAATACTGAATTATCTCATGCACTGTTCCCTGTTCACTTCATATTAATCCTTTAACCCTTATATCAACCAAAAACAGCTTCTGCAGTGGTCTTGAGAAATGTCCATTTGCAAACCAAGAGAAGACTATTTTTGAAAATTTACCACTTGAATGACTGGCTCGATAACCGAGCCAGTCATTCCATTGGTAAATTTTCAAAAATAGTCTTCTCTTGGTCTGCAAATGTACATTTTCTATGAGAAATTTGAAATTTTCTTGAACAAATTCGTGGTTTAACGGGTTAATGGTCAAGCCAGCAAAAAAGGTTAATGAGGCAGCCAACCAGCTAATGAGGCAATCGGTCAGTCAGTCATAAAAGCTTATTCCAGGCTGTCATTTCAGGAGTTTTTCATAAACAGTAATCAAACTTGGTGCATGCATGCATTGTAAGTTTAAACTATGTATCATAACAAAAGTAGGTCAGTGCGACCTACTTTGCACTCTTCACAAGCAGGTACCGAGATTTTATCGACCGTGTTCAAATTTTATCACTGGAATGAGTGGCTGAAACTATACTAGTCATTCCAGTTGTAAAATCTTTAAAATAATCTCTTGGCCAGCAAACGGATGTTCAAATGTTTCAAAAGTAAACATTTACATTTTTTGACAAATCTAGACCATTAAATGTTATCTTACACTAACTCATAATTATTTTCAAAACAGTTTTGTTGTAAAGTCTTGTGGTCCATCTTTCAGTAAAACAGATTTAACAACTTACAGACAACTTGTTTACATTTACATACCGCAAATAAATGTGGCTGGGTATAGTTAGTCAGTGTCATTTTCAACTTTATATCCTTATTCCAAGTTATATCCGCAGTCGAAGTGATTTGTTGAAAAATTATCTCGTATACATTACGGTTAGGATCTGCCTCAGTAAATGCCATCAGGGCTTGAAGTGCGGTGATAGTGTCCTGAAATAATAATAAAATACATGTGTTTTAATGAACCTTTCAAGCTTCAGCTATGCCCCACCCATCTCAAGCTAAGCTCCACCCACATCTCGCTCATGTTGGGATCGATCGATCTCTGAACACCCTGACTATCAATTTATAAAAAACTACACAGGTAAGCTATCAAATTAGTTTCAAAATATTCAACAGCATGTTTATTAAATAGCAAAGAATTACAAAGACATACAATTCATACAACGTGTTAGACTGTTTGAGATTTGATGACGATCTATATGGAACCCTTTGTGACGTAATGATTGCGACGTCATCATACACACGCTGAGATGATTATGACATCGTACGAGGTCAGATGATGGATGGATACTCTGGAGAGGTGAATTGGAACAGCTACAGCAAGCTAATGATGCGACGTCATTGGAGGCTTTTGTCGCAAATGTACAGAAATAGAGGAATACATGTCTAAATATACCTCGCCCATTTTTAGCCAAGCTCCGCCGACAGTTTGCACATTCGGGAATCAATTTATATACCATGAACCCTCATTTCTCATAATCAGATTTTAGGCTGGGCTACCAAAATTTCAAACTCACAAGCCTAGGTGCCGACCTAAATTCATATTTTAAGATTGTGAACAGAAAATCATTTTATACATCTGACAACTCTATTGCAGGTTGAACCAGTTCCATTAACCATTACATTTTTTACACAATGTATAGCATACTCTGTTGAATATTTTGAAATTAATGTGACTGGAAGCCATCGCTGCCTAAGGCATCAATGGCTTCCAGTCATATTAATTTCAAAATATTCAACAGATTTTCTGTTTGTTTGCCATGAAATTGAGATGCATGTAATTTATCGGTGAAAGGGTTAAGCTTGAAAGCAATATATTTAACACATTCTACGTTAGTAACTCCTAAATTATTACACGCTGATAATTCTGCGCGACATGGGTTAGTTTACCGTTCTCCCATTGTGATTAGAAGAGCCTGTCAATCAGTCTGACTATACACACACATACTCAGCCATGTGCGACTAACAAGATCTCAGACACAGTTAATATTTAAACATTTGAATCTTGAAGTTCAGGTCTTGAATAAGCTCATGAACATTTTGAAACAAATTTGACTGGAAAATTTTACCAACAGCTGTTGGTCAAATTATCTCCAAAATATTCAACAGAATATTTATTAAATTCATATAGATATTGTATAAGCTGATAACTATTTTTTATATATTTTGACTGGAACCTGTTGGGGCAGTAGCAGCTTTCAATCAAATTACTTTCAAAATATTGAACATAATATTTTATTTTGAAAGTATTTTAACTGACACATGTTGCTTCCATGGTCGCAATGTCTATCAATGAAATTACCCTTCAAAATAGTCAACATAATATTTAGGAATCTGAAAATTCAACGCTTTAATGGTTGCCCTTTAATGGTGAAATAAGTAGTTTTTTTTAATATTTTACACAGGAATGACTTGTTCAATAAGGAAGCCAGTCATTCCAGTGGTAAAAGTTCAGAAATAGTCTTCTCTTGGTCTGCCAAATGTTTTCCTAAAAATACTCACTACCAGCAAATACATAGATATAGATGACAGATGTATGCTGTGTTCCAGAATTTCAGTACCAGATATTTGCCCAAATATTCAAATGCATTTGCATTTGAATAAGTTGCAAACATTTGCATCTGCATTTAAATGCAATAGTGCTAGGCTGCATTTGCATTTGCATTTGAATCATTTACAAACATTTGCATTTGCATTTAAATACAATACCCTGCACTTGGACACAAGCCCGATGGCTACACCAAGCAGTTTTTAAATATAAGACCAAATCCAAGATGGCCACTGGCCAATCGTCTTTCGTTTGAACAAACTTGGAACTCTATGCCATAAGGATGCTTCATGCCAAATATAAGAGGCCCCAAGGGCCTGTATCGTTCACCTGGAACATAGGCATTTCAACTAGAAAGGGCATCAGCAAAATGTAGATCTCTAAGGAGTTGAGCAGAATTGTAACAAGAACGCAGCAACCATGTCTCTTTATGTATCATCTTCCCTTGAACAAACTGTAATGGACCCTAATCCCTAATCATATCTCCAAAATTTCAGCCCGATCCGTTCAGCAGTTCATGAAAACCAGGTCATCCAAGATGACTGCTAAAGCATTAGGTTAGTCAAGTTCCCTTGAACAAAATGGGTTCAGCTGTTGCCCTAGATACCCTGTCATGAGTTTTGAATCGATCTCCCAAGCGGATTCAGAAAAGAAGATTTTTAAAGCCGTTTCAAGAAAATCTGTCAAAATACAAGATGGGCGCCAGTCAAATTGACTGATCGACTTTGTTTTAACAAACCTGTATCTATGCCCTAAGGATACTTTCTGCCAAGCATACTTGAAATCGGCTCAGTGGTTTCTCGAGAAATTTTAAATCTCCTATAGCTTTAGTACATGGGTTTCTGGTAGGAAAAAGGTCCATGATGGCTGCCAAACCGTTTATCCCAGTTTAAAAAATGGCAAATTTGAAATCAGAATAGAAAAAATTATACAAAAACAATTTCGGTTTCAAAATCCATCAAATAAAAAATTCAATATGGCCACCAAATACGTTACATTTTGATTGGTCCACAGCGGCCATATTTTTTATGTATCGACATCCCTTGAAGAAAGTATAATGGCCCTTAGTCCAAAAAAATATATCTCCCAAATTTCGACCCGATCCGTTCAGCGGTTCTGGAGAAGACGCATAACTTTAGTGAAATCTAGATATGCTAAGATGGCTGCCACACCATTGGGTCAATCAAGTTCCTTTGAACAAACTTGGGTCAGTTCTTGCCCTCGATGATATTTCATGAGTTCTAAATCAATCCCCTAAACAGTTTTGGAGATTTTTAAAGACGTTTCTAAAATTCAGCCAAAATCCAAGATGGCAGATTGGCCGATCGGCTTCGTTTGAACAAACTTGGATCTTCATGCCCGAAGAATGCTTCCTGCCAATTGAAATTGACGGTTCTTGAGGTGTTTAAAGGAAAAGTGGACAGACAGATGGATGGAAAGACAGACGGACGTCGCCACGGCATAAGTTCACGTGACCATTCTGGCCAGGTGAGCGGCTAACAATGACACAAAATACCGAAAATATGTTCATATTAAATTAATTGACATTTATATTTTGTAAGCGGGATTTAAACCACCAGTGCGTGATATGGTTTTCAATATGGTATCACAATATCATGCAGCTGTACTATGACGTGCCTATGTTACCTATTTGATCTCAGGTTAACCTGTATTATATATGGGCTTCTATATTTGGCCCTCTGATTAATATATGGAGGATATTTAGTTTAAAATTTACCATTTCAGAGGCGTATCACCAGCCTATAATTGAGCATTTCCCAGTATTTCACGGAATTTAACTTTTAAGTGTTTTCTGGGGAGGTATTTACCTGTATTTTAGGCTTGTGCGATTATTGTGCAGAGTGATCGCGATCGATTGTTAAAAAATAATCGTGATTACTCAATTAATCAGCTTGGATACAAATTACCAAGACATAACAACAAAAGAATATCAATGACGAAAATTGCAATGGTGTTTAGAAAAGTGCATTTGCAGGGTAAGAGAAGACTATTTTTGAAAATGTATCACTGGAATTCCTGGCTCAAATTGAGCCAGGCATTTCAGTAATACATTTTCAAAAAGTCTTCTCTTACCCTGCAAATGGACATACATTCTATAAGCAAAATGTAATTTTTCATGACCGATCGCATTAAAAAGTAATTGAAAGTTAGGTTTTGAAATATTTTATGCAATAGAAAACATTCACGATTATTTGATTATTTAATTTTTAATCATATAAATTCACAATTTAAAACATAATTGCGATTTTCGATTTAATCACGTAATCGCGCAAGCCTACCGTATTTCCCACCCCAGGAGATTGCTGCCAACTTTGTTCAATAGCATCCACTAACATTTAAGCCATGTGTACATGTGTGTGCTTGCATGTGTATGTGCCTGTATGCATGTGTGCATGCATGTACATGTATTTTGCTCCACTGACCTGTGTGGAAGTGAATCCTCCGATAGTATTTCTCATCGTCTGTAGCCAGGTCATGATGGAGATACGTTCAGCATAAGCAGAAGCACTAGTTTCATGATAAATAACGGACAGTAGCCCATAAGCTGTTGCCTGTGTACCGTAAGCATCATTTACATGTTCAATGCGGGGTGTTATCACACGAAGGCCATCGTCAAATGATTTACTGATAGATGCTATATCGCCATCTGCCCAGTAATTACCTGAAACATGACAAGTAAATAACCTGAAACATGTAGAGTAATTAACTTTAGACACAGCCAGTAATTCATGAACCTATTTCCTCACTCAATCACATGATGTCATAATCAACTACGTGATGCATAGGCTGACGTCATAATCATGACATCATGAATGACTCGATATAGTCCATCTTTAACGCTTAACAGTCCGATACGTTGTACGAATTGTGTCTTTACCATTTAATAAATATTCTGTTGAATATTTTGAAACTAATTTGACTGGACGCAGTTGCTGCCATTTAACAGCTTACCTGTATAGTTTTCTGGAAATTGATAGTCAGCGAGTTCAGGGATCGATGGATTCTAACACGAGCGAGGTGTGGGTGGAGATTAACTAGGGATGGGCAGGGCATGGCTAAAACTGGACAGATCGATTAACCTGACAAAGGGCCCACAAGCGAAATCAGAGATTGCAGACCCTCGTCCTTCCATTTTTGTTAAGCTGTAAAAAAAATTTTCTTGATTTTCCTGGATCACGCCAAAAGTTGTGAAATCATATTGCATAATCATACCTTCCAATGTAACAATTTACAGGTTCAGTCATGTCCAGAAGACATACAAAAGCTAAGAGGTATAACCATTTAAGCCTCAAACTGGCCAGAAACAGCCTCTGTAGTGGTTTTGTGAAATGTCCATTTGTATACCAAGAGAAACCATACATTTATCACTGGAATGACAGGATCGATAACC
The DNA here is from genome assembly GCA_034401795.1 of Chaetoderma sp. LZ-2023a. NCBI lineage: Eukaryota > Metazoa > Mollusca > Caudofoveata > Chaetodermatida > Chaetodermatidae > Chaetoderma > Chaetoderma sp. LZ-2023a. Next base: position 110,626,779 of record CM067367.1, read on the forward strand.
AAGCCAGTCATTCCAATTGTAAATATTCAACAATAATCTCTTGATCTGCAAATGGACATTTTCTATGGGAAAGTTACAATTTTCTTGGATGAATTTGATGGTTAAAGGGTAAACAGCATGTGGGCTAATGAGTACCAATCTGCAGGTAAACCATACATGAAAATTATATAATAACCAAGCAATATCATGCTCTGAAGGAATTGAAACGTGTGTGCAGTTTTGCAGTGTTGTTTTCATAACAAACAATTAATGGATGAATCTACTTTTAGCGCCTGTGAAAACGCGACTAAAGGATGCAATTTTTTTGTCAAATTACATGTGCTTGGAAGGGAGTGTGTCCTATAATCAAGTACATTCTTTGAGTTCATCTTTTTCTTTGCGGTACAAATTCTCGTCGCCTTATGACTATGTTTCACGTATACCTCAAAAACATCATCGCAGAAGTGAAATTATTCAATTGGAGAGCCTAAATATTGGGTATCCTTTAATAAAGATAATTTATTACATCAAAAATTAATCCTGAATTTGACATAAAATGGCATCGAGAAAAGATATAAATCATGTGATTCGTCTGCAATCGCAATAGAACTTTATTTAGAGCGAGTACTCGGATATAAATATTCTGGACTCGGAACTTGGAAATTGCTATATATTATCATTGCGCGATAGGAACTGAATATTATACTTTAGGTCTGATCTGAACAACAGGAACCTGTTTGATATCAAACTTCCGTGAGCATATGAGATCTCGCAAAAACACTGCACCTCCAATCACAAAAGCGCCACCATATCCTTTCCCATGTTAAAGCCAGTTAGAGCTAAATTGGGCCAGTACTTAACGAGATATCCACAACAAATGAAAATCTCATTTTAATTTGCTTTTAAGCAATCTTTGCCATACATCTTGATTCCACTTGAGATCATTTGATGTTAGTCGGCATTACAAAATTAATGAGCAATATTATTTCTCTGTTCTGATTGGATAAATTCTCACGCACAAGCCAATGAAAATAGAGAATGGCAGATATCAGAAGAAATCTAGTAAACAACTGGTGATTGTTCGGTAATTAATTCCTTTAGAAAGAGAATATATTCTTCTGAATTTTGATTGGATTATATAATTATTTCTTCGTCGTGCTCCAGATTTTGATTGGCTAATTCTTTGTACAGTAGAGAATAGGAGCCACCTAAACACAGGCTAAACAAAGCATAAAGCTTTATGGGATGAAATTATAAGGAGGGTATTTATCAGTCTAAAACTGCTACATATATTTTTATCTCAAAAGTATGGAATAAATTTTGTTTTATCTCGAGCAAAGATATGCAAGGATTTAGCTCGGCTGCTTGCTGAATGATGGCAATTTTTTTTATACCAATTTTCAATTTCTTTAAAGGTACTTAGTTTTTTTGGGTCAGCGTCCTATATTTGATGGCGGCCCTTAGTCGAGAAATGACGATATATGACATCCATTTCTAGCTAAGCTTCCACCCATGCTTTGCCATGCTGGGATCGAACGAAGCCTCAACTACTTCGGTTATTGAGCCAGTCATTCTAGTGGAAAATTTTCAAAAATAGTCTTCTCTTGGTTTGTAAATTGACATTTCTCAAGACCACTGTAGAAGCCGTTTTTGGCTGATATAAGTGTTTACAGGTTAATTAACCCTTTAACACTCATATCAGCCAAAAACTCCTTCTGGAGTGATCTTGAGAAATGTCCATTTGCAGACCAAGAGAACATTATTTTTGAAAATTTACCACCGGAACGACGGGCTTGTTCCAGTGGTAAATTTTGAAAAAAATAATCTTGTTCTGCAAATGGACATTTTGTATGAGAAAATTGAAATATTTCTGACCAAATTAGAGGGGTATGCTACAGCTCCTGGCAGTACGCTACAGCTCCTGGCAGTACGCTACAGCTCCTGGCAGTACGCTACAGCTCCTGGCAGTACGCTACAGCTCCTGGCAGTACGCTACAGCTCCTGGCAGTACGCTACAGCTCCTGGCAGTACGCTACAGCTCCTGGCATTACGCTACAGCTCCTGGCATTACGCTACAGCTCCTGGCAGTACGCTACAGCTCCTGGCAGTACGCTACAGCTCCTGGCAGTACGCTACAGCTCCTGGCAGTACGCTACAGCTCCTGGCAGTACGCTACAGCTCCTGGCAGTACGCTACAGCTCCTGGCAGTACGCTACAGCTCCTGGCAGTACGCTACAGCTCTTGGCAGTACGCTACAGCTCCTGGCAGTACGCTACAGCTCCTGGCAGTACGCTACAGCTCCTGGCAGTACGCTACAGCTCCTGGCAGTACGCTACAGCTCCTGGCAGTACGCTACAGCTCCTGGCAGTACGCTACAGCTCCTGGCAGTACGCTACAGCTCCTGGCAGTACGCTACAGCTCCTGGCAGTACGCTACAGCTCCTGGCAGTACGCTACAGCTCCTGGCAGTACGCTACAGCTCCTGGCAGTACGCTACAGCTCCTGGCAGTACGCTACAGCTCCTGGCAGTACGCTACAGCTCCTGGCAGTACGCTACAGCTCCTGGCAGTACGCTACAGCTCCTGGCAATACGCTACAGCTCCTGGCAGTACGCTACAGCTCCTGGCAGTACGCTACAGCTCCTGGCAGTACGCTACAGCTCCTGGCAGTAACATCTAGTCAAATTACTTTCAAAATATTCAACAGAATGTCTATTAAATAAAAAATTTACCAAAGACATACAATTCTTACACATTCATGATGAACTGGTTGATTTTTGTGATATATTTGATGATTGCATTAGATGCATTAGGGACGACATGTCACATCCCTCCATTTATAAGTTTAACCCTATAGTGTACCTGGAGTGCGCTTCTTTGTGGCGAACCGTGCATAAGCATCGCGTCCTCTATTCCCACGTTTGGCCAATGCAAAGGCGACTAATGACATGTGAAAAACATCCTCTTCTGGAACGTTATGGTAGTTGTCATCAAGATATCTTGTTGCTTTTTGGATCATTGTATTTCTAACCGATTTCGCCTCCTGCAAAAATACAGGTATACGCCCTTTGTGTTAGCTGTAATAAAAGCCCTTGTACATTCTCAATGGCTAGAATTAGTCTAGAGAATGTAGAAACAGTACCACCAGCACACATATCATCATCCATATCACTACCAACTCTATTATCACAATCATTATCATCACAATCATCATCATCAGTATCACCATTATCAACACCACCTCTTATCATCATCATCATCATCATTGTCATTATTTAAACCACCATCATCATCATCCCCCAGATTTAGAAATCATCGCTGTTGCAACTACCACTATCATTGGCCACCATCCTTATCACCAGAAGCAACATCACCATTATTATCAGCAACATCACTAACTCACTACCACCACCATTATGATAATAATTATCAAAAGCAGCAGCAGCAGAATAATTATTATTATAATTATTATTATTATTATTATTATTCTGACGCACCCCTGTGAGCTCTTCAGTGACGTCTATCTGTATCAAGATGTAGGCTGTCAAAGCAATAGGATCACTCAAGACTTTAGTGAAGTCTTTCTGGTCTTGGATTCGTGTCTGTAAGTTACAAAACATAATCTAGCTTACACCACACACCACACAACATATAGACAAGAATTTAGCAGTATTAAATGTCTAGTTCAGTATTTTCATGCCAATAAGTAACAGAGGTAGGCTTGTGCGATTTTTCAATTTAATCGTTAAAGTTAAATATTTGAAGAATCACAATTTTTTTATGTAAACAGTAAAACCCCCAGAAAATCAGGTATATTTTTATGAATAGTAACTTTTTTAAATGTCTCAGAGCAGACAGGGCACGGCTCGCAATGATACAAGATCTATCTTTTCTTAAGCCTATATTATGTCCCGTAGTATCCCCATCGCTAATGCAGTGATATGCATCAAACATTTGCATATAAATAAGAGTTCACATACTATCGGGGTAAGGCAATTCCCCGATGAAGTGTGATCTTACATATACAGTTGTTTATGCATTTTATTTTTATTAACAATCACAGCATCAAGATGTGCCAAATAGCGAGATAGCTAAAGAATTGCACTAACCGATGCGGAAAATACCTGCCATACATTCTCGTTGTCCAATAATAAAATTTCTAGTGCCTAGTGTTCATAACCTCATAATTTTGGTGATAAAATCAGGCCATTCTAGCTCCAATGAGACCTTTCGACAAGTGCCGCGTGATAAATTATGAGTTAGCGACAAGAATTACCGAGTTCCGTATATTGAGTTCCTGATTCTCAGTACTATTATTACATGAAGAGCGGAACAAATTGATTGGAATTACAGATGGAAACTACCGAGTAGTTCGCGAGTGTTGGATAGTTCCCGATTCACTTTTATATACTGTAGCATTCAACCGGGAAACAATTTAGAAAAATTCCCAGGAATTAACGCAACGAATACAAATCGCGTCAATTCCTACAAAGTTCAAGCTTTGTCAAATAGGGTCAACCAAAGTGGAAACAAGCATTCTGTAAGTATTGCTTTGCAATACATGCCCCCTACCTGGTGATATAAATCTTTAGAGATTGACAGTCAAAAATTTCATTAAAAATTGTCAAAAGCAGCTGAAGCGCGAACTTGATCTGTAACTTCTCATAACATAGCAATAAACCAAGTCTCAGTTATATATGGTGAAGGAGAAGGAAAAAGTCTTGAAAGCTGATATGTTTGTATTTCATAAGTCGAAAGGGGACATAACTCCATCCAAAAAATTACGCAAACGCCTGAAACCCGAATTTGGTCTGTAGTTTCTCATAATAAAGTAATGTACCAATTCTCAGTTGACTATCTTGAAAGACTGTGAGAAAAAGTGCTGAAAACTAATATTTTTTGTATTTCATAGGTCGAAAGGGGGGGGGGGGGGGGGAGGGCATAACTCCATAAAAAATGTACGCATACGCCTGAAACTCCAAATTGGTCTGTAACTTCTCATAACACAGCAATGTAGCAGTTCTCACTATAATATCTTGAAAGACTGCGAAAAAAAGTGTGGAAAACTAATATTTTTCGTATTGCATAAGACAAAAGGGGGCATAACTCCATGACAAATTGACGAAAATGTCTGAAACTCGAACTTGCTCTGTAACTCCTTATACCAGGAGTGCGAAAAAGTGCCGAAAGCTGATATTTTTCGCATTTTTTAACTAGAAAGGGGGCATAACTCCATCAAAAATTGACGTATACACCTGAAACTCGAACTTGGTCTGTAACTTCTCATAACAAAGCAATTTAAACCAATTCTCAGTTGAATATCTTGAAAGACTGCGAAAAAAGTGCGGAAAACTAATATTTTTCGTATTGCATGTCGAAAGGGGGGGGGGGGGGGGGGGGGGCATAATTCCATGAAAAATTGACGAAAATGTCTGAAACTCGAACTTGCTCTGTAACTCCTTACACTAAAGCGATGCACCGATTTTCGCTTAAATATCTTGAGACTGCGAAAAAAGTGCGGGAAAATAATATATTTTGTATTTAGTTGATGCTGTTATTGTTGTGCTGTTGTTATTGTGTAGTTGATGCTGTGGTTGTTGCGTTGTTGTTATTGTGTAGTTGATGCTTTTGTTGGTGTTGTGTTGTTGACATTGTGTAGTTGATGCTGTTGTCGTTGTGTTGTTGTTATTGTGTAGTTGATGCTGTTGTTGTTATTGTGTAGTTGATGATGCTGTTGTTATGTTATTGTGTAGTTGATGCTGTTGTTGGTGTGTTGTTGACATTGTGTAGTTGATGCTGTTGTTGCGGTGTTGTTGACATTGTGTAGGTGATGCTGTTGTTGTTGTGTTGTTGACATTGTTTAGTTGAAGTTGTTGTTTTGGATACAGTGTAGTTGAAGTTGTTGTTGATACAATATCTCACATACCATTTTCCTGTCATAGACATCGCCTAATGGATAGAAAGCTCCATCAGTCATATTTTGCTGTGAGCACACCCACATGACAATCTTACTAACAAGTTCTACGGGAATGAAGAGTTGGTACTCCCATTCACCAAACTTACACTCATATAAGATTCGAGCTGCAAATGCCGATACCCTGGAAAAGCGGTAAAAGACACATTCTCAATAAGACTCATACTCGCTTGCATTTGACCTCTTGTCGTAAGGGAACTATTTCCCGACATCACAAAAATGCATTGTCTGGAGTCTGCATCATCCAGTAAATGTAGATAAAATTTACACTAATTTATGAGAAGAGGAAAGCTGGGGACAAAACTGTGTTTTTGCATGACCTATGCAAACAAATTTGTCTTGTTTTTTTGGTCCCGTTTTTCCCAGTTCCATTACCCAGCAAAGGATCATGCTTCTTGCTGAACCAATCCTTAGAGCTAAGACGATATGCTGAACAAAACCTAAAACTTAACAAGAGGCCCAATGGGCCTGTATCGCTCACCTGGCATTTCAACTAATCTTACTTAAGTTTTACATCCATTGGTGTCACTTCCAATGACTTTCAGTCAAATGGTTTAGTTTTCGAGATATTGACAACAATCTCAGGACTGTTTTATTTGCATTAGTGATTTTGAACAATGTTTAAGTGAAAATAGATGATATCAGTGCTAATTACAGATGGTTTCTTAACTGTCTCACTGCTGCAAGCCAGTGCAGCCAATAATTTCAATCTTCAAAAGCTCTTGACTTCTTGAATATTTTGAAAACAATTTGACTGAAAGTTGTTGGCGGCTTAGCCATCAACAACTTTCAGTCCAATTGTTTTCAAAATATTTATCAGGTTCAGAGATATAACCTTTGGAATATGTCGTCTGCAAAAACTCAGTCAGACGGTTACCAGAGGTTCAAATACAATTGAAGAAAATGGTCTCTAAAGGCAGGTAGGTGGTCTTTATAGCAGGTTATTCCCCACCACCACACAATCCATTTAACACATGCGCATCTGGCTGAATCAACAAGTTAGCAGCAGGGGTAGGGTGAGCTGGAGTTGATTAAAAAAATAATTTGACTGAAAGTCATTGCTGCCTTAGGCAGCAATAACTTTCATTGCTGCCTAAGGCAGCAACAACTTTCAATCAAATATATTTCAAAATATTTTTAAGAGCATAGATGTCAGAGCACATAACACATATCTTAAATATTTCGGCAGTATTAGAAAGGTTAATCTGTTAATTGGAATTTAATATCTAGTTTGGCAATAAAATCTGACATGGTGATAAATCAATGGACGGTGGGAACAAACTTGTATTTGCCCTATGAAAATGAGACTGCAACTATTTAAGGAGTGATAACTCTGGCATTTGACATCCTATCAGTTTCATTTTCACAACACAGATATTAGATGCCGACATTAACATTGTGACGAAGTTTGGTGTCAATCGATCAAGAAATAACAAAATGAGCTGCCATTGTTGGTGACAGACAGACAGTTGAATGGACGGACATACAGAAGGCGGATGGGGTCTTTGCTATACAACAGCTGACTGACAAGTAAGCAGAGTTAAGAAAACCAATTTCGGCTTCAAAATCCATCAAATAAAAAAATTGAATATGGCAGCCAAACACGCTAAAATTTGATTGGTCCATGGCGGCCATGTTTTTACCTATCGACTTCCCATGAACAAACTTTAATGGCCCTTAGTCCATAATCATATCCCCAAAATTTCAGCCCTATCCGTTCAGCGGTTCGGCAGAATAAGTCGTTTTCACGAAAACTAGGTCATGCAAGATGGCCGCCGAACCATTTGGCCAATCAAGTTCCTTCAAACAAATTTGGTTCAGCTCTTGCCCTATATAATATTTTGTGAGTTTTGAATCGATCCACTAAGCGGTTTCGGAGAAGATTTTTAAAGCCATTTCCTAAAATCGGCCAAAATTCAAGCAGATGGCCACCGGCCAAATTGGCCGATCGACTTTGTTTGAACAAACTTGGATCCCTATGCCCTAAAGATAATTCCTGCCAAATATAACTGAAATCGGCCCAGTGGTTCTTGAGAAGTCGTTTAAAGAAAAGTTGACGGACGGACAGACGCCGGATGGTCGCCATGGCATAAGCTCACTTGGCCATTCTGGCCAGGTGAGCTAACCAGAAACAATACAGTATGGCCTTAACCTCTGACCTCAATATGATTGTGGTACATCCCCTTGATATAAGGAAGCATGTGTCCAAGTTTAGTCCCAATAGGGTGAAGTCATGCCGAGATGTATTAAGATGACATATTGAGCTAAACGCAAAACTTTTAAACCAAAAAGGTGGGTTTATACCAATGTGACTTTGAACTTTGACCTCATGACATCAATATGATTGTGTTCCATCCCCTTGATATAAGGAAGAATGTTCCGAAGTTTAATCCCAATAGGGTGAAGCCATGCTGAGATATTAGCCCAACTGAGATTGGAGGCCAACATACAGACTTGAACTTTAATATATTGGCGAAAATTATAATTGTCATCAATTAGTGTTTCTCATGACATCTAAATTGTGGAGGTCCCAGGAACCCCCATCTTGAAATCTGGGGGTCCCAACCTGAAATCTGATGGTTCCAGCTATGAATTATGGGACCAACGATAGATTTTGTGGGTATTTTTGTGCAAAAGCCCATAAAATTAATTAATATTTTATAATCATACAGGATTTTCTCTGGTTCCATGGGACCCACTGCCACTACTTTTGGGGTCCCAAGTTGTATTTTGCGGGTATATACCCTCAAAAGGACCCTTATGAGAATCTCTGTCACCAATAATAATCGAATAATCGTGAATAATTCTTCCTATACACGTAGTTGGTTCTCTTTTGCTAAAGATAATTGTTAATGTAGACAATACTTCATCCCAATACAGCACACCTCACTCAACCTGTTCTGGTCTTTCTCAGGAAATGTAACATGCCAATTCACCTTTCCAGTTTATCTATTGATCATCTGTCATCATAATTAACTAAGCGATGTGTATGATGACGTCACAATCATGAATGATTCGAAATAGTCCATCTTTAACGCTTAATAGTCTGACACGTTGTACGGGTCGTATGTCTTTACCATTCAATAAACATTCTGTTGAATATTTTGAAACGAATTTGACTGGACGCTGTTTCTGCCTATGGCCAGTGCTTGTATGTATGCCCAACCAGGCCATACTTGTCTGGATAATTACAACAGTTTGATAAGTCTGTTATATCTGTGTTATTTAGACTCTCGAATAATCGAGTAATCACGATTATTTTTAATTAATAGATCGCGATCACGCAAAGCAACAAGTGGCCCAAGGGGCCTGTATTGCTCACCTGGAACATTGGCATTTCAACTAATCTTTATTGAGTTTTACATAAATCAGTGCCACTTCCAATGACTTTCAGTCAAATGGTTTAGTTGTCGATCTCTGGACTGCTTTTGCAAAGGTGCATTTGAACGATATTTAAGTGAAAATAGATGACATTAGTGCCACCAATAGAAATAGCTGACATACAGTCAAACTTGTATTAAGACACCACCCAAAGGGAGAATCAGAAGGCTGTCTCTTACGGCAGCTGGTTTCTTATTAAAGTTTCAAATACATTGCTTAATTGGATTTAGCAAATGAAGAAAATGGTCTCTAAAGGCAGGTGGTCCTTTAACCCTTTCATCCATAAATCTTGAAAAAAGTATATTCTTTATGATATAAAACTTATTTTATTGAATATTTTTGAAATTAATTTTACTTGAAGCCATTGTACTGTAGGCAGCAATGACTTGCAGTCAAATTGATTTCAAAATATTGAACAGTTTTACTGTATGGATGTCTTGAAAACATAGTGAATTCATCAGTGAAAGGGTTAATACAGGTGATCTTTATAGCAGGTTCACCTGAGTGTATTTGAAACCATCCATTTAACACATGTACATCTGGCTGAATGGCCAAGTTAGCAACAGGGATGGGTATTGCGATGCTGGAGTTTATTTGGAAAATAATTTGACTGAGTCATAACTGCCTTAGGCAGCAACAACTTTCAATGAATCAAACACATTTCAAAATATTTTAACAGTATAGACGTCACAGCATATTTTTAATATTTAGGCAGCACTTGGTTAATCTGTGGCAATAAAAGCTGTCATGTTATACATCACCAAAAGGTGGAAATAAAACTCCAATTACACATTAATTAACCATTTTCCTCAGCTAGCTAAATATGTATTGTGTCCTCTGACATCTATAATCTTGAATATTTTGGAATTTATTTGACTGAAAGTTGTTGCTTTCTTATACAGCAATGAATTTGTCAAATTTTTTTTAATAAACTATTAACTCACACTACCCAACACCAAACAACTGAGCTAACTGATAACTCAGCTGGCTCACTCAGCCAAATTAAGCAAAAAATAAAATGCAGTCTAACCCTCTATAAAGACCACCTATACTTGATGGTAATTTTACTGCATGCCGCCAAACCCTATATCTGATAGTTTCAGAAATGGCATGGTTGAAATCAGCATAGCCAAATACTTATACAAAACCAATTTTGGCTTCAAAATCCATCAAATAAAACACCCAATATGGCCACCAAACACGCTAGATTATGATTCGTCCACGATTGTTTAGCTATCAATTTCACTTGAACAAACTTTAATGGCCCATAGTCCCTAATCATATCTCCAAAATTTTGGCCCGATACATTCAGCGGTTCTGAAGAAGACGTTTTCCTGAAAATTAGGTCATCCAAGATGGCCACCAACCCATTTGGCCAGTCAATTTCCCTTGAACAAACTTGGTTCAGCTCTTGCCATAGATGATATTTCATGAGTTTTGAATCAATCTTGAGAAGATGTTTAAAGATAAAGTTGATGGACGGACAGATGGATGGATGATGGACAGACAATGGAAGGTCGACATGGCATAAACTTACGTGGCCATTCTGGCCAGGTGAGCAAAAAATGGAAATGTCTATTGTCATGGAACTATACCATGACAGATGAGAATGGCGAGAACAACTACACAATAGGGAAGATGTAAATTATCTCATGGTATTGTGATGGGAATAGCATCATAAATTATTGACTAAAGCTGGTTCATATTAAGACCTACCATAGGCTCGGCGTTTCATCATCCCGGAACATCATAAATGAGCCATCATTGCGCATATAACTTAACTGTCGCTGGAAACCTGTAACAATGAGAGATATAGAAGTTAGTCTGAAAATCAGTGCACAGATTTTCAGTAGACGTTTAACCCGTACTACTCTTTTGTTAAAGTTTTAAATCTTCAAATTAAATTAAAAGATGAACTGGTGTTCATTTTTCAACAAATTTGGTGGGAGACGGTGCCGTCGTAGACAGCAACATCTTGCACCAAAATTGTTGAAAACGGTACCCCAGTTTCTTTGATATTGACACAATAAAAGATAGAATATTGACACCAGTGGTAAGGGTTAAATTATTCACATATCAGGAATAGCTCTGACCAACAATAGAGCGATCCAAGCTGTCAGTCAAGTATATGATGTCATAATTAATTACATCACATGTAGACTGATGTGACAATCATAATGACATATTATAACTATGTCATCAATCATGAAGTCTGGCAAGTGGCAAGTGTATGAATTGTATGTCTTTGATGAATTTACAATTTAATACAGATTCTGTTGAATATTTTGAAAGTAGTATGACTGGCAATTTGGCTCCCAATCAAATTAGCTTCAAAATATTCTCAACTTAAATGTATCTGTAAAATTCCCTTGAAAATTGGATTTTTGGATTTCATGCTTTACCCCTTTAACACTCATATCAGCCAAAAAATGTCCATTTGCAGACCAAGAGAAGATTATTTTGTTTAATTTACCACTGGATTGACTGGCTCGATAACTGAGCCAGTCATTCCTGTGGTAAATTTTCAAAAATAGTCTCCTCTTGGTCTGCAAATGGACATAAATATATAAATCGATTACAACACATGAAAAAGTAGGTGGATCTTAACTAGAAGTGGGCGTGGCATAACTAGAAATCGGTGGGGCCTACCTAAAAATAGATTCCTCTATAACATTCAGGATTAAGTTGGGGATTAGTATCACAATCACATTCAGGACTATACTCAGGGTTATTGGGCATATTTCGATGGTAGTTTTTGTGATGCCTTTTTTTTTCATGAAGTACATTTTCTATTCGACTGGGTGAACCTTAAGTTTACTTGAAGCTACATAAAGCATGAAACTTCACGTTTCACAGGGTTTAGGCTTTCAACTCATGTGCATTCGACTGGTCATCTTTTGTGAAGCAGGTTTTGTACATGGTACATGTCAGTCATGTTAACATGGGTCATGTTCGACTCCTAACCATAGTTAGCTATAGCTAACTAGAATACCAGTCGAACTTCAAATAGTTAACTAGCTGGTCAACTATAGTCAACCGAGCACCCGACCCCGGTTCAGATGGTTAGTGCGATATTTGCGTAAATTTCAAAATGGCAGAAACCGATCACTTGCCAAGAATAAATGCAAATAAAAGTGTAAATATTTCACTAAATAAATTAGGTTTGATGAAATTATGCTTTCCCACTGTATGTCAATGTTCCCAAGCCCATATTCCTTTCCACTTTATCCCATTTTCGTATGAAAGGGTTAATGGAGACTGGTACCCGGCTCCAAGTTTTCTGCAGTAGTAATTTAATAGGGAACCGGGTACCAATGAACTATAGTCGACTACGATCAAGTTCGACTGGGCATAGCAACTGCGCATGATCAGTAAACCAGCAAACTGACCATAGTTAGCGAGTCGAACTTGACCATGGCCATCCCAATTATTATTAATTTGAACAAGAAAATCTAAATATTTGCTTATTGAATGTCAATTTGCAGGCCAAGAGAATATTTTTGAAAATTTCTTGCTGGAATGACTAGCTCGGCTATCGAGACAGGCATTCCAGTGGTAAATTTTCAAAAATACTCTTCTCTTGGCCAGCAAACTTACATTCCTAAGACCACTGCAGAAGCCGGTTTTGGCCGCCTTGTCCATTAACCCCTTAACACTCATATCAGCCAAAAAACGCTTCTGCAGTGGTCTTGAGAAATGTCCACTCGCAGACCAAGAGAATATTATTTTTAAAAATGTTACCACTGCAATGACTGGCTCGATAACCGAGCCAGTCATTCCAATGGTAAATTTTCAAAAATAGTATTCTCTTGGTCTGCTAATGAAGATTTTTCTATGAGAAATTTGAAATTTTCTTGAACAAATTCAAGTGTTAAAGGGTTAAGTACACCAGGATTACACACACCTTCGTTCATATAAATAAGTGTTCGTCGGAGAATATCGTCAGGCAGCTGCTCATTCTTCTTCATGAATTTAAGCGTATAGAGGTTATATGCGAGGTTAAACAAATTTCCATCAGCTGAGCCATATGGTCTACGAAGAATGTTCTCCACAGTGAGGTATTCATCAGTGAAACCTGGCATGACCACGTCACCTGTGTAAAGTATGAAGCAATACAGAACAGGGAAACTATATACCTGTAGACACAAATATATACTTTGACTTAATATGATGGTTTTAAAGATAAATTGAAAATAGTATGAAATATATCATACAGCTAAAACAAATTATGCTAATTTTAAGCTTATCGACAATGTATGTTGGAGATTTGGGTATATCGTTCGACTCCTCCTAAAAACAAACAATGATATCTTTACACTATTTCCAAAAAAGTTGGTCCTGATCCCAGGATGATTCATAATAAGGAAAAATTAGTTACCTCTCCGGGATGTAGAAATTGTTTGAGTGTAGCTTTCCATGAACAGAGACAAGGGCTACCGTATACCAGCAGTCTACCAGTCCATGCTGTCACATGACTCCACAAGAACTGACCAGAGTGACATTGCCAGCGACCATCAGTTAGTGCTAAAGAAGTGACCGAGATGGTCACGAAAGCTACACTCAAACAATTTCTACATCCTGGAGAGGTAACTAATTTTTCCTTATTATATATCTTTACACGTTTAACATTCTAGTTGGCCTTTATAGTTGTCTTGAGAAATGGGCATTTGCAGGCCATGAGAAGAATATTTTGCTTAGTTTATCACTGGAATGACTGGCTCGCTTTGGCCTTATTCTAGAAATTACCTTTTTTATATGAGAAAACTGAACATTTCTTGAACAAATTTGAGACTTAAAGGGTTAATCTTTGAAATTCCAGTGTCTCTTTTCCTCACGACCACAATACATGAAATCTATTAAACAGTTTCCACACAAATTAGTTTTAAGATATTCCACACAATATTCCTTACATCACAGAATTTGTTGTTTCCGATCTATATGTGGTATCAAAAGGTTCAACTTACCAAATATGCTGACAATGCCTGTTGGTGTCTCAGGTATATAGTCCCATTCCCTCTGCTCTGGTCTAAGGAATGTTTCTGGTACAGGTATATTCAAGTCAGGAATTACCTGTGCACCTTTCTCAATCAAGTCAACATAGTATGGTATATGGTGATAGACTTCAACACCATTGGACTACAAAATAAACAACAATAATAAGCAATGGATGACTCCAATCTGTCGCTCAAGTATATGATGTCATAACCAATTCAGTCACATGCATGCTGACGTCACAATCATAATTGACAGAGAATACTCCATCATGAAGCTGGAATAGCTACCCAGTCAAATTAGTTTCAAAATATTCAACAGATTACATGCATAGCTATCTTGAAATTCAGAGTCTGAGAATTCAGGATTCAAAGTATATAACTCAAATCACAAAATGTGCAAAGCATAGGTGGAGCTTAGTTAGAAATGGGCACAACACAGCTAGAAATCTATCCCTCTACTGCTAGCTATGTCCATTGAAACACAGCGCGCCAAACTACCATATCACCATTTTATGAGTACGGAACAAAGCCTGGAAATATGGCATCTACGACATTGTCATTCACAAAACTTTCAAATAGCATGCAGATCTATCTCACAATAAAGAGCTTTGGCACAAAAAGATATAAACATATATATATATATATATATATATATATATATATGGGCAATTCCAGCGTGACTCAGGTTACATTCATAGAAATATATACCTATTCATCACGCTTTCACTTCGATACAGATTTATTCCTATATTCTATACTCTGTACCGATTATCTTGGAGGGGTAGTCTATGCAACCATATAAACAACGTATCACTAAGATGAGAATAAGAGCCTCGATGATGAGAAAAAGCAGTGTGACTCAGGTTACAAAAAAAGGACAAGGCATTTTGGGCGCTATCATTTGTCTGATATTTCTCTTCAAATTATACATTGGACTGAATATATTTTACTATGGTATTACAAGGTATACGTCAACCAAAGTAATTGACACATTTGCTTGTGCTCATTCGAGGACAACTGAGAGATAGCACAAGTAAACTGTGTGACTCGGGTTACCGTGACTCAGGTTACAGTTTGTCCATAACCATCAAATACTTATTAACATCCTTGGTTGAGACAATACACATTCACAATTTAAAGCGTTTGAATTCACATGACTTTAGTGAATATTTCCTGTAATAATTGGTATTTAGCTGCCTATAGCTGTCTGTCTGTTGGTCTGTCTGTCTGTTAAACTTTTGACAAACCTGACAAATGTGTCAGAGTCGCAGGTTATTACGCATCGCATTTGCTGTGAAAAAATCTGCAGTATTTCTACAATTCACTCTCTATGTGTGCAAGCAATATTTTACATTTGACCTGCCAATCAAACACCCTCAATAATTAATACAAGTGTTGGCTGTGGAATGAAAGTAATAGTAAATATACGGATCGATCAAATAGCTTCACTGCGTGAGTCTATGAAATTGATAATTTTCATACCAAAATACTGACTATTTGAACATTAAGTGATGTTATTCAAGCATTTCGCACACACACCCCCCCCCCTCCCATTGAATAGTAACTTAATATCTACAAATTAAATAATGCCAGAGTGAATTTCACAAAGTATGCAATCCAGAAAGATTGAAATATCCTTGATACAATACTTCTCTAGCAGACGTGTTTCGGACAATGACAGTTTCAACTCCTATCCATTTATGCAGTACAATAGAGCAGATATTTCCTTCCTTGTGAGTGACAGACGTAGATTTCACTCTGCCTAGCTGTTTAATTGACATGCTTCTCCGCAGCAACAGCACACAATTTTGGCTGCTGTCCAAGGTTTCATAATTGGACAGCAGCCAAAATGTTGTGCCGTTGCCGTGAAGAAGCATGTCAATTAACCAGCTGGCCAGAGTATAATCTACATTTGTCACTCTATGCTCTATTATACTGCATAAATGCATAAACATAGACTGCTAATTATGAGCACAGCGTGCATATGCAGTGGAATGACGATACAAATGACGAAGGGGAGTGGGGGTGACAGTATGACATATTTAGTACATATTTAAAACGTGACTCAGGTTACACGTGACTCAGGTTACAATATGGAAAGTGCTTTATAATTGTTTACCTATTCTTAAGAGGAGAATTAACTGTATGTATAGATAGAGAATGGTATAAAGGAAGAGAATACTAAATACATGTTCATAGCTAATTACGAATAGATTACAGCATTAAAAACATGTATTTTCGTGACTCAGGTTACATTGATCACAGGAGCTGATGCGATGCCTATGTAGACTAGAGAAAATTTAGTTTAAAGATTAGTATTTATCACGAAGCAAGCATGATCTTAGTACAATTTATATCGACCACAATTCCACAAATACTCGGCAAAGTACAAAAATACATTGCAATAAACCTGCCATTGTAAAATTGCACTATTTATGCTAAATAATAAAGGACAATTCCAAGTATGCTCGAAAAATTATGTGTAGAAGCTATGGTTTCAAATACGTGGTTTCAGTATCTTTAGTATGTTTACTATTGATAAAAATCATTATTACGTATTAAATAAGAAGAAAGGAATTTACTGGCCATGTCCCTATTTGCTTGGAATTGCCCATATATATATATATATATATATATATATATATATATATATATATATATATATATATATATATATATATATATAAAGCTGCTCTAAGAAGACCACTGCGGTTGCAGTATGAGTATAATAGAGTAATGTTACCTCCACATAGACAGTCTTTGTGATGACATCACTGGAGAGATAGCATGAAGCACTAATGGTGATGTCTATTTTGCCTCTCTTCAATGGTAATACTGGCATGTAGATGTCTTTAGATTCACCTGGCTCCAACTGAAAGGCATTCAATAATGTATCTTTGTTACACTTAAAAAACACAGAGATAGTCAATAATAAGAATGATTGAAAAATGTTCAATCTAAAATCATCTGTATTGGAGTAAAGGTAATAATTCACCTATACAATGGGTAAATTAATTCTAACCACTCAGAGGTATGTTGGCACTAAATGGCTTCAAGGTGAGCCAGTTTTCCGTTTTTGCTGAAATGACTTCCCCGTACTTATACAGGATGAATGGACATATTAGATGAGACCGTATGGCCCATCTTGGTTTCCTGCAGACATGAACTCCACTTGCTCAGAAAAGTTGAAATCAAAATTTTGTTTTTCAAAATGGCCGCTGAAATCTGAGTTTTGCTCTGATCGACTTGAAATTTGGTCACCTTTTAGCACTTGTACTGACTTAATTTGGTCTCAACTTTAAAATCGCTGAATCTAATAGTTTTCGAGAACTCAGCTTTTCCGTGCAAAAGTATCACCATAGTAAACTTATGGGAGAAATATTTGACCTGAGTTACTTATAGTTTTTAACAGAATGACTTGAACATAGGTCAGGGGGTCCTTCCCTTAAGCCTCCATGGGATTAGGATAACCATCGACCGAAGCCACCCTCAATGAAAGCAATAACCATCTTACGCTTCTGAGGCTGAGCCTAAGTAAACAAGGCATTTTACGCATACAGAGGCTATTCACCACTTTAAACATCCAGGCTGAGGGTAACCACCACCATAAATCTACATGGCTGAGTGTTATCAGACTAGACTCACAAAAGGGCTGAGTGTTATCAGACTAGACTCTCAAAGGGCTCAGTGTTATCAGACTAGACTCACAAAGGGATGAGTGTTATCAGACTAGACTCACAAAGGGATGAGTGTTATCAGACTAGACTCACAAAGGGATGAGTGTTATCAGACTAGACTCACAAAAGGGCTGAGTGTTATCAGACTAGACTCTCAAAGGGCTCAGTGTTATCAGACTAGACTCACAAAGGGATGAGTGTTATCAGACTAGACTCACAAAGGGATGAGTGTTATCAGACTAGACTCACAAAGAGAAGTGTTTCATGATCTCCAAACGATGTCCTTGGTGTAAATGAGTCTACAAATCCAAACTCCTCCACATGAATAAATTTGTAATCATCAGATTTGCGCAGCTGGACCAATACCTGACAAAATATATATGCATAAATAGTACTGACGAATATTTTGATGATGATGATGATGATGATGATAATGATGATGATTTCGCAAAGGCACCAAAATAATAACAATAACAAGGATGGCAACCAAAGATTGCTGAGCTATGACCCTGCACGTACCAGATTCTTTAATTGGGTCATCATGATATTGGACTCTGACCTTCGGGCACCAAAGTGTATTGTGTTCTTTGGAGCCAATAGGCAGCACCATGATCATGTTAAGATACTGTCAGTGCAAGTCATTATCACCGAGAAACACAATTGTAATAATTAGGTCAGAGTGACACTTGTCATTTTGGGTCCAATGTAAATAAGGGTATTCCTGTCTCCATGAGCAAACCCAAGGGTCAAGTCTGGCCAAGATAACTTTAGCAGAACTTGAGCAATTATCCTGGAAGAAAATTTGAATAATTATGCAACAACAACCATGAACTTTGACCTTATGAGTACGGAATCAAGACGGTTTTTATAAGGTCTCAATGACAAGCTCATAAGAAAGGTCGGTGAATAGTAGCACCTCACTAGAATTTGAATTATGATCCAGAAATACACATTCACTAATGGACCGTACCATTTTATCCATCCATCATATGATGTCATAATCAACTACGTGACGTGTAGAATGATGTCATAATCAATGATGTCATGAATGATGTAGAATGCCAAGATTGCATACTTGGTGATGGACTAAGCATTGTTGTATGTTTTTACTATTTAATAAACATGATGTTGAATATTTTGAAACTAATTTGACTGGGCGCTGTTACTGCCAGAGGCAGCAACAGCAGCCAGACAAATTAGTTTCAAAATATTCAACAGCTTACATGTATAGTTTTCTGGAAATTGATAGTCAGAGAGTTTACTAGAATTTGAATTATGATCCGGAAACACACATTCACTATTGGACCGTACCATTTTATCCATCCATCATATGACGTCATAATCAACTACGTGACGTGTAGAATGATGTCATAATCAATGATGTCATTATGATGTCATGAATGATGTAGATAAGTATGTCAAGAATGCATAATTGGTGACGGACTAAGCAATGTTGTATGAGTTGTATGTTTTTACTATTTAATAAACATGCAGTTGAATATTTTGAAACTAATTTGACTGGGCGCTGTTACTGCCATAGGCAGCAACAGCAGTCAGACAAATTAGTTTCAAAATATTCAGCAGCTTACATGTATAGTTTTTTGGAAATTGAGAGTCAGGGAGTTCAGAGATCAATCGGTCCCAACATGGGCGAAGCATAGGGGGAGCTTAGCCAGAGATGGGCGGGGCACAGCTAAAACTGGAAAGGTCTATTGGGTCACCACAACCGTAAACTTTGAGCGCAAAATCATTGGTGATGGACTAAGCATTGTTATATGGTCAAGCTTGCTTAAAATATGTTTATTCAAATCTGAGTTAAATACACTAATAGTGTCATCATGATCTTGTGCATCAAAATCAATACGGTTTTTCCTTTAGTGAGCATCTGCATTTAGGGACTTGATGGGGAATCAAACCCACAACGGGTGAAAGTGCCTAGCATATTATCCCACAAACGCTTCCACCAGCCCACCGCCGCAAGATAATAAATGCTGCTTTGCCAGTGAGGGTTTCATGAGTGTGAGTTTTCTAAAACACAGTGGACTTCTATGGTAGCTGGTTTTGATCATAATTGTAAATGGTTAGCCAGGTAGTGATTTATGTGCACAGAGGGTCACACAGTACCTCACCTGTGCACAGAACACATAACTTTTACACTCAGTAAAACACTTGCATAACTAACAAGAGGCCCAAGGGCCTGTGGCGCTCACCTGGACCATTGGCATTTAAACCATTTGCTTTTAAATAGACATGATGGATGAGTTTCAGAAAATCCAAGATGACCACCAAAAAATTGCCCAATCAAGACTCGTCTAATATGTTGAAGCCTACCGTCATAGAATCGTTCCACCCAAGTTTTGTTGAAATCGGGTTATTGATTAAAGGAAAGAGTACCATTTTTAAATGGTTCAGGAAAACTTTCAGACAGTGAGAGATTTCTGCCAAAACATTGACCGACAGAATTCCCAAATAGAATTTCTAGAGGCTATGACAATAGGATCCTTCCAGCCAAAATTGGTTGAAATTGCCCAAGCGATTAATGAGTAGTATTTTATATGAATTCCCACTTATCAGAAAACCCAAGATGGCCACCATCAAAATCAAGCAGTCAAAATTCTGTATAGAAGGTCTGAAGCATACGGGCCTAGGGTTCTTCCAGCTGAGTTTGGTTGAAATCGGCCAAGCGGTTAACCCTCAGCACACCGATATTAATATTCTATCTTTTACGGTGTCAAAAGCAAAGAAACTAGTGTACATTTTTCAACAATTTTGGTGGAATATGTTGCTGTTTACGACAGCACCATTTCCCACCGAATGTTGAAAAATGAAAACCAGTTAATCTTTTACTTTAATTTGAAAATTAAAAATTTTGACATTAGAGTGGTAAGAGTTAATGAGGAGTAGTCTTAACTATCTCAAAATATTCAGAAAATCCAAAATGGCCACTGGAAAAATTGACCAATAAAAATTCTATATGCAACTTCTAAAGCCTACTGCCCTAGGCTCATTCCAGCCAGTCTGGTTGAAATCGCCCAAGTAGTTAATGAGTAGATGATTTTCAGCCATTTTTTCGGAAAATTCAAGATGGCCACCGAATAAATTGACCAATCAAAATTCTATATACAAGATCTGAAGCGTAGCACTTTAGGGGCCTTCCAGCCGAGTTTGCTTGAACTCGTTC
Organism: Chaetoderma sp. LZ-2023a; assembly: GCA_034401795.1. Lineage (NCBI taxonomy): Eukaryota > Metazoa > Mollusca > Caudofoveata > Chaetodermatida > Chaetodermatidae > Chaetoderma > Chaetoderma sp. LZ-2023a. Next base: position 110,647,963 of record CM067367.1, read on the forward strand.
AAGTGGTTAATGAGTAGCCTTTTAACTGATTTCCCAAAATTTTCAGAAAATCTAAGATGGCCGCCGGAACAATGGACCAATCAAAATTCTGTATACATGTTCTGAAATCTACCAGGCTAGTATCCTTCCGTCCAAGTCTGGTTGAAATTTCCCAAGCAGTTATGAGTAGCGTTTTAAATGATTTCCCGCCATTTTTCAGAAAATCCATGATGGTTGCCGGAAAAATTGACCAATCAAAATTCTGTATACCAGTTCTGAAGCATACTAGGCTATAGAGTTCTTCCATCCAAGTTTGATTGAAATTGGCCCAGTGGTTATCGAGTAGGCTTTTAAGTGATTTCCAGAAATTTTAAGAAAATCCAAGAGGGCCACCGGAAAAATCGACCAATCAAAATTCTGTATACAGGCTTTGAAACCTACCAGCCTGTGTATTTTCTAGCCAAGTCTGGTTGAAATTGCTCAAGCAGTTAATGAGGAGTAGCATTTTAAACACTTTCTCACCATTTTTTGGAAAATTCAAGCTGGCCGCCGGGAAAATGGACCAATAAAAATTCTGTATGCGAGTTCTGAAGGATACCATGCTAGGGTTCTTTCATCCAAGTTTGATTGAAATCGGCCAAGTGGTTAATGAGAAGTAGGCTTTTAAGTGATTTCCAGAAATTTTCAGAATATCCAATATGGGCACCGGAAAAATTGACCAATAAAAATTCTGTATATATGTTCTGAAACTTACCCGTGTGCTATCCTGCCAGCTAAGTCTGGTTGAAATTGTTCAAGCAGTTAATGAGGAGTAGCGTTTTAAACGATATGCAATTTATTTTTTGAAAATAATTCAAGATGGCCACCAAAAAATTGACCAATCAAAATTCTGTATACAAGTTCTGAAGCCTACCCCCATAGGGTCCTTCCAGCCAAATTAGGTTGAAATCCGCCAAGTGGTTAATGAGTAGTTTTTAAGCATAAGTTGACGGACGGATGTGGGATGATGGACGGACAGGCGGATGGACAGGCGGATGACGGTAATATAAGAGCTCCCTGTCAATAGGCTTGTTAACCCTTTAACACTCATATCAGCCAAAAACGGCTTCAGCACTGGTCTTGGGAAATGTCCATTTGCAGAACAAGAGAACCCTTTTTGAAAATTTACCAATGGAATGACTGGCTCAACAACCGAGCCAGTAATTCCGCTGGTAAGTTTTCAAAAATAGTCTCCTGGTCTGCAAATGGACATTTTCTATGCAAAAGTTACAATTTTCTTGAATAAATTAGAGTGTTAAATGGTTAAGTGATGACATACTTCGTGGTTTAGCCTGATTGTATAATGAAAAAAAATGCTGTTAGTCAGCAACAAATGATCATGTCACAAACACGCACGTATAACGAAATGAAGGAAAACTACACAGTTCCGCTTCACAATGGACAAGCACGACATCAGACTTAACAAGCCTATAGAGTTTGGAATGATATCCAAATTGGATCCCGCACAGTATACTGAAGAAGAGATCGAAGTTTAAATTACTGAATGGGAGTAGTTACCTCAAGATAGTCATCACCCCACCAATAGTTAATGATGGTGACACGGAAGCCTATCTGCTCCCTCCTCACCACCACGTCAGGCGCTTCTAGTTGAACATACATGAGACGGGTTGCATCAAACTGAAACAACAGAAAACAAAATACATATACTTTGCCGTTTAGTGGCTAAATTTGGTCAAGACAAGCATAATATTTGTTTATTGAATGTCCATTTGCAGACCAAGAGAATTTTTGAAAATTTACCACTGGAATGACTGGCTCAGTTAGTGGGCCAATGGCCCTTTCCATTTTTAGCTATGCCCCGCCCATCATTAGCTAAGCTCCACCCACACCTCACCGTGTTGGGATTGATCGATCCCCAAATGCACTAGCTATCAATTTCCTGAAAACTATACAGGGAAGCTGTTGAATATTTTGTAACTAATTTGACTGGGTGCTGTTGGCTGATGGCAGCAACAGCGCCCAGTCAAATTAGTTTCAAAATATTCAACAGAATATTTATTAAATAGTAAAAGCAAACAATTTGTACAACAACGCATAGACCGTCTTCAAATATGCGTTCGTGACGTACTTATCGACGTCATTCATTATGATGTCATTGTACACATCACGCAGTTCATTATTACGTCATATGATGGGTGGGTACTCTGGAAAGGTGAATAATCCCAGTCATGCCAGTTGTAAATTGAAAAATAAAGATTCTCTTGGTCTACAAATGGACATTTCCTCAAGGACACTGCAGAGGCCAGTTTTGGCCGGCTTCGTCATGAAATGGTGAGAAAAGGTACATTTTCAGACAGGAGAAGACTATTTTGAAAATTGATCACTAGCATTAATTGGCCCAATTAGCAAGGCAGGTCATTCAGTGATAAATTTTCAAAACTCTTCTCTTGGCCTCCTACAAATGGACATTTCACAAGACCACAGGATATGACATTTTTGGTTGGCTTGACCATTCAAGTATTAAAAACGGTTTGACTCATGATTAATGATAGAATGCCATTTATCTTCTCTTTGAAAAAATTTGTAAATGCTTGTTCAGAATGAAGCAATTATATGTGCTGGCTGGTCGCTTCAGGGCCCGAAACAACTTTCTTAACCCGCTAACACTATCTGGTCTGCCCAAATACGGCTTCTGAAGTGGTCTTGAGAAATGTCCGTTTGCAGATCAAGAGAAAACTTTTTGAAAATTTACCACTGGAATGGCTGACTCAATAACCGAGCCAGTCATTTTAGTGGTACAGTTTAAAAAATAGTGTGATCTTCGTCTGCAAATGGATATTTTCTTTGAGAAAATTGAAATTTTCTTAAACAAAATTTGAGTGTTAAAGGGTTAATTGCTTATTCTGGCTAGAGGTTTCATGATTTCATTAAGTATCCTTTCTTAATTATTTACCGTGGCTTGTCGCTCCAGGATAACAAAGCCTTTCTTAATTACTTATCCTGGCTAGGGGCTCCATGATACCAAAGCCTTTCTTAATTACTTATCCTGGCTAGGGGCTCCATGCTACCAAAGCCTTTCTTAATTACTTATCCTGGCTAGGGGCTCCATGATACCAAAGCCTTTCTTAATTACTTATCCTGGCTAGGGGATCCATGATACCAGCCCTTCTCAATTACTTATCCTGGCTAGGGGATCCATGATACCAAAGCCTTTCTTAATTACTTATCCTGGCTAGGGGCTCCATGCTACCAAAGCCTTTCTTAATTACTTATCCTGGCTAGGGGCTCCATGATACCAAAACCTTTCTTAATTACTTATCCTGGCTAGGGGATCCATGATACCAGCCTTTCTCAATTACTTATCCTGGCTAGGGGATCCATGATACCAAAGCCTTTCTTAATTACTTATCCTGGCTAGGGGATCCATGCTACCAAAGCCTTTCTTAATTACTTATCCAGGCTAGGGGCTCCATGATACCAAACCCTTTCTTAATTACTTATCCTGGCTAGGGGATCCATGATACCAGCCTTTCTCAATTACTTATCCTGGCTAGGGGCTCCATGATACCAAAACCTTTCTTAATTACTTATCCTGGCTAGGGGATCCATGATACCACAGCCTTTCTTAATTACTTATCCTGGCTAGGGGATCCATGATACCACAGCCTTTCTTAATTACTTATCCTGGCTAGGGCTCCATGATACCAAAGCCTTTCTTAATTACTTATCCTGGCTAGGGCTCCATGATACCAACGCCTTTCTTAATTACTTATCCTGGCTAGGGCTCCATGATACCAAAGCCTTTCTTAATTACTTATCCTGGCTAGGGGCTCCATGCTACCAAAGCCTTTCTTTATTACTTATCCTGGCTAGGGGCTCCATGCTACCAAAGCCTTTCTTAATTACTTATCCTGGCTAGGGGCCCAGGATCCCAGTCTTTCTCAATTACTTATTCTGGCTATAGGCCCATGATCCCAAAGCGTTTCTTAATTACTTATCCTGACAATAGGCCCATGATCCCAAAGCCTTTCTTAATAACTTATTCTTGCTATAGGCCCATGGTCCCAAAGCCTTTCTTAGTTACTTATTCTGACTATAGGCCCATGGTCCCAAAACCTTTCTTAATTACTTATTCTGGCTACAGGCCCATGATCCCAAAGCCTTTCTTAATTACCTATTCTGGCTACAGGACCATGATCCCAAAGCCTTTCTTATTAGAGGGATGTGATCTACCACTCAAGTAAATGACATCATAATCAATTGGTGTATGAATTCTATGTATTTGATGAATTTGCAAATTAATAAGTCTGTTGAATATTTTGAAACCAATTTGACTGGGAGCTGTTGTTGCCACAGGCAGCAACAGCTCCCAGTCAAATTAGTTTCAAAATATTCAACAGAATGTTTACTAAATAGTAAGGACATACAATTTGTACATTTAACATCTAGTTTTCAATGTTCATGACAGAATTAGATATGTCACTATGTCTTGGGATGTCAGCCTACATGTGATGTAATCGATTATGGTGTCATATACCTTAGGGACAGATCAGAGTCTCAATTCACCTTTCCAGAGTACCCACCCATCATATGACATCATAATGAACTGTGTGATGTGTACAATGACATCATAATGAATGACGTCGATAAGTACGTCACGAACGCATATTTGATGACGGTCTATGGGCTGTTGTACAAATTGTTTGCTTTTACTATTTAATAAATATTCTGTTGAATATTTTGAAACTAATTTGACTGGGCTGCCTATGGCAGCAACAGCACCCAGTCTAATTAGTTACAAAATATTCAACAGCTTCCCTGTATAGTTTTCAGGAAAATGATAGTTGGGGCATTCGGGGATCGACCAATCCAAACACGGCGAGGTGTGGGTGGAGCTTAGCTAGTGATGGGCGGGGCATAGCTAAAAAATGGAAAGGTCCATTACTTACCCTGGCGGGTCGCTCCATGATCCCAAAACCTTTCTCTTGACTCAGCGAAAAACTATTGACAACCCATGTTAATGGCTGACGAGGGATATTCACTCGGAAATCTGTCCGACCATTAGGCCTGAAAGACAATATATACAGTAACAATCAAATGTCATAGGAATATGATCAGATTTTGAATTACATGTAATTATAGCACACTAATAAATCTTAAGGAAACATGTCAGAAAAGGGGAATGCTGTCTGTTTGCAGCATAGAGGGAAACTTGTGCGAGAGACAATCTATTTGAATGAACCACAAAAGCGTGAATCCAAACACATACAGTACCGCTCAGAAATAACTTTTACAAAACAAAATAACATACTGTTGAATATTTTGAACATAATTGGATTGGAAGCAATGTCTTCAGCGATTCTTATAAGGGTTCTTTTGCGGGTATATACCCACATCCCCACCCAAAATCCAGCTTGGGACCCCCAGACCTGAAAATCTTGTATGATTGTGTTATACTAAGTAGTTTTATAAGTTATTTGAACAAATATACCTACACAATCTAGCACGAGACCACCATAATTCATATTGAGTCACTGGGCCCTCTAATTTTAATATGGATTAGAAATACTGCTTGAATCCTCAAATTTAAGATGAGGACACTCATATTTCACGGCGTGAGGTTCCTGGGACATTCAAAATTTAGATGCCATGAGAAACACTGAATGTCTTCCAGTCCAATTATGTTCAAAATATTCAAACGTACATTTCCTACTAACTAACATGTTTCTGTTTTTGTTTTGGAAATATGTCAATTTATGTATGATATGCACTGTAAATTCACTTCGATAACCGAGCCATTAAATTTAGGGGTAAAATGTCAGTAGTAGTTCTCTCTTGGCCAGAAGACACACTTTCTTTTACCAAATTTGGTCAGTAAAAACTCAATGTTGAAGTGGTTGTAAAAGAAGTTTTAGACATAAACGTATTCATGACAAGTCAGAGACAAAGGAAGAGAAAGTCACATGATCAGCTAACTGCTACATGTAGTTTGTGACATATTGATGGTGATTAATGATTATGAATCACTAACAATGGCTCGAGTCTACAAATGTAGATCATCAAATGGTTCAGAATCAGAGATATGAGTCAATGCTTTCTTATCACTGAGGTGGTCTTATTAGTGATGTGATTTTAATCACTGAGGTGGTCTTATTAGTGATGTGATTTTAATCAGTGAGGTGGTCTTATTAGTGATGTGATTTTAATCAGCGAGATGGTCTTATTAGTGATGTGATTTTCATTAGTCATGTGGTCTTATTAATGAGATGTTCTTAGCAGTGAAGTGGCCTTAATAGTGAGGTGGTATTATTATTGAGGTGGTCTTATTAGTGAGGTGATCTTATCAGTGGGTGGGCTTAGTAGTGAGATATTCTTATTAGTGAGGTGGTCTTATTTGTGCAGTCATCTTATTTGTGAGGTGATCTTATCAGTTGTGGTCTTATCAGCCATGTGGTCTTATTAGTAAGGTGGTCTTATTACTTGTGTGGTCTTATTATTGGTGGTTCTATTATTGAGGCAGTCTTATTAGGGTGGTGATCTTTTCAGGATTGTAGTCCTATCAATGAGATGGTCTTATCAGTGATGATGTCTTATTACCGAGATGGTCTTATTAGTGTGGAGGTTTTCATAGAGGGGGGTCTTCACAATGAGGTGGTCTTATTAATGAAGTGGTCCTATCAGTGATGTGATTTTATTAGTGATATGGTCTTTAAAGTGAGGTGGTCTTATCACTGAGGCGGTCTTATCACAATACATTAGAGCTATAGTAACATTCATCAAGTGAGATAATTTCTATGTACGATTTAAGCATTAGTCAAATATCTGTTTGGTGACCATAAGTAGCACCCACACAACCTCTTATTTCCATGGTGACAATAATGCTCAGACAAACAATGATGTTAATAAGAGAATAACTGAGCAGATATTCTACATTGTGTGACCTACTTAATCCACCATTCCTCCCATATCCAGGCACTGTCATCATAGAAGCGCATCACATGACTAATTCGATCTAACGGGTGACGAGGGTCTCGCAATGGCTGGATCTCAGGGCCTGAAACAGAGCAGTGTGTATAAGAAATGAGTTCTTATTTCAAATCAACACAATTCAAAGTTCTGATATACAGCCATTACCCTTTAATAGTCATATTTGGTCAAGAAAATCAAAATATTTGTCTTTTGAATGTCCACTTGCAAGCCAAGAAAAAGCTATTTTTGAAAATTTATCACTGGAATGACTGGCTCGGTTATCGAGCCAGTCATTCCAGCGATACAATTTTCAAAATAGTCTTCCCTTGGCCTACAAGTGAACATTCCTCAAGATCACAGCCGAAGCCGGTTTTGGCCGGCTTGACCATTAAAGGGTTAAACATTGCAATTACAGTCACTCAATTTCAAGATAACTTTACAGGAAGGCTGTTGAATATTTTGAAACTAATCTGACTGGTTCCAGTTAAATTATTTTCAGTTACCAGCAAGTTAATCCTCACTGTAATGGCCAAGACTGGTTAAGAAAATCTAAATTTTTGCTCATTGAATGTTCACTTGCAGGCCAAATGAAGACTATTTTTGGAAATTTACCATTGGAATGACTGGCTCAATTAGAGGCAGTCATTCAGAATGACTGGCTCAATTATTGAGGCAGTCATTCCATTGGTAAAATCTTAAACATGATCTCTTGACCTGCAAATGGACATTCCTCCTGACAATTGCAGAAGATAATTTTTGCTGGACTGATCATTAATTCTTATCACTCCGATGTTAAGATTTTTTATTTTCAAATTAAAAGATGAACTGGTGTTCACTTTTCAACAGATATGGTGTTAGATGTTATAGACAGCAACATCATCCAACAAAATTGTTGAGAAATGTACACCGGTTTCTTTACTATTGACACAGTCAAAGATAGAATTTATTGCCATCAGAATGGTAAGGGTTAAGTCTTTTACAAATGAAATTCCTTGATCCCAATTTCAAGGCAACTGTACTGCAAACCGTGTGATTATTTTGCAAGTAATTTGACTGGAAGCTGCTACTGCCTTAACCCGTTAACAGCTCATATCAGCCAAAAATGGCTTCTGCAGTGTTTTTGGGAACTGTTCATTTGCTGACCAAGAGAAGAGGATTTTTGAAAACTTACCACTGGAATGACTGGCTCGATAACCGAGCCAGTCATTCCAGTGGTAAATTTTCAAAAATAGTCTTTTCTTGGTCTGCAAATGGATATTTTCTAATAGAAATTTGAAATTTTCTTGAACAAATTTGAGGGTTAAATGGTTAAGCAGCAATGACTTCCAGCTAAATAAATTTCAAAATATTCATTATGATATTTCTCATATTGTAAAACAGTCACTATATCTGGTCTGTATGGCTGAACGTGTTAAAATACTCACATCCCATCTCATCCGCTCCATCGGGACAATTCCGCACTCTATCACATTGGGTTTCATTTGTGTAACATGAGATGCCATCGTGACACGCAAACTGGTTAAGCTCCTCACATGACACTAAAACATATAAACCCTCTCATTAGATCTGAAACTGTTCTCTAAACCTTACCCATCTTCTTATTCTTGTCGTTCTTGTTCATGTAGACATTTTGTTTCTTTTTACAACTCCTTATTCAGTGGAGGGAATCCAGTTTTAGCTATGACCCACCCATCTCCCGATAAGTTCCACCCATGTTTTGCCCATGTTGGGTTCAATCGATCCCTGTCCTTTCTGAATCAGACATGGGGGCAATTATATTACCAAAGTAACTAATTACAATTATTCCATTTTGTGAATGCAATTAATTACGATTACAATTACTTTGCAAAGTAATTAATTACAATTAGTCTGAATCTTAATTTCCAGAAAACTATACAGGTATGCACCTGAACATTTTGAAACTAATTTGACTAGGCGCTGTTGCTGCCATCCGTACAGTCAAATTAGTTTCAAAATATTCAACAGAATGTTTATTAAATATTAAAGACATACAATTCATACAATTTGACCGACTAAGCGTTTATGATGGAATAGATCGCATCGTTCATGACGTAATTGATTATGAAGTCAGCCTACATGTGGCGTAGTTGATTATGACATCATATGATTGACTGAGAAACTGGATTCATCAGTTCACATCCAATATCATTGACATATAACAATTATATTCTAGACATAAGTACAGCCATTGTAACGGAGTCCAACCTTCAATGGACCTTTCAAGTTTTAGCTATGCCTCACCCATCACTAGCTAAGCTCCACCCACACCTCGCTCATCTTGGGATCGGTCGATCCCTGAACTCCGACTATAGATTTTCAGAAAACTAAACAAGCTGTTAAATATTTTGAAACTAATTTGACTGGGCAGTGTGTACAATGCGTCGGCCTATTAAGCTCTAAAGACGGATTCTTTCGAATCAGTCATGACGATTCGTACAACAATGCTTAGTCCGTCATCAATTAAGCATTTGTGACGAAACTAGCTACATCATTCATGACGTAGTTGATTATGACATCATCCTACATGGCACTTAGTTGCCCCGCCCATCTCTAACTATGATCCACCTCCACCTCGCTCGTGTTAGGATAAATAGATCTCTGAACACCCTGATTATCAATTTCCAAAAAACTACACAGGTAAGCTGTTGAGTATTTTGAAACTAATTTGACTGGGTGCTGTTGCTACCCAAACCCTGGTGGATTTTAGAAGGGCGTAAATTTAAAAATCACTGAGTTCTACCATTATTGATGATGGTAGGTATTGACAAAACTTGAGAGAGATATTCTAAGGGTAAATTAAACATTTCTAATTTTCTATTCACACTCTGGTGGGCTTTAGAAGGGAAGCTGTAAGACTTAAAATCGTAACTTCTCCATTATTGATGAATGGGTGTGGATAAAACTTGAGGGGGATACTCTAGTGATCGCTATCAACTTCATACCGGAGCTTGATTTCCTGGAGCATTTAATAAGGCCACCATCAACACGTTGAAAGGTTACATTTTTAATTCGCTACTACTCCGTTACAGATGAATGGATTTTGACAAGACTTGATGAGGATTTTTTCACACAAATCACAAATTGAATATCCGAGAAATCTTTATACACAACAAGAAGTCATAGTCAGTGTTTCTCTTGGCATCTAACTTTTGGAGGTCACAGGGACCCCACACCCTGAAATCTTGGGATGCCAAGCTAAAATCTGTGGGTCTCAAACTGAAATCTGCCCCCCAAGCATATTTCTTATCCATGGGAAAATTAGTGAGTACCATGGACTTACGACTATGAATTATGGTGGTCCCATTCAAGATTTTTAGGTATTTTTGTGCCCAGAAAAAAAATAACACCTTATAATACTACTTAGTATTACACAATAATACAAGATTTTCAGGGGTCTCATGGGACCCACTGCCACTATATTTAGGGTCCCAAGCTCCATTTTGTGGTATATACCCTCAAAATGACCTTTATGCGTATTCTGGTCGCAATATACAACAAAATGCCGATTAGCAATCTCCAATAGCTGATGACCTAATTTCTAGTTATTAGTATTGATACATCAAACACATCCAAAAAACCGCACACACCGAATATCAGAATAATATTTAATGTCTTAGCGGGATGAATGACACTTACGACGACTATTGCCATTTCTGCTAGTGACTGTTACATTAATAATTTCAGTTAAATTTGTCCGCAAATCTAAATATGAATGCATTACCTCTGTTTGGAAGCTGTGTTACCTCAGCATCCGTCATAATCACCAGACCAGCCATCTGAAAATTAACATTAGAAAATACGATGTAATTCACGATTCAAAAAGCAAGAAATGACTGAACACATGCACTGTTGTAGCTACGACTGAACACATGCACTGTTGTAGCTACGACTGAACACATGCACTGTTGTAGCTACGACTGAACACATGCACTGTTGTAGCAGTGACTGAACACATGCACTGTTGTAGCAGTGACTGAACACATGCACTGTTGTAGCTACGACTGAACACATGCACTGTTGTAGCAGTGACTGAACACATGCACTGTTGTAGCAATGACTGCACACATGCACTGGTGTAGTAACGACTGAACACATACACTGTTGTAGTAGTGACTGAACACATGCGCTGTTGTAGCAATGACTGAACACATGCACTGTTGTAGCAGTGACTGAGCACATGCGCTGTTGTAGCTACGACTGAACACATGCACTGTTGTAGCAGTGACTGAACACATGCGCTGTTGTAGCAACGACTGCACACATGCACTGGTGTAGTAATGACTGAACACATGCACTGTTGTAGCAGTGACTGAACACATGCGCTGTTATAGCAATGACTGAACACATGCACTATTGTAGCAATGACTGAACACATGCACTGTTGTAGCAATGACTGAACACATGCACTGTTGTAGCAGTGACTGAACACATGCGCTGTTGTAGCAATGACTGAACACATGCGCTATTGTAGCAATGACTGAACACATGCGCTGTTGTAGCAATGACTGAACACATGCGCTGTTGTAGCAATGACTGAACACATGCGCTGGTGTAGCAATGACTGAACACATGCGCTGTTGTAGCAATGACTGAATACATGCGCTGTTGTAGCAATGACTGAGCACATGCGCTGTTGTAGCAATGACTGAACACATGCTCTGTTGTAGCAATGACTGAACACATGCGCTGTTGTAGCAATGACTGAACACATGCGCTGTTGTAGCAATGACTGAACACATGCGCTGGTGTAGCAATGACTGAACACACGCGCTGTTGTAGCAATGACTGAACACACGCGCTGTTGTAGCAATGACTGAACACACGCGCTGTTGTAGCAATGACTGAACACATGCGCTGTTGTAGCAATGACTGAACACATGCACTGTTGTAGCATCTACATTTCAAAATGTTCCATGGACATTGTCTAACCCTTTAACGACACATTCCTGAAAAATTTACTTCTTTACGATTTTTAGCAATTTCTGTAAAATATTCTGAAATTAAGGCAGCAATGGCTTCAGTTACATTAATTTAAAAAAAATCCAACAGCTTTCCTGTTTGTTTGGTCTGAGATTAAGATACAAGAAATTCTTCAGTAAAACGGTTAATGGCCAAGGCGGCCATAACCAGCCCACACAGCGGTCTTGTAGCTTTTTGGAGCCTAAGAGATAACTTATTTTAACCTGACCACTGAAATGCAGTACCCTTTTTAAAATAATCCTTTCTTGGTCTTTATTCTGCAAATGGACATTTCACAAGAACAATGATGAAGCAATTTTTGATCGCCTTGACCACTATAGCGTTAAAGCCAGAGGCCGTTTTCATCCATTTTGCTTGCACATATTCCCATATATATCTTCAGAGAATAGCTGCCTTTAATGACCACCTCTCTACAATGACCACCTGTCTTCAGTAACTACCTGTCTTTAGATGATAACGTACTACTAGCACCAAACTGTCTTTATTGATGACCTGTCAGTGACGACCTGTCAGTGATGACCTGTCAGTGACGACATGCTAATAGTGACCACGTGTCCAGTTGAGGAAAGGCATGGCATTTGTAAAGCAGCTATGATTGACTGATTGTACATGTTTCAATTCTCCTTAATTAATATTAACCATTAACACACTGATGTCAATATTCTATCTTTTACTGTGTCAACAGCAAAGAAACTGGTGTATATTTTTCAACAATTTCGGTGGACGATGTCGCTGTCTATTACAGCGACATCTTCCACCTAATTTGTTGAAAAATGAATGCCAGATCATTTTTTAATTTAATTTGAAAATTTAAAATTTTAACATCAGAGGGGTAAGGGTTAATAGCAAAAAGGTGCTCTTAACATCTACACCATATCTATTGGCACCAAAGCGGTTGTTAACCCTTTCACCTATGAATTCACTAGCTCTCATTTTCAGCACTGCAATACAGGAAAACTGTTGAATATTTTGAAATTAATTTGACTGGAAGACTAAGGCAGTAACGGCTTCCACACAAACTAATTTCAAAATATTCAACATAATAAGTTTGATACACCAAAGAATCTACTTTATCAGGGATTTGTCAGTGAAAGGGTTAAGTCAGCATATTTCCCTTGTGACCACACGTCCAGTGAATGAAATGCATGGAGTTTTTTAAGCAGCTGTGATTGTACATATGTCAATTCTCATTAAATACATGCAAAAGTGACTTACAAAAAAGGTGCTCTTAGCGTCAACACCATATCCATTAGCCTCAAAGAAATTGTACTGGTATTCAGCTTCACTGATGCGCCATTTGTGTACATAGCTTCCATTAGCAGGGGAGTCATACGTGAGCAGTTCATCGATCAGCTGTCGGAGAGAATCATTATTACTTTCGCAATATGAAGTTGCGTAATTCAGCTTTGCATGTAATTTTACAGGTAATATAATTTAATTGCAACATTTGATGTTAACAGTATCCCGTGGCAGTAATAACACTCTGACCAGCGTCCATAGTGACCAGGGCTGGATATTATTAAACAAAACCTACATAATTAATCCTTTATTATTGTTAAATTCAACTCTTTTTCAGTGGTCTTGAGATATGTCCATTTGCAGGCCAAGAGAAGACTGTTTTTGAAAATTGACCACTGGAATGACTGGCTCGGTAACCGAGCCAGCCATTCCAGAAGTCAATTTTCCAAAATGTCTTCTCTTTGCCTGCAAATATACATTCAATTATCAAAATTTTAGATTTTCCTAACCAAATTTGGTCATTAAAGGGTTAAGCAACACTAATTCCAAAATCTATCTCAACCAAAACATCGGTTCCAAAATGAATCCAGGCCACAATCCTACAGACTTTGAAACATTAACTATTAAACATCACAAGTAGGAAGATTACAGAAATTTGTAGGCAAGCCACAATCAAGAGGTCCTGTAACATATATGGTCATCCTTCATCAATTTTGGTTGCCCTACGGTATATTATTAATATTCTCAAACCTCATGAATGTCTAAAATATGATTTACCTCATTCTCACTGAGTCCATCCGTCATACCACGTTTGTAAAGATCATATGGAATAGCTGAGAAGGCTGCATACGAGCCTGGATCCGTAAATGAATTAATCTCGACTGTGTGACGAGTGAAATCTTTTCCACGATTAAAACGTATATGAATCTGAAAATTTGGAAAACAAATTAAGACTAAAAGACGTTTCCAAGTTTATCCATCCGTCATATGACATCATAATCAACTATGTGATGTGTAAGATGACGTCATAATCATGACATCATGAATGAATCGATATAGCCCGTCTTTAACGCTTAATAGTCTGACATGTTGTACGAATTGTATGTCTTTGCTATTTAATAAACATGCTGTTAAATATATAGCCAACAGCACCCAGTCGAATTAGTTTCAAAATATTCAACAGCTGACATGCAGTTTCCTGGAAACTGATAGTCAGGGAGTTCAGAGATCGATCAATCCCAACATGTATGTGATGTGGGTGGAGCTTAGATTGAGATGGGTGGGGAATATCTAAAAGTGGAAAGGTCCATTGTTATTTTATTAGATTTCATGTTTGTTAACTCTTTAAAGGTCAAGATTGGTCAACAAAATAAACATGTGCAAGTGCACGCGACATAGGTGGCTTTGTCAAAATTGTAAAAATCTGATGGGCAGGCAGATAAGTGACCTATATTAGCAGCGAGTCGCAACAAAAAGATTTTTCAGTGAAGCTATGCCCCATCGACTTTTTCATCATGTTGAAAAAAATGTATATACGTTGAATCCTTATTTCCCAGAATCCCAATTAAAGGACATTTCCGGGATTGGTAAAAGTGTACTTTATTTGAAAGACTATTATATGACTAACATATTGGATTCTAAATAAAAACAAATAATACAAGGAATTATACCATCGTAAACATGGGATTATTTTATCTACCGGGCGGCGCCATTTTCTTGCAATGAGAGCGAGATTTCACCAGATCCTGACGTCATCCCTGTACCAACGCTATCTTTGTCGAGCACGAAGGCTGTACAGTAAATATGTATATGCATGGAGGTCTAACGTGTGTGCTAATTTGTAATCGTTAGGACATTGTCCAGTTATTTTTATTATTGTTGTTATTTTTTCAAGTAATTCTAGTATCTGATGTCGGTCGGGAATCGTTAACACCCTAGACCGCTTCCATTTTCTCTATCCTATCAGTATGCGTTCATTTTGGTAATAATGCTGCTGTAAGTCATTGCTGTGCACGACAGCAACACGTCTCAGCAACATTTTTTTCTGTAAGTAGACTATTACGCATTTTACACCATGCGATAAGGGTTAAATGAAGTGGCACACTTGACAAGAGCTTATTGACAAATTACTCAGCCAACTCAAGATACTGTTATACCGTGTGTTGCAGGCAGTGTAAATATATATTTCAAGAAAACATATGATATGATAATATAGCCTGAACCACAGAACCGATTGTAATAATTCTGATACCTACCTGTAGCTGCAAATTCGAAGATTTATCCAATGCTAGGGATGTAGAATCGGCCTAGTCATTC
Organism: Chaetoderma sp. LZ-2023a; assembly: GCA_034401795.1. Lineage (NCBI taxonomy): Eukaryota > Metazoa > Mollusca > Caudofoveata > Chaetodermatida > Chaetodermatidae > Chaetoderma > Chaetoderma sp. LZ-2023a. The sequence goes on from CM067367.1 coordinate 110,663,467, forward strand.
AAAAGATACAATCTGCGTGAAAAACTAAGCCAGCAAAATTTCAAACAAATATTTCAGGATGCGCTCTATCCATCATCCCATATCAGAATGAGTATTACAGCTACAATGACAGAATTATCTGTGCCGAAGCTTTACAATGTTATCACATAACGAGAAAAATTCCATCAAAATATCTTAATTATTGAAATTACTACAGCTTGCCGGGCAATATTGATCGGCGATGAAAATTCCCATATTTTATGTCAAAATGTTAATCCATTTGGTGATATCTCTGGCAATATTTACATGAGCAAAATTATAATTGGTCAGGCAAATAGCCATTTCGTACAGCTTTAAGCACACTCCAATTGAATGATAATACGCAAAGATAGTCTGCGAGACAAAAATGCTGAATTTTACCAAAAACGGATAAAATATTCTCAGATCGTATCTTAGATGAATAATTTTTTTATATATTCCAGTCTTTTGAACCTCGTGTCTGATATTAACATCCATTATATCATATTAATCCCGAGATCGGCACCTATCTAGAGATCCTAGAATCGTTGAAATCGCTTCAGCGGTTCGTTTGCCATTATCATTTACGTATACTTCCTTAAAATATATACCCGCATCTATTGGCCTCGGTCCTCCAGTCATAGCAATAGTGGCGGTGTGGGGCTGACGTCGCTAGACGCAATAAAATGGCAGCGCCCCGATGTGCGAAAAATTGTCAAATTTACCGACTTTATCTAGCGATAGTTGGTTACGCTATTTCTATCTGCTTATTATTCTGCCGCAATTTCATTAAACATGTAATACTCTTTCAAATAAAGCACACTTTTTATCATCCCGGAATTGCCCTTTAAACAGCTAAGCTGTTGAATATTTTAAAACTAATTTAACCGGATCCTATTATTGCCTATGGCAGCAAACAACACCCAATCAAATTAGATTCAAAATATCCAACAAAACGTTTAATAAATCAATTCATAGATTTGACACATGCACATTGAAAAGCATGTTGAGTGAACGTTTTGTAGATATACAATTCCTACTCTCGTCACTCGCAAGGCTTTCAATGTTCATGACGGAGCATCATTATGTTGTGTGACATCAGTCTACATATGACGTAATCGAGTATAATGCCATATCCTTGACTGACAGGTCGGATCTCTGTATTGGCATAAAATGATTCAGCCAATCACGTGCTGGGAAACCTCAGGTGTTAACAAACTCTCCATGGGTGACAGGCTGTTAGACTAATTATTTTCTTGATCAAGAGTTCTCTCCCTTCGATCATGTGACCAGAACACAGAGTTCATCACCTCTCACTTACGGGATTCATGCGAGTTCCATTAACAAAGAAATTGAGTGAATCAGCGACAATCTCCTCAGGTTGTCGAATGAAGTACACAACAATACGAGCTGTTGGAATCATGTCACGAGACAGGGCAACGGAGAACGTCTTTTGTCGAGAAAGCATGCGCAATTCATCACCGATCAAGATGTTACCTTGTGCTACAATCTGTAACCAAGAACACATGGAAATGTAGAGATTGTTGTTGAGGTGTTGGGGGTAGCCAAAAATAATAATAACAAGTTGCAAAGGTGGAAGATTTCAAAAGTAGCGAAATACTTTAAATGTTTAAAATGCATAGATTTAGTTTTAAGCTGACTGCTGCACATGAGTATAAAATCTGTTGACTCATTAACCCTTTAACGTTTTAATTTTGTTTTAAAAAATTTAAATTTTCTCATTGAAAATGTCCATTTGCAGATCAAGAAAAGACAATTTAAAAAAATTTACCACTGGAATGATTGGCTCGGATATTGAGCCAGTCATTCCAGTAGTAAATTAAAAAAAATAGTCTCTTGGTCTGCAAATGGACATTTCTCAAGATCACTACAAAAGCCGTTTTTGGCTGATGTGAGTGTTAAAGGGTTAATGCACGTATAACTGTTTTATTTTTACCTGGTAGAATATCTTGGGTACGTAAACACTGGTTCTCAAGTGAAAGATCATGTACTCATTCACCTGTCATGACAAAAACAGAGGAAATATACACAATTGTGTTGCATACATGTAGATTCTCTTATGCTGTTCAACAACAAGACGCCCAAGGCCTTGTATTGCTCACCTGGAAAATAGGCATTTCAACTAGAAAGGCCATCGGCTATAAGTAGACCCCTAAGGACTTGAATTTAAAAGGAACACAGAGGCAAGGTTTCTTTACGTATCAACTGCATTTGATTAAATTTTAATGCCCATTAGTCCCTAATCATAACTCACAAATTTCAGCCCGATGCATTCAGCAGTTCTGGAGAAGTTGTTTTCGCAAAAACTGTCATTCAAGATGGCCACCGGCCAACCAAATTGGCCAATCAAACTTGAATCTCTATACCCTAAGGATGCTTCCTGCCAAATATAATTCAAATCGGCCCAGCGGTTCTCGGGAAGTTGTTTAAAGGAAAGGTTGATGGATGGACACATTACGGATGGTCGCCAAGGCATAAGCTCACTTAACCCTTTAACCCTCATATCAGCCAAAAACGGCTTCTTTAGTCTAGTGGCCTTGAGATATGTCCATTTGCTGAGCAAGAGAAGACTATTTTTTGAAAATTTACCACTGGAATGACTGGCTCGATAACCGAGTCAGTCATTCAAGTGGTAAATTTTCAAAAATAGTCTTCTCTTGCTCGGCAATTAGATATTTTCTATGAGAAAATTGGAATTTTCTTGAATAAATTCGAGGGTTAAAGGGTTAAGGCCAGGTGAGGTTACAATAAGAACAGGAACAACAACAAGCCACAGCGGCGACGACGACGACGACTTATGCGGATTTTGACAGCTGGCTAGATCTTACCCGTGGGTGTTTAGTTGAAGTTGTTACGGTGATGTAGCTTTCTCGCGGTGTGTAATATTTCGTAGCAATCAGATCTTGATCTGTCCATATATCTCTTCCATCCTCAAATGTGTATTTTGCCTGTGTAAAAACAAAGTGACATGGTAGGAGGAAATATCACAGCAAGTATAACAAGCACTAGATTATTCATATTTAACCCTTCAATACACTGTTAACACTAGAATTTGTTCAAGAAAATTTCAATTTTCTGAGAAAATGTCCATTTGCAGATCAAGAAGACTATTTTTGATAATTTACCCATGGAGCAACTGGCTTGATAACCGAGCCAGTCATTCCATTGGTAAATTTTCAAAAATAGTCCTCTCTTGGTCTGCGAATGGACATTTCTCAAGACCACTGCAGAAGCCGTTTTTGGCTGATATGAGTGTTAAAGGGTTAATAGTCAGTTCGGCCAAAACCAACCTGAAGACATGAATGGTTAAAGACTAAAAGTAATATTTCTCACCTATTACAAAATGATTTTCTCGATAAATAGTTAGCTGGCATGTATTGGCATGAGTGCTTGGCAGAATACACAGGTAACCACTCTGGTAACCACTCTGGTATTGCATATGACTGTATTTTACTGTCTAAATGTCATGCTATAAACTGATAGCTCGCTGCAGTGATCAGTTCTCTTTCCAGTGGGCGAAAACTGCCAGTCAGCTCATGTTTAAACTATCAATAGTTAGACTATTTAAAATTTTTTAAAAACAGAAACTTATTGAATGGTAACGCGATGCTAATTGAATCTTATAGCATGATAGGTCAGCACTAAGGAGGCCACTAAATGGCTTCTAAATGTTACAATGACATTCAGGCACATTGCTTTCAAAACAAGAGGCCCAAGGGGCCTGTGTCGCTCACCTGGAGCACCATCAATTTTTGTCAAAATTGTTGGTGGGTGGTTTAGCAGTCTTTTAAATGAGTTTGTGGACATCTTTGCAAGTGCAATATGGCTGCCAAACACACTACATTTTGATTGGCCACCGGCGCCCATGTTTTATTGATGGATCAACTTGCCTTGAACAAATTTTAATGGCCCAAATTTCGGTCTGATCCCTTCAGTGGTTCTGGAGGAGTCATTTTCGTGAAAACCAGGTCATCCAAGATGGTCGCCGAACCATTTGGTCAATCAAGTCCTCTTGAACAAACTTGGCTTACCTCTTGGCCTAGATGAAGATTTCCCAAGTGGTTTCGGAGATTTTTAGACAGTTCCTGAACTTGGCTGAAATCCTAAATGGCTGCTAGGCAAATTGGCCGATCGGGTTCATTTGAACAAACTTGGATCCTTATGCCCTAAGGATGCTTCCTGCCAAATATAATTGAAATCGGTCTGGCAGTTCTTGCGAAGAGATTTTAAATTTTCCATTGCTTTAGCATGGGAGCCTTTGATGAGAAAATTATGCGAGATGGCCGCCAAACCATTTATCCGACAGTTTCGAAAATTGCAAATTTGAGCTCAGAATACCCAAAAACATATATAGAACCAATTTTGGCCTCAAAATCCATCAAATAAAAAAATCCAATGTCCGCCTAACATGCTACACTTTGATTGGCCCACGGCAGCCATGTTTTTTGACGGAGAAACTTCCCTTGAACAAACTTTAATGGCCCTTAGGCCTTAATCATCTCCCAAACTTTGGCCTGATCCATTCAGCGGTTCTGAAGAAGTTGTTTTTAGGAAAACTAGGTCATCCAAGATGGCTACCGAACCATTCGGTCAATCAAGTTGTCTTGAACAAACTTGGCTTACCTCTTTGCCTAGATGAGGTTTCATAAGTTTTAAATCGATTCCCCAAGCCATTTTGGAGAACAAATTTTTTTTAGACATTTCTAAAAATCAGCCGAAATCCAAGATGGCCACCGGTCAAATTGGCCGATCGGCTCCGTTTGAACAAAATAAAATCTCTATGCCATAAGGATGCTTCCTGCCAAATATAATTCAAATCGGCCCAGCAGTTCTCGAGAAGACATTTCCCATTGCTTTAGTATGGGAGCTTTTGGCGGGAAAATGATCCAAGATGGCTGCCAAACCGTTTAGCCTTGCAATTCAAAAATTGCAAATTTGAGATCAGAATACCCAAAAACCCATATATTAAACGAATTTCGGCCTCAAAATCCAATATGGCTGCCAAACACACTATATTTTGATTGGTCCACCGCGGCCATGTTTTTTGACGAATCACCTTCTGTTGAACAAACATTAATCGCCCTTAGTTGCTAATTATATATCACAAATTTCGGTCTGATCGCGTCAGCGGTTCTGGGGAAGAGGTAATTTTTGTGAAAACTAGGTCATCCAAGATGGCCACTGAACCATTTGGTCAATCAAGTTCCCTTGAACAAATTTGATTCAGCACTTACCCTAGATCATATTTCGTGAGTTTTGAATTGATCCCTCAAATGATTTGGGAGGAGATTTTTAGACATTTCTAAAAAATCGGCCGAAATTCAAGATGATCACCGGCCAAATTGGCCAATCGGGTTCCTTTGAACAAACTTGAATCACTATGCCTTAAGGATGCTTCATGCCAAATATAATTGAAATCGGCCCAGTAGCTCTCGAGATATTTTTAATTTCCCATTGCTTTAGTATGGGAGCTTTTGGTGAGAAAATGATCCAAGGTGGCCGGCAAACAGTTTATCCGACAGTTTTGAAAATTGGAAATTTGAGATCAGAATACCCAAAACCAATTTCGGCCTCAAAATCCATCAAATAAAAAAATCCAATATGGCCACCAAAAATGCTATATTTTGATTGGCCCACAGAGGCCATGTTTTTTTTTACGGATCAACTACTCTTGAACAAACTTTACTGGCCCTTAGTCCCTAATCATATCTGCCAAATTTCGGCCTGATCCCTTCCACAGTTCTGGAGAAGTTATTTTCGCTAAAACTAGGTCAACTAAGATGGCCGCCAAACTAATTGACCAATTAAGTTCCCTTGAACAAATTTGGTGGAGCTCTTGCCCTAGATCATATTTTATGAGGTTTCCTTCAATCCCTCAAGCGGTTTCGGAGAAGGTTTTAAAGATGTTTCGAAAAATCTGCCAAAATCCAAGATGGCCACCGGCCTAACTGGCCGATCAGCTTCATTTGAACAAACTTGGATCCCTATGCCCTAAGGATGCTTCCTGCCAAATATAATTGAAATTGGCCCAGCGCTTCTTGAGGGGTTGTTAAAAGGAAAAGTTGACGGATGGACAGACGACGGACACTCGCCACGACATAAGCTCACTTGGCCTTTCAGGCCAGGTGAGCTAATAACAATGTGCTATGAACTATAGTAAATATCATCTAGCACATACAGCTAAAAGTTTATCAATAAGCAAACATTACACTGACTTGAACCCAGCATCAGCTGGAAAACTGAACAAAAGCATGTTCCACAGATTTTTTTTAACGCTCATCTCCCCCGCGCCACAGCTGATGCATTGTGGGCAATCCCCAACATACCAGCAGTGACGTTTACTGACCTTGAATATGATAGTTTTGGCAAGACTATCTGCCTCGATTGCAAAGGTTGTCAAGCCATTGACAGGAAGTCTGGGTTGCTCAGGAATATATCCACTTCCTCCCTGTACGCGTGGAACCAGTGTCACAGGACGGAGTTCATTAACTGCTGTACCATCAGCTCTGACTAGTGCCACCTGCAAATAGAAATGTAATATTAACATTGACTCTAACAAAGATGGCATTTGACTGATCTACAACAGGCACATACATGTACATACATGATACACATTTCCACAATATATTAGAGGGACAATTTGCATATTTTGATGAGCAAAACCTTGATCTTTGACAAACAAAATCCAGTGTTTTAACGGTACACCAGCGGCAAGTTGCAGGAAAATGTTCGTGAAAACTTGAATTGCATCCCGGAAACATTGTCCATAATTAGGTCAACATGATCATTTTCACCATAGAATCAATAGGCTTTATCAGGGCATGCATGGAAAACACATAGGCTACATATCAAGATTGGTGAAGGTCTCGGGAGAAAGTGAGTCATCAATTATAAATAACACTGCCATAATGGAGGAACTGAGATTTAGCTATGCCCCGCCCATCTCTAGCTAAACTCCACACACACACTTTGCATGTGTTGGGATCGATCGAACCCTGCACTCTCTCAATCTGAATTTCCAGAAAACTATACAGATAAGCTGTTGAATATTTTGAAAGTAACTTAACTGGGTGCTGTTGCTGCTTATTGCCGCAACAGCGGCCAGTCAAATTAATTTCAAAAACATTCAACAGAATGTTTATTAAATAGGAGACAAAATTCATACAATTTGAGACAATAAAGCATTTCTGACGGCCTAAATCATGTCATTCATGACGTAATTGATTATGACTACAATAAGTCATACATATGATGTAGTTATGTCATATGATTTATGGATAAAATGGATTCCTCTATTGCCATACAAAGATACATGTTCTTGAAATTAATACAGATTTTTGGCTTCAGATGTGCAAGACACCAAACGAATGTAAGATAGGCAGTATTAGGCATACAAACAAGCTCACTCAAACATGTAAGCACACACACACACACACGCACGCATGCACGCACACCAGACGCATGCACATACACACGCTGGATTTCCAGGTAGAAAATATAAGTGGACAGGATACACACCTCTGGATAGCAAGGTAAAACATAAACATGTGGACAGGATAGGCTGCCTTATTCCATAGTAACCTAGTCTTAACATATCAAAATGATGTTGTACATAGCAGCTATGTGCTAATCCATTATCAGTGCTTTGCTTGCCCTGTAGGTGGGGCTTAGAATACACCTTCCATATCCTCCGCGTGTCGTAAGAGGCGACTAAAGGAGGTAAGGGTGAGGTAACCCTGACAGAAACCTCGAGTGCTGAAGACGGAGATTCCAGGCCGCACGGCGCACTCTAATAAACCATGGATCCACGCACTTAACGCTTATGATCATGTCGATAGTCACTTACACGACTGGCGGTATGATCAGCGAACGAAAAGAAGAAGATCAGTGCTTTGCTACTGTCAGGCATGCGCCATGAACATCATTAACCCGTATCACTCTGATGTCAATATTCCATCTTTTACTGGGTTAATAGCAATGAAACTGGCGACATTTTCCAACAATTTTAGTGGAAGATGTTGCGGTCTACGACGGCACCATCTCCCACCAAATTTGTTGAAAAATGAACACCAGTTCATCCTTTAATTTAATTTGAAATTTTTTGACATCAGTGATAAAGGTTAAATCATTGGCCATGAGATGCTTAACATCATTTCTAACACAGGGATGGTAAGTTGTGCCTCTAAGACAAGAACATTTTCTCAAGACTCACCGTGGCTGCAAATATAGTGCCAGGTTTGAAGGTTCTGATTGGATCTCCGACCCACTTAAGTGAGATTCTAGATGTGTAACAATAAGTGCTTCCAAAGCCAGTACGGTTCATCGCCAAAATCCAGTCTCTGACGGTTACATTAAAAAAGAACTCCATTCCTTCAATTGATTGTGGATTACCATAATCCCTTGCCTCCTCAAGGATTCTCTCTTTAGACACAGAAAAGTCAATACGACCTTCGGAAAACTGAAAGTCAAGATAGATGATTTACTGCATAGCATAAATAAACAGTCCATATTACACACATTTATATGTCGAGTTTTATAAGACATTGGGAATACAAGAAAATAATGTATTTTTATTATTATGTGGTTTGTGGAATGGATGAAATCAATGCATAGAGTAAATTTCTTTTGGAATAAATTGGATAAGACCTTAATGACATAAATGTCTATTGACAAACTTTAACTGAATATGTTATTCATGTTATAAATCACCAAAGAATAAACCCCATAAAAGTATGATCCTGAGTAGAACACTTGCTATGCTTCCGACTAGAGGTTATCATGGTAATGATTTACTGAAATTTGATAAGCCCTTGGTGAATTTAAAACCCTTTGACCCTCGAATTTGTTCAAGAAAATATGAATTTTCTCATAGAAAATGACCATTTGCAGACAAAGAACTTATTTTTGAAAATTTACCGCTGTAATTACTGGCTCGGTTATCGAGCCAGTCATTCCAGTGGTAAATTTTCAAAAATAGGTTGTTTCCAAAATGTACACCACATAAGTTGACTGGTAGTGATCCCTTTCACAGAAAATAAGTTCCAAGCCAGTCATGCCATTTGATATGATTTAAAAAATCACAACATAGACTTATTAGGCTGGCACCCTATTGTCATTGTTCTGTTTTTTAATTTTTATTTTTATTTTTTTTATTATTTCGCCATTTTTTTCCCACGAATAGCGCGAAGACAAAAATACCGGTGAAATTCAGGCTTGGCATGGCAAGAGGGCCTTATTAGGGCAAACCTTTTACGTGTGAATGGATATGATTTTCTAGATAGGTTGGTGGCCATCTTGGATTTCCAGAAAATTTTCCAGTGTTTTAAAAGATCTTCTCCAGAACTTCTCCAGAATCACTGAATGGAATGAGCTGAAATTTGGTCAGAAGCAGCAGAGAGTGAGTCCCTATAAAGTTTGTTCAAGAGAAATTAATAGCTCGAAAAACATGGATTTCCGTACGCACCAATCAGTATCAAGCTTTCTGGAGGCCATGTTGAATTTTTTATTTAATTGATTTTGATGCCCAAATTGGGCCTATATAGATTTTTTGGGTCGAGAAATCCAAATCTGGCATTTGTGAATTTGTTCGATCGACGGTTTGGAAAAAATTGCAAATTTGAGATCAGAATACCCAAAAACACAAAAAACCCAATTTCAGCCTGAAAATCCAACCGGGTTAGGCCAAGAATCAAAATTGTTCAAGGGAACTTGATTGGCTGCTGCGGCGATCTTGGTGACATTATAACATACACAATTGTTTTTCTCTGAGACTACTGGACCAATTTTTCTGAAAATTTGGGAATATCATGATGCATCTAGGCCAAGTCAAACTTGAAGAAAAGACATCGATATCGCCAAAGCTCTGGCCGGAATTGGCCAATGACATGTGAGTATTTCGGCAGCCATTCTGAACTTTATTGTTTGAGGGAACTTGAGCGTGAAAACTGGTAGGCATGAGTAAAATGGTGCTCTGGTTTCAAATTTATTAGTTTTGAACATGTGAGACTAAGCGATCGGCGGCCATCTTGGCTATTCTGTGGCCTGAAAATCTCCATAGGGAATGTATGGGGAAATGTTTTAAATTTGAATCACGTTTTCTCCCAGAGTTTTAGGCTGACCAACTTGCAACTTGGCAGTCTTCTAGCACTATATAGCTCGCGTCTTGACCTAAAAATAATTTTTTGTCCATAAGTGGTTTTCCCGAAAATCCTGAATATGTAATTTTTGGGCAGAGTGCTGAAACTTATACTTCTAGGTGGCTCAGAGTGTTAAAATTTTGCATATACATAGATACTCTATGCGCCGATGCATCAATGAAATAAAATCGTTATGGAACATATTAACGTGTCTTATATTGCAAATATGCGTACTGTCTTCTGCTTCCGTGATTTGCCGACAAATGCCGCAATTCTAGGCTGATTGTTTCCGCGTTTGGTTTATCAAATTCAGAATGAGATTCCCTATCGGGCATAGTATGCTCTACGTGTTAAATATGACACCGCCTTTCTTCCTTCTTATTAGAGGTAAATAATTATTTTCTATATAGACTAAAAAACTACCAGCTTGTGTCCCATAACGTATCACAGGAGTTGGTATATGGCCTTTATACATTACGGTCAACTAAAATAATTTTGTATTAATATTTTTACTGCTGTTGTTGACACATTGTTTGTTTTTCAAAACAACATTCAATGATGGGTAGCCTGGGCAGCTAAAGACGATTCCTACTGTAACCTTCTCACATAGTTCAATAAAATTGACACCATTAATTCAACTTTATCAAATCTAAGAGGCTATTTAGGTTCTAAGCCACCTATAAGAGTTGACTCAGATACGGTTCACGTTTTAGCGACCGGGATGCTAGCCGCTTGGCCCCTGACGCATTGCCGCTTGCGGCTATATTTATATTTATTATTATTATTATTTTTAAACTTACATATTCTATTTCAGTGGCAAATGAAGGCAGAAGTCTGGTATTGCGATAATCATATGTATACCGGTCACCTCGTGGGACAATTGTCGTCAGAATGGTAGCACTTCCAAATGATGCCTTACCGCTTGTATGACTGGTAAAGCAAACACAACAAAAGTAACTAATCAACGACAACAAAACACATATTGACAGATTCCTATTAATACAAATAAATGCTATACAGCACGGTGGGAACATTGATACCAGAGACTCTCCTTCTACATCACAAGTGAGGCAAAAAATATCATTGCCAGATTTCTTCTATCCCAATCCATTACGGAACAATTTCATTCATGATAACCTATCTTTTGTAGATCAGGTCACTCTCGTGAAATAACTCTGCTACCAACACTTCACTGTTTCCAATACAGTCAAAACAGTGATAGCAGCTTATGTCTATCACCTAACAGAGACGGGAAGGTGGTCACAAAAGACAGGTGATCTCTTAACAGAAATCAGCTGTTGTACGATACACAGTTTGCTGACCATACAATAGGTATTCTTTTACCCTTTAATGGTCAAAATTGGTCAAGAAAATAAGATATTTGCTTAATCCTTTACCAGAGCCAGTCATTCCAGTGCTAACTTTTAAAAAATAGTCTTCTCTTGGTCTACAAATGGACATTGACCAAGACCACAGCAGAGACCGATTCTGGCCGACTTGACCACAAAAGTGTTAGGATGACTGGTGAACTGAACATAAAGAAGCAGCACCCTGCAATTTCATTCTCAAGCCCACTACTGATGGCACTTTTGACTGGCTGGTCTATTAACCATTTAACCATCCAATTTATTCAAGAAAATTCCAATTTCTCATAGAAAATGTCCATTTACAGATCAAGAGAAGACTATTTTTGAAAATGTATCAATTTCCAGTGTTAAATTTTTTTAAATAGTCTTCGCTTGGTCTGCAAATGGACATTTCTGAAGACCATTGCAGACGTCATTTTTGGCTGATATTAGTGTTAAAGGGTTAAGGGAATAACCTAGCTATAACTATTTAGAGTGGACAGCAGATGGACATTGGTCAGGACCGAGGACAAGGTTAGTGTGTAAGCATTCCATTACTATTTAATCTTGAAGTTTGCTCAAGAAAATTGACATTTTGGTTTTGTGAATGTCAATTTGCAGACAAAGATAAGATTAAAAAAATTCAGTACTAGAATGAATGTGTCGGTCATCGTGCCAGGCATTCTAGTGATAAATCTTCGCAAATAGTCTTCACTGGGCCTGCATATGGACATCCCACATGACCATTGCAGAAGCGAGTTTTGGCCGACTTGACAATTATATGGTTAACAGTAGCTATTATTGATCACTAAAACAAGGAAAGAACAAGAGGCATCTCAACTAGCATACTCATTAACAATAAGTAAAACTCTAATGAGTTGAGCAGACTTGTAACAAGAAAACAGAGGCCATGTTTCTTTATGTATCAACTTTTCTTGAACAAACTTTAATGGCCCTTACTCATCAATATCATATCTCCAAAATTTTGGCCCAATCCGTTCAGTGGCTCTGGTGACGAAGTTGCTTTCATGAAAACCAGGCCAACCAAGATGGCCGCCCAGTCATTTGGCCTATCAAGTTCCCTTGAACAAACTTGGTTCAGCTCGTGCCCTAAATGATACTTTATGACTTTTGAATCAATCGCTCAGTTTTGGCGAAGATTTTTAAAGACATTTCTAAAAATCGACAAAAATCCAAGATGGCCACCGGACAAATTGGCTGATTGGCTTCGTTTGAACAAACTTGTATCTCTACAACCTAAGGATGCTTCCTGCCAAATATCATTGAAATCGGCCGAGTAGTTCTAGAAGACAATTTAAATTTCACATTGCTTTAGCATGGGAGCTTTGGTGGGAAAATGATCCAAGATGGCCACCAAACCGTTTATCCGACAGTTTCAAAAACTGCAAATTTGAGATCAGAATACCCAAAAACACATAAAAAACCTATTTCAGCCTCAAAATCCATCAAATAAAAAACCCAATATGGCAGCCAAACACACTATATTTTGATTGGTCCACGGTGGCCATGTTTTTTGACGGATCAACTTCCCTGGAACAAAGTTCAATGGCCCTTACTCCCTAACCATATCTGCCATATTTCGGCCCGATCCCTGCCGCGGTTCTGGAAGTCATTTTTGCTAAACTAGGTCAACCAAGATGGACGCCAAACCATGGGGCCAATCAAGTTCCCTTGAACAAACTTTGTTCAGCTCTTGCCCTAGATCATATTTCATGGGGTTTGCTTCAATCCACCAAGCGGTTTCGGAGATTTTTAGACGTTTCTAAAAATTGGCCAAAATCCAAGATGGCCACCGGCCAATCGCCTTCATTTGAACAAACTCGAATCTTTACACCCTAAGGATGCTTCCTGCCACATATAATTGAAATCATCCCAGTAGTTCTCGAGAAGAAGACATTTTAAATTTCCAATTGCTTTAGTATGGGAGCTTTTGGCAGGAAAATGATCCACAATAGCTGCCAAACCCTTTGACAGTTTTGAAAATTGCAAATTTGTGATTAGAATACCCAAAAACATATATAAAACCAATTTCAGCCTCAAAATCCATCAAATAAAAAAATCCAATACGGCCGCCAAACATGCTGTATTTTGATTGACCCACAGCGGCCATGTTTTTTGACGGATCAACTTCCCTTGAACAAACCTTAATGGATGGCCCTTAGTCTCTAATCATATCTGCCAAATTTCGGCCTGATACCTTCAGCGGTTCTGGACAAGTCGTTTTCGCTAAAACTAGGTCAACCAAAATGGCTACCGAACCATTTGATCAATCAAGTTCCTTGGAACAAACGTGGTTCAGCTCTTGCCCTAGATCATATTTCATGGTGTTTGCTTCAATCCACCAAGCGGTTTACTAAAATCGGTCAAAATCCAAGATGGCCACCGGCGAAATAGGCCGATCGGCTCCGTTTGAACAAACTTGGATCCCTATGCCCTAAGGATACCTCCTGCCCAATATAATTGAAATCGGCCCAGGGGTTCTTGAGAAGTCGTTTAAAGAAAAAAGTTGACGGACGGATGGATGCCAGACAGACGACGGATGGTCACCATAGCATAAGCTCACTTGGACATTCTGGCCAGGTGAGCTAATAATGTAAGTTGGGAATTCACAGGTGCAATGGTTATTTGATAGATAGCACATTAAATTAATTCACTAAAACAATGGTTATTAGGGTGGACATTATTAATGATTACATACTTTGAATAGACAACCCCTTTGATTTCTGCAGCATTGTCAAAGACATATGGCGGCACGGTAACGTTGACATCAAATCTAGGCTCCCCTAAAGAATTCACAAGATATATAATACTTACAGCATCAATGTAATCTACACAGATTTTCTAAGTTATCTCCCGATACTAAGCCTGAATTTTAAGCCTTTAACCCTCAGAGAAAATGTCCAATCGCAGAACAAGAGATATTATGTTTGAAAAGTTACCACTGGAATAACTGGCTCGGTTATCGAGCCAGTCATTCCAGTGGTAAATTTTCAAAAATAATCTCTTGGTCTGCAAATGGACATTTTTGTTTAAAATTTTTTTTTACATCTTTCAGTGTTCAGAGATAAATCGAGCAAAAATGAACACATTTTCGTAAAGTGCAATCCCAACTGAAGTCTTCTCAAAAGTGTTAAATTTGAAACAAATACTTGAAGACTTTCTATAGCTACATGTATGGTCTGGAGACAGCCGCTATCTTCTTTTGATTGTGAATAGATTTTACACAAAAACAATCCTAACTGAGGCCATGCCACAAGTTATTGATCTACTAATTCTTCTCCTGATCCTTGTAGATGTTCTAAAGCAATACTCTGAAAAGGAGTCTGAACAAACACCAATGCTCAAATCACGAGATTTTTAGGTACTCTGTCAACTATATTATGGGGCAAATAATATTTTAAACATCATAACTATTTTTTAGTTGCAACTCAGAACTAGCATTTAAAGTCAAGTTTGACTCCTAACCATAGCTAGCTATAGCTAACTAGATTACCAGTCACACTTCAAATAGTTAACTAGCTAGTCAACTATAGTCAACCGAGCACCTGCGCTCTGTTCAGATGGTTAGTACAAAATTTGTGTAAATTTCAAAATGGCTGACAACGATCGCTTGCCATGAATAAATGCATATAAAGGTGTAAATATTTCATTAAATAACTTAGGTTTGATGAAATTATGCTTTCCCACTGTATGTCAATGTTTCCAAGCCACTATTCATTCCCACTTAATGTCATATGAACGCTTTTTGATGTCTTAGCGGACAAAAATAACCCATTTTTGTAGGTCATCAAAACAGATGACAGAAAGCGTTAATGGAGACTGGTACCCAGCTCCAAATTTTCTGCAATAGTAATTCAATGGGGAAGCGGGTACCAATGAACTATAGTTAACTATTCAACATTGGGGTTGGCATAGTGACTGCACATGTTCATTAAACCATAAAACTGACTATAGTAAGCGAGTCAACCGTGACCTAAGCTAGTCTGTCTGTCTCTTGATTTGCATGTCTGTCAAATTCCTTTACATCACACTTACTATCACACTTGTTATATTTTTCAAGTAGAAGCAATACTTACAGAATTCCAAAACATCAAATGTTGAAAAGTACTCATGACCCTGTGAAAGGAAAAATAGGTGTATAGAATACACACTCAAACCTGCTCGAGCAACAACACTGGCAACAAAACTCAATAGTCCGTGATTTGCTTTAACCCTTGATGTTCTAGTATATCAGTTTGAAGAGAACTATACAGGAACACAGTTGACTATTTTGAAGAGAATTTGACCGGATCCTGAATAGCAACAAAAGCTTCCAGTTAATTTACTTTCAACAGGCAGTTATAACTACGTTTTCAGTTGTCTGGGGTTGTTACCCGATAACTGAAGGAAAAGGCGGGTTTCACCCTGTTAGATTAATCCTAGATGGTTCCATGGTGCGGAGTTGGTGGATCCAGGCCTCTGTGAAGACCCTTTTGTAACTGGTCATCTCACAGTACAGCATAGCTAGTTTGTTGGCCGTGTGTGATGCCAGAAGTGTGGTAAGCTTTTTGCTGCAGTCATCGTGTAGATTCTGCCATTCTGCTGTGAATACAGAATCCGATTCTTCTGGTTTGAATGGCGCTGATGCCTTCAGCATCTTCGGAAACGAGTTGGTTTTTATTGCATCATTCAATTTCTCATGCTACATCTAGGGCCTGGACTCCTTGCTGGAATTTCGCCGTGGTTTGTATGCATTGACGTGCTCGCTGGGGATACTGGGCTTGATGTATCCCTCTTTTTCCCGTATGTTGTCTTAGCGGCTGGTAGGTGGGTCTCTGTACTCTTCTATTCTCCTTCATTTCCTGTCCCTGGCTGGTAGTGGCAGCTGAGCCTCCACATGAGTGGGGACGCTGGCCTTCTGTTTCTCACCATGTGTCACCGCTTTAGTGCTGGTAATGTCAGTGGTGGAAGGTTCCTTCCGTAGATCGATGTCCACTGAGTCAAGGGTCAGACTAGAGATGGACTGTATGGCTATCTCTGTCCCTGGCGCCCTCATGGACGTACTAGCAGTATCCAATCTTCTTTGGTGATAAAATCTTAACAATGTTTAGCAATAGAAGTGATTGCTGTGTGTCTGACGCTTGTCTTCACTTGGTGAAGCATAAAGTCTGAATGGTCTGAGCACAGAATACGCGCCCCTTTTATACCCTTGGGGTGGTTGGATCTGCGCATGCTGCCAAGCCGCCAAAAAAACCCACCAAGCCGCCAAAACCACCACACACACCCACCACTCCCCCCATGCCGCCACCACCCCCACCACCCATGCACATATCCCACAACCCTAAGGGTATAAAAGGGGCACGCATTCCATGCCCAGGCTATTCAGATTTTGTGCTTCACCAAGTGAAGACACGCGTCAGGCACACAGCAATCACTTCTAGTGCTAAATGTTGTTATTAAGATTACTTTCAAGTGTTCGCACACCTTACTGTGTTTGAAATTCCATGACTTTTCATAAACAAAATTAACAAATATCATGACCTCCAAAAATGAATATCTAGATTTTTGTTTATGACATAGCTCCAAAAATAAGATCAGAGTTTTTCTGCAAAATGTCTGAACATTGTCTCCTGCAATAACCAAACCACAGCATTGATTTGCCATATTTGTATTGCATAGAGGTGATTTATTCCCACAGATTTTTTTTTCTTTTACATGATTACCATTTTCCATGACGTTTCCATAACTTACCAGGCCTGGAATTTAAATTTTCAAATTCCATGGCTTTCCCGGATTTCCATTACCAGTACGAATCCTATTTCAGCCAATCAACAGACTATTCTGCACATCTTTTCTTTGAAAGGTACAGGGCCGGATTTAGGACTGGCCGTTTGGCCTGGAGCCTTCACCAAAATCAATTTAAAAATTCTATGGGTCCTCCACAAAGAAATAGTGTTGTAAAATTATAATGAGTAAGGAGGAGTGATCAGTGAGAATTATTGTGTTAAATAACCTTATTGAAAACTAATGGCAACAGTCGAAGCAAACTAACACTTATTTACGACTCAGAACGTAGGAAATGACAGCATGTTCGCCTCACATAGACAGGGATCTGGGCATCATCCCCCAATTACTGGTCACTCTCCCATATTACTACCCTGAGGCTTGGGCCTCCACAGTAATAGATCTGGCCATAGTAAGGCATAAAGGATTAGCAGGGTTTGAACAGCAACATGAAAGTTTAAAAGCACATTGATGTAATAACTGTTTATGAACTTTAAGGACTAAGTACTGGTATTAGATACAATGATTAAATTGTCACAACATTGTGTCACTTGTAACTTTTGGCTTAACACCAACTTTAATTTTCTCATAGAAAATGTCCATTTGCAGACCAAGAGAAGACTATTTTTGTGAAAATTTACCACTGAAATGACTGGCTCGGTTATCAAGCCAGTCATTCCAGTGGTAAATTTAGAAAAATAATCTCCTGGTCTGCAAAAGGACATTTCTAAAGACCACTGCAGAAGCCATTTTTGGCCCAGTATGAGTGTCAAAGGGTTAAGTCACAATGAGTTTGGGAGAATTTAATTGTTTTGCGGAAAAAGCCAGACTGTCTACAGTAACTTTGTCAATTTAGAAAATACATGGGATAAAGAATTGCAACCAAATAAGGGCCACTACATTACCTACCTTGAACTAATATCAGTAGTGAAAGAATCAGTGCATGTGTACTTACATATGCTTCCACTTTAATAGACCACTTTCCGTAACGAGGCTGGTCGGAGAGAACGAAATTCAGACTCACAAAACCTAAAGAGATTTAGGGAATAAGCATTATATAAAAACATGGCATGATCACATCAAGATGAGAGAGTGGAAGGAAGAGAGGAGATATACAGCGAGTGAAGGACAGAGTAGAAGATTGGTAATTTCATATAATATTAAAACATATTATGCTGGTAGGAACAGAAATGAATTAGACTAATTTGGGAAAAAGCATTTACTAGCTCTAGTAGTGCTTAATTTGGAACAAATTAGTGACATTGCTGGGCGCTGGTCCTACGAGCTCAAATTTTTCAAGTAAAATGCACTCGAGATCAAAACCTTGGATGAAATTTGACAAACAGAATATAAAACAATTTTGCTGAGTCAGCTGATTTGTTTAAACCTTCAATCTTTGAAATTCCAGTGTCTCGCTTTCAAGATAGCTATAGAGGAATGCTGTAAAATACTTTGAAACTAATTTGATTGGGAGTTTTCCCAGTCAAATTAGTTTTAAAATATTCAACAGAATGTTCCATACCGAATGTATAAGGGATAAATGGTTATATCTAAAATACATACCTCCTGTTCATTGGAATCCAGCCACAGCAAATATGAAAATAGAAAACAGATAGAAATATAGAAAACAATGAATTATAATTCACCTTTCCAGAGTACCCACCCATCATATGATGTCATAATGAACTGCGTGATGTAGACAATGACATCATAATGAATGACGTCATGAATGACATCGATAAGTATGTCACGAATGCATATTTGAAGACGGTCTATGCGTTGTTGTACAAATTGTTTGCTTTTACTATTTAATAAATATTCTGTTGAATATTTTGAAACTAATATGACTTGGCGCTGTTGCTGCCATAGGCAGCAACAGCGCCAAGTCAAATTAGTTACAAAACATTCAACAGCTTCCCTGTATAGTTTTCAGGAAATTGATAGCTAGGGCAATCGGGGATCGATCAATCCCAACACGGCGATGTGTGGGTGGAGCCTAGCTAGTGATGGGCGGGGCATAGCTAAAAATGGAAAGGTCCATTATGTTCATGGAGTAGCCTGAAGGTCATTCATTCTAGCATGTGTCATCATACATGATAAATTAATCATTATCACTACACATTTTGAAAAGATGACAGGAATATTCCAATCGCCTCCATCTACATAGACCTTTCAATAATTGAGTAAATTTACTCATAGAATTTTTGTAAATTGGTGTTTATTTTAGAATTTAATTAAGTATTCAAAAGCTAAATTGTTATACATTATTAGCAATAGAAATCTGCACTCGTAGTGTTAAAGATTAATTGAGTAATTGGCCATTTTTATTGGGTGAAAACACAAGAAAAGGTTTATCTAGAGCTCTGCCTCTATCTGTCCTGCTATCTCCTCTCAAACCATTTGGTGATATTCAATGAAATTTGCTATGTGAGTTACCATATCATGGTGAACTGCAAGACAGCACTAGACTTTGCCAGCACGTGGTGGCGGCGGGGGCAGAAAGACAAAGTTGCTGGAATATAACCAATTTTGGAATGTTAGTTACTCATATGATTGCCGATTGTGAGGCGATGTATACATTAGGCTCTGTCCACAGGCTGGTTAGGTGGGGAGCATGTCCAAATTGGCAAAGGCATGGGGATTTGTGATGGCATAATTCCATGGACTGCATATTCTAGTTAGAGTTCAAAAATCCTTAATATTGTAGCAATATTATCAACACCTAAAGCGCTAACACCTATAGAATTGATGATAAAATATCAATTCCTACAATAAAGGTTGGTGCACATTTTGAGAACAAAGTTGCTGAAATCTATGGCTATCTCAGGCAGCAACATTGTTTTCAAAACGAATACCAGTTATCATATTAAAGGCAATGTATTTAGGAATATGAAACTTCACATGAAAAATACAAATATATTTAAATTATGAAATGGTAAGAATTTGTTCAGAAAGTTTCCATATATATGGGAATTTATAAGATCCCTAAAGAAGACATTTTCCTTGGCTTATCCACTGAAGCTATATTTGTGAGTAGATGAAAATATATACTGAAATCACATCCACTTATTGACCTGCATTTGTTTGTTGTCCTTGCCACCGACGCACTGCCAAGCCAGATGGATCCAGAGCATACACCGTCATACTGCCGTGCCGTGGCATCAAATTAGGCTGGATAGGAATGACACGAAAATACACTGAAAGAAATAATAATTAACCATAACGATCATTGCATTAAGATACATGTTTTATACCTGTATATATGATAGACTATGTAATGATATATGTGTGTCTATTGTATGATTGTGTGCTAAGAATACAAGTGCATTATCAGGTAGCAAAGTTCTTCAGTCAAATTGATTTCAAAATAAATGGGAGGTTATATTCTTTTCTCAGGGTTTGTACACCTTTCTATGTTTGAAATTCCATGACTTTTCATGACCAAAATTAACAAGTTCCATGACTTCCAAGAGTAAGTATCTAGTAAATTTGTGTTTCGGACGTAGCTACATACATTACAATCTGATTCTGCAAATGTCTGAATATTGTGTTTTGCAACAAGCAAACCAAAGCTTTGTTTTGATAATCTGTTGCCATAATTTTTACTGCAGGGAGGTTATTTTAGTAATTTATGCCAACATATTTTAGTTCTTTTTCATGATTACCATTTTCCATGACTTTTCCATGACCTATGATAAAAAATGCTGATTTTCCATGACTTTCCACGACTGGACAAATTTCATGACTTTCCAGGATTCGCTGTTTTCTAGTACCTCATTTTCAAATGTAAGCATTCATAATACTTCAATCACACACACACACACATGCACGCACGCCCCCCCCCCCCCACCACCCACAACATGTCTTTGTTATAATTGTTTTATTATTCAACCAATTTGCTTTCTTTAGCAACTAGAAACCAATCTTTATATGTTTGGGCTCCAGTAGTCAATAATCTTTTGTTTCACAATAATCATCTATTCAGTTACCAAACAATTCACCTTTTCAGAGTATCCATCGATAATCTGGCATCATAATCAGCTGTTACCTACCACGCGATGGTAATACCTGAACAACAGGCAAATAGACGTGGCCACGGATGGACATTTTAATTTAGTTTCTATAATATACATCAGTGCATGCTAAGATAATCTAATGTCAATGAATAAAATTTAACTATAAGCTGCTGAAAAACAATTTGAACCTGAACTGGAAGGCATTGCTGCTTTAGGCAGCAACAGCATCCATGCAAATTTCAGAATATTTAAAAGAATATTTCCCACATCGTAAAGTAATTGACTATTGTCTGTAGTGAGGAAATGTCTAATGATATGCATGTGACAGGTAAACATCTATGATGGACAGCAGCAAATTTTTTATATAAATGACAACTAGACAGGCATACCTTTCATCAACCCCCTTCCCCCACAAGTTAACATGTCAATGAGCAAGACATATAAGGAAAATTGAAATTTGAACTTTGTGAATGTCCATTTGAAGGCCAAGAAAATACTATTTTGAAACATTATCATTGAAATGACTGCACACTGGGTAGATAAAATATGCTTAATGTACCATGTTGTCCCTGTTTGTATAGCGGCTTGCTCATTTGAATAAACACAGATGTCTGTTTTGACTGGAACTCAATGTCAGACTCGTTTCTGAACACAAATCCTTGTCCATCTTTCAGCCGTCCTTCCAGACGGATCTTGTAATTTCCCTGTCCCATGTTACCCGGAGTCTGGAACAATATAGACAAATATACAGTTAAAACATGTTAAAAAGCGTTTAACCATTTAACACTTAAAATTTGTTCAAGAGAATTAAAAATTTTCTCATAGAATATATCCATTTGCCATGCTTGCAGGAAAAGAGAAGACTACTTTTTAAAATTTACCACTGGAATATTGGGCTGATTATCGAGCCAGTCATTCCAGTGTTGTAACTTAACATTTTGAGATGAATGTCATCAAGGGCCCTACTATTCATTATGTAGATATTTGATCGCATTTGACCAAATACACTAAATATGGTGAGCAAATACAGATATAAAGTGTTTTGCAAAACAGCAAATACAAGAACAAAAACGTATTTAAATACAAATACGTATGTTTGACCCCATTCCTGATCCAGGGCATGCTTATCTGTAAAACTGAGTGCCCTCAATGAAATTAGGATGGCCACATTATGTTGCTATTTTGCAGACACAGAAAAAGTAGCATGCCAATGAGGACAGGTGACAGACAAGGTCTGCATGCTCTTGGCTATTTTCAAATGCATTTGCATGAGGGCATGCGCTAAGTGACAGCACTGCATTCCAGTAGTAAATTGTCAAAAACTGTCTTCTTTTGATTTGCAAATGGACATTTCAAGACCACTGCAGAAGCCATGTTTTGGACAGCTTGAGTGTTAAAGGGTCAATGGTCAAGATGTTCAAAATGACCTTCTGCGGTGGTCAGACAAAGAGGTAGACAAAAACCACCACGTCTATGGTCTTTTATTCAAGTAGTAGTGCATACTCATCACGAACACCAATTGTAAAAAGCAGATGATACATTTTTTCATCTTTGTTCCCAGTAAGGGAGATAACAGAATCATAGCTGAATTTTGCCTAACAAGGGAGATGATGCAGTTACACCCCAGGCGCTTCCTAAAAAGGGAGGTGATCCAATCATACCACTGGTTCTGCCTAACAAATGAGATGACTCAGTCATACCTTGACTTGGGTTCTGCTTAACAAGGGAGGAAGACTGGACTGGCTAACAAGGGAGGAAGAGAGAAAATTTGTACACAAATTACTGAATTTTTGATTTTTGTTACAATTATACGTCATTTTGATTGTGACGTCAGCTAAGCAGTGACATTGATTATGACATCAGATACTTGAGAGTTCAATCACTCAATTGGTAGCTCTACTGAGTGTTGGCCTTAATTGATGAATCCAGTTTCTCAGTTAATCATATGACATCATAATCAACTACGTCACATATAGGCTGACGTCATAATCAATTATGCCATGAATGACTCGATACAGTTCATCACAAATACTTAGTAGTCCGACAAGTACTTGTATGTCTTTACTATTTAACAAATATTCTGTTCAATATTTTGAAACTAACTTGACTGGGTGCTGTTGCTGCAATAGGCAGCAAAAGAACACAGTCAAATTTGTTTCAAAATATTCAACAGTTTACCTTCATAGTTTTCTGGAAATTGAGATTCAGAATGCAGGGATTGATTATTCCCAATACATGCATAGTGTGGGTGGAGCTTAGCTAGAGATGGGCATGGCATAGATAAAACTGGATTCCTCTATTTGAGACTTGTTAGAATTCTTTCATTTTAATTCATGCCCAAATGAAATCCGCCCATATTAGTAAGCCCAAATTAAAATCCTACTGGCTGCTATGAACACTACATACATGAGAGTGACTTCAGCAAGCAGGGTAGGAAATTAAGTCATACACCCCTTGTTAAATTTAAATTTAAGCAGATTTGAATGTTTTAGAACGAACTGAGATCATTTTACAAAGATTTAATGACAAGGTAGGAATTCCTACCCTAGGCTGAATGCTCTCATGTGTGACACTAATTAACTGATTTACATTCAATTAAATATTTAGAGATGGATGCTGTGGCATTTTATGGCCATTCAGAGGTCTTATAGTTCTATTAAAACTAAAATGGCTCAAAATCAATCTCTCAGATTTCGAAATTCTCTAGATTCTAGAAGCATTGATGGATCCCGGATCAGATGGGTGGTGTGCCCAAATGAGGTAAATCTAAAGTACTGATGTTACCTGCATTTCAAGTATTCGACTTCCAGGCTGATCAAACCTCTGCTCAGTCTCTGCATACTCAACACCGTCCTTGATGATAGACACACGCACAATCAAATGAGGATATAGCAACCGTAGAATCGTCACATACACATTTATCAACTGGTTTGGACGGACCTTCCTTGGTGCCACTACCAGGTACTCACTGAAAGGATAGATACAGGAAAATAAATATAATACACGAGTGTGAAATTCACATGAAAAGTTACTCAGCTGAAACCAAAACTTTTACACAAATTTGTTGCTTATGGGGAGGCAACTCTGGTGCCTAACTGCAGATTTCACTGTCACAATGCACCAAGTTGCAGAATTGTAAACGAATACACAATTTCTAAGAATTAAGTGCCAGATATTGATTATCAAGTCAAACATTCCAGTGGTAAATTTTTTTTAATAGTTTTCTCTTGGTCTGCAAATTTTTTTCCAGACCACTGGGGCACTGCAGATGTTTATTGTGGCTGGCTTGACCCGGCTTATATATTTCCCATATCCTGCCAAAACTGCCATAGCAGTAGTTCTGAGAGATCTATGTTAGTGCTTTTGAAATTCTACGACTGAAATGACTCAATCGATAACTGAGTCAGTCATTCTAGTGGTAAATTTTCCCAAAAAAATAGTCTTCTCTGAAAACCTTTACCATTAAAGAAAGAGTTCGATTATGCCTCAAATTACAGGAAATGACCATTGATTAACAATTAATAAATTTATGCATTAAATCACAGGACTGATTCATTCATGACATTTTTTCTAAATTTCACAGCGTCTTATTCTCGAATACAGGAGATTTTGGTCAAATTTGGGCCTGCGTCCTATATTCGAGGGCGGAACTTTAGTCGAGAAATGACGTTATGTCAAACTTGTTATATGTGTTCTATAAGATCTAGGAAATTCAAATATTACTGTAGCTGGTACATAGGTAAGTGTAACAACGATTGAACTGTTTACTAGATGTTTCCGAAAATGTTGTTCCCGATCCCAAGATGATTCATAATGAGGAAATATTAGTTACCGAGCTCCGGGATGTAGCAGGGACAGACCTAGATTTCACAAATTATTAGTCAATAGATTAGCCAATTACCAATTTTTCTTAGCCAAATCTTACGTATTTTAGCCAATGTTTCCTAATGTCTACGATCCATCACCATCAGGTAACCCTTTCAATGCTACATACAAGATACATGATTTGTTGAATATTTTGAAACAAATTTGGCTGGAAACTGTTGCTGCCTAGGGCAGCAACAGCTTCCAGTCAAATTAGTTTCAAAGTAGTCAACAGTTTGTCTATATATGCGCTTTTCATCCGCGATATGAGGATTTCAGGGTTTACTTTGTCCCAAGAAAACATGATATAAGTACTAGTTACATAAGTACTTATGTTAAAATCTTCTTCAATGTTAATCTTAATGATTCTCTACTTAAAATTATGTAAAATATGATTTTAATCATTAGCCAAATATTTAGCCAATCATGCCTTTTATCAGCCAGATCACAATTTCACTAGCATTTGGTTAATTGGTGAATGAGTAGGTCGGTCCCTGATGTACAAATTGTTTGAGTGTAGCGTTACTGACCGAGATGATCACGCTCAAACAATTTCTACATCCCGGAGAGGTAACTAATATTTCTTTATTATGTTTGCTATATGTTCTGGCTTCAGATTACCACCTTTATTTGTAAAATGTCTACCATGACAAACTAATTACGTTAGCTCAACTTGTAAATAACATAGAAACATGATCTCTATGTCTACATTTAAATATTTTCATGGTCAATTAATCATTATCATCATATACCATCTGCCAAAATGTTTTTTTCAATATGACTGCCCTGGGATGATACTTATTTTCCGAAATATACATCTCGAGCAGTTTTAACACAATTTCGACACGGTCAAGCTAAAGAAATGTATGATAATTTAACCCTTTAATGGTCAAATTTGGTCAAGCAAATTACGATATTTACTTACTGAATATCCATTTGCAGGCCAAGAAGACTATTTTTTAAGATGTAGCATTGGAATGACTGGCTCGGTTATCAAGACAGTCATTCCAGTGGTAAATTTTCAAAAATTGTATTCTCTTGGCAAATGGACATTCCTCAGGACCACTGCAAAGGTCGGATTTGGCTGGGTTGACCATTCAAAGGTTAACAACTTATCTTATAACTAAATTATTAGGCTGACACGTGGTCTGTCTCGGGTAAATAAAAAATTCTGAACCCAGGCAGCTAAAAATATACGTGCATGATATATATATATATATATTATACTTACGGATCACGGATTAGCTTACAGCCCTGTTGATTGTTGACAAGGCAGTCAATCCCCATGTCTTGCCCGATAACAACAGATGCGGCAGCAACCACTAATAACAATGGAAGCAATGTCGACATGGTCATTCTGTAAAAAACAAATTATTAACATTTTAATATAACCCCAAAATTTGTTGAAGAAAATTTCAATTTCTCAAACAACATATCCATAAGTTGCACATGAAGAGAATATTTTTAAACATATAGAACTGGAATGACTGGCTAGATGTTATCGGGCTAGTCGTTCCAGTTGTAAATGTTTTAAAAACGGTCTGCTCTTGTTCTGCAAATGCATATATATGGTTTGCTCTTGTTCTGCAAATGGATATGTTTCACGATCACCGTTGAAGAGGTTTTTGGCTAGCTTGAGTGGCAAAAGGATACCATCAGTGATCCGTCAAACATGCACACCCATACCAGGAAACCTTTGCACATTGGCCTTATGGAGCAAAATGGTGCCAGACAATAAGTTCAATAGGCAATACCTCTGGACCTGCTGAATATTTCGATAACTATTTTCCTGAAAGTTGTTGGTGGCTAAGCCACCAACAAATTTCAGTCAGATTGTTTTCAGAATATTCAACAGGTCGAGAGCTAAACCGCATGGAAAATGTAGTCTTCAGAAACTCAGCAGGCAAACAGTTAATAAGCCACCAGGGGTGTGTGTGGGTGTGTGTGTGTATGGAGCATAATGTAAATGTCATCTTGCAGTGGGCAATCACATGGGTAACTCACATACAAGATTTGACTGAATTCTGCCAAACGGTTTCGGAGGAGATAGCCGGATGGACACAATTAGCAAATTATAATATTAACGGTTATTTTCAAAACGTGTGCGGATAAATAGTGCGCATACATGTAGAAATAAAGTATATAAATTTGTTCACTACATAGCAAATATAAATAAATCAAATTTGAATTTGATGTGCACACCTGTACTTAAGTTTAAATTGTAATGCAGGTAAGAAATTACATTTGAATGCGTGCATTCACAAGGGGTTCGCTTTGTATTAAGACAGTGGTTTCTTACTTGCTTGATGAGACTTGATGCACTCTGTTAGTGGGCAAAAAAACTTAACATAACTTGCCGATGATAATTAGAACAAAGTTGTCCTATTTCCGTATTCTAAAGGACGCCATTGCATTTTTTACCTGTGCGTCATTAGCGGGACAGGTAGATAAATTCACGAGTACTCGGTTAGTTGCCCGATTCATAATAGCCCACTCCGCTTACACTCGGCCACCCATTCGTATCTCGCGAGATCTCCTTCGATACGAGATCGAGAAAAGTGTGTTTTCGAAGAAGCCACGCCTCTATCTTTAGATTGTCGGCCACCAAAGCAAGAAGAGATCTTCGATTCGAGTTCGAGAAAAGTACACATATTGATGCAAGGCATCAATGGCAAATAGCGTGGCCGTAGATTTATGATTATAATTCAAGTTGAGTTTCAAATTCATTTTTATATATAATATACAATTTGCAGTAGCACAACAGGTTGTTCACCAAAGACAGCGACTATATCTAGACCTTGGACCCATACATAGAACAAAAAGTAAATTATACATGTAAAAATGGCACGGCACTATATAACAGGAAGACATGAGCTTCAAGTTAAGTTCATGTACTATAATGATATAGCCATTAGACATGTGATAAATTGGCAATATATTTGCAGGACATAGGGAAATTTGTTTATCTTGTTATATTAACATTCAATATTACATAGGTTCTGACTATTATTTACAGTTTCTTACCTTTCCTATGTAGTGCTGATGGAGATTGCGATTGTAATAATGATAGTTTCTTGGTAGTGTCATATCTTTAAGATGGTTGTAATGGCATCAGCCTTTGATAGGATTAGCTATGGGCTATAGGAAGAATCAGATACTATTTTGGGGCAGTCCATCCATCTTTCCGTCCATCTTGTTGACCATTTGTGTAAATTCTGGGTTTTTTTGTTTGATAATTCAGATTCTACCTGGAGCAAAATTATAGGATATATAGAAAGATTTTCACATTATTGCAAGAAATATTTGATGATAGAATTGTGCAATATCAAGTGAGTTCTAGATGGTATTATGTTCGAAAGCCTGGTTACAAACCGAGTACAGAGATTCTGATACTGAATATATAGTAAATTATTAATATTTGAAAACTGCAAGTCGTGACTAAATTGCGTATTTTGAAATTACTTCATAGTAGAATTCTTTAAACTCTATACTTTATTAGCGCATTCATATATATCTATGTAAACATATTGGTGAAATTCTGGGCCCAAACCTATTATAAGCAATATGCCAGGACCTATTGTGGCTAAATTGAACCAACTATCTTTGAATGGGGACATATTGTGAATAAGTAACTACATGGACATACTTGGTAATTATGATATTATTTGATGGTAGAATCGTGCAATATCTCGTACAGCACTAGTACATAATAATGCATATTGAGTTCTGCATAGCTAGATGTTCGAAAACTGGCTACAAACAGAGTACATAGATATTGGTACATAAATTATTGGCATCTGACAACTTTTGGTCGCTACTAAGTTGTGTATTATAAAATTACTTTATGGTGAACTTTCTTTAAATCGATATCTTCTTCTTTTCGATCGCTGTCATGGTATCACACTTGGAGAGCCATTCTCAAGATGAAATAATCGATATTATATTAGCGTATTTATATATCTACCTGACATTTTGGGGCCGAACTTATTACAGACAGTAGGCTACCGAAAACCATGGATCTGCCAAATCTTGTGCAAATTTTTGCCATGGAATTGTGTGCTACGAAATTACTTCATGGTAGACATCTCTAAGCTTGATACTTCATTAGCGTATTCATATACCGATCTGACCATATGTATGAATTTCGAACCGAATATGGGCCAAACCTATTGCAGACAGTATGATACTGAAAATCACTGAACTGCCAAGATTAAAAACAATTTTCGGTATGGAATTGCAGACTATGGAATTATCTCATTGTAGAATTTGTTTCAATTATGACTAAAGCTAGCAATGATATGATATCATATTGTTTACAGCTGAAAGTAATTTAGGCTAAATTATACTTTTTAAACTCAAGTTTATGTGGGTGAAAATCTGGGGCCGAGCATAACCTACAGACAATATGGCAGTGAAGACTGAATTGGCTAAAATTTATACACTATCTCGAATGTTCAGCCCAGTGTTTTATGCTATAATACATAAGGGAAATGAAACAGACACAGTACCAGGTATTGTCGGCATAATATATTAACCCTTTACTGTCTAAATTTGGTGAAGAATGTTAAAATATTTAGATATTGAATGTCCATTTGCAGGCCAAGAGAAGACTGTCTTTGAGGATTTGCCACTGGAATCTGGAATGACTGTCTCGAGAGTCATTCCAGTTGTACATTATCAAGAACTGTCTCCTCATAGCATGCAATTTGACATGGTTCAAGACCAGCTATGCCATGAGGCAGTTAAAATACAATAAGAGATGATGATATGCCTATGAATATTTTAAAACTAATTTGACTAGATGCTGTCAGTGCTTATAGCAGCAGCACAGTTAAATTAGTTTTCAAATATTCAACAGAATGTTTATTAAATAGTAAAGACATGCAATTCGCACAGCTTACAGTCTTTTCAACGTTCCTGATAGCCATAGCTACATCATTCATTACATATTTTGACTGTGACGTCAGCCTACATGTGACATAATTGATTATGACGTCAACACTTGCATGACAGGTTGGATAACTTATACCTTCTCTCCATAAGAGAATCGGTCCATTGCGATTGGGTCTACATATGTCTGACAGGGCAATGCTAACTATCTGAATGCTCTTGCTAAAATATGTGGTCACTTATTACAAGTGGGTGGACCACACACTACTAAGTGGTATTGGCCGTTTAATCATCAAATTTGTTCATGACAATTTCAAAGGTGGGGTCCATTTCTAGCTAAGCTCTGTCCGTTCTTACGGCGTGTTGGAATCAATTTACATACTTTGATTCACGACTTCCCAGAATCCCAATTTCAAGGTAACTATACAGGTAAGGTGTTGAATATCCTGAAACTAATTTGATTGGGTGCGTTTGCTGCCTATGGCCGTAACAGTGCCCGGTCAAAGTGCCTGGTCAAATTAATTTCAAAATATTCAACATAATGTTGATTAAAAAGTAGACATAAATTTTGTGCACTTGACAGACTATTCAATATTCACGATGGAGCTAGAGATGTCATTCACTAAGCATTTTGACTATGACGCCTGTGAAGCTTTTATAGGACGCAATTGATAATGGTAAAAAACATACAGCGCCCAAGAAAATTAGTTTCAAATTTTCAACAAAATGTTGATTAAATACTAAGACCAAACAATTCGTACAATGCCCAGTCAACTTAGTATCAACATATTCAACAGAATGTTGAATATTGTCTGTATATCCACATGTTGGATCTGTCAATAAAGATTGTTTGCTTGCTTATTTAATTAACACACTGGCAACGCGATGACTTCAATTTCTGTGCTAACTTCCCCTATGGAGTGCACCCGTTAGTTTACTTTGTTGATCATCACTTCCCCGGTCAGGGATTGAACCATCATCCTGCAATTCCACATAGCATCAGCAACCCAGACATCTTTCCGCTGGACCACCGCACCAAGACAAGAATCGGATATACTGATACACTGCCAAATTCATATGAGACTATCTTTTGAATGCACACCGTATGGTGTATTCTATGCCCTCACCCATTCTCCATCATGACACTGGCAGTAGTTGATTGATTGATTGATTGATTGCTATTTACATCATTCATCACATATTTTGATTGTGACGTCATCCTACATATGACGTAAATAATTATGACGCCATATGCTTGGGTGACATATCAGATCCATCCATTATCATAGAGATATCCTATGCCCATTTGCTGACCAAGAGACCGTTGTTTTTGGCACTTTACCATTGGAATGATAGGCTGTTATCAAGCCAGTCAATCCAGTGGTAAATTTTCAAAAATGCCTACCTGTTAGATGTAAATGGTAGTTTCTCAAGATTACTACAGAAGCCATTTTGGCCAGTTTGATCAGGACGAGTGTTGAAGTGGAGGTTAAGAGATGTATGTGGGTACAGCGGGACAGATCACAATACTATTTTATTTCTGATGCAAATGTAGTCAGCAATTAGCCCAGGTCACCAGCTAGTAGCGCAACTAGACCAAATAGTGCGGGTATGCGTTTAATGTGCACAAGAAATCTAGACAATATATCCTAAATCTACCATTCCAATCTAAATAGAGACGCTCTCATTAATAAAAATATATATATATACAGAGTTGCCCTTATGCGTCCTTTTGCGTGTATATACGCATAAGAATGGCAGAGGGACGCATAAAAATTAACCATCTGCATCCCCGAGGACGCACGAGGGACGCAGTGAAAAAGTGTGACAGAAACTGGTAACTTTGCGTGTGCTTAATTATCGATTATATTATCGTGTGTGTATATTTATTTGTGCATGTGTTTACTTTAAGAAATATACCTAATGCATTGTGTGTTCAATAAAAACGAACTTACTGTGTTGTTTAAGACTATGATTTGTTGTATGTTTTCTTGCACAACTCAAAGTTGTTAATGCCCATAAATCAGATTCAACCACCACATTTAATTGTAAACACAATCCCCAAATCATCCTTAGTATTCTATTTGATCTAATTTTGATAAATAATGAGTTTAAAAGCCCGATGTTAGTCGCCTTGTTTGGCCTACAAATTGCAAAAAATACCCGCCATGTTTCTGTCTGTTGTGCTAAACGTCAGTGTGACGCGTCAGTATTTGATTGGATAACAGCGGAATCTCCCTCTAGAGGAACTCATGCTTGAGAAATCCAATACAACTGATCAAGTGTATACAAATGTGTCTGGGCGTCTTAATCGTTAAAACTTAAAAGTTATTGTTTATTGATATGCAGTTCAAATGTCATTAGTTAAATATACAATGGCCATTTCAATATATCAATTTTATCCACGATTGTAGATCACAGAATACATATTTTTGAAAATTTACCACTGGAATGACTGGCACTCCTACAATAGTGGCCAAAAGTGTTACGTGCTAAAGGTTAATAAACTATGCATAGTTAATATTCTCTATATACACATTAACATTATTTACACAATGTCATACCTAGTGCTTTCAACATGTTTAATAAAGTGCTTTATAATTAGATCAATGTGTACCCATCCATCTTAGTGCAAGAGGTAATAATGCAACTAGAGGAATGCTGATTATGATGGTGGGGAAACACTGTATGTTTTTGTTTGAACTTGAAAACGAGGCCTGAATATGGTTACGTTGACACAACTGACAACTATTGCCCTACAGTTGACACACGTGGCTAGATTGTCATTAATGGTGTCTGAAAACGAAGTTTAACATCTGTGCACGAGTTTGAGACTGTTATTATTAATACCGGGTATATCCACCTTGTGCCTGGATGACGGCCTGGACACGACGTCTCATGCTGGTCACCAACCGACTGATACGCCATTGTGGTATTCGTTGCCATTCAAGATGGAGTGCGTCTGTTAATTCCTGTAGGTTCTGCACAGGAGGATCCCTCCTTCTCACCACGTTTCCCAGAATGTCCCAGATATGCTCAATAGGGTTCATGTCAGGGCTCCTTGCTGGCCATGGTAGGGTTTCGATGGCATTCTGGTGGAGGTATTCATGCACAGCTCTAGCACGATGTGGTCGGGCGTTGTCATCCATGAATATAGGGTGGGTTCCAGGTGCATGATTTACAAAATGAGGGACCACAACTCTATCCAGTATGGAATCTTGATATCTTTGTCCATTTAGTGTTCCAGGTACAGTCAACAGATCCAGCTTACAATCAAATGAGATGCACCCCCATATCATAACGGAACCTCCACCAAATGGAACTTCTTCCATGATGTTACGTTGGTCGTACGCCGTGCGTCTGGGCCTCCATACACGAGTTCGACAATCTGTGGCATGAAGCAGGAACCGACTTTCATCGGACCAGTGTACCCGTCTCCAGGATCTCATGTTCCAGTGTCTTCTTTCGTTGCACCACCTCAGACGCTCCTCTTTGTGGTGTGCAGTGAGGAGAGGACGTCTGACAGGTCTCCTAGCTTTCATGCCAGCAGCATACAGTCTCCTTTTGACGGTAGACATTGACACTCTATTGCGCGTTTCCCATTGCTGGCTGAGCACTGCTGTTGGTGAATGGAGATCTCCTAACAAGGCGTACTAGGGCTCGATCATCACGGGCAGTAGTCTTCTTCGGTCTTCCAGATCTAGGCCTGTCCTTCACCTCGTTAGTTTGCCCATGTTTTGCAATCAAACGACTGATTACAGTATGGTTAATGTTCAGCTGTCTGCCAATCTCTCTGCATGACATACCAGTGGTATGCATGCCTATGATTTGCCATTTCACACGATCACTTAACCTTCGTCTTGCCATAGCGGTTCACAATCAAGAGCTAATTCTCTCTGTACAAATAAACCACGGTCATGAACACAAAATTCCTAATCTTGTCGCCTAAATCTGTATGTAATGTTCTACACCTCAAAC
Organism: Chaetoderma sp. LZ-2023a; assembly: GCA_034401795.1. Lineage (NCBI taxonomy): Eukaryota > Metazoa > Mollusca > Caudofoveata > Chaetodermatida > Chaetodermatidae > Chaetoderma > Chaetoderma sp. LZ-2023a. The sequence goes on from CM067367.1 coordinate 110,697,499, forward strand.
TGGACTTTTACATAACTGAACACGTGTGCTGTTTCCCGCCACGCACGGACATCAAGCGGCGTGAAGTCATGCATGCATGTGCATTTCGTACTTGGAATTATGTCAGCTAACGCGGGGACAAAAAGTATGGCAGCCTAGTTGTACCATCATGTTTCTACGTTCTATTGTTTTTGCTGGTGCTTAACTTTTGCACAGGTGTATATATCCTAAATCTATGGTTCCAACTAAAAATAGAGGCATGCTCTATCTATCTCTCTAGTTAGCTGTTGGAGACCACAATCCTTTGCGCAAAATGGCCGCCCCTATAAGCAATTCTAGACACAACCCGAATATAAGCGTAGCCGTGAGCGGCCACGCAAAAAGTGTATTCTCGTAAAAGCCACGCATCTATTTTTAGATTGTCAGCCGTCGACCATCGGGTAATAGTGAAACGCGGATTCTCAGGATTTGGTACAATGTTTGATCTGGTTAACTACTATTGTTTTTAAACAATTCATAGGGGGGGGGGTGGGGGTGGGGGCATTAACAAATTACCTGGCAGATTTATCTTCTTAAGTCACATTCAGAAAACTGGCTGGTAAAGGAGTTAGCACATACCAGCAACACGGTCATTAGCTGAACTTAAAGTGACTGTATACCAGCCCATGAGCATTGTCAGCGCATTGACTTTAGTGCATATCTAGATTTACAACTCACGTCTAGCATGGATTAGTATGTATGGATGAATTCATGAGTGTCTGGCTTCCTACCCCTACAACCTTTGGTGTTGGAGAGTTGTGGTTATTAAACATGTATATAGATAGATGTAATTTATCATGGCCAATGTGCCAAGCAATATTATTAAATAACCATGATTACTGCCCAACACTGAATCATTTGTCTTATCACCATCTTGTCATCTGTCCCGGATTCCTTCTGGCCTCTCACCACCTGTGGTGCCATGTGGTGAGTCAGCGGTGCCTCTCCACTGTCTCTTATGTTAATATCTACAATACTGAAAATATCTATATATGCAGTCCCCACACAACATATGTTGTGAGACAATACTCATGTATTTAGATGAAGCATGTTATCTCAAAGAATAACAAGAGACCTGTGTTAACAGTAACATTGCTTTATTCATTCTAGTTAAATAATTTGTTTGTAGTCCTTAATAGACAGCTAAATCCTTAATAGATAGGTAAGTATGTCGCTAGTAAAGCAGACACGGAAAATGCTTTGAGAACAGTAAATATAGCACAGGTATGTTATACAGAACTTAGTGCAGCGAGAAAATGGATGGATATGATCTGTCAGTCAATAATTATTTACGTCGCATGAAGGCTGATGTGGCAATCAAAATGCGTAATGAATGACATATCTAGCTCTGTCATGAATAGTGAATAGTCCATCAAGTGTACTAATTGTATGTCTGATGGATTTATTATTTATTAAGCATTATGTTGAATATTTTGAAACTAATTGGACTGGGTGCTGTTGCCAGCATAGGCAACATCACCCAGTCAAATTAGTTTTAAAATATTCAACAGCTTACCTGTATAGTTACCTTGAGAATAGGATTCTGAATTCAGGGTTCAAAGTATGTAAATCAATCGCAACTGGCACAAAACTTAGCAAGAAATGGGCGGTTAATAGCTTTAAATGGATACCTCTATTAAAACACAAACGCATGTTGGTTACAAGATGACTAATCATTAAGAGAACTGGTAAATAGAGACAGAAGGTCAAGAGACACCAAGTGGTCAAGAGATCAGGAGGTCAAAAGACAGGTACTCTTTGAAGCATTTGTTTTAAGCATTGTGCTCTGTAGTGTTGAGAGGGTTAAGTTTAGATACAGATTAACAAATGGTTGGACAGAAATTTTCATTTCAACTAGAAGTACTGTACCTAAGTAACCCATTAACACTTCAAATGCCAGCGTCTCAATTTCAAGACAACTATAGAGTAAACCCATTGAATATTTTCATACTAATTTAACGAACTTGTTACTGCCAAGAGTAACAGGTCTCAGTCAAATTAGTTTTAAAACCTTCAATAGAATGTTCGCTACATCATACAGAATTTGTCATATGTGATTTGTGAGGATCAGAAGGTTAATTCATGAATGACTAATACACAATGGCTTGCTCGTTGTATAACATACCAGTGCTATATTTATATATATATATATATATATATATATATATATATATATATATATATATATATATATATATATATATATATATACATACATACACACACACACTAGTTAATAAATTGTAGGCAGTACTTAGTGGGATGATGTTCTTATTGAATCAATGGAGGAATCCAGTTTATCCGTCAATCATATGATGTCATAATCAACTACGTGACATGTAGGATGGCGTCATAATCAACTACGTCATGAATGATTTAGCTAAGTTCATCACAAACGGTTAATTTATAACGTTTAATTTATGACGGACTAAGCATTGTTGTATGAAGTGCATGGCTTTACTATTTAATAAACATGTTGAATATTTTGAAATTAATTTGACTGGACGCTGAGGTAGCAACAGCACCCAGCCTAATTTGTTTCAAAATATTCAACATTTTATCTGTAAAGTTTTCTGGAAATTGAGATTCAGAGTGCATGGATCGATCGATCCCCATGCAGTCAAAGTGTGGGTGGAGCTTAGCCTAGAGATGGTTGGGCGTAGCTAAAACTGGATTCCTCCATTAACAATTTGATATATAATTTAGTACAAATCTTTGTACTGATAAGCAATGGATGAATTCACTTTTAGCTATGCCCTGCCCATCTCTAGCTAAGCTCGGCCCACGTCTCATCCGTGTTGGAATCGATCGAACTATGAACTTCTTGAATCTCAAGTTCCAGAAAAATATACAGTGTAAGCTGCTGAATATTTTGAAACTAATTTGAACGGGTTCTGTTGCTACCTATGGTAGCAACAGCGCCCAGTCAAATTAGTTTCAAAATTTTCAACAGAATGTTTATTAAATAGTAGAGATACAATTCGTACACTTGACAGACTTAAGTGTTCATGACAAACCTAGAGACATCATTCATTACATATTTTGATTGTGATGCCAGCCTACATGTGACATAAATGATTATGATGTAATATACTTGAGTGACAGATTGGATTCATCCATTATGATAGTTTCATTTTCTTACAAGCATCATCAAACAACAGGATCATGAATCTAAACTTACTATGCTTAGGTGCGAAATAACATTTTAATTTTCTTATTTTAACTTTGAGATTAAGATCGCCTTCAGTTAACACAATTCACAAAATCATTATTATAGATCTAGGGTATTATTATTATTCCATCTTCCAGCCTCTCAAAAGCTACATCACATTCCCTTCAACACTACAGTACAGCTCCTAAATACGTTAACCTGCTTCCAAAAACATTAACAGAAACATGTTACTTAGTACAACTGTGAACACGATGTAACAGACGCTCTATTCAATATTTTTAGCATAATGGTCCTTTCCATTTTTAGCTATGGCCCCGCCCATCTCTAGCTAAGCTCCTCCCACATCTCGCTCGTGTTGGATCGATCCAGTCTCTGAACTCTGACTATCAATTTCCAGAAAACTATACAGGTAAGCGTTTGAATATTTTGTAACTAATTTGGCTCGGCGCTGTTGCTGCATGTTTGTTAAATAGTAGAGACATACAATTTGTACAACGTGTCAGACTATTAAGAGCTAAAGACGGGCCAAATAGAATCATTTATGATGTAATGATTATGACGTCATCCTACACGCCACTTAGCTGATTATGATGTGATATGACGTCAGATTGATAGATGGATACTCTGGAAAGGTGAATTGGATTGGAAGACATTGCCACCTTAGGCCTGCTTTCTATATGCACTTGTAACACACAAGAATTACCTAGCCTGACTTTACGTCAATGTAACCTTTCCATGTGTGTGTGTGTGTCGCGCGCGAGCACTTAGGCAAAAGAAGATATCTAGCAATGCTGAATTTTTCGTTTTTATAGCGTGACAAAACCCATGGAAATTCCTATAAAATGACGACAATCGCGTCATTGTGGGTGTCTATCTGGGACTAGATATTATACTGGTATTGTTTTGAATCTACTGTTCATGTTGTGATCATACGAGAAACACAAGACGTACACGCTCCCATGGAACTGAAGCACGAGTACATACGCATGCCAACTCACACGCGTATACATGCACAAAGCAGGCCTTAAGGGAGCAATGTCCTCCAATCCCAATTATTGAATTATATTCAAAATATTCAACAGTACATTTTATTTTGTTTTGAAAACACCTAAGTTAATTCTGAGCTGTACTCTCTAGACCAGTTGCATGAAATTTTTCACAAAGTAACAATTCTTTTGTTGAATATTTTGAAAATAATATCGCTCGAAGGTGTTGGCAGCAACAGATACAAGTTATATTAGTTTTAAAATACTCACTAGCCTTATTTCTGTATGTATGACATAGAACTGAAACACTCTGATTTCAAGAAATAAAGCATTAATTAATTAATATGGGTGTTAATATAGGTGCAGTATTTAAAATATTATTATACTGTCTAAAACATTAGTATTAGCTAACACATTGTTATACAGAATTTTATTTTTGTTACGATGTTATATAATTCCTAGTCGGATTGATAACTAAAATAATGATATTACGATAGTCTAAAACACATGGGGGTGGAGGGGGGGGGGGACAGGGGAGGTAACGGTAACTTAGCATAAATATACAACTTCAAGCATATCCATATAGAAAGTAGTTTTACTTATTATCATATCATATTTCATAGTTGTAATATTACAGAGATATTTACGCAAAACAAGAGGTGATTAGGGTGATGATGAAATGATAAGTTTTAAACATACACACCACCCATAAACAAAAATATAAACAAAAATATAAACAATAATATATATATATATATATATATATATATATATATATATATATATATATATATATAATGCATAAAAATAGCAGCTTTACCTGCGGACATACAACAGGAAACAAAGATAGGGAAATACACTAACATAGAGATCATCATCGCGTGGGAGAATTGAGGAATCCAATTTAGCTATGACCCGCCCATCTCTAGCTAAGCTCCACCCACGCTTTGCCTGTGTTGGGATCACTTGATCGATCCCTAGACTACCTGAATCTCAATTTCCGCCCAAATATACATGTAAGCTGTTGAATGTTTTGAAACTAATTTGACTGGGTGCTATTGCTGCCTATCAGCATGTTTATTAAATAGTAAAGATATACAATTCATACAACTTGTCAGTCTATTAAGCGCTTGTGACAGACTGTATCTGTGACAGACTATATCGTGTCATTCATGACATAATTGATTATGACATCAGCCTACATGTGATGTACTTGATTATGATGTCATATGATTGACTGAGAAACTGGATTCCTCAATATCACACACGCAAACTCACTCACATACATACTCACTTATGAACTTATGATACACTTCAATAAGGGCCGATAGGAACATCCATCAGGATACTGTACACTATACATAAATTATACAGGAATTAATTAATAATATATATATAATATTTACACTATATTATGATCGAGGCATCTCGTTGCAACACTGACAGATATAATGACAAAAGACAATGACATCAAGTTATTAATAAATGTATGTACGGTTATTAGTAAGGTTCTATGCGTGTCACAAATGTTATACTGCATGATTGGAGAGTTTCCGCTAAGGTCTAAAATCTCACTAGATTTCTCATCAAGTTCTATCGTAATCTGCACATGACATTTGGGAAACATTGTGAGAATTGTAAAAAGTTTGCAGATGTTCAGAACTTTTCTTCGTAATTTAGCATTGAAACTAGGATAAATCTCGAAATCTAGTGGATTTCTATATAAAACTTTGCATGAAACTCGTGATTCATAAATAAAAGGGTGTATTGTTTCTTTGTCACAGACAATTTCTCATAAAACATGTGTGACTGCTTCGGTGTTGACATGTTTTTAATTATTCTACCAAAAATCTATCACTTTGATCACTGATAGCCAGATCCCTGAACCCTTTAATGGTCATACCGGCAAAAACCAGCCTCTGCTATGGTTGTGTGGAATGTCCATTTACATGCCAAAAGAATACCATTTTTGAAATTTTACCACTGGGATGACTGGCTCGATAATAGAGGCAGTCATTCCAGTGATAAATTTTCAAAAATTGTATTTTCTTGGTCTGTAAATGGGCATTCAATAGGCAGAAAGTAAAATTTTCTTGACCAAATTTGACAATTAAATTCACCAAATTTCACCACTTGAAATTAAAATGTTATACGTTCAAATCAACTCTCCAGGAAAGCTGTTGAATATATAGAAACTACCGGTAGTTTGTATGGAAACTGTTGCTGTTATAGGCGGCAGCAGCGCACACACAAATTGTTTCAAACTATAAAACAGCATATTCTTAAACCTTTAAAAAACAATTTGATGTTGAGTTATTCAACAGCTTCCAGTCCAATGCAGGAATCCACTTTCAGCTATGCCCCACCCATCTCTAGGTAAGCCTCATTTTGCCTGTGTTGGGATCCATCGATCCATTAACTCTCTGATTATCGATTTCCAGAAAACTATACACTCTAAGCTGTTGAATATTTTGAAATTAATTTGACTGGGTGCTGTTGTTGCCTATGGCAGCAACAGCACCCAGCCAAATTAGTTTCAAAATATTCAACAGCATGCTTATTAAATATTAAGACATACAATTATTACAACAACACTTAGTCCATCATCAGTTAAGCGCTCGTGACAAACTTAGCTCCGTCATTCATGACGCAATTAATTATGATGTCATGATTATGACATCATCTTACGTGTCACAATATTGATTGTGACACCATATGATTGATGGATAAACTGGAATCCTCTAGTGGCTTTGAAATACACAACAGAATATCTCATATAATGTCAACAATTTTTCATATCAGCTCTGTAGACTTCAAAAGGGTAATTTAGATTATTATTCTCATTCTTTCTTTTTCCTACTCTAAGAAAGGTTATCTTGTAATTTCACTGGAAATTGCGCTAAACAATAGGAGCTACACAATGCAGCCGGAACGATCCATCAACAAAAACTGTGATTACAACGTGTCATGTGGCAGGCAAAGGATGTTTGTGGGAATTTAGCGGCAGACAGGTCAGTTAGAAGTGTTTGTGAGTGGACACAATGTTCTATTTGTTCATAATTACATGATTATTATTATTATTATTATTATTATTATTATTATTATAATATAAATATCACAATGACAAACTTATCATCCGCGCTCAGAGCGAGTGTAGAACGAAGACTTTTACTGACATGCACATGCAGGAACAAAAATATTGCTTGTACCAATATGAATGGAGACATGAATGCGCACGCACACGCACGCACGCACGCACGCACGCACGCACGCACGCACACACACACACACACACACACACACACAACCCCTTTGATGGAGTCACATTCAATTATTCCTTACATAAAGAGAAACAAACATTGCGAAAAATGATAAATTAACTCATTAGCACTATATGTAGAGGTAATGAGCGATATATAAATAATGCATGCATGCACACACGTACCCGCCGTGCACCCACCTATACACACGCATGCTTACACTCAAATATGATTTTGTGCTTCAATTTACCATACATTAAATACCCGACACACACATCAACTGCCCCAATACATTTGTATCTCAAATGTTCTAACCCATTAGCACTTGAATTTGTACAAGAAAATTTCAAATTTTTTTCATTTAAAACATCCATTTGCACCCCCAGAGGCTATTTTTGAAAATTTATGACTGGAATGACTGGCTCAGTTATTGAGCCAGTCATTCCAGTGGTAAATTTTAAAAAAGGTCTTCTGTTGGTCCACAAATGGACATTTCTTAAGACCACGGTAGAAGACGTTTTTGGCTGACTTGAGGGTAGAGTGTTAAAGATGACCTCTATAAATCTACCACCCATGTGTAATGAGACCCTCCATAATAAGGATCACACCTGTTACCGCACCAGTCATTATAGTGTTAAATTTGCAAAAATAGTCTTATCTTGGTCTGCAAATGGACATTTCTCATGACCAATGCAGAAGCTGTTTTGATGCTGTTGCCATGACTTACAAGGCCATGCAGAAATGAACCACTGAACCCAAGCAGCTAATTCTTTACGATGAAAGACGAAACTAATCTGACAGGAAGCCATTGAAGCGATTAGTTTCAAAATATTTAACAGAGGTAAACTATCTTCAAAATATTCAGTCAAATATTATCTGTGTATGCGGGTATAGATAGATGATTACACAGCTTTCAAAAGTCAAGTCAAGCCTATCCTAAACAAACAAAATCTCAACAAAAACAACAATAATTTAGACAATTTACATTAATCAGGAACAATGTAATAATTTAGTTATCCAATATGGGATTCTTAACTGTCTGACGGCTGTAACCAACCAGACAAGAATTACAATGCTCAATACCTCGGGACATGCTGAGTATTTTGAAAACAATTTAACTAAAAGTTTTCAGTCAAATTGTTTTCAAAATATTTAGCATATCCAGAGTTAAACTCCATGGAAAATCTAGTCTGCAGAAATTCTGGAGGCAGACATTTAATGACACCGTATCTACTGCATAAGATCTTTTACAAATCTTAATTGTCAACTCAAATATTCAATACACGACATCTACCTTGAGAACAATGGAGGAATCCCGTTTTAGCTATGCCACGCCCATCTCTAGCAAAGCTCCACCCACACCGCCCGTGTTGGAATTGATCGATACCTGCACTCTCAGCATCTATACAGGTAAACAGTTGAACATTCGGAATCTAATTTGACTGGGTGCTAGCACCAAGTCAAGTTAGTTTCAAAATATTCAACAGCATGTTTATTAACCCTTTAACCCTGAAATTTGGTCATGAAAATTTAAATTTTCTCATAGAAAATGTCCATTTGCAGACCAAGAGAAGACTATTTTTTTAAATTTACCGCTGGAATGACTGACTGGCTTGGTTATCGAGCCAGTCATTCCTGTGGTAAATTAAAAAAAATAGTCTTCTCTTGGTCTGCAAACGGACATTTCTCAAGACCACTACAGAAGCGTTTTTTGGATGATATGATTGTTAAAGGGTTAAAATAGTAAGACATACAATTCGTACAACAAAGCTTAGTCCGTCATAAATTAAGCATTTGTGATAAACTTAGCTACACGATTCATGATGTAGTTAATTATTAAGCGTTCATGATGAACATAGCCACGTTATTCATGATAATGATGGCATCCTACATGTCATGTAGTTGATTATGACGTCATATGATTGATGGATGAACTGGAATCCTCCATTACAACTTGCTCGAGAGACCCCACTTCCTTTCAAGCCAAAGGTGTTGGCAGACAAACAAGTGGTCAAAAGACCACTTGTCTTAAACTACCGCCATCTATTGGCTCCAAACGGAAGATTCTATAGTAAGTTACTTGGACAATGAGACCACTTGTCTACTGAGTGAATAATGTCTTTTTGGTACATAAGGTGGTCACATAAGACAGGTTATAATGCACACACACTATATATATAATGATGATAGTTTTCCTTACGATGTATTGTATATATTCTGTTGAATATTTAGAAATTAATATACCTAAGGCAGAAATGACTTCCAGTCATATTAATTTCAAAATTTTCAACATTTTTCCGGTTTGTCCAGAGATTGAGAGATGTGAGTTTATCGGTGAAACGGTTTATGGCATTCCGTACATGTCCACCATGAGAATATGATGATGTTGATTATATAAGTTGAATATTTAATGAAACTGATGAAATAAAAAATTTTATCAATTGATAATATATATTAATAATAATTTTATGCTAAATACTTATTAGATTGAATGGTAATTAGTAAATGAAATATATTTGTGCTAAAGTTTGCATGGCATAACTTTATATGATGAGATGCGATTTGATTTCCTGAAAGGTTGTGTTGTTAATAATATAAAATAATGCTTTTATGTTTAGAGGTTATAATTATCTGATTCAATGAGTCAGTAATTACAGCTTTTAACCACCTCACCACCACCCACCCACATTGTGATATTAACACTTAACCCTTGTATTTGTTCAAGAAAATTTCAATTTTCTTATATAAAGTGTCCATTTGCAGACCAAGAGAGTACTATTTTTGAAAATTTACTCGGTTATCGAGCCAGTCATTCCAGTCATAAATTTCCAAAAAGTCTTCTCTTGGTCTGCAAATGGACATTTCTCAAGAGAACTGCAGAAGCAGTTTTTGGCTGATATGAGTGTTAAAGGGTTAATAGTCTGACACAAATTCTATGTCTTTGCCATTTAATAAACATTCTATTGAATATTTTGAACCTAATTTGATTCAGTTTTAAATTTTAAATATATTTAACAGCTAACCTGTATAGTTTTCTGGAAATTGATAGTCAGGGAGTTCAGGGAGTGAGGTGTGGGTGGAGCTTAGCTAGAGATGGGCAGGGCATAGCTAAAACTGGAAAGGTCCATTGGATCTTCACGTATTGTTGGCATAGTCAAACTGATGACCTATAACAAATCTTAGAAAACAGTAAAGAACATTAAGCGAGGACTTACTTTTTTAGGAATTTATATCTAGCTTCTGTGAATAACGTGAAAAATATTTAAAGAATGAATAACTTGTTTGATAAAACAACTACCGGTACATTTAAACATTTTTTTTCAAAGCCCCTCAGGAAAATTCAAAATTATTTCACGCATCTGATTGAAAGGGTAGAATGGTGGGATGGTATATGGACCAAAACTCAATCCTGCACACGCAAACCCCCATGCATTAACAGTGCCTCAAAGTGCTCGAAATCCTAATTTTATCACTTAACCCGTACCACTCTGATGACAATATTCTATCATTCACTGTGTCAATAGCAAAGAAACCGGTGTCCACTTTTCAATAGTTTTGGTGGAAGATGTTGCTGTCATATCTTCCACCCAATTTGTTGAGAAATGAACACCAATTTAATTATTAAATTTTTTATTTTCACAGAGTTGTAAGGGTTAAATTGAAATATTTGCCCAGTGAATGTCCATTGCCGGTTAATGGTAAGTGAAATTAAAATTTGTGCTTTGTGGAATCCAGTTTTAGCTATGTCCTACCCATCTCTAGCTAAGTGCCACCCACACTTTGCCTGCATTGGGATCGCTCGATCCCTGCACTCTCTGAATCTCAATTTCCAGAAAACTAAACAGGTAAGCTGTTGAATAGTTTGAAATTAATTTGACTGCGCGCTGTTGCTGCCTATGGCAGCAACAGGGCCCAGTGAAATTAGTTTCAAAATATTCACCGGCATGTTTATTTAATAGTAAATACATACAATTCGTACAACAACGCTTAGTCTGTCATCAATTAAGCATGAGGAACTTAACCACATCATTCATGACTTCACTGACTATGTCATCATTCTACATGTCACTTAGTTGATTATGATGTCATACGATTGGTGCAGGCTTAAAACACTATTTTGAAAATTTAACAAAGCAATCTGAGCCCGGACCGGCTGCACGAGCCAGGCATTTCAGCGGTAAGTTTTCATAAATAGTCTTCTCTTGACGATAAAACAGTTTTCCAGACTCAGATAACGTCTAGTCTTTGTTTGCATACAGCACTACATATCCTGTCATGATATGTCTCCAGCGGGTCAAAATGTTTGAAAATTTAAAGTCATCCATGGCAATGATCTCACATTTAATGAGGTCATCCAAACTGAACTGAGGTCATCCTTTCATAATAAGCAATGCAAATTCAAATTGAGGTCATCCATAGCAATTTGATGTCTTAAAAAGGAGTGGAAGAGGGAACATTTTGCCCCCTGTATGTCTCTATATCGAGAGCATAGACTATGCAACCATTCACCAGTGTATGTTTTTGTTGCCATAATTTGCTATTAATGAATGAGTGAAAACAGTACAGGTATGTATGTATGTCTGTGGTCCGGAACCAACATATGAAGATGCGAGTATAGATATATATGCATGTGGCCCTGAGAAAGGAAGAATATTTTGAATGAGTGTGATAGGTGAGCAATGTCCAGCTCTGTGTGCATAAACATGTGTAACTGTCTGACTGCTGAATTTTTGCAGACAACATATTCCAATGGTTATATCTCTGAACCTGCTGAACATTTTGAAAACAATTTGATTGAAAGTTGTTGGTGGCTAAGCCACCAACAACTTTCAGTCAAATTGTTTTCAAAATATTCAGCAGGTCCATAGTTATTGGCCGTTGAAATTATTGTCTAGTGGCTTGCAGCAGCGAGAAAGTTAACATTTTTATGGTCAATATTTGTCAATAAAATTTGAAGTTTTTGTTTACTAAATGTCCATTCGCTAACCACTGGAATGACTGGCTCAGTGATCGACCCAATCATTGCAATGGGCAAACTTTAATATATCGCCTTCTGTTGGTGTGCAAATGGACATTTCTGATGACAACTGCATTGGCCAGTTTAGGCCGGCCTGGTCATAAAAGGTTTAACATGAGCAGCACAGATTGCTTACATCAATATGAACACATTTCATCCTATTTTATGTCATTAATACAGGTGAACGGTTAAAGCTTGAGTTGCCTATTTATTATTATCTTAAAAGCAGTTTTGATGGAAAATAATTGCTGAGTGTGCCGATTGTGCCAACAACAATCATTAATCAAATTATTGTTGTGCCAACAACAATCATTAATCAAATTATTGTTGAAATAGTCTGAAATTTTTATACTAATTATTTATTATTGTAATCTCCATAATGCTGCAGGATCTATCTGTAGCTATGTCCTGGCCATCTATAGCTAAGCTCCGCCCACATGTTTGCGTGTGTTGAATTTTCATAATCACATTTTCAAGGTTATAATACAGGTAAGCTGGTGAATATTTTGAAACTAATTTGACTGGGTGCAGTTGCTACTATAGCAACAGCGCCCTATGCAATTAGTTTCAAATTATTCAACAGAATGTTTAATAAATAGTAAATCCATCAGATATTTAATTCATAAGCTTCACAGACTATTCCAGGTTCATGACTGTGATGTTGGACTACTTGCGACGTAATTGATTATGACATCATATACGCGAGTGACAGGTCAGATCCATTTTGTCCTCGCACTCATAGTAACCATATATGAAGCTGACATTATTATTATTATTATTATTATTAAATCGGTATGACATAAAATGAACAGAACAGTGAGTTAAATCATTGCTTGTGACCTACATGCGACACAGGTAACGGAAAGCAGTGTTATAACACTTATAAACAAAAATATAGTTAACCCTTCAATGACTAAATTTGTTCAAAAAGTTAAAATATTTATTGATTTAACACCCATTTGCAGGCCAAGAGAAGACTATTTTTGAAAATTTACCACTTGAATGACTGGCTCGGTCATCGAGCCAGTCATTCCTGTTGTAAATTTTTTTTAATAGGCTTCTTTAGCCTGCAAATGGACATTCCCCAAGACCACTACAAAGGCCGGTTTTGCCCGGTATCGTCGTGAAAGTGTTAACTACTTCTGCTCATTTATTTACTTCTGAAGAAAGAATTTTAAGCAATTTCATTGACCAATTATTTGCATATATCATAACTGATGAATGAGATTGCACAAAACAGGGCAAAGCATAAGGGCCTGTGGCATTCACCTGGATCATACACCTACCATGCTATGGTCCTATAAGCCAAGTTTATTTGAAATCGGTCAAGCGATCAATGAGAAATTATCTTTTAAACAATTTTGGGAAATGAAGGATGGTCGCCCGAAAAAAATTGACCAATACAATCTTTGCATAGTTCTCATGCCTACCACTATAGCAGCCATCAAACCAACACCGAATAAGGTCGAGTATGCATAATTTTCTGGATGCTTTTCGAAATCCAAGCTGGCAGCGAAAAATTTATTTTTGCATAGAAGTTCTGAACCAACTAAGTTTGGATTACATTTGTCCAGCACTTAATGAGAAGTCTTAAGCAATTCCTTTGCATTTTTTGAAAATTCACCAAAAAAATGAAACAATAAAATCTCTGAATAGAAGTTCCAGACCATACAAGCCAAGATTGCTAAATATTGGTCCGCTGATTAATGAGTAGTCTGTTTTCGCAAAGGCCAAGACACCCACCAGAAAATTTACCAATCAAATTTTTCATTACAGGTTCTAAAGCCTACAAAACCAGACTTCTTCAAGCCAAGTTTGGTTAAAATCCAGTCATTTTCTAAGAACATAATTATGTTTTGAATGATTTCATAAAAATGTAGAAAAATCCAAGATGTTCACCAAAGATATTTACCAATTAAATTTCTGTATATCATTTTCTGTATAGAACCTTACCCGTACCACTCAATGGTCATTCCAACCAAGTTTGATTATAATAGGTTAACAGGTAATGAATAGTCGTGTAGAAAAAATTATGTCACATGGTCGCCATGGCATAAGCTCACTTGGCCCTTGAGGTTAAGTGAGCTAAAATGAAGAACAAAAGAATGTGTCATAATACCAAGTATATCTAATAATTGCTCTATCTATGGAAATTGGAAGACAGTTTTATCAAATGTAGTGCACCATTTTGTGATTATTCTTTGATTGACAGCTACTTTACAAGCAGGACAGGTAGGACAGAACAGAATTTCAACATCAATGCAGTGCGAGTGAAGAAGACTACTATTAATAAAGTACAATGCTTAAATATAAATCTTCAAATCACCTAATATTTTTAACAGCTTGATTAGGTATTTAATTAACCCTTTAACACTAATATCAGCCAAAAATGGCTTCTGTAGTGGCCTTGAAAAATGTCAATTTGCAGACCAAGCGAAGACTATTTTTGAAAATTTACAACTGGAATGACTGGCTCGATAACCGAGCCAGTCATTCTGGTGGTAAATTTTCACAAATCGTCTTCTCTTGGTCTGCAAATTGACATTTTCTATGAGAAGATAGACATTTTCTTGAACAAATTCAAGGGTTAAAGGGTTAATCGTACCGCTTTAACCTTCGAATTTGTTCAAGAAAATTTCAATTTTTTCCATAGAAAATGCATGCACATGTAAGTGTGTGTTGTACTTTTGGAATCCTGACGTGTTACTCGTCACATAGAGGTACGACTTGATGATAATAATAGGCACCAGTTATATGACATGAGTAAATATTCTTTGTCAGCAATATTTTTCAGCCACATCATCATCAAAAAATGTAATAGGCTGTTACACACTTTGCTTTATAATAGCCATAGAGCACTTATGACCTCTCAAAGGTAGAATTTCAGAGTTCAGTATTTTCTCGCCCAATCTAGTTTCCAAAATAATAAGTTTCTGTTACTAATTGTATTACGCAGATAAATAAAGTATCAAATTAATACAATTTTATTACTGATATAAATCTATAGATTTATGTCTGATCAATTTGTCTTACAAGACTTTTCCACTGTATCCATCCATCATATGACGTCATAATAACTATGTGACGTGTAGAATGACATCATAATCAATGATGTCATTATGACATCATGAATGACGTAGATAAGTACATCACAAACGCATAATTGAAGACTATGCGTTGTTGTACGAATTGTATGTCTTAACTATTTAATAAATATTCTGTTCAATATTTTGAAACTAATTTGACTGGGCGCTGTTGCTGCCTATTTGTATAGTTTTCTGGAAATTTATAGTCAGGGAGTTCAGGGATCGATCGATCCCAACATGAGCGAGGTGTGGCTGGAGCTTAGCTAGAGGTGGGTGGGACGTAGCAAAAACTGGAATGGTCAATTACCAAAGATAATTTAGTCCATTTTGGAGGCTATATATGCTGCTGATCATCTGCATCAGCCAGTCAGTGATTACCAAACACGCACACTTGCGATTTACTGAACCAACAAGTCCCATAGTGAAGGTATGAGTATGAGCACTCTATGACTATACTAACACTATGCTTACACAGACTTTATTTACTGGAACTGTAAATGTCCACCATTATTGGTAGAAAAATGGACCGCTTTTCTCTAAGTCATATCATGATCTCCTGACCAAAAAACTATTTTTGAAAATTGGCAGAGGTATGACTTGATAATATTATGCACCAGTTATATGAGTAAATATTTCTTAGCAATATTTTCCAGACAGATTACTATCAAAGTATATAATAGACTGTTACACAGACTCTATTTACTGGAACTGTAAACGGCCACCAGTATTGGTAGATAAATGGACCAGTTTTGTATTACATCATATCATGATAATAGTAGAGATGTGATTTCATAATAGTAGAATGACATCATAATTGCAACAGTAATGTGTGACATCATATCGTAATGGTAAGGAATTTCATTACCATAAAACCTGCCAGACAACTAGAAACATAGACACATCAGTTGTGAACAGACTCTCCCTAAGACCACGTATGCAATGTCCTTTGTGGCTAGCCCATATAGAAATGGAGAGATCTCATCTGTCACTTAAGTATATGACGCCATAATCAATTACGTCACATGTAAGCTGATGTCACAATCAAATTGGATAACGAATGACGTATCTAGCTTTGTCATGAACATTGACTAGTTAATCAAGTGCACAAACTTTATGTCTTTGATGGATTTTCTATTTAATCAACATTTTGTTGAATATTTTGAAACTAATTTGACTCGATGTGTCCAGTGGAATTAGTTTTAAAATAGTTAACATCTTACTTGCATAGTTATCTTGAAATGGGGATTCTGAGAATTCAGGGTTCAAAGTATATAAATCGATCCAAATATGTGCAAAAAAGTGGGCGGAGCATAGCTTGAAATGGGCGGAGCTTAGCTAGAAATGGGTGGGGAATAGCTAGAAATGGGTGAGGCATAGCTAGAAATGGGTGAGGCATAGCTAGAAATTGGTGGGGCATAGTTAGAAATGGGTAGGGCATAGCTAGATATGGTTGGAGTATAGCTAGAAATGGGTGGGACATAGCTAGAAATGGATCCTTGTATTGAGATGGCAGAATTTCAGTGAGAGAACAGAGAATTCCATTATTTCCTTGGCGTCTGCATTGAGAGATGAAATGATCGAAATAAGGTTCCACATCATTGTCCAATTATTTCCACAGAAACTAAATGACTACAGTAATTAATATACGGAATATGGTCAGAGATGAACAAATGTTTGGAGCCAAAATGTTGATGACAAAGCATTGTATTGCAACTGCAACTTAACATTACCTACGAGATGTGCGTGTGTGCATGAGTGCATGCGCGCGTGCATGTGTAATGTTAGTACTTTGTAACTTAGCACTATACTGACACAATGTCAGCTATGATGCCATGGTCTTTATGTCAGCAATGACGTAGAAGTGTATATATTGTCACTTATCATGTTATTTACATACACACAGTTCAAAATACTTCACCAATTATTAGTTAATTACAACGCTTACTAGTCAAAATAATTCATATTATGTAACCCTCTCATGGCCAAAACCAGCCTCTGCAGTGCTCTTCAGGAACGCATATTTCCATGTCAAGTGAATTCTATTTTTTTTAAATGTACCACCTAGATGACTGGCTCGATAACCGAGCCAGTCATTCCAGTGGTAAATTTTTTTTTAAATAGTCTTCTCATTGCCTGCAAATAGACATGCGCTAGGCAAATATTTCAATTTTCTAAACCAATCTTGGCACTTAAAGAGTTAAAATAGGTTAAAATTGACAATAATAAATTAGGTGAATATACATATATCATGTGATTAAAATATACAATATTAATGTGAAAATACATTAACAATGACTTTGGTTGAAAAAGCGTTAAATGCAGGAATCTGCCTTTATCACAGCCGGACTAGCGTGTAATTTATTCATCCTCATTAGTGATGTAACAACAATAGAAACAACACGCATATGTACACAGACACACGCACATGTGGCCACATGCATGCATACGCACACATGCGTGCACGCACGCACACACCTATTATTACAAACGTGAGAAAGTACAAACATAAATAATAATATTATTATTATTATTATAATTTTATTATTACTTAACTAATTAATTAGCTTAAATTAAATAACCTCATTAAGTCATCAATGGTTAAAATTAATCTAGAAAACAAATATCTCGGAGAATTATCATCAGCAGACCAAGAATATTCACTGCAATATCTAGCCCACAAGTCCATACACGCGTATGTGCATACATGCGTATATGCATGCATGCATGCATGCATGCATTGCATGTTTCTCGCTCGTGTGGCTATCAATTCTCATCAAGCTCATGAGCAAAACATAAGGAATTTTTGGCCAATTAACACTTTATAATAGCCATACCGGCCCGAAAGTAGTTCTCCTGTGACAATCAAGTCAGTCATCCAAGTTGTAAATTTTCAAAAAAATCCTCTTTTTAAAATATTGATTTTCTTGATCAATGTTGTACATTAATGAACTGAAGCTTTAACTGTTATATATAGTACTATAATTGATGACACGTCATTTATTTATTCACTGACTTACCTACACAGGAAGAAATGCTTCTTACCATGAATGGAGGGGACCGATCTGTTACTCACTTGAGTATGAGGTCAAGTACATCACATGTTAGCTGATGTCACAATCATAATGACGCATAGCTCCATCACGAAAATCGAAAGTCTGTAAAAGTAGTGTACGAATTGCATGTCTTTGATGAATTTACAATGTAATAAACATTATGTTGAATATTTTGAAACTAATTTTACTGGGAGCTGGCAGTAACAGCACCAAGTGAAATTAGTTTCAAAATATTCAACAACTTACCCGTCTAGTTATCTTGAAATTTATATCCTCTGAGTTCAGTTTCAAAGGTTCAATTCCATTCCAACATGCACAAAGTGTAGGCGGAGCTTATCAAGAAATGGGTGGGGCATAGCTAGAAATGGATCCTTCCAATTCAAATGGTCACTTACACTCACAAATTCAATAATAAACTGAGCGAAGCATTGCTCCCCAGAACGTAAGATAAGTGTAATTGACCCAGTGACAAATCTCAGACAAAGTAAGGAAAGTTATATATATATATTAATTGATTAGTAATTAACCACGATTATTATTTAAACATCTTGACTATATCTATATTCACCTGACAGTTAGTTTATGTGTGTATTTATATCTATAATCACAGACCATAGCATTTATAACTAGCCTATACGTTTTTTTGGGTTTATTTACACGTACACATTCACGCACACATACACGCAGACATGCACGCACGCATTTATCATGTAAATTTTATTGCTAGTTATTGTTAGTCTAAGACAACATGATAGCTAATACTGACTTTTGCTACAACGTTACTACAGTCAATTGCCATAGAAGATGCTATGGGCTGGGTGAGGAATGGGAGAAAACACAAAAAGATCCTTCTTGGATTATCTGTCTTAAAGCGACAGTATATCTAGTAACGCCCATAAAGGCATTTCCTATAGCAACTGACTGGTATTACAAGATCACCGGTTCTTAGTGGTCACCTTTCCCTAATCGCCATGGTGACCATTCATGACATACATAACTGTTATACCTGACTGTCATGTTATTTATGACAGGAAATCTAAATGCAAATCTGCAGTGAATACTAGATTTTCAATTAGTCACAGAGAATAATTATTATTATTATTATTATTATTATTATTATTATTATTATTTGTTATTGTTGTTGTTGTTGCTGTTGTTTTCCATATTAGTTAACCCTTTAATGGTCAAGGTGGCAAAAATGGTTTCTGTGGTGGTCTTTGTAAATGTCCATTTGCACGTCAAGATAATTTTTTTTAAACTTAATAAGAGAATGGCTCTATGCAAGAATGTTTCAATTTTTTTTACCAATCTTGACCACTAAAGAGTTAAATAAGTGAACAACAGTTTGTTTCAACTTTCACGGTTGCTACTTGGTTCTCTGGTTCTGCGGATCCCTTGTACATTCCCGGCTGTAAACCATTACTGTTGATGTCGGTTTTCACGCGCGAGCCACCTCGCTTCCCACGACGTAAATGCTGCTTGGATTTGTTTAGAACGCAGTCGTCTGAGCATACAGAGATTAAATCTTCTTTAATGGATGATGGAAGTGAGAAGTCACTTGTATTTCGTGCTTGCACTTCTATGATGCGTGTGTTTGAGATTCTACGATCATCAACGATGTATTTGAGCGAGTTTTTTGATGCAATACTTGAGAGGCTGAGACTGGATAGAGTTGATGCGACACTAACATCGCTAGTCTTATGTGAACGACCATTCTGAAGGAGATAGTCCTGGGATGTTTTCTGACTAGCTGATACAATAGACGGCAGGGTTGTACATGAGGTAGTGTTTGCTATCCTATCATTAGTTGTAGATGCTACCGTTGAGCAGACAGACGTTACTACAGTGGCTGGCTTTTCTATAGATATCTTCTCACTTCTAACATGAATTATTGGAGTGGCTTCAGAGTTACTAACAATATTCTCATTAACAAGAACACAATTTGAGTTTTCTTTGTTCCCTTCATCGACACCACCACCACCACCACCACTATTGGCAACCAGTATCTCAGTCTGATCTGTCTGTTTCTGGTTACCACTATCGCCACCACTCTTTGTCTTACCACTTTCACCACCTCCACTGCCACCACTGCCACCACCACCACCACCTCCGCTACCACCAGAGCCATTAGCTCCATTCTGTTTAACTTTACTGCCTCCACCATCTGTTCCGGCGGAACCGGGTCCCGGGCCACTCTGGTTATCTGTATCGCTTGAATGGTCACTACTGTCCCGCCTATGAACCATCTTGTGTTTCAGTTTATGATCTTTACGCGATCGTCCTTCTGTGTCATCTGTATCACTGGCATCAGAACTGCTACAACTGGTTCCACGTTGCATGTGACCACGACGTTTCTTCCTATCATACTTCTGTCCCATATCTGGTGATGTGATACTTGATCTCCCATGAAGCATGCGACCAGAGCTAATTTTACTCGGAACAACATCTGCTGCCTCGTCAGATTCACCCTCCTCATTAATCTGGTTCAGGAGCTGAGGAGAGCTGGCCACTGGATGGAGAGGAAATCGTCCTGTGAAATTTGTACCATTATTCTCAGTAAATATGCTTAAATCAGTACCAGAGAGTTTACGAGGAGGCAGGTCATCTAAACTCTCGAGTGAACGCACAGATCGCGACTCATCTAAATCAATGTCCATTTCATCATCTTCATCGATAGATTCTTCCTGGATGAGCGAGTATTTACGTACAACATAACTGGAGCGCTTTGGACTTGGTGCACGGTCAATTGTCGATGAGCTATTAGAAGATATAGGTGCGGGATGTGTTCCGGGCGGAGAGACAAGCGACTGCACAAAACTCGGCTCAGTGCTACTGCCGCTCTTTGGCTGAATACTGTGAACATATGAAATAGATAGTTATAAATAATGATACAAATACAGAAAGGTTAAGAAACAATATACCCCCCCCCCTCCCATTCTGCAACAAATACACACATATTCAGCGAATAACGGCCATCAGGGCATTCTGACAAACTTTAACATTTGACATAACATAATTCTCAGATGGCAGATGCCATTTGGATCACTAAGTTAAGCAATCCTCCACTTCATGTAAGGTTTACAATAGTATACCCCACCCTCAAAAGCAAATGTTCAGAAATAGGATGTATGGATGTATATATAGTTGGCAAGATGTTTAGATGAATGGTAGCAGATTCTGACTGGCCAGAGGAATAATAGGCTCCTTTCTAGCCCCCATGGCTAATAGACATAGGGACTACTCAAATTTGAAGCCAAGTTATCAAATGAAAAACAAAAATCTGCATGCACACACAAGCATGCATGCACGCACGCACACACGCATGCATGCACTGTTGACACGACATATGAATGGATGGATCGACACACAGAGTAATAGGCATCTTCCTAAGGCATCTTCCTAGTCCTATCAATAATATACCGATGACGTCTCACCTGAATATTCCAATTAAAATTAACCCTTTAATGGTCAAATTTGGTCAAATTTTTTAAAATATTTTCTTATTGAATGTCCATTTACAGGCCAAGAGAATACAATTTGCCACTGGAATGATTGGCTCAATAAATTTTCAAAAACTGTATTCTTTGCGCCTGTAAATGGACATTCAATAAGCAAATATTTTAAAAATTTTGATCAAATTTGACCATTAAAGGGTTAAGGTATTGAATGACATCTGCAAATACACATGTACTGATGAATGCACACAAGAGGTCAGGAAAATGTACATATGAATGGATGAATTAAAAAAATAATATGCTTCATCCTGGCCAATGGTAACCCATAGCAGATAGTTATGGTAATATCAAATATACTGTTCAAATAGCCACTTGAAAACCACATCACTCATTGCTCATAAGACAAATTCTCTTTAGATAAAAACAATAATTCTGTGGAAACAAATGATTCACATGCCCTCCTCATTGTTGATAAATACCAGCGGTCAAATTAATAGGGTTAGTTTGGTTGAAATATGGCACAGATATTTCCAAAACAAAATAAAATGGACAATGTACTGTTGAATATTTTGAACATAAATAGATTGGAAGACATTGATGCCTTTGGCTGCAATGTTTTCCAATCCAATATGGTCAAACTATTCAACAGAACATTTCATAGATTGCGTTCAAAATTGTTATGGAAACATGTTAACTTATTTCTGAGCCGTACTGTATGATGCTGATTATGATCTAATATAAAACAAAATGCGTATGTTAACTTTGTGCCAAGTTCAGCATGATCTTGACCTCTGACCACTGAATCAAGTGTCATGTTCATCCCCTCAAATGGTAACAACATGAGGTGTGACAACACCAAACTTGAGACAAAAATTAGAACCCAATTCTTAAACCAAGCTCCATATGACAGACATTTGGCGATGACCACAAAATCAATGGATGACACATTCATCTGTCACTGACAAATGCGCATCCAAGTTTGGTTCCCTAAATATTCACTAATTCGATAATTGTGTTTCAAGGTCAGTAAGCTTGACATATGACCTTGTGAACTCAATGTCATGATGCGGATTCCAAACAGCATAGGAAACAGCTAAATCTCTTTCCAATAGGATTAGCCAATCTTGAACGACCTTTCATTTTGACTTAGTATTACTTAACTAAAGACGAGATATAACCTGCTAAGTTGAGCCAAACACAAAAATGTTAACGCTGAAAAAACCCAAACATTTTTACCAATGTCACAATAGCCTTGACTACGCTTGTGTGATTATAGCGTTGAGTGATCACGATTGATTACTAAAAAATAATCGCGATTACTCGATTAATCAGCTTGGATACAAATTACCAAGACATAACAACAAAAGAATATCAATGAGGAAATCTGCAATGGTGTTTAGAAAAGTCCATTTGCAGGGCAAGAGAAGACTATTTTTGAAAATGTATCACTGGAATGCCCGACTCGATTCTCGAGCCAGGCATTCCAGTTATACATTTTCGAATATAGTCTTCTCTTGCCCTGCAAATTGGCATACATTCACTAAGCAAAATGTCATTTTTCATGACCGATTGCATTAAAAATGTTGTTGAAAATTAGGTTTTGAAATATTTTATGCAATAGAAAATATTCACGATTATTCGATTATTTAATATTTAATCATATAAATTCACGATTTAAAACATAATCACGATTTTCGATTTAATCACGTAATCAAGCAAGTCTAGCCTTGACTTTTGGCCCAACATCTCTGTATGATGCACTCCAAGTATAAGGAAGTGTGTCCAAAGTTCGGTCCAGTATACTTAACCAAACATAAGAGATGAACTGCTAAGTTGGGTTAAATGCAAAATGTTAATATTGAAAAGGTTTTTACTAATGTCACAGTGACCATGACCTTTTGATCCCAAGGGCATTACGCCATGTCTTCTCACTATATGGAAGCATGTGTCCAAGCTTGGGTCCAGCATGATTAACCAAAGTTCAGATATGACCTGCTATGTTGAGCCAGAGGGAAAATGTAAATGTTGAAAAAAACAAGGCGTTTACCACGGTCACTATGACCTTTGACCTTTTGACCCCAAAGTCATTGTGTGATGCTGTGTTATTATACGGAATCATGTTTCCAAGTTGGCTACAGCACGATTAACCAATTGAGAGATATAAACACAAAAGTTGAGCTAAACGAAAATTGGACAACGACGACGCTACCGCCACAACTCCTGCCGGATGACGTGCAGGGTATCTTTTACTTCGTAAAGTTGGGCTAAAAATGTAACACAAAAACTAAACACTATTAGAGCAGTATCCAAGGGTCTAAAGGATCTTGACCTTTGGCCTAGCGACATCACTGTCAGGATGCCACTTCTGAATTTATATTGCCAAGCATGTGTCCTGGTTCCAATTGGATCATACATTCTTGAAACATATGTCAAGAGGCAAAACAAAAACTTCACACTGACACAGTCAGCAGAAAACTGATAACTATGTCTTACATTCTGTTATGCAGACCAGAGAGAAAATCATTGAGCCATTTTGGGAAGTTAGCTGGGTGAATGCATGATTATCATTAAAATACTGATCTGATATGTTAGAAATTTTGGTGGTGTGCATAACCAGCTTAAACACAACTTACACCATCATGACCATAGGCTTTCATATGTTATGGGGGAAACTACACACATACGCCCAAGAATAAGCATGCATACACAAGTACACACTCCAAGACAGCAAATACAGTAAACTACAAAAACCCTATTAGGTATTAATTAATAGTAATGTAAACATACAGATTTAACCCTTTACTGGTCACCCCATCCAAAACCGGCCTCTGAAGTGGTCTTGCGGAATGGATATTTGCAGGGCAAGAGAAGACTATTTTTGAAAATTTACCACTACAATGACTGGCACGGTTAGGTAAAATTTCAAAAATAGTCTTCTCTTGTGCTGCAAATGAACATTCAAAAGGGAAATATTTAGATTTTCTCAACCATGTTTAACCATTAAAGAGTTGTAACAGACTATAGAAAATCTGAACTTACAATATGGTTAAATCATAGCTATTAATTACTTTAAAAGTTCTAACGGAAAATACTTATGAACAAGAGTTGAAGGGCGTGTGATATTCGCCAGTAACATATAAGCCTTAACTACACTAGGGTACTTGAAGCCAAAGTTTTTAATATGCCAAAAGACTGATGAGGAATACTTTAGCAAGCAATTTCCTGAACATTTTTTTTAATCCAAGATCGTCACCAAAAATATTGACCAATAAAATTTTACCATAAAACTAAGCCAACTACCATAGGGTCATTCTAGCCAAATTTGGTTGAAATTGGCACAGCGGTTGATGAGGAGCAGTCTTTTTAAGTCTTTAACCATTACATTTTTCAAGAAAATTTCAATTTCTCATAAAAAATGTCCATTTGCAGACCAAGACATTATCTTTGAAAATGTATCACTGTATTGACTGGCTCGGTCATCAAGACAGTTATTTCAGTAGTAAATTTTCAAAAATAGTCTTCTCTTCTTCTGCAAATGGGCATTTCTCAAGACCACAGCAGACACTGTTTTTGGCTGAGTTAAAAGGCTAAACAATTTCCTGGATATCTCCGGAAAATCCTAAATGGGCACTGGAAAGATTATCAATCAAAATTCAACATACAGGCTCTGAGGTCTACAACCCTAATGTCCTTCCAGCCACCTGCGATGAAAATTGCTCATCCACTTAATGAGGTGGCATCATTTAAAGAATAGTTTTATGGACAGACGACAGATGATAGACACCATGGTGTCACTTCACACCAGATGAACTAATAATGCAGTGTTATTATATCAAATCTATCTAC
Source organism: Chaetoderma sp. LZ-2023a (assembly GCA_034401795.1). Lineage (NCBI taxonomy): Eukaryota > Metazoa > Mollusca > Caudofoveata > Chaetodermatida > Chaetodermatidae > Chaetoderma > Chaetoderma sp. LZ-2023a. The sequence goes on from CM067367.1 coordinate 110,723,392, forward strand.
ACACATGCGACTAGGTGAAGTGCAGCAATACTTTGGTGTGTTTTATCTCTCCTGGGAAGAGAGTTCTATAGATCTACAGGCATAAGATTAGACAATGTGCACCATTACTTTTGTTGTTCTTAACTCTTCCAAGAAGAGTTCTATAGATCTACAGGGATAAGATTAGACAATGTGCACCAATACTTTTGTTCTTCTTAACTCTTCCAAGAAGAGAGTTCTATAGATCTACAGGCATAAGATTAGATAATGTGCACCTATACTTTTGTTCTTCTTAACTCTTCCAAGAAGAGAGTTCTATAGATCTACAGGCATAAGATTAGACAATGTGCACCAATACTTTTGTTGTTCTTAACTCTTCCAAGAGAGTTCTATAGAGCTACAGGCATAAGATTAGACAATGTGCACCTTTACTTTTGTTGTACTTAACTCTTCCAAGAAGAGAGTTCTATAGATCTACAGGCATAAGATTAGACAATGTGCACCAATACTTTTGTTCTTCTTAACTCTTCCAAGAAGAGAGTTCTATAGATCTACAGGGATAAGATTAGACAATGTGCACCAATACTTTTGTTCTTCTTAACTCTTCCAAGAAGAGAGTTCTATAGATCTACAGGCATAAGATTAGACAATGTGCACCAATACTTTTGTTCTTCTTAACTCTTCCAAGAAGAGAGTTCTATAGATCTACAGGCATAAGATTAGACAATGTGCACCAATACTTTTGTTGTTCTTAACTCTTCAAAGAGAGTTCTATAGAGCTACAGGCATAAGATTAGACAATGTGCACCTTTACTTTTGTTGTTCTTAACACTTCCAAGAAGAGAGTTCTATAGATCTACAGGCATAAGATTAGACAATGTGCACCAATACTTTTGTTCTTCTTAACTCTTCCAAGAAGAGAGTTCTATAGATCTACAGGGATAAGATTAGACAATGTGCACCAATACTTTTGTTCTTCTTAACTCTTCCAAGAAGAGAGTTCTATAGATCTACAGGCATAAGATTAGACAATGTGCACCTATACTTTTGTTCTTCTTAACTCTTCCAAGAAGAGAGTTATATAGATCTACAGGCATAAGATTAGACAATGTGCACCAATACTTTTGTTGTTCTTAACTCTTCCAAGAGAGTTCTATAGAGCTACAGGCATAAGATTAGACAATGTGCACCTTTACTTTTGTTGTTCTTAACTCTTCCAAGAAGAGAGTTCTATAGATCTACAGGCATAAGATTAGACAATGTGCACCAATACTTTTGTTCTTCTTAACTCTTCCAAGAAGAGAGTTCTATAGATCTACAGGGATAAGATTAGACAATGTGCACCAATACTTTTGTTCTTCTTAACTCTTCAAAGAAGAGAGTTCTATAGATCTACAGGCATAAGATTAGACAAGGTGCACCTATACTTTTGTGTGTTTTAACTCTTCGAAGAGAGAGTTCTATAGAGCTACAGGCATATTAGACAATGTGCACCAATACTTTTCATGGTTTTAATACTTCCAAGAAGAGCATCCTATCTACAGGCACACGACTTGACAATGTGCACCAATCCTTTTCTTGCTCCTAACTCTTCCAGCAAGAGAGTTCTAAAGAGCTACAGACACGTGACTAGAAGAAATATGTTGGTACTTCTAGGAAGAGCATCCTATCTACAAGCATACGACTCGACAATGTGCACCAATACTGATGGTCCTAGCTCCTCCAGGAAGAATTATAGAGCTACACACATGTAACTAGGAGAAATATGTTAGTACTTCTAGGAAGATATGTCTAAACGCAGGCATGCGGCTAGACAACATAAACCTATTCTTCTCTTAGCCAGCGCTTGGTTAATCTGGTATTAAATTTTTTTTAATAGTCCTGCACATGGAAATATCTTAAGCTTCAGTGTAGAGTCTTTACCCAGATTGACCATAAAAGGTTAAGACACATGCTATGAATGTGATTAATTGTTTGCGTGTCATATGGCATGTAAGGTAGTGAGTTAACCCTTTAATCATCATGATTTGTTAACAAAATTGACACATTTGCTTGGTGAGTGACCATCTAAGGGACAGGAGAAGACTGTTTTTGAGAATCTATCATTATAAGGACTGGATCAGTTCTCTAGCCAGTCATATTTCAGTGGTAAATTTTCAATAACAATCTCTTCACCTGCAAATCGGCACTCCTTAAGAACACTACGCAGACAGGTTTTTGCTGGGTTGACATTTTAAAGGTTATCCCTTAGCACTCTGATGTCAATATTTGATCATTTACCGTGTCAATAGCAAAGAAACTGGTGTACATTTTTCAACAATTTTGGTGGACGACATTGATGTCTACGACAGCACCATCTTCCACCAAATTTGCTGAAATATGAACACCAGTTTGCCATTTAATTTAATTTGAAAATTTACAATTTTGACATCAGAGCGGTAAGGGTTAAGACAGGTGCTACGATATGTAGGTCCTAAAGCTAATTAAATGTTGCGGCTAGTCTGCTAGTGCAGACTATTTCTATACATGTCGTTAAATGTGTGAAGAATAATGAATGAATGTGATCAGACAGATATAAGACGAGAACATGATCAATACAAAGCAACAAGAACAGTGATAGTACATGGACACACATATAACACACATCATGTACAAAATCCAGGTATATATTGAACCATCTATCAACCTACACACCCACCGAGGCATTCACATAAATATCCAGCCACCGACCCAGGCAGGTACTCAAGCCAGCAATGGACCTTTCTATTTTTAGCTATGCCCCGCCCATCACTAGCTAAGCTCCAACCACACCTCGCCGTGTTGGGATTAATCGATCCCCAAATGGCCTAGCTATCAATTTCCTGAAAACTATACAGGGAAGCTGTTGAATATTTTGTAACTAATTTGACTGGGCGCTGTTGCTGCCTTTGGCAGCAACAGCGCCCAGTCAAATTAGTTTCAAAATATTCAACAGAATATTTATTAAATAGTAAAAGCAAACAATTTGTACAACAACGTATAGACCGTCTTCAAATATACGTTCGTGACATACTTATCGATGTCATTCATGACATCATTCATTATGATGTCATTGTACACATCACACAGTTCATTATGATGTCATATGATGGGTGGGTACACTGGAAAGGTGAATTCATCCACTCAAAACAAAACCTAATAGACACTATCGTTTCACAGTACGTCATAAAACTACATTAAAATGCAGACAGGCCAACACTAACCGAATTCTAGTTTAAATATATGTCTAAAATACAGCCAGTAAACTTGCTAATATACAGGAATTCTTGCCGAGTGAATAACCATTTCCAGGTAAAGAAGTCTATTCAGTTACGTTACCAATGGACTGCCAGCCATTAAATGTCTCACTTGTCCTCATTGCCAATAACCATCTGACATTAGTAGCGTTAACCTTTGACCTTGTGACCTCAATGACATTACACTGATTTCAACCAGCATAGCCAGCAATGTATCAACTTTGAGTTCCAATACGGTTAACCAATCATGAAATTTAAGTTCAAGTTGCGCCATACAAATGTATACTCACTGAGAAAAGGTACACTTTTCACACAATTTGACCACTAATGCATCAAATAACACAGTCAATAGAATCTCAGAAGCTGTGGGTGAAGCTTTAAAAGTAGGTCACATTGACGTACATTTTTTATGCTACATACTCTAAGGATACAATGCAAGCTTTTGTGTGACTAGCTAACCGACTGACTCACTGGCTGGCTGGCTGGCTAACTGACTGACTACTTAACTTAGGTACATAAAGGCTTACTGAGCTGCTAAACTGGACTTATTGAAAACCATCAATGTACTTTAGCTCAAATTACATGGAGATGAAGGACTCAACGATTTGCATAACAATAGATAAAACTGTTTAAATCTTTTATTTGTTTATATTACAAATGATTGATTTTCATTTCTTGAGTTTCAAATCACAATTCTGGGAAGAGCTCTGAAAAAGGCATGGTCCAATGTCAGCAATGATGGTTGATGCTTACAGTAGATGGAGCTGATGCTTACAGTAGATGGAGCTGATGCTTACAGTAGATGGCGCTGATGCTTACAGTAGATGGCGCTGATGCTTACAGTAGATGGAGCTGATGCTTACAGTAGATGGAGCTGATGCTTACAGTAGATGGAGCTGATGCTTACAGTAGATGGAGCGGAACATATATTTCAGATTTACTCTTATATGTATAATGAAGGAAGATGATCGCAGGCATCTAGGATACCTTGATTAAGTTGGTTGTGACTGCACTAATACACATGTGTGCGAACACACACACACGCAGACACTCACACACACAAAATGTGGCACGCACAAATGCAGAAAAAAGGAAATTTGTTCAGAGCAAAATACCATGACTTCTGTGACAATAAACAATATAACATGCACAAGTTTATCAATAACGTGTAGAACAAATCCTCCCTGAGTACATAGGATGCAATGGACCGAGTTCAGAAAACACTAGAATGAAATAAAAATATTTACACAGACATGAAACATTATAAACCTGTCCTAAAGGTCCACAGAACATTGGTCACAAAAGAGAGGTGGTCATAAAGGTATTAAAAAATGCAGGTGGTCTCTTAATACAAATCGATGGTAATATGATATGCTTCTTCAGACCAAGATCACATACTATAACAAAATGTTAAATGATCAAACTGGCCTAAAATTGCATCTGCAGTGTTCATGGGCAATGCCAATTTGCAGACCAAAAGAAAAAGTTTAGAAAATTTACCAAAGGAATGACTGTCTCACTGATTGATTCAGTCATTTGTTTTCATGGTCTGTATTGCTCAAGACGACTGGTTTTGGCCGGCTTGACCAGTAAAAGGGTTAACCCTTTAATGGTCAGATTTGGTCAAGAAAATTGAAATATTTGTTTATTGAATGTCCATTTGCAAGTCGAGCCAGTCATTCCACTGATAAATTTTCAAAAATAGTATTCTCTTGGTCTGCAAATAGGCATTCCTGAAGACCACTGCAGAGGGCAGTTTTGGCCGGCTTGACCACTAAAGGGTTAAGTTAAAACATTACCTAGCAAGAACACTTATCCAGCCAATCCAAGTGTTCCTTGGTATCAAGATCGTGCATTCTTAACCTTTTAACCATCAAACTTGTTCAAGAAAATTTCAATTTTCTCAGTAAATGCCTATTTGCTGGCCATGGGTTAAGCGTTTTTGAAAATTATCCAGCCTGTCATTCCAGGGGTAAATTTTCAAAAATATTCTTCTCTTGGTCTGCAAATGGATATTTCTCAAGACCATGGCAGAAAGCGTTTTTTTGGGGCCAGCTTGAGTGTTAAACGTCTAAGCAAAATCAGAATATATATAATAGTAACATAATCAGACAGTATACAATGTATTGTTAGTCATGTTGGAAATCGGCACACATCATCTACAACAACAGCAGCACACTGTCGCATGCTGAAATAAAGATATTTTCAAACAAAAATCCTAGTAAATTACACACATCTATGAAACTAATTATTTATAAAACAAATGATGAGATAACGAAAACTCGCTATAAGTTAACACTCTCAACACAACAAATTATTTACAATATAACGAGAACAATGCAGAATTAAATGCTTCGTGTGCTCTCCTCATCGCTGATAAGCATCAAAGGTCAGTGATGTTGACCTTTGACCTTGTGAACTCGATGTCATCATGCTGATTTCTAACAGCCTAGCCAATCATGCATGCCACCATGCAGATTCCTCATAGCATAGTCAACTACTTATTCAAGCTTAGCTGAAATAGAACAATCCCGAAAAATAAAACAGAAATTTTGCTAAATGCAGTAAATTAACATTGAAAAACGTTGTACTAAGTTCAGTGACCATGGCCTTTGATCTTGTGACCTGAATGTCAGGGATTTAAGCTTCATTGCTATTTGCTAAAGGCAAAACCTAAGCTGTCATTTGAAAAGTGATACCTATGTCTCAAGTCTCCTTCGCAGGCGAGACAAAAACCTATTATGCTTCAGCATTTTGAAACTAATTTTAATCCAAATATTAAAGAGATTCGGTGTATGGCCGCTTTGTGATACAGATACTAACCAGAGAGCGCAGAGTTTAAAGGCACAACAACTTTAGGGAACACGAGAAATTAAAATGTTGAAAGATTTGAGACAAGAATGTGAAAATTCAGATATATACAACTATCTGAATGGAAACAAATCACCATAAATCTAATTAACCCTTTAACACTTATGCTCGTCAAAAACGGCTCCGGCAGTCATTTGACGAAATGTCCATTTGCAGTCCAAGAGATTATCTTTTAAATTTTACCACTGCAAAGACTTGCTCGCTAACAGAGACAGGCATTCCAGTTGTAAATTTTCAAAAATAATCTTCTCTTGGAAAATTTAACTTATCTTAAACAAATTTGATGGTTAAAGGTCTAAAAAGAAATTTTCAGCTATCGCTAAAATAAAACATCTTCAAATATATTCGGGAAGAGCAATATGGCCGAATCATGACACATCTACATGAAAAAGAGGATATAAGGATATTTGTCAGTGGATGATATATATACAGGCCTCGCATCGGGTATAACAGAAACATGTCTTAACCCTTTAAGGATGAAGCCGGCCAAAACCGGCCTCTGCAGTGGTCTTGGAGAATGTCCATTTGCAGGCCAAGAGAAGACTATTTTTTTTAATTTACCACTGAAATGACTGGCTCGATAGCCAAGCCAGCCATTTCAATGGTAAATTAAAAAAAATAGTCTTCTCTTGGCCTGCAAATGGACATTCAGTGAGTAAATATTTAAATTTTTTCAACAAATTTAGTCATTAAAGGGTTAAGTCACCAACGTAACCCGTTACTGGTCAAATTTGGTCAAGAAATCTAAATATCTTCTTATTAATCGTTTATCGAGCCAGTCATTTCATTAGTAAATTTTCAAAAATACTTCTCTTTACCTGCAGATGGACATTCATCAAGAGTACTGCAGAGGCCGGTTTTGGCCGGCTTGACCATTAAATGGTTAAGGAGTATTAGACAGTTTTTTTTTATACAACTGTCTTGACAAACGAACATTTGGTGCCAAAACGTGGTGGTTCATTCGAAATCCTGTCTAAGTCCCACCATCTTTGGGCCTCAAGACGCAGATGGTCTGATGAGCAGGTTTCACTGTATTGGCAGACGTCCCTTTTGAAACATTTAATGGTCAAGCTGACCGGAACTGGCCTCTACAGTGGTCTTGAGGAATGTCCAACTGCAAGCCAAGAGATTATTTTTTAAAACTTACCACTGAAATGACTGGTTCGATTACTGAGCAAGTCGTACCAGTGGTAAAGTTTCAAATATAGTCTTCTCTGAGCATGCAAATGGACATTTAGCAAAGAGAACCTGTATATTTCCTTGACAAATTTTGACCATTAAGGCGCTAATATAAAACAGATTATGTCACTTAAGTGAATTCCAGATTCCGAGTTTATTAAATTTCATTTGAAATTTCACAAATTTTCATTACACAATCCTTTTCTCAAATAAGCAATTTGGTCTGTATCATCTGCCATCGTGTAGCATATAAAAATAAAATTTAATATAACCCTTTTAATGTTCAAATTTATTCAAGAAAATTTAAATATCTACCTTTTGAATGCCCATTTACAGGCCAAGAGAATACAATTTTTGAAAATTTATCACTGGGATGACTGGCTCGGTTATCGAGCGAGTTGTTCCAGTGTTAAATTTTCAAAAATTGTATTCCCATGGTCTGTAAATGACCATTAAAGCGTTAAATAGTTCGCAAAATTGGAAAACCTCATTTACATTTCTGTGTAAATTACTTTAGTGTTTAACCCTTTACTGGTCAGATAATGGTCTTGATGAATGTCCATCTGCAGGCCAAGATACAAATATTTTTGAAAATATACCACTAGAATGACTGGCTGATAATTGTGCCAGCTATTACATTTGTAAATTTTCGACTACAGGCCGGGTCCTAATGTCAAATATTCATACTTTTTTTAAAGAACTTTAACATTTACTGTGATAACAATGTTGTAAAGGATTTTCATTATGGTCAATTTGAGGGTATTTACCCTCAGAATGCAACTTGGGACCCACAAAAGTAGTGCCAGTGAGTCTGATGGGATCCCTGAAAATGCTGTATAATTAAATATTAATTAGTTAAATTATAAGTTTTTGCACACAAATACCCACAAAATCTAGCATGGGACCCACATAATTCACCTTTCCAGAGTACCCACCCATCATATGACATCATAATGAACTGCGTGATGTGTAGAATGACATCATAATGAATGATGTTATGAATGACGTCGATAAGTACGTCACGAACGCATATTTGAAGACGGTCTATGCGTTGTTATACAAATTGTTTGCTTTTACTATTTAATAAATATTCTGTTGAATATTTTGAAACTAATTTGACTGGGCGCTGTTGCTGCCATAGGCAGCAACAGCACCCAGTCAAATTAGTTACAAAATATTCAACAGCTTCCCTGTACAGTTTTCAGGAAATTGATAGCTAGGGCATTCAGGGATCGATCAATCCCAACACGGCGAGGCTAGTGATGGGCGGGGCATAGCTAAAAATGGAAATGTCCATTCATAGCTGTGGCGAGTCCATGGTACCTTCTAATATTAACATGGAGGAGATAAACTGTATTAAAGCACAAGATTTCCAGATTGAGACCCCAAGATTTCAGCTTAGGACCCCAAGATTTCAGCTTAGGACCCCAAGATTTCAGGGTGTGGCATCCCTGGAACCTAAAAAATTTAGATGCCATGAGAAACACTGATCGTCATCAAGGCTAAAAAAGGCTGACTAAGTAATGCGAGCCTAATGCTTGGTCTTAAGCTTGTGAGATCCCGAGTCTGAATGATTTAAGGGTTAGTTGTTCCCTCCTTTTATACCTGCCAGTGGTGTGGATCAGGATTGGGGGTATTATAAAGAAATATGACATAGAGGGGATTGCCATTTTTGGTTGCCAGTTTTGCTGGTTTGGCATTTGGGCACCTTGCCAGTTTTGACAGTGGGGATTCTGGTGGGTTGGGGGGTTTAAAAAAAAAAATCCAGTTTGGTGGTGGTGGTTGTTGTGGGGGGGGGGGGGGGGAAGAGGTGGTGTGCGTGCGTGTGTCCGAGTGTGTGTGGTTCTGCAGGTTTTGTCAATTTTCAGTGTAAAAATCCAGCCCAGTTGGTTGTGACCGTTGCCAATGTGTTGGGCGAGATATTTGGTTAATTTGTAGAGATTAGTGTCGGTATAAGTTTTGGGAGAGGGGGTTATGGGGGGGGGGGGGGGGGTATAGTTCTGGGGGTGTTCTATGATTCAGAATCCTGGCATTTCTCATGTCCTCATTGTTTTAAAGTGGTATAATGATGAACACACTGTGTCACTTGTTGAATTAATGTCCACAACTTTAACATTTACCTAACTTTGGCGCAAAATAAACCAAACCACACAAAAGAATGGAAAAAGCCTTTTTCATTTTGATGAAGACTGGGTGCCAAATCTGCACAGCTTTAACGGGATCCGATAAGCCCTTAATGAATTAAACGTACGTTGAAAATCATTAACATTCTTCTAATTCTTGGTACGAAATAAACTAAGTCCAAACCACATAAAAGTATGAGGAAAAAAAATTAAATATCATTTTCTTTATGATAGAGACTGGATGCAATGATGGTATAGAACAAAGAGTTTTATTGAGAAGACCTTGATGAATTAAATATCTATTGAAAACATTAACATTCGTCTGTTTCTTGGTCGCCATTTGGATCGCTATATCAAGCCCACCACCACCTTGCATAGGGGTTGAGAAAATTAGTTTTCTCTTAACCTGCAAACGAACATTCAATATGTTCAATAAGGACATTTTTTATTTTCATGATCACCAATGACCAGTGAAGGGTTAAATAAGCCTGCTGAGTAAGGGAGGCGGGATTAGAGTTGACAGTAGAGACATGACAGATGTGCAGTACTGCCATCTATATTCTGGTATTATATAAAAGCAGGAGAGTTAGTAGAAGTTAGTAGACAATGGCCCATTCAGCTTCTGGGTAATTAGCAGAGGACCGGTAAAACAATACATTCAATATCCTGTACATATGACACAGCTATATTGTCATTACTTGGAAAACACATTTGACTGAATGTTCCTGTTCTCACCGGAGACAGAAATAACATTCAGTAAACATATTTTCAGAATAAAAAGCTGATGTTATTCTCGACTTCAGGGAGATGCATGAGAATAAGTGTTACATCAAAGTGATCGCCAAGAGGAATATGATCAAGTTGTTAAAAAATATAAAATGTACAAAAAAGTTCCCATGGGGTACTTTAGAACTTAATACCGGAACTCAATCCTACCCTAGCACACTCCATGGGCACTATCTCGATAATGGTACCATAACAACATTAGCCATAAATGTATTCATTTGCCTTAAATCATAAGATAAAGCATGTTGTTGCCAGGCATTATTATCAGCCAGCCATTGTTATTCCCCTGGGGAGCACTTTTATTATTCTCATGTAGACATTGATACATAGGTTGATAGGAATCGAGAAAGCATATGGTTAATTGTTAACAATATACTATCACAGGTTAAACTATTGCAATGCATCGTAACAATCTGCAATATGCACAAAAGTTCTGACAAAAAATCAAATCATGTCCATCTGTACGCCAAGAAGAATACTTTGAATAGAATGAACAGCCATGCACTCCATTGGTAATTGGTCAAGATTGGCCTGCAAATGGACATTCCTCAATTGATGAATCCAGTTTCTCAGTCAATCATATGCCATCATAATCAACTACGTGACTTGTAGGCTGATGTCATAATCAAGATTTATGTCATGAATGACTTGATTTAGTCCGTCTAAAATGCTTATTAGTCCGTCAGGTTGTACGAATTGTATGTTTTACTATTTAATAAACATGTTGAATATTTTGAAACTAATTTGACTGGACGATGGCAGCAACAACACCATATGAAATTTTCTACAGCTTACCTGTATAGTTTTCTGGAAATTGAGATTCAGAGAATGCAGGTATCAATCGGTGCCAACATGGGTAAAACGTTGTTGGAGTTTAGTGTGGGACAAAGCTAAAACTAAAACTGGATTCCTCTATTGATACCACTGTAACTGGCTTAACCAGTAAATGGTTATGTATGCATAAAGCCAAGAGAATTTATTTATTCACAATCATAGCACAAGACCTAGTTCATTTGTAGGCCAGAAAGGATTTTTTTAAATTTATCACTAGAAATGGTGGCCCTATAAGCCAATCAGTCAGTCACTCCAGTGTTAAATTTTCAAAAATATGCTTCTGGCCTACATATAGACGTGAACTGAGCAGAAATTTTGATTTTCTTGACCGATGTTGACCATGATTAGCTTAACCCTTTCACCAACAAATCTCTGAAAAAGTATATATTTTCAGTTATAAAACTTATTCTGTTAAATATTTTGAAATTAATTTGACTGGAACCATTGCTGCCTTAGGCAGATGGGTTCCAGTTAAATTAATTTCAGAATATTCAACAGTTTTCCTGCATGTTTGCCGTGAAAATGAGATACAGGGAATTCATCAGTGACAGGGCTAACCCTGTAACACTCACATCAGCCAAAAATGCTTTCTTCAGTGGTCCTGAGAAATGTCCATTTGCATATCAAGAAGACTATTTTTGAAAGTTTGCCACTGAATGACTGGCTTGATAACCGAGCCAGTCATTCCAGTGGTAAAATTTCAAAAATAGTCTTCTGGTATACAAATGGGCATTTTCCATGAGAAAATTGAAATCTTCTTGAACAAATTCGAGTGTTAAAGGGTTAATGAATGCATTGCTGTTCTTCATGCATATTGCCGGTTATTACATCCTGTGTGAAGGTACAACGGGGTAAATGGAGGAAAGGAATGGGTAGGGGGAGAGCGTCACGCAGTTGACATGCTCACACTTAGCACTCTGACATGCTGAAATAGAAAACAAAACATTCTCCTGCCTACTTCGTATCTGTAGTAGTCGGCTTTCTCAGGAATCCAGCCAGGCCAAAAAATCCTGTTTTACGATCTGGAGGTGGCTCCTTCCCCGCCGCTACCGCCGCCTTCCGCTCAAAAAAGTTGCTCAATATCGCAATTTTTGAAAATGTTGATTTTTTGGAACGCGATTTTTCTGAATCAACCAAATTTTGTTTCTGGAATCCAGGCTTTAATGTGCCTCCTTTCTTATTGCCACTCACATGCTTATTGGGAGGGTTAAGAGAAACTGCGGGCAGCGGGAAGTACGAGAACTGATCAGAAATGGGTGTTAGTGGTGAATGCGATTCATTTTCTCTGACACGACCTGCAGGACCCAGAGTTTTCCTACGCCTATCCAGCGTCATACTGCCAGTGATTGTCTTAATGAATGGAGTTTGATTGGATGGTGTTAGAGCGGAGGCGGCAGCGCAAGCTGACAGATAGGGAGGCGCCGTCAGTGGTGGTGAATCAATTGTCGGCATAGGAGCAGTCCTTGTCTTTTTCAGTTCACGCTGTGTGCTAGCAGAAATATGTTACAAATAAATATTGTATTTAGATATTATTTAAATGATAATCCCAAAGAGAGGCAACTTCTGATATATGAATAAATAATTAATTTGTGGTTTCATTAAAATCATAAAAGTAGGTTAAGCTAAGTTATCATCAAATGGTTGTTAACCCTTTAACACTCATATCAACCAAAAACGGCTTTTAGAGTTGTCTTGAGAAATGTCCATTTGCAGACCAATAGAAGACTATTTTTTTTAATTTACCACTGGAATGACTGGCTGAGTAACCCAGCCAGTCATTCCAGTAGTAAATTAAAAAAAATAGTGTTCTCTTGGTCTGCAAATGGACATTTTTATGAGAAAATTTAAATTTTCATGAACAAATTCAAGGCTTAAAGGGTTAACGGGTAACAAGAGAATAGACCATTACTCTGCATCAGCGGACAAATAAAACGACTCCCAATCGCCTATCAGGTACGCACAGCTGGCGTTTAATATCTAGTTAAAACAACTTATCATGAAGGGATCTTAACCAATTACCATGACAAAGTGATAAGAAAACTTTTTGAAGAACTATACCTATTCTGAATGGCATATTGCACTCAATCACATCTCTCAATCAAGTGTGTGCAAGTAATATACGCATACACAGGAAGAATTCAAGAACCCATACATACACGCATGCAAGAATCCCCACACACAAACTGTTTTTTACCATACACGCTTGTGCACGCACACACATAACTGACAACATACCGAGGTGATAATGCAAGCGGCTCAAGGTGTGGCTTAGCGCCAATTGCTGATGGCCTGCGATTTGAATTCGCTAGATAATTTCCATCTTGTTGTTGTTTTCGTAATCGTCTCTCCGCTAGCAAGTAGTATGTAGCGGCCACATGATCATAAGCATCCTTTTCTAATGACCTGCAAGGACAAGGGGAGAAAAAATTAACTTAATGAAACAAGAATTTAATCATGAACATGCCATGAAAATTACACGTTCCTGCGGCCTGGGGCAACGACTTTTTACTAAATTTAACACACTGGTTGCCAAAATGTGTTATTTTCAGGGCTTGCATAAGTACTCATGTTGAGTATTTATTTAATCTGTTAACTTTTTAACACTCAAATTTGTTCAAGAAAATTTCCTCATGGAAAATGGCTTCTGCAGTGGTCTTGAGAAATGTCCATTTACAGACCAAGAGAAGACTATTTTTGAAAATTTGCCACTGGAATGACTGGCTCGGTTAACGAGCCAGTCATTACAGTGGTAAATTTTCAAAAATAGTCTTCTCTTGGTCTGCAAATGGACATTTCTCAAGACCACTGCTGAAGCCATTTTTGGCTGATATGAGTGTCATTTAAGGATTAAATGGTTGAGTTGGTATTCACAAGGATTCTGTCGTCTGTATAGCTTACAACAATACATATGTTCAACAGAATTAGGTTTACATAAATGGGGCAACCTGGAAATAGTTGGGAAACCTAATTTAAATGACATACTTGCCCCTGGGGGCCAACACAATGTTCTTCTAATTTTCGATTACGATCAGGATCAAGTGAGTTTTAATGAACTTAATGAAACATGAACTGTAATCACAACATTATTTCCTAAATTTATTTATAGATTGGACATACAACCTTTTTAACCATTTAATTGCCAAAACCGTGGCAGTGGTCATAGGCAGACAATTAAAAAAAAATTTACCACTGGAATGACTGGCTCGGTAAGCAAACCATTCAATCCAGGGGTCAATTTTCAAAAATCCTCTTCTCTTGGCTGGCAACTGGGCATTGACTAAGTAAAACTCTTGCTTTTCTTGACCAATATATAACCAGTAAAGACAGAGCTTCCACTAGTGGAAGTCCAGGAGTAGGATGGGGTACTACTCTACCATGGTACTTAACCATTTACTAATCATAAAACCGGCCCCTATTATGGTCTTGTGGAATGTCCATTTGCAGGTCAAGAGAATATAATTTTTTTTAATTTACCACTGGAATGACGAGAACCGAGCCAGTCATTCCTGTGATAACTTTTCAAAAAATCTTATTATCTTGGCCTGTAGAGACATTCAATATGCAGATATTTCAATTTTCCTCACCAAATTTGACCATGAAAGGGTTAACACAATTTATAACTTCACATCAATTGCTTCACAAAATATCATCGCTAGAGCATAAGCAGTTTATCACAATTGATAGTATGAAGATTTACCTTTTAATACATGTGCTTCCTAATCCGAAGGCATTAACCGTTGCGCTACAATATTATTTTGAAGTCACTGTGGTATGTCAAAACTTGACAGCTATTAGTGTGACCCAGCGGTCTACGGTACCATGGCACTGGGTGATGAAATCAATTTAAAAAATCTGAAACCTTCTCAAATTAAAATTCTGTCATAGTGATTATGTCACATAGTTATATTTTAGCTCATTGTATATGGATATTTAGTATGTATTTAGTCTTATTGGTTAAATATAACTTTAAAGATAGGTCCCCTCTAAGCATCACCAGGATTTAAGGATGGCGGCCATTTTGAAGCCGGCGCGCGCCATCAAGAAACTAAATCATGACACTTCATCTATCCCTAACAAATCTGCTGGAAAAAAAGTTGAGTGTAGGTTCAAAACTCTTCGAGATGTGGCCCGGACAAGAAAAATTTTGATAAATTTTAGCATTTCAATGGAGATAACTCTGACGAATATGGGCAGATTTTGCCAAAATTAAATCATGATACTTCGTCCATCCCTAACACATCTGCTGGAAAAAAATTGCGAGTGTAGGTACAAAACTCTTCACGATATGGCCTGGACAAAAAAATTGACAAATTTTAGCTTTTCAAAGCTCATTGCCCATTGGCAGATATGGGCGGATTTTGCCGAAACAAAATCATGACACTTCGTCTATTGCTACCACATCTGTTGGAAAAATATTGTGTGTAGGTTCAAAACTCTTTGAGATCTGGCCCAACTAGAAATCAAATGGACGGATGGCAAGATGGATGGATGGCAAGACGGACGGCGAGCGCCATCACATAAATGCAAAGTGCGGGCGTATAACTTTTCACGGGCGTATAAAAAACCGATTGGTAGGCATAAATAATTTTGCTGTATTTTTCATGAATAGCAATATTTAGTTCATGCATTATGTATTTTTCCTATAGCGCCCTATCAAACGCAATTACCATGGTACTGTAATACTCTACCCTACTACACTCCCAAAGTTCATTTTTGGACTCCCAAAAAATATACCAAGGAAGTCCTTCATATTTTTTGGCCACGACATCTCTAAAATCAATGATTTAAAGCAAATTACATGTGAACCATTTTAGACTTGACATGCTTCTTGCTTGGACTCCTAATAGCATTACACAGGTAGTCTGGGTTAAAAAGCAAACACTCTATCATCACAAACTACATCCAGTGGTCCACCCTTTCACTGATGAATTCCCGATATCTCATATTCAACTCTACCATACAGGAAAACCGTTGAATATTTTGAACTTAACTTTACTGGAAGCCATTGCTGCCTTAGGCAGCAATGGCTTTCAGTCAAATTAAGTTCAAAATATTCAACAGAATACGTTTTATATCATAAAGGACATACATATTCAGGGATTTGTTGGTGATAGGGTTAAGCTCTGGTCAGACTACTCACATGAGTATTTCCTCTTTGGTAGCAATAGTTCCATCAACCATCCGCTGTATGACAATATTATGGTCATCATCGGATAAGTGTTTTCGGGATATAAGCGGGAGCATGACACATGTTGATGATGTCATACTCTCTAGCCATGGATCCATAATAATGTCTTCTAATGACGCGCGTTGACTCGGATCACGAATCAACATCTTGGAGATCAAACTGAAAGCGACACAAACACATGGTATAACACCACAGTATTGCTCATAAATAAGTTGACATAATTCCCAAAAAATACATGTTAGTTAGGAGAATTGTGAACCCGAAGTAAGAAATGTTCTGTTGAATATTTTGAACATAATACAGAAATCCACTTTGCTCATATTGGGATCGGTTGATCCCTGTACTCTCTGAATCTCAATTTCCATAAAACTATACAGTTAAGCTGTTGAATATCTTGAAACTAATTTGACTGGGTGCTGTTGCTGCCTATGGTGCCAACAGCGCTAGGTCAAATTAGTTTCAAAATATTCAACAGCATGTTTATTAAATAGTAAAGCCATATAATTCGTACAACCTAATAGACTATTAATCGCTTAAGACAGTCTAAATCGAGTCATTCACGACATAATTGATTATGACATTAGGCCACATGTAATGTAGTTGATTATGACATCATATGATTGACCTATAACATGGACTCCTCCATTGGATCGGAAGACATTGAGTATATTACATGCATGAATGGGGGCATACAATCTGTCACTCAAGCATCTGACATCATTTAATCAGAATACATGCATATCACAATCAAATGATAAATATGTCTGACAATAAAGTGGAAAATGTCATACAGTAACTGTATCTCAGTCAAATTAGTTTCAAAATATTCAACAGCTTACCAGCATAATTTCCTTGAAATTGGGATCCTGGAAATTCAGTGCTCAGTGTTGAATCTGATTCAAAGTGGACCGACCCATCTTAGCTAGAAATGAGAGGGGCATGCCATAGCCACAAATAGATTCCTCGATTCAAGGACAACCTACATGGAAAACACTGTTCGCGCAAATAAATTCACGCAAGCGAAAACTTGGCTTTTCAAAACTCTCGAGTTCTGTAGCAGGTATTGTACCAGTCACAGTATTTACCTCGTACCACTCTGTTAACATTCTATTCGCTACTGTGTCCGTAGCAAAGAAACTAGGTACATTCTAAAACAATTTTAGTGGATGATGTTTCGGTCTATGACAGCAACATCTTCTAACAAATTTGTTGAAAAAAGAATCACTAATTTATCTTTTAATTTAACTCTTTAATGGTCAAGCTGGCCACAACCAGCCATTGCAACGGTCTTGGCAAATGTCCATTTGCAGGACAAGAGAAGACTATTTTTGAAAATTTACCACCGGAATAACTGGCTCGGTAACCGAGCCAGTCATTCCAGTGGCAAATTGTCAAAAATAGTCTTATCACAGCCTGCAAATGAACATTTAGTATGAGAATATTGGAATTTT
The DNA here is from genome assembly GCA_034401795.1 of Chaetoderma sp. LZ-2023a. NCBI lineage: Eukaryota > Metazoa > Mollusca > Caudofoveata > Chaetodermatida > Chaetodermatidae > Chaetoderma > Chaetoderma sp. LZ-2023a. The sequence continues at coordinate 110,741,078 of CM067367.1, forward strand.
CTTGACCAAATTTGACCATTAAATGGTTAATTTGGAGTTTTAAAATTTGATGGTTTTTAAAGTTAATTTGAAAACCACATGTTGCTGTGGAAATGAGGCATTCAAACATCAGAGCTGAGATGGTTTTATGGCTGCAGATAGCCCTAAAAATACAGTATCCTGGTCTGTGTATCAGTTTTTCTTTGAGAACATATAGACTATATAAGTGATAACGACCGTGTCCTCACGCTCTGCATTCTCTAGAGATGTCTAATGGTATGTGATATTTACATGAGTTGGCTCCCTTGATAATAATGTGTACTCACATTTGACATTCTTTGGAGACATCGGGTGGCACATGATATTTACAATCCATAATCATAGTAAGTGTTTCACTGTCATTAGCTTCCTGAAATGGTGGTGTGCCACATACCAGCATATACAAGATCACACCCAAACTCCACACATCTGAAACGGAAATACAGGGAATAGAAAATAATACATGTATTCCTTGCTGGCATGATACTCGTGTGGAAACATGGAAACAATGACATCTGAATTTCAAAGCAAGCAGACCGGGTATATGTATCGGGGTTTATACAGCTCCTGCAGAATGAAATTTCACACTTTTTCCTGGCCTAAATTATCGACTACCAGACCCATTTTATGTGTTTGTTTCAAAATAGTAAAACGTTACAGAAAGATGTCAGAATAATTAGTAGCAAAAAGCTGCCATTGTCTGTAATACTTTGAATATTATTTACATTTTATAAGACTGAGAATCACACAGGACATTATTTCAATTTTCCATATTTATCGCTTATTCGTGATGCAATGGACCTCTCCAGTTTTAGCTATGCCCTGCCCATCTCTAGCTAAGCTCCACCCACACCTCGCTCATGTTGGGATCGATCGATCTCTGAACTCTCTGACTATCAATTTTCAGAAAACTAACAGGTAAGCTGTTGAATATTTTGAAACTAATTTGATTGGGTGCTGTAGGCAGCAACAGCACCTAGTCAAATTAGTTTCAAAATATTCAACATCATGTTTCTTAAATAGCAAAAACATACAATTCGTACAATGTGGCGGACTATTAAGCATTAAAGACAGGCTTAGTCGCCTCATTCATGATGTCATGATTATGACGTCAGCATACACGTCGCGTAATTAATTATGACATCATATGATTGAGTGAGGAAATGGATTCATGAATTGTACATTAGATACAGTGCTTGTGTAAATTACAAGATTGTACCTAGGATCTTGTTTTTAGTGAAGACCAATTCCTGACACAGCACCAGACAAGCCAGATTTCAACCTCCCACTAAACATTCAAAATTTGTTTTAAATATCATTCGACATATGTTTCAGTGAACTCTTGCTCCAAGAGTTAATCCTTTAATGGTCAAGCCGGACAAAACCGGCCTCTGCAGTGGTTTTAAGAAAAGATAATTTGCAGGCCAAGAAGAAAGAGCCAGTCATTTCAGCGGTAAATTTTCAAAAATAGTCCTCTCTTAGCCTGTAATGGACATTCGATACATATATTTAGAATTTTTTGGACCCAATTAAAGCCTTAAAGGGTTAAAGAATCACATATCAAACCATCTTATATCTTCCTTATAGAATCAGCCTTGTATACAGCCATCTGTCATAGTGAACCACCTCATGCTATTGCACAGCCTATTGCAACATGCCTACCTGCGTGAGATCAGACCCTCTGGTGCGAGACCGTAAGAGGAGGGTTAATTGTGTGTGTCTCATGCCCAATGCATGAGGCTTGGCATGTCTACATACGTGTACAGGTCTGTCCTGTACAGCGTGTTACTCAAAATCGTACAAACCCTAAAGTACTTGATCAAATGCATGATCTATTATTTTACTATAGTTTAAGGTAATTTGGCAATATGCTTGATCATCTAGATAATGTGGCTTAGCTATTTAGTCCAGTCATGCCAGTAGGACAATGGACTTTTCCAGATTATTCATCTATCATCATCTGACGTCACAGTCAACTATGTGACATGTAGTAGGGCTTCCACTAGGATCATGTTTGGACCCCCAAAAAACCAAGGAAGTCTTGGACCTCCTATTTTTTGGCCCTGGCATTTCTAAAAACAATGATTTAAAGCAAATTACATGTATGTGAACCATTTTAGACTTCCTATTTCTTGCTTGGACTCCCAATAGCATTACCCAGGAAGTAACTTCACGTATTTAGAAACTAGTGGAAGTTCTGACGTGTAGGATAACGTCATGAATGACTAGATTTAGTCCGTCTTAAACACTTAATAGTCTGACACGTTGAACGAAGTGTACGTCTTTGCTATTTAATAAACATGCTGTTAAATATTTTGAAAGTAATTTGACTGGTCGATGCTGCTGCCATTAGCGCCCGCTGACCAGTCAAATTAGTTTCAAAATATTCAACAGCTTAACAGTATAATTTTCTGGAAATTGATAGTCAGAGTTCAGGGATCAATTGATCCCAAAATGAGCGAGGTGTGAATGGAGCTTAGCTAGAGATGGACGGGACACAGCTATAACTGGAAAGGTCTGTTATCTGCTAATGATATTAAGTAGCACCTGGCCAGTTGGAGAAATTAGTTTCACTGGACAGGCCTTAATGACAAGCCATGCTGTCATATGATAACTGAGGTTCACTTTAAAAACAATGTTGCAATGTATGCTGTTGTTGTCTAGATGGCACCAACTTTCAACTAAATTGCTCGGTCGATGACGTGTCATCGCAAATCACAACGTTCACCGCTTTGAACTTTTGACACACACCTCACAACCCACCTTTCGCAGTCCGCAATCATATGGGTAACCCACATAATAAATTTGGTTGAATTTCGTCCAACAGTGTCAGAGGAGTTTTTATGACCTTTTGATGCCATCCGCCCACCTCCCTAGGGGTGTGGCCAAAAGCAAATGGGCTCAAACCACTCCACAGTGATATGGGTAACTCACAAATTTTGTTGATGTTCCATCCAGTGGTTTCACAGGAGTTGCATTACAATCAATTTCATGACCTTTTGACCCCATGGCCTATTCCCCCACCACAGAGGGTGGGGCAGAATTTAAATGTGCTCATGCACTCCACATTTAGATGGGTAACTCACATACCAAATTTGGTTTAATTCCGTCCAATGGTTTCAGAGCAGTTGCATTACAATCAATTTCTTGACCTTTTGAAACCCCACACCCACACCCACCCCACCACTGGGGCTGGAGTCAAATGTAAATGTGCTCCTGCACTCCGGATATGGTTAAATCACATTACACATTTGGCTGAATTCCGTTCTACAGATTCGGAGGAGTTGCGTCACAATCAATTTCTACATGTTAAAATTTTACCCTTTTCCCCCTTCCCCGGCCCCCTGATGGCAGAGCAAAATGTCTATGTGCTCTTGCACTCCACACTCATATTGGTAACATAATACCAAATTTGGTTGAATTCTGTCCAATGGTTTCAGAGCAGTTGCATTACAATCAATTTCTTGACCTTTTGAAACCCCACACCCACACCCACCCCACCACTGGGGCTGGAGTCAAATGTAAATGTGCTCCTGCACTCCGGATATGGTTAAATCACATTACACATTTGGCTGAATTCCGTTCTACAGATTCGGAGGAGTTGCGTCACAATCAATTTCTACATGTTAAAATTTTACCCTTTTCCCCCTTCCCCGGCCCCCTGATGGCAGAGCAAAATGTCTATGTGCTCTTGCACTCCACACTCATATTGGTAACATAATACCAAATTTGGTTGAATTCTGTCCAATGGTTTTGGACACATAACTCGATTTTCCGCACAGACAGACAGACAGACACACTTTGCAAAACATGGGGATAATCATAACAGTAGTATTTCTCGTGAATATAGACACTGTACTATTGATGACAGCATGAGAAGAATTTGCTTAGCCAGCAGCCACCAGCATTCTATCACAAAAGACGAGTGTGTGATGATTAACACATTATTGGCCAAGTAGTCGCATTGACAAATGTCCATTTGCAGGCCAAGAGATGACCATTTTTGTCAATTTATCAAGAGGCATGATAGAATGCCTGGATCAAATAACCATGCCAGCCAGTACAACTGTAAATTAAGTTTTCATTTGCCTGGAAATGGACATTCACAAAATAAAAGTTTTCTCTACACATCTTGAACAATAACTGTCTGAATGCAGAGACCCACCAGACAATACTTTTAATGGGAAATAAGTCCAATAACTCAGGACCTGCTGAATACTGCTTAGCCACCAACCACTTTCAGCCAAATTGTTTTCAAAATATTTAGCATATTTAAAGCAAGACCCCCATTGAAAAATGTAGTCTGCAGGAATTCAGCAGGCAGACATTAAAGTGTTAAACTGAATGACATAACAACATTGGCAAAATGCCATCTCCAATTTAGAAGCTAGAGACCGTGTTAGTGACGAAGCTGATAAATATGTCCCACTTACATGACTTACGCTCTCCTGTTTCAGATGTCCGGATCTATCATTATCCCCATGCTTTTAGAAGAAAAGTGGGGAATATGCTGTGCTGCCAGTGTGCCTGCGTGCGTGCGTTTACATTTGACCCCAGCCTCAAGGTCAAATCGATTGTAACACAACTCCTCCAAAACAATTAGGCATATATGATTGCGGAGTGCAAGACGCCATTTACATTTGGCTCCACACCCCTGGTGGGGGGGGGGGGGGGATAGTCAAAAGGTCAAATTGTAATGTGCGGAAATTGATTGTAACGAAACTCCTCAGAAACCGTTTGACAGAATTCAACCAAATTTGCTATGTGAGTTACTCATTTCAATATGGAGTTCATGAGCACATTTTAATTTGGCTCCACCTCGCCCCCACCCCCAAGTGGATGGGGGGGGGGGGAATGGGGGTTAAAATAAATTGATCTCAATGCAACTCCCTCTAAACTGGTGGACAGAATTTAAGAAAGTTTGTTATGTGACTTACCATATGACTGTGGAATGCAAGAGGACAATTACATTTGGCTCCACACACACACCCAAACCACACCCTCCCCCCCCCCCCCCCCAGAACACATTTATCCATTTATCTTTGGCCACACACCCAGGGGGTCAAATTATCAAGAAATTGATTGTAATGAATGTAATGCAGCTCCTCGCAAACCGTTTTTGATATCTAATTTAATATCTGATTTACCCATATGATTGCAGAGGGACGGTGGTGGGGAGTCAAAAAGGTCAAAGTGGAGAATGTGGAGATTTGTGATGACGCGTTATCGACTGAGCAATCTAATTGAAAGTTGTTGCTGCATCGATTGCAAAATATTAATCATGCTTTATTAACCCTTTAGCACTCATATCAGTCAAAAACGGCTTCTGCAGTGGTCTTAGGAAATGTCCATTTGCAGACCAAAACAAGTATTTTTGAAAATTTGCCACTGGAATGACTGGGAAATTTTCAAAATTAATCTTCTGTTGGTCTGCAAATGGACATTTTCTAAGAGAAAATTCAAATTTTCATGAACAAATTTGAGGGTTAAAGAGCTAACCCTTTCATGTGGGCCAAAACCCGCCTCTAGTCGTACTGAAGTATGTCCGTCTGCGGGGCCAAGAGAATACTATTGTTGCCCCAAAGATAACCGAGCCAGTCATTTCAGTGGTCAATTTTCAATGTCTTCTCTTGACCTGCAAATGAACATTCAATAACATCATCTTTTGATTTTCTTGATCGAATTTAGCCATTAAAGGGTTAACCTATTGTATCACTCAGAATCCGAATGGTTAAGAGCTGGTGTGATAGAAGTATTTGTGTCTATATTGTTTCTATTCTTGTATATATAGAGCAGCAAGTATTTCTAAAAATACCCACAATACCCCTGGAGTAATCAACTGTCTATAAATGACAACCACATCATAGCGTATTATATGCCACAGTTACAATTTCGAGTGGAAGCCAGGGTCATAGTGTACCAAAAGCCATTTGGGGGAGAGATTCAGGGGTTCTCTATAGAGAAATTTTGAATGTCAAGATACTCGTCCATAGCATCTGTATTTCTGGAAACAAATATGTACCTTCACCTGCCTATAGATATCTTATTTTTATTTATGGGCGCTTGCCTGTTAAATGAATATTTAAAAAGTACACTTTACAAATCTCAGGGGTGGCCCCTGCAGCCAACAACCCTGGAAGCAATTATCAAAATGTTGTCCCAGTGTGCTTAACCAAGCATGAGATATAAATCACTAAGTTTTTATCAGGGTGACATAGACCTTTGACATTTTGATGACAATGTTGTGTCATGTCCTCTCGCTATAAGGAAGTACATTGTATGTGCGCTTGGTTGGGCGCAGTATGATTTACCAAACGATATATATAAACAGTGAAGTTTAGATAAACACAATATGTTAACATGGTTGAAACTGAAAACAACTAGGTTTTTACCAATGGCACAATGACATTGACCTATTGACCTCAGGTCATTGCCTCATGCCCTCTCATTATAAGGTGTGTGCCCAGGTTTGAGCGCAGTATGATTAACTAAACATGATATATGAACTACTAAGTTGAGCTAACCGCAAAATTGTAACACTGAAATTGTCTTATCCAAGGTCACAATGACATTATAAGGAGGCATGCATCCCAGTTTGGGTTCAGAATCATTAATCAGTCATGAGACATGAACTACTAATTTGAGCTATCTACATGCGAATTGGATGACAATGGCGGATTGAAGGAAATTTCAATTTCACTTTCTCCGAGATCTAACAATACTTACCATTATATTACTCTTTGATAATACAAGCTAGCTAGCTAGCTGCTCAAGGAATCTAGATTTAGAAAGCTTTATCGACTCCTGGAACCGAGTACCCGGTTCCCAACAACCGGGTACTCGTTTGCAAGAGACACTCATATTGTATGCATAGCTACCCAAATAAGAGAATACTGGGCTGGGAGGCAGGGTCCGTAATATAATCGTAACTATTGTTAGATCTCGGAGAAAGGGAAATTGAAACTTCCTTCATTCTCCTTCGATCAATACTTACCATTATATTACTCTTCGATAACAACAGATTTAGTCGGTAACCTCTAAAAGGACCGACAAGTTTAGGGACCAAATCACATTTTCATCACCGCTCCACCCCATCCCACCCTTTTTTCTCCTAAGAAAGGGAGAAGTCACGAACATGCATCTCGCCTTTAAACACAAATATAATCAAAGAGGGTTAACTGCTCTTTGCACATATTAGCTTGGGAATGAGCATGAATATATAAGATGAATGATCATGATATATAAACATAATACAGAAAACTGTCAAACTTGAATTACCTTATGAATATTGGATTTCAGATGAGGAGCCATCAACCAACACATTTTCGACCATACGTGATACTCATGGTTGTATCCCTCTGGCTTGACCATGTCTGTTCAATTACTTTTGTTTTTCAAGATCAAAAGGGGGATGAACAGTGTGGCCATTAGACTATCGTTTCAAAACAGCTAAAGCGAGTGGATTGGCGGAGTCTGACATGTCCCTCATATAGTAATCCATGAAAGAGGACTCACAGTGCCATTGTGCAACAGCCATGATGTCCTCTAACAGAACACCATTGTAAAGGGTGGTCGAGGGGGCTATTCCTAACATCGTGAGTCCTAGCACATTGCACCTGGTGCCTAGTCGCAATCTCGTGGGTAATCTGAATGCATTCGACTACCCAACGAGAGATAGAATCCATGGATGCGGTGCCATATGGCTTCTTATGGCAGATCCACAGATGTCTATCATTTGACCATAGAGTCTGTCCGTTTTTTGTACTTAGTCAAAGCACGGCCTGGACACCAGACACTGGCATCACGATCAACCCTAGTTAGCTTTGGTATAATGATCGGTTTGCCGGGATATTTCAAAGATGGATTCTTTGACATAAACTCTGCTCTTGGCAGCAATTACAGACCCTCTCTGGAGACAATAAATCGGTCGCTCTCTGCTGAAAGCAGATGGATTTCACTGCGCCTTCTTGCTGAGGAAGCTGCCAATAGAAAAACTTCCTTCAAGTCAAATGCTTTAAACTGACCAAACCCAAAGGTTCGAAAGGGTGCTTGGCCAGAACATTAAGCACCACAGATAGATTCCAGGCTGGAATGACTACCGGTTGTCTCGGTCGGAGGTTGCTCATTCCCTTCACCATTACATTCAACTGGGCCGCCTCTGGGCTATCCCTGTTGGCTAGACAAGGGATAACTGATGCCAGAGCTGACCTGTATCCAGCAATTGCGACAGGAACCAGTCCTGTAAAGAACAGCTCACAGAGAAAGTCTGCTATCTGCTGAATAGTGGACTGAAAGGGATCAATACCCTTTCCATCACACCATTCTGCAAAGTTGTTAACCTTGTGGTTATATGACTTGAAGGTTGACCTCACGGCTGCGATGATTCGCGCAGCCGGTTGAGAAAACCTTCCGGCGTGGAACGTTTTTTGATAACATCCACGCAGTCAATTTGAACATCTCGGGCCGCTCGTATAGGAAGCGTTTATGTTCGGAATCTTGGGCAGCTGCACTGGATTGTCCACCAGCAGATCCAGAAGATCCGTGAACCACGCCCTGCTGGGCCAAAATGGTGCTATTAGCAGGACCAGGCATGGCTCCTCCCTGACCTTCACCAAAACCTTCGGCAGAAGGATGGTGGGCAGATATGCGTAAGCGTGCATCCATCTCCAGCTTATCGCCAGAGCGTCTGTATCGACAGCATTTGGATCTGGAATCGGCGAGACACAAGTCATGATTTGAGTATTTTCCTTTGTGGCGAACAAATCCACATTTGGTTTTCCCCAGTGCTCAAAGATCCTTTGAAGAACTGGAGGGTTGTGAGACCATTCCATGGGCAGAATCCTCTGTTTGCGAGAGACAAAGCATCTGCACGAGCTGCTCTCAAAACAACTGAGTAATTCCTGCACCATCGAATCAAGTTCCACACCTTCATACACAGTGTGGGTAACTTGGTCCCGCCTTGGCGATTTATGTATGATACTACTGTCGAATTGTCCGACTGTATCAATATCACCTTGCCCCTGACCTTTGGAAGAAACTTTTCCAATGCCAGTTCCACTGCCATCATTTCCAACAGATTGATATGCAGCTGACTCTCCTAGAGTCTATGTGCACGAAACCTGGTGTTCTCCCAGGCAGGTCCCCCCCCCCCCCCAGCCCTCCAGCGATGCATCCGTGTACACGGACAGCTGGGGTGGGGTAGGTGCAGTGGAACTCCTCCTAGGAGATTCTGACGCTTCTTCCACCATACAAGATGCAACATTATTGGCTTCATTCTCTGTTTCCACAGAGACATCAGATACAACTGGATAGGTCTTCGCATCAGAGAAGCGTACGGGATTACCTGCTCCATGGAGACCATCATGCCCAGCATCTGAAGAAACCGCCTCGCCTGAATGTGGTTTCCCAATCGAACTCTTGAGGATGGCTAACAGAGACACCACTCTGGGCTCTGACGGGTAGACCCTGCCCTCCTCGAGATCGAATCGCATCCCTAAATAAACGAAATGTTGAGTGGGTGTCAACTCAGATTTCTCCTTGTTGACTATCCAGCCTAGATCTGAAAGTAACTTCAGAGTCAGAGCAGTATCCACCTCTAACCAGACTGATGTGTCTGCTTTGATCAGCCAATCCTCTATGTAGGTGTGAAGCGCCACGTTCTCTTTTCTGAGAAACGCTGTCACCGCAAGGACCACTCTGGTGAAAACCCGTGGAGCTGTTGACAGGCCGAATGGGAGGACTATAAACTCCCATACTTGATTCTGAAACGCAAATCTCAGAAACCTGTGACAATTACTGTTCATTGGAATGTGGAAATATGCATCTTTCAGATCGATCGATACACACCACATTCCCTTCCTCAATCCTGCCATTACCGACCTCAGTTTCCATCTGAAACCGAGGCGTATGGATAAACCAATTTAATAGCCTGAGATTAAGTACGGGTCTCCATTCCCATGTGCTCTTGGGGACAAGGAACATGTTTGAATAGAAGCCTGGAGTGTTCCGGTTTGCTGGTTTTATTGCTCCCTTCAGAAGCAAACCTGACACTTTATTTTGAATGGCTTCTAACTTGTCTGGTTCCCTTGGTAAGGGTCTCCAGACAGGTGCCAAAGACAGATTCTGTGGTGGAAAGTCCCACCACTCCGGCATGTACCCCTGGGATAACCATCCCAGGAGCAGACTGTCTGACGTCACACCTTGCCAAGCCTCCACGAAACGCATGAGCCTTCCACCCACTATAGACACATCAACGCCTAATGGGGGTGTCTGGCTCACGGTCCGCTCCCCCCCTCTCTTGACGAGAGAGAGAACCATTTTGGTCTTGGCTTGGCTGGTCTAACTGGCACCGCTGTTCCTGTCGCATAGGTGCGGTCCAGGCAGATACGAAGGGAGCCCTCGTACCATCAGGTACGATCCGCTCCCTTCCTTCCGCCCTTTGAGGACTTACCCTTGCCCTTCCCGCTTCTTGGGCGATCAGGAGCACCAATGGGTGGGCAGGCGCCTCCACAATCTTCCTCCCCTTCTTAGCTGCAGGTGGCTGCGAAGACCCAGCAACAGCAGAAAAAGCTGGCTTGGCTTTCGCCTTGCTCTAATGTTTCTTCTGTTTCTTGGAGGATGGTTGTACATCTAACGGTTGATCAACAGCCCCTAGTGCATGCGCCTGTCGCACTAGTTCTAACTGTAGATTACCTTCCAACTGATTCTGTGCTATGTTAGCAATATCCCCTAACATGGCCCGCGCCTGGCCACCAAAGATGCTAGGGCCGTTCAGGGGCATTCCAAGCAAATGCTCCCTGATGGCCGTAGCCGGACGCATATGGTCAAGGACCATCTGCCTCCTGGATTTTGTAACACACGCTTGCACCCTGGCCACAGCATCCATCGACAGCACTAGGCCATCATTGACACAAGACAGCGCCACAGGTGGCATAGGGTTGCCTGCCCCAGCTTCAGTCCACACCGACTGAAGTAGGCGATAGTAGTGATTGACAGCACTCATTGCTACCCTCACTCCCTCATCGCATAGGGACAGGACTTCTTTGTGGTGCACTTGAGATCTGTCCACAAGCGCCTGAGCGGGACCACCCGCTCCAGCACTCTGGACCCCAAGCACCCAGCGGTCATCCTCAGTGACTGCTGGAACCACACCGTATCGGTCATACTACCCATTGGGAATATGGCACCTTGTCCGCACCTCCCTGGAGGCTGCAGGGAGCTGGCTCTTGGTTAAAAGTTCCTTGCTATAAATAGCATCAAGCAATTCCTTAAACTGTGGATCCGGCCCAATGGACTGGATCCGAGCCACGGGCAAGACCCCCGTCCTAATCGACGCAACCGATGGATGGGGCGTGTCCTCCTTGGCCGTGGCCGAAACCACAGACGGGTCCACCCTGGCTAGCCAAGCCAGAGCCTCGGACCAGTCAGTCTCTGAAAAAGACACCCCCAAGAATACATCACCCGTTGCCGTTTTCATGGGTCTACCAGCAGCGGCCTCCTGGCTAGGAGCCACTGCTGGAACACCAGGAGCACCGGTACCGTATGGTTCCATCTCCACCCCATGAGACATACTCTTCCATGGAACAGGCCCGCACGGAAAACCGTGCAGAACCAACAGCGGCTACGGAACCATGGCCATACACGGGCGCCAATGGCACCCTATGTGTGGCCGCTGGACCAGGTGAGATAGGCGTGTACCAAGCCTGGCCAGCAATACCTGTCACCATGTCGGTTGGTGGCAAACCAACCAGCACTGGACGGGTGCCTGGTACCGGTGTGGCCTCAACCACAGGCGGAGTGACTGTTCTGGCGCATGGACGGGTGCCTGGTACCGGTGTGGCCTCAACCACAGGCGGAGTGACTGTTCTGGCTTGCGCCAAGCGAGACAGATGGAGGGCGGATCCATCCAGGACGGAATCAACCTCCATGCTCTCCACCCGCGGCATCTCAGGCCGCAACAATCTCTGTGGAGCAAAACAGCTAAACTTAGGCACAGAACACTAAGAAACTAAGACATTTCCAAATGCAAAAAGCATGTATAGCTCTTGTTGCTATGCAAACAAGAATGAGTGTCTCTGGCAAACGGGTACCCGGTTGTTGGGAACCGGGTACTCGGTTCCAGGAGCTGGTAAAGCTTTCTAAATCTAGATTCCTAGGGCAGCTAGCTAGCTAGCTTGTATTCTCAAAGAGTAATATAATGGTAAGTAGTGATCGAAGGAAAATGACCCCATCATTGCAACCCCCCCCCCCAACAAACGATGTGAAGGGTATCACAATTTAGCTTTTTAAGCTTATAATAATTCCATCAGAGATACAGAGGGTTAACACATAGAAAACATTTTTTTAAGATGGCTGCCGCATCCAGACAAATTTCAATAAGGACCCGTATACCACATCCATTTGATTATGCTGACAAAGGGCAAAAAAGCATGTCACCTCATAAAAACAGCGTGTGTCATTACAATTCTTCAGACATGTCAGAAATGATGTCTTAACCATTTAACACTCATATCAGCGAAAAACGGCTACTCCGGTGCTCTTGAGAAATGTCCATTTGCAGACAAAGAGAAAACTATTTCTGAAAATTTACGACAAGAATGACTGGCTTGATAACCAAGCCAGTCATTACAGTGATAACATTTTCAAAACTAGTCTTCTCTTTGTCTCCAAATAGGCATTTTCTATGAGAAAATTGAAATTTTCTTGAACAAATTCGAGGGTGAAAGGGTTAACTGGGCTAGAAATTAACTTTTAAAATAAATCAAATCTTCTAAATGCAATATTTACATCACAGTTTTTTTTCGCTTCAACAACAACTGTTCTCCAGTAGGATTTTTTACGTTGTTAACTTCTAGCTTTTCCGTATCCTGGCATTCATAATTTTAGGGACATGACAGCAACATTTCAGGGCAAAAGGCAAAACCCTAAGTAACTGATGATGAAGGGCACATGAGGGAGCTAAGGACACTCATTGCAGACAACAAACAGTGACCAACAAAGGACTGATTGCAGCTACAGGATGCTTTTAGCCACAGAACACAGAAGATAACATCGCTATCAAGGACATGACACCAATATTGGACATTCACTCGCAATCAGGATCAAGAGCCAGCATACATGTCATTTGACCAACAATGCAACGAGGTACCTATGGCAGATGTATACAGATGCAGATGGCTGTATAGATCTTGCAAAATTTAGAGCATTACGGCAAGGGCAATACAAAATAAGTGCTCCATGGTTAATTTTTTAGCTCTGATATTTTAAACTAATTTCATCAGAAACTATTGCTGGAATAGACAATAACAACTTCCACTCACATTATTCAATTAATACATCAAAATGAATCTGTTGCATCTGGTGTGTTATGTCAGTCCATGTGGTTTCTTGCTTGAATGTGGGACTATGGTTAGAGGGATAATGGTATCATTCAAGATCAAGAGAGTCAATGGTCAGGTGGTGCATGGAGGCAGTGTTTATTAAATGTAGACTTGCGCGATTGCGTGATGAAATCGAATTTGCGATTATTTTTTAAATTGTGAATTTATATGACTAAAAATTATATAATCGAAATCTTGAATAATTTCTACTGCATAAAATATTTCAAATCTTAAATTTGTAATTACTTTTTTTTGGCTCAGTGAATGTGTGTCTGTTTGCAGGCCAAGAGATGTCTATTTTTTTTTAATGTATCAGTGGAATGACTGGCTCGAGAATCATTTTCAAAAATAGTCTTCTCTTGGCCTACAAATGGACTTTTCTAAACACTATTGCAGCTTCATCCTTGGTATGCTTTTGTTGCTATGTCTGGGTAAGCTGTACCCAAGCTGCTTAATCGAGTAATCACGATTATTCTGCAACAAGAGGCCCAAGGGGCCTGTGTCGCTCACCTGGAGCACCATCAATTTTTGTCAAAATTGTTGGTGGTTGGTTTAGCACTTTTAAATGAGATTGTGGACATCTTTGCAAGTGAAATATGGCTGCCAAACACACTACATTTTGATTCCTTCATGGCGCCCATGTTTTTTTTATGGCTCAACTTCCCTTGAACAAATTTTAATGGCCTAGATTTCGGCCCGATCCCTTCAGCGGTTCTGGAGGAGTCATTTTCATGAAAACCAGGTCATCCAAGATGGTCGCCAAAACATTTGGTCAATCAAGTCCTCTTGAACAAACTTGGCTTACCTCTTGCCCTAGATGAAGATTCCCCAAGTGGTTTCGGAGATTTTTAAAGACATTTCCTGAAATCTGCCGAAATCCAAAATGGCTGTTGGGCAAATTGGCCGATCGGGTTCATTTGAACAAACTTGGATCCTTATGCCCTAAGCATGCTTCCTGCCAAATATAATTGAAATCGGCCTGGTAGTTCTCAAGAAGATATTTTAAATTTCCCATTGCTTTAGGATGGGAGCTTTAGACGAGAAAATTATCCAAGATTGCACCCAAACCGTTTATCCGACAGTTTCGAAAATTGCAAATTTGAGCTCAGAATACCCAAAAACATATATAGAACTAATTTTAGCCTCAAAATCCATCAAATAAAACAATCCAATATGTCCGCCAAACACGCTACATTTCGATTGGCCAACGGCGGCCATGTTTTTTGACGGAGCAACTTCCCTTCAACAAACTTTAATGGCCCTTAGTCCCTAATCATATCTCCCAAATTTTGGCCTGATCCATGCAGCGGTTCTAGAGAAGTAGTTTTCAGGAAAACTAGGTCATCCAAAATGGCTGCCGAACCATTCGGTCAATCAAGTCGTCTTAAACATGCTTGGCTTACCTCATTGCCTAGATGAGGTTTCATAAGTTTTGAATCGATTCCCCAAGCCGTTTCGGAGAATGAGATTTTTAAAGACAGTTCTAAAAATTGGCCGAAATCCAAGATGGCCACCGACCAAATTGGCCGATCGGTTTCGTTTGAACAAAATGAAATCTCTATGCCATAAGGATGCTTCCTGCCAAATATAATTCAAATCAGCCCAGTAGTTCTTGAGAAGACATTTTAAATTTCCCATTGTTTGGCGGGAAAATGATCCAAGATGGCTGCAAATTTGAGATCACAATACCCAAAAACATATATAAAACGAATTTCGGCCTCAAAATCCATCAAATAAAAAAATCCAATATGGCTGCCAAACACACTATATTTTGATTGGTCCACCGCGGCCATGTTTTTGGACGAATCAACTTCTTCAACAGTCAACACACATTAATCGCCGTTAGTTCCTAATTATATATCACAGATTTCGGCCTGATCGCTTCAGCGGTTCTGGGGAAGTTGTTTTTGTGAAAACTAGGTTACCCAAGATGGCCGTTGAACCATTTGGTCAATCAAGTTCCCTTGAACAAACTTGATTCAGCGCTTACCCTAGATCATATTTCGTGAGTTTTGGATCGATCCCTCAAATGGTTTGGGAGAAGATTTTTAAAAACATTTCTAAAAATCGGCCAAAATCCAAGATGGTCGCCAGCCAAATTGGCCAATCGGGTTCGTTTGAACAAACTTGAATCGCTATGGCTTAAGGATGCTTCATGCCAAATATAATTGAAATCTGCCCAGTAGTTCTCGAGAAGAAGATATTTTTAATTTCCCATTGCTTTAGTAATGATCCAAGATGGCCACCAAACCGTTCATCTGAGTTTCAAAAATTGTAAATTTGAGATCAGCATACCCAAAAACCTATATAAAACCAATTTCGGCCTCAAAATCCATCAAATAAAAAAATCCAATATGGCCGCCAAACATGTTATATTTTTATTGGCACACGGCGGCCATGATTTTTGATGGATCAACTTCTCTTGAACAACCGTTACTGACCCGTACTCCCCAATCGTACCTGCCAAATTTCGGCCTGATCCCTTCAGTGGTTCTGGAGAAGTTATTTTCGCTAAAATTAGGTCAACCAAGATGGCTGCCGAATTATTTGACCAATTAAGTTCTCTTGAACAAATTTGGTTGAGCTCTTGCCCTAGATCATATTTCATGAGGTTTCCTTCAATCCCTCAAGCGGTTTCAGAGATTTTTAAAGGCGTTTCTAAAGATCTGCCAAAATCCAAGATGGCTGCTGGCCTAATTGGCCGATCGGCTTGATTTGAACAAACTTGGATCCCTATGCCCTAAGGATGCTTACTGCCAAATATAATTGAAACTGGCCTAGCGGTTCTTGAGAAGAAGTCGTTTAAAGGAAAAGTTCACGGACGGACGGATGGATGGACGGACACACGACGGACAGCCGCCACGACATAAGCTCACTTGGCCTTTCAGGCCAGGTGAGCTAATAATCGATCGTGACCACTCAAAGCAATAATCGCACAAGCGATTTGATGATACTATCACTGGCATATACAGTCCATTGCTGAGGCTGTCAGGGACAGATGCACATCCATTTCTCTGTTCCTTCTAAACTTCAGTTGTTTCTATTGGTGTTTGTAGTGGATCACATACAGAAGGGTGTAATTGCTCATCACTTGGATTTGTAAATCAGGCCTCTCCATGAGATGCAAGTGATTTCTCTCCTCTTACCTACAGCTAATTTTAGGTGCGTATCTCATTGCTCCACTACATTGCTTAGTAACAATGACAGAATATAGGCAAGTAGACACTGCTATCCTAATGCAAAGACTGCTCCGTCTCAATCTGGTTTCTGTTCCCATCTTTAATATCTTCAAGTGAGCACCCTTGTTGACAACTTTCTCACTGGAATTTGTTGGCAGACCGTGTTGTCATGGAGACGGTCCAGGGTCGGTAGTTTGTTTCGAAGGGCCTTTTTCTGCAAGGTTTTTTTTCGGTTTCTTCCATCCCAGAAGAAAGTTTCTTCCTCTAGTTTCTTCCAGAAGAAAATAAAATATTTTTTAATGCTTAAAAGTTGTTTAAACTTTGTACTTCAACGCTTGTATTATAAGTGCCCATATATATATATATATATATATATATATATATATATATATATATATATATATATATATATATATATATATATATATATATATCAATCCTATTTAGTGTAATATACAGTATATACTGGCATAGTATGGGTGTAATTAACTTTTTAACACACAAATTTGTTCAAGAAAATTTAAATTTTCTCATAGAAAATGTCCATCTGCAGACTGAAAATTTATCACTGGGATGAATGGCTCGTTTATTGTGCTGCGAAACTGGTAAAATAATGAGTAAAACCAATTCAGTGAATATGTTAACTCTTTCATCCCTAGTAATATCCCAGTGTCTCAACCATACATGCCATAAAGCAATATAGCAAAACTGTTGAAGCTTTCGAATCTAACCTTGCTGACTTGAGCTAGTTAGAATTCAAATAAATTTAAGAAGATTTAACAGAATATACCGTAGTGAATTTTTTAGATAATAAAAAATGTGTAATATATGGTCTTGTTTTGAAAAAGATAAAACTATATATTTTGTAGAATCTATGCCTAGGACACATGATTACAGTATATAATACTTTGCAGTCAATTACTTGCTTAAATCCGATTCAGCCTCTCATCTGGGCTAATCTTAATAGAAAGGCAATTTATTCTGAATTCCTTAGAAAGTTTGTTTACCATAGTTATCTAACCTTTAATTCGGCTAAAAATTTGAAAACAATTAGATTGAAAGTAATTGTTGCCTAAGAAAACAGTCCCTTCTAGTCAAACTATCAAAATAAATAACAGGCCTTTTTATTTCTTATTACTCGCTGTAAAACTAGGTTTCTTAAATTTCTGAATTAAAAGGTATTAACTAGGTGAGAATTTATCTGACAAGCAGGTGTGTGTTTTTACTTCACCTCCATTGCGACTGCGTGAATTATGCCCAGACATGCCAGGTGGTATTGTAAACACTTTCCTTTATAATCACTTTGAAGTTGTGAAGATAATGGATCTTCATATGGCCAAATTATAGAGGCATAGATCTACTTGTTTCTGGTTAGGCTAGGTTAGGCTATCTAGGCATTGGTATATATGCTTACGCAGCTGAAGCGGTTCTATTTTTGATATTTCCATGACTTTTAATGATCAAAATTAACAAATTCCAGAATTAATATGTAGTAGATTTCTGTTTATGGAGTAGCTACATAAATTATGATCCCAGTTATTCTGCAAATGTCTGAATATTGCGTCTTGAAACAACCTAGCCAAAGCCTTGTTTTGACACGCTGTTGCCATAATTTTTATCGCATAGAAGTGACGACAGTTATCTATATGTCAAATTTTTACTGTACAGAAGTGACGACAGTAATCTATGTCAACATATTTACCTATTTTTCATGATTACCATTTTCCATGACTTTTCCATGACCTATGATAAAAAATGCTGATTTCCCATGACTTTCCAGGCTTGGAATTTAAATTTTCAAATTCTATGACTTTCCAGGATTTCCATAACCAGTATGAATCCTAGTGTCGGTGATTTTAGTTTCTTCAGACATTTTTCATAGATTATATGCCTTAGTTCTGGCATGCAGTAGTTCTCATGGCATCTAAATATTGGAGATCCCAAGGAAATCTGCAGTTCCCAAACTAGTGTTGGGAATTGGTACTATTTTTGTGATCGATGATTAGTTTTATATACTAACCAATGATCAATTAATGATATATAATAACAGGGTCTCATTTTTTAACCATTCTGAATGCAGCAATTATAGCATGTTCAAGGATACTTCCCCTTTCAAACCAAGTCGTAGGCATGAGAGATTCTTAATAACATAAGAAATAATTTGTTGAATATTTCGAAACCAATTAGACTGGAAGATGTTGCTGCCTTTTAGAAGGTACCATGAACTCACAGTGGGGGAAGGAGGGGGAGGGGAGCGTCCCGTGTGCAAAGAATCTACAAAGCTAATTAATAATCATACAAGATCTTCAAACACCTTTATTCCGTAATGGATGCCACACAATATTACCATGATACACAAGGTGGGGGTGGTGGGAGATGTTTGAATTAGTGTTTTGCATGATCTTAAGCAGCATGTGATTAGTTCTCCATGTATTTAAATTCAGAAAGCATCACCTGATCACCTAGGGTTCGAATTTCGCACTAGTCTGCTAGTCCAAGACTGGTAAATAATTGTACGGACTTGCGCTTACGGTATCATGACTAAACCAGTCCAAAGGACTAGTGAAATTTTTGTACAACTTGTATAGTACTTCTTTTCTTATCTATAAAAGTTACATAAACAAAACAATCTTTGAAAATGAGTAGATAAGAAGCCATTTCTGTCCAGCTGATTACTATTTGAGCAGTGACACACAACCTGGAACTATTTGATCCATAAAATATATGTGCCTGCTATTATAATGAACCTTTAGTGGTGACTATAATTGATAACGCACTTTAAAAAATCTGCATTGGAACCCAGGATTTCCAGCTTCTAAGGACACCTGGATTTCAGCTTGGGATCCCCACCTTTCAGAGTGTGGGGTCCCTGGCACCTCCAAAAATTAGATACCTGGGACACACCTATTAGCCTATAGATTAGCCAAATACCATTTTTGTTGGCCAAATCTTAACTATTGTAGCCAACAGCAAAATTAGAGTTTTGGATGTCAGGTATTTATAGTTCAGAATGTACTCACTTAACAGATACAAGATTATGTTGAATAAAACACAACACTAGAGTGATCGGTCGATGACGCGTCATTGCAAATCCTCCGGTTCACCCCTTTGAACTGTTGACACACCCGACAGCCCACTCCCAGGGACGAAGCAAAATGTAAACATCCTTTTCCACGCCCCCAATCATATGGGTAACTCACATACCAAATTTGGTTGAATTTCCTGCAACAGTGTCAGAGGAGTTGCATTACATTCAATTTCATGACCTTTTGAACCAATCCCACACTCTGGGGTGGGGCCAAATGTAAATGAGCTCATCCACTCCACAATGACATGGGTAAATGACATACTAAATTTGGTTAAATTCTGTGCAACAGTGTCAGGAGTTGCATTACAATCTATTTCATAACCAATTTTTTAACCATTTGACGCCCCCCCCCCCCCCCACGGGGCGGGGCCAAATGTACATGGGCTCATGTACTCCACATTGATATGGGTAAACCACAGAACAAATTTGGTTGAAGTCTGTCCATGGTTTCAGAGGAGATGCATTACAATCAGTTTCTGCAGGTTAAAATTTGACTTTTTGACCATCTCCCGCCCCTTAGGGGGGAGGGGGGGGGGGGGGGAGGCAGCGAAGCCAAATCTAATTGGCCTTTTGCACTCTGCAATCATATGGGTAACGCAGATATCAAATTTGGTTGAGTTTCGTCTAACGATTTCAGAGGAGTTGCGTTTCAAATGATTTGACCTTTTGACCCCTGTCACACACACCCCAAACCAATCCCCCTGGGGGGCCGAGTAAAATGGGTAATTGACATACTAAATTTGACTAAATTCTGTGCTACAGTGTCAGGAGTTGCATTACAATCTATTTCATATCCAATTTTTAAACCTTATGACCCCCACCCCACCCCCAAGGGGCGGGGCCAAATGTACATGTGCTCATGTACTCCACATTGATATGGGTAAACCACACAAGAAATTTGGTTGAATTCTGTCCAACGGTTTCAGAGGGGATGCATTACAATCAGTTTCCGCAGGTTAAAATTTGACTTTTTGACCATCTCCCGCCCGTTAGGGGGGAGGGGGGGGGGGGGGGAAGCGAAGCCAAATCTAATTGGCCTTTTGCACTCCACAATCATATGGGTAATGCAGATATCAAATTTGGTTGAGTTTCGTCTAACGATTTCAGAGGAGTTGCGTTTCAAATGATTTGACCTTTTGACCCCTGTCACACACACACCACACCCCAAACCCCCTGGGGGCGGAGTAAAATCTAAATATCATCTTGCAAAGCGGAATGATATGGGTAACCAACATACCAAATTTGATTTAATTCCACCCAATGGTTTGGGAGGCGATAGCGTGACGGACGGACAGACAAATGCGCTTACAATATCCCTGACGTTTTTTAAGTACTACCGTAGTTACATAAATATTTATCTTAAGATGTTTTTCAAAGTTAATCTTAATGACGCTCTACTTTGAAATTATGTATAATAATATGATTTTAATCATTAGACAAATATATAGCCATTTGTGCTATCTATTAGCCAGATTGCAATTTTACTAGCATTCGGCTAATTGGCGAATGGGTAGACCGGTACGCAGATACCATGAGAAACACAGCTCTCACATCCAGTCATTGCGACCAGCCCCAGTGCCAGCACTCAACAGTCGCCGTTGTACACAAGCTATGCAACCAAAACCAAATTATTGAAATATATATAACTTCTGCTCTGTCAGGTACGTGTTTATTATTACAGTCACACCTGTCTCAATAGCGGATGCCTGCTTGTTAACCCTTTCAAATGCAAGACAATATTTACGTTAGGCTCTCCACATCCATAGTGGGGTGGGGGGGGGATGGAGAATTTACCAGTGATTGCAGTCAAATACTTCGGTGTAGAAGTGACTGCAATTTTTAGGAGTTAAACGACCTTAGGTCTATATAAAACCCAGTGACTTGAAGAATGAGTCCAAGTTGTTTTGAATGTGTTTAATGTTGGAGCGTTAATTGCTTCTGTTGGCAGAGATTTCCACAGGCCCGGGGTCAGTTACATTTAAATGTAACTAGTTATAGTTACAGTTACATTTGTTGAGCAATGTAACCAGTTACATCTCAGTTACTTTGCATAATGTAACTAAGGTTACATTAGTTACTTTGACTGATTATTATTATGAAGGACTATGTGAACATCAATGTCATCATAAAAGGTGTAATGTAGTCAACCAAATTGAGATATATAGTAGAAACAAAATACGACTATAACCACTGATATAATATACTGACAGAGCTGAATCCATTTACTATATAAAATATAAAGCCTGCTGAAAATTCTTTAATAAATCTGACTGAAATTTGTTGCTGCCATATGCAATAACAAATTTCAATCAACCCGTTTCCAAAATAATAAGACACTAGTTTAATTCCACAGCCTTCATAGATGTACATATATATTTCTTCCTCTAACCCTTTCAAACCAGACATGCCATGTAACAAACATTAATCTTATTGTAAGAAATAATTGGAGGAATGTTTTGAAACTAATTTGACTGAAAGCTTTGCTACCATAGGTATCTCGTTCCTTAGAGTATTGACTTTCTATGATAAGATAATCTGCCACCTACCACGCGGCAATATAGCAGTTTCCAGTGAAATTAGCTTCCAAATGTCCATCAGCTTTGATGTTTGCATAAGTTCAAATACGAATTTTAATATCTGGAAAATTTTTTATTTCTTTCATTAGTTGCAATAGCAAATTGATTCCAATCAGATAATCTGCTGAATACTTTATACTTACCACATTTGTAATGTTACTTTCAAAAGCTGTTGCTTCATATGGCAGTAACAGTTTTTTTCAGGCCAGATTAGTTTCAAAATGTTTAACAGCTTCCCAGTACACTAGTTTAATTCCACAGCCTTTATAAATTTGGTCTGCTATACCCAGTATAATTGCTGAGCAATGACGTGCTAAGCTGGCCTAATCAATAGCATATAAAGAGAAGAACAGGCCATGCTGTTAACACATACTGCTTCCGGTTTTAACTTTCTTTACAATTCAACAGTTGGTGTTTTAATCCTTTTAACCCTTTAACACTAAAGCTGGACAAAACAGCTTTTGCAGTGGTTTTGAGAAATGTCCATTTTCAGACAAATATAAGATATTTTTGAAAATTTACCACTGAATCAAAAAGGCATCCGCTTTTGTTTCTACGAGAATTCTTAATACTTACCAGATGTACTATTATGATAATGTCTATTATCTAGTCTAGCTCAAAATAAACAATTAAAAACTCCGCACTCTCCTGGTCCTGCCCATACTGTGTCCGGGAATTACCATAGCCGCAGGTACCGAGTCAATTCCCAATCACAGTCAGATTCATCTTATATTTGCCTTGACAAACAGCGAAAGCAGCTCAACCTCACCTCAGCGGGGCGGCTGAGGTAGGGCCATAGTGCATCTGGTAAGTATTAAGAATTCTCATAGAAACAAAAGCGGATGCTTTTTTATTCTACTTCGAATAATACTTACCAGATGTACTATTATGATAAACTCCGGATTTCGACAGCCAGGAAATGCCGGTGGGAGGAGGTGAGCCTCGAATCAGCACTCATCTACCATCCAACAGAGAAGGTTGTGAAGAGACTAGAAACCCTGGCATACGCTTGGGTTCTGCCATCTGACTCATAGAGTGCTAAACTTCCATGGTCTAGACCGCGCTCCCCCCCCTCTTTTGTCCGCACAAAATTCAGAGGGTTGTCAATGGGGATGCAACACCCACCAGACCCGTGTCAGCCCCAAGTCTCAGCTAGGGCAGTCCAGTAGAGTGCAAAGAAGTTACTACAACTTCTAATTTTGAAAAAACATCAGTATATCGATTAGATTTTCAAATTGGAATAAGTCTAATGTCTGTTTGAGAGGATAAGAATACTCTTGTACCAGACTATTCACCTAAGCAGTCTGGTATTTCGACTGTAAGTAAATATATTTATAGTCACTTAATTAATGTAAACACTCACCATTTTGAGTGCTTGATCTTTTCTTGTTCATCACAGGAGCTCAGCCCAATCCACGGTCGTACTCAGTCATGTGCATAGCCATTGTTCAGCATAAGTGGAAGACTTTGTGATGTGTGCGAAGTAGTGATCAGATGTGGCTTAGTTTAGATTTGATAAATTGGCGACGGCTACCGGATTAAGTGCGATGGAGATGTCGCGAAGGTAGAAATCAGTGAATGACGACTCGGCATGCCATTGTGCTACAGACATCACCTCCTCTAATGAGACACTAAATAAATAATAAAGGGCCGATGATGCTGCTAGTGCTCGGACCTGATGGGCATTCGCACGATCAATCTGCTTTCCTGTAGCGATTTTGTGCGACATCTGAATAGCGTCAACTATCCAACGAAAAATAGTATCTGTCGAGGCACGTAAATGAGGAGCTTTGAGACATAACCACAGAGATTTCGGGTCATCTCTCCACTCATCAGTACGTTTCTTATACATTTTCAGACATCTGACAGGACACCAAGCAGAAGAGTTTGGGTCATGTCTAGTTAAACTTGGCAAATTGATCGGCTGTCCTGGATATTTAAGTGACTGATTCTTTGCCAGGAAACAAAGACGTGGAAATAGTCTTAAACCTTCACCCGTGACGACAAAACGGACTTGTTCGGCAGAAAGCGCATGTATTTCGCTTCTCCTTCACGCCGATTCTGCTGCAACTAAGAAAACTGATTTAATAGTTAACAGTTTAATGTCGATAGATCTAATTGGTTCAAAGGGAGCATGCCCTAAAACCTGTAGAACAAGAGATAGATTCCATGCTGGGATAGGAATTGGCTGTCTAGGTCGCAGATTGCTCATTCCTTTAATAACTTCATTCAAGGTGTCATTCTACACTCCTTCAATGGCCAGACTGGGAATGACTGAAGCTAATGCAGACTTATATGCTGCTATGGTTGAAGGTACACGTTTGTCAACTTCGTATAAATGACAGATAAAATCTGCTACGTGTTGAACAGATGCAGAAAAGGGATTAATATCTCTTCCCTCACACCACTGCAAATTTGTTGATTCTATAATTATATGTTTTCGTGGTTGAACCTCTTCTGGCTGAAGCAACAAACTTCGCTGCTTGCTCAGAAAAGCCACCCTCAATTGCACGCTGCTTGATACCATCCATGCAGTCAATTTGAACATTTCTGGTCTGTCGTGAAAGTACAGACCCTTGTTCTGAGAGATTAGATCTCTTCTGTCTGGAAGAGGGATTGGATTGCAGACCAGAAGGTCCAGCAGATCCGTAAACCATGATCGGCCTGGCCAATAAGGGGCGATCAGTAGTACTTGGCACATCCCCTCTCTTATCTTTGCCAGAACTTTTGGGATGAGAATTGTTGGAGGATACGCATACGCGTACATTCCCTTCCAACTTATCGTCAGTCCATCTACCGCTAGAGCTAGCGGGTCTGGGATCGGTGACACGTAAGTGACCATCTTTGCGTTTTGATTCATCGCAAACAGGTCGACATTTGGCTTGTCCCATTGGGAAATTAAGGAAATTTCAAACAGTCATTATGGCATGAATGTATAAATTCTAGATTGATACAACCTGCCCCTGTGATGATTTCCCTAACTCCTCCATGAAGCCAACGATGGTTTTCAAGAAACAACGCTAAATCCGCTTAAATTAGAATAATTTGAGCACGACAAAAACATGCGACTTGTAAAAGCGCAAAATAGACGAATCTGACTGTGATTGGGAATTGACTCGGTACCTGCGGCTATGGTAATTCCCAGACACAGTATGGGCAGGGCCAGGAGAGTGCGGAGTTTTTAATTCAGGGTTCCCACACCTTGGGGAGAATATTTTTCCATACCTTTTCCAGACCAAATTAAAAAATTTCCATAGCCATTTAAAGAGAATAAATAGTTATTTTCAGGATTCATGTTCAGATATTTATTGCTCAAGTTCCTGGTAATCGTGATGTACCGGAGTTTTCTACGCAGTTTATACAATCACAGAAGTTATCGGGACCCAATCCAAACTTGTTCAGACACGTATTGCTCACGCGCGAAATGTTCCCGGTAATCGCGATGTATTGGAGCTTGGCAGCTACCGGTACCCAATCCAGACTTGCGAAACCAGGAACAAGGAAGTGTTTGTTGACAAAATGGCTGCCGGAAAAAATTACACAATATTTTAATTTTCCATACCTTTTCCATAGCGGTACCGCGAAATATCAAATTTTCCATAGCTTTTCCAGCTCTGGAAATGGTTTTCATAAATTTCCATACTTTTTCCAGACTTCCATACCTGCGTGGAAACCCTGTTAATTGTTTATTTTGAGCTAGACTAGATAATAGACATTATCATAATAGTACATCTGGTAAGTATTATTCGAAGTAGAAACGACTGGCTCAATAACCAAGCCAGTCATTTCAGTGGCAAATTTTCTAAAATAATCTCATGGTCTGCAAATGAACATTTTCTATAAGAAAGCTAAAGCTTTCTTCAGCAGTTAATTCTATAATGATTTAATAAATAACCTGTTTCTAAGCTACATTGTAGATTAATGTAAAAGATATAGAGTGAGTTAACCCTTTAATGGTCAAGATTGGCCAAGAAATGTCTATTTTGTAGGTTACAAGATGTAAATTTGAAAATTTACTACTGGAATGACTGCCCAAATAATCAAGCCAGTCATTCTAATGGCAAATTTCTAAAATAGATATCAATGACGCTTGGAAATAAAGTTGTTGCCCATGGCATCAACATCTACCAGTAAAATTAGCATCAAAATATTCAACAGCTTACCCGAATGACTACATTGAAATTAGGATATTGGAGTGTCACGTGTATAACAGTACCTCTGCCGCAAATTATGAAAATTGCAATAAGTTTGATAAAAAAGTTTGAAACTGAAAACTAACTGAAAACTAACTGAAATTTCAGTTACTTTTGCAATGTAACTGGTTACATGTCAGTTACTGTACTGTAAAAAAGTTCTTCAGTTACAAGTTACTTCCGTTACATGAAAAATGTAACCAAAGTTACAGTCAGTTACAGTTACAACTTTACAAGTTACCCCAGCCCTGGAATTCGATACATTAACAACTCTATTTGTGAAGAAATACTTGCGTAGATCAAGATGACACGGTTGTTTGTAAAGTTTAAGTGCATGCATGTCCCCTAGTGTGTGTAGATGCCATTGTGATGATTTCATTTAGCTTAATATGGTTCAGGCTAGAAATTTTTTTGTAGACTTCTATCATGTCAGCTCGGATTCTCCTGTTTTTCAATGTTGTAAGATTTAGTTTCTGGAGACGTGTTTCATATGGTATACTTGCTAAACATGGGATCATGTGTCTCATCCTGTGTTGTACCCGCTCCAGTAAGTCTATGCCTTTTTGTAGGTGTGGGCACCAGAATGGGATACAGTAGTCTAAGAATGACAAAGTTGGTTAAAGCATGGTGATTTGCGATAACGTGAGCCATCGACTTCACATTATATTTATTCATATATATGTAATGAAAGTCATTGTTTACAAAGGTGAAGAATGTAACAGTACTCGTGGTGCATGTTTGCCTCTAAATATCTAACGGACAGTCTAGCATCTTTTGTAAGATGTCTATCTGCCTGTCTACCTGCCAGGCTGTCTGTCTGCATAGTTTTTGAGAGGTTGCAACTATAGTCAGAGAACTGAAACCAGGGTCCATTACGGTATCTCGGTACGCTTCTGCCCATATTGTGTCTTGTGAAATCTTATGACCATCTTGTAATAACCATTAATTCTACTACGGTCAGACTGAACATGTATGCGTGTAATCACAGGCCTTTGAATTTTCGTCCATCCATCCCTCTACCACATGTTCCCCCTACTATATATATAATATACACACGGTGTGAAACCTTCATCTGTGGGCACCATTGTCAGAGAGCTGATTGGTTGGTTTGTTGTCAAAATCTGCTGACATCACGGTTCTGACTACAAACCAACCAATCAGCTTTCTGACAATGGTGCCCACAGACGAAGGTTCCATACCTTGTGTATATTATATATATAGTAGGGGGGATATGTGGTAGAGGGATGGATGGACGAAAATTCAAAGGCTTGTGGTGTAATGTACAATTGTATACTTACCCACTGCTGGAGGATCGTAGGAATCACCAAGAAGTATTTCTGGAGCAGAATAAGCTAATGAGCCACATGATGTTTCTAACTTTTTACCAGGGTTAAACATGTTACTGAAGCCGAAGTCTGTCAATTTAACAATTCCAAGCTTTTCGAAAAACACAACATTTTCTGGTTTCAAATCTCGATGCACAACATGCAATTCGTGACAGTATGAAATCGCATCAACAATCTGTTTGAAATATTTTCTTGCATTTTCCTCGTCCAGTCCCTGTTCGTGTTTCATAATGTAATCATACATGTCTCCTCCATCACCAAGCTCAAGAATCAGGTACAGTTTAGTATGCGTGTCAATCACTTCATACAGACGAACTACATTTGGGTGCTGCACAAGTTTCATGCATCTAACTTCTTGAAACAGGTGCGCTCGTGACACTTCATCTAACTTTGTCTTATCGATGACTTTGACAGCTACCTTTTCCCCAGTGAACACATGCCTTGCAAGTTTGACCACAGCAAAATGACCAGTGCCTATCGTATCCTCTAAATCGTACAAACCAGCGATTTTCCCATCGTATCCGCCTTTCGAAGAGCGCCTTGCAGACATTGTCGACTATGTTTCTAACCGTTATTCACGTAACCGACAGTGGTACGCACTCTTGAACATGTTTAAAACTATCAATTTTGACAGGTGTGAACTACAAATGATTCTATTATATTCATTCAGTCCATTTTGGAGATTGTAAACGACTCTTACTTACGTACGCTTTGATGTTACCAGGTTATCCGAGTACCCGTGAACTGGAGATTTATCCGTTATTCTTGGACCCGAAATTGTAGGAAACTTTAATTGTAATTACACCATTGCGCATCATCTGTAAACGACTCCATAAAATCGATAAAGTTTGGGACCGATAAGAATAGTAGAACCGAATATAGTAACCGACTCTTGAATATTATTATGACGGTGACGTAAATATACCCGCTGCGCCGCCTACAATTCATTCAGTAATTTCAGGCAGGAGAAGATAATTTTAAAAAGATATTGCGATATTGTAGTTTCTG
Source organism: Chaetoderma sp. LZ-2023a (assembly GCA_034401795.1). Taxonomy (NCBI): domain Eukaryota; kingdom Metazoa; phylum Mollusca; class Caudofoveata; order Chaetodermatida; family Chaetodermatidae; genus Chaetoderma; species Chaetoderma sp. LZ-2023a. The sequence goes on from CM067367.1 coordinate 110,769,865, forward strand.
GACGGACTTCCAATTGTGCTGTTTGCTTGAATAATGTATTGTATGATGACTCGGCTGAACATGATGACATGCACGATACAATGAATCTGAATACTGATCCGTCTGCAGATATTGCTCCAACACATATGGCATTCATCCTGTATGATCTGTATGAAGTACGTTGTAGGACCAATCCTGTTATAACACAACGGATGAGAGAGTACGTTCAATATTATACAGGTGGTCTACCATGGAGTGAGGACCAGAAACCGTCAACAGTTGAAGCACAGACACAGTTGTCGTCGAGATGGTTCCAGTCTATTACTGTTTGTACGAAAAATGGATGCTTAAAGGGTTCAGATTTTGTGGGTGGTACACAAAAACATCTAGAATTGTTTGTGACCTGCATTTCGAGGATGTTACTTGCTAGGTAGCCTTCGAGTTTGCGTGTGCGAACAGCTCTTCTTGGAGGTTTGGTTGTCAAGTATTCATGAGGAGGGATGGCTGAAATCGACCCCTCAACCACCTTGATTAGGAATGTCAATCAGAGTTGTTTGCGCCTTCCTTGTAATGATGTTAGGTCGTGGTCATGCAACATCTGGGTAACACATCCTGGGTTTCTGCTCTTGTAGCCACCAGTGATGAATCTTGCTGCCTGTCTTTGAGTTTTTTTCTAACTGGTCGATGTCTGATTGGAGGTATGGGCATGAGATTATGGCGCCTTACTTAAATACTTACTCAAGTATGGATCGTAAAGTAATAGACCGGCATTCTTCTTGCATGATGTGCGACAGTTCCTTAAATTCCGTTGAAGGAAGCCAAGTGTAGCATTCGCTTTGCTTGTAATTTTGCCTATGTGGGTTGTCCATTTGAGATCTTCCGAGAATTGGATACCGAGGTATGGGTTATTATTGAACTGCTGTAGGATGGTGTTGCCAAGGCTGTAGTAGTGCTGAGACTTGTTTTTCACACTTAGTATGTAACATGTTTTTGCATTGAATTGCATGCCCCAGTCAGATGCCCAACATTCTAATGCATCAATGTCTTGTTGCAGGATAGAATGGTCACGTGGTGATTTTATCCCACGATATATTAGACAGTCATCAGCAAACAATCGGATCTGGGATTTGGCTCTGCTTTGCAGGTCGTTTATATGGCACAGAAATAGGAGAGGTCCCAAGACAGTGCCTTGAGGGACACCGGATATGACAGAAGTTTCCTCTGATGATTCACCTTCGAGGACAACACGCATCAATCGCTTAGTGAGAAAGCATGATAGCCATTGATGAGTGATGCCTCTAATGTCATACCGCTCAAGTTTGTGTAGGAGTTTGTCATGTGGTACTGCGTCAAAGGCCATCGAAAAGTTTAGGATGCTGATGTCAACTTGTGTCCCTGCATCATAGGATTTGAGCAGATAGTGAGATGTGATGAGCAGCTGGGTTTCACATGAGTAACCAGAACGAAAGCCATGGTTGAGGTTCGTCAGTATACTGTTTCGATCAATGTGGTCAAGGATGTGCTTACATATGATATGTTCTAGGAGCTTAGCTGCCACAGAGGTAAGGGAGATTGGTCGGTAGTTCTCTGCATGATGCTTAGCTCCTTTCTTGTAGACACTAGATATATTTGCTGTAAGCCAGTCCTCTGGTAGAGTGCCAGTGTCCAGAGATTTCTGGAATATCAGGTTTAGACCTGGACAGATGTTTTCAGCACATTCATTTAGGACTTTATTTGGGATGTTGTCTGGTCCTGAGGCTTTGGATGCTTTGACGTCTTTTAGCAGCTTAATCACACCTTCCTGCTTAATGATAATATTTGCGATTGCTTGCTTTCATGTTATGTTTACAGGTGGCATGGCTTGGTTAGTGGCATCTTGCACAATACGTGCACAGTTTCAAATAATATTAGTAGTCAACCATTTGATGGCCAAGTAATACAAAGTAGAAAATATGCTGTTACAAACTATATGCATTCAGCAACGTATACTTTCAACACAGGGCTCTTAGCGAATGGATCATCAAATCTTGATATCGCACTGAAAAATCAACAAATTGCTAAAGCATGAATTGCTAAAAAAAAACCACCCCAATTAAATAATGAGAAAATGAATAAGCAACGGAATACTGAAAACATGACTCTGAGTAGTCACCACCCAGATGATACACCATCCATCCAGGATTCGGACATAGAGCATACCATTTCAATTGATAGTCAAATTAATTATGATCCAGTGGTGCAACCTAGCATATCTTGTAGTACAATCCATAGGCACGCAACATATAATACCTTGAATCGAAGACCCTTAGTGAATGAGTTATCTAGGTCTGATAATGTAAACACAACAAGTGGATCTGTCTCAGACACTACATACACTATGCAAACTCAACCTATTGTCGGACAACAAAGTCAGCAATTAGCCAAAAATCATTCAAATAATGCAACAAAGAATCAACGACAGCGTACTGAAAATATTGATCAACAACAATATTTCCAGCCGAAGTCGTACATTGCATTTTTGGAACAAAGGATTAAACACCAGGATAGAACTCGATCACTGCTACAAGCCACAGCTAACCAGTCTCTTCCAAGACATGCCACAGGTTTTCTACATGACTATCACCAAGACCATCTCACACATGACCGTTTAGCTCTCATTGAAGGCAAACTTGATCTTCTCTTGGACTACCAGAAGTATAACTCTGATACGATAAGCTTTGCAAAGGACATATCATGCAGACTATGAAATATAGAGTACGTTACAAGCATCCTACTCCAGCATGTACACGAGAGTAACATCCAATCACATATGCCAAGGCAGTCTGAGAGGAGTGAGCCTACACCAAGTCACCATGCCATTCAGAATAGATCACCTACAGTGGACATGATAACACGAAATCAACATGAGCCATATCATCACTATGACCCACGTTTACCGCATGCAAATATGATTCCACATCCATCATCTATGCCTGTTCACCAACCACTGGGTAGATACCCATTGGAGCATTCGTCACTAGAATCTAGTGTTTCAATGTCACAGTCATTTATGCCATACAGAATGCGGCAATCTCCACAACAAAATAATTAGCCAATCTCCATACCACCTGGATCTTGACCTGTATCACTAAATAGTAATCAGGCAAGCTCTGCTCCAGATCTGATGGATGATAACATATTTAGCTCAAGATACATGCCGATACCTCCAAGTTATCAGCAGATTAATCGTAATGTTCATCAGCAACCATATCCTATAAATGTGACACTCTAACGTGCAGACACCTCAGACGACACACCAGGTTTACAGTGTTCCACCTTTTATGTCAGACAGATTGGTTCAATTTTACAGCAAAATCGAGGATCCCAATTTGTAACAGTACCTTCTAATCGGGCAAAGTATGGTCCAAATATGCATAAGAATAAAAGACATGGAAAAACACAGCAGTCAATACCTCCACGTTTTCATAACATTCATCATAAGCCAGACCATCTACAGTTATCAGGCGCAGGTTCACAAGTACCACAGATAATAAGACGGTCTTCAACTTGTTCAGTGGCTCAACCAAGTAATCACAGTACAACATCTATCTTCGCAAGCACAATATCCAATGACGTACCTTGTAGACCAATAAATATCCAAGTTGAACAGTGCATATTGAGAACATCTCAATACCGACCAGCACAATCACATATTGTTGATCAATTCAGTGTGACACAACAAACACATACGTCTACACGCAAGTAACATATGAATGCAGTCTGCAGATACCATCTCAGCTGCGAACCAAACATCAGATGACGTTCAGGTCCTCTTTGCTGATCCATGTCAGTCCAATGTTCTGGATAGTCAGGCAGCAGGATATCAAAATAATAATCAACATACAGTAAGCAAAGCATCCATCCAAAATGCCAACATGTCAATGTCAAGTAATTCTGACCCTATGCCACACTCTTTTTTAGACTTGGTCGATCGCAAAGAGATACCACCAGATCCTCTTTCTACAAAGATCACGGTGACAAGAAACATGTACCCTTCATGACCTTTAATGTAGTTCGGATCGACCAATCAGGTACCAGCTGTACCAGCTAAGCTGGGTACGCGCCGTCCGTCCTGTATTCGTTCCCTGAGCACGCCCCCCCCCCCACCTCCCCTGGGTAAAGATATAAGCGTATATGAGCCTATGAGAGAGATCGCGTTATAAAAACGACCAAGTTCATTAAAGCGCATAGTGCGCATGCGCACGCTTAATACTATTTTTGACAGAGCGCATAATTTACTACCAAGATAGGATGACGCTTTTAGTGTACCGAGAAGGTACAAGGTAATCCTTTTTTAATAACTTGTGCCCGCCGACTCTGGCATTAATCAAGACCAGAATTCGACGGGCTTTCCAAATCTGTAAACCATTTCAAAATCGGTTAAGAAATGGCTGAGTTATCCACGGAAAACCCCTTTTGATTATCTTCAAGGTATTGCCGTGACGTCATAACCACGTGTACGCAGAACTTCTAGCATTACGCAGATCATTTCTGTCTCTGTCGGTTTCTCTCCCGTAGCCAGCAGTAATCCAACCCACCGCACTAAAGCAATTTTGTATCTCCCGTTGTTGCGGAAGCATTTTTGGAACTTTTGGATATTGTTCACGAATATATCAAGAACTAACTCGGAACACGAACTTGCGGTGAGGCCTCTCCTGGCCTGAAAATGTGATTCTACAGATGTAGAGGCAGCGATGTTCTTTGGTGGATGACTCACCGGATCTGCCTGCCACGCCAAAAAGTGGTTAGTTACCCATCCCCACACTGATGTTGTGCAGGTTTATCTAAACCTTTTGACCGCAGCAAAGTAAACTTTGCACGGTACGTCTTCAGAGCTGGCTGATGTACCCCGCACCGTTAAGCTTAGTTATGTATCTTCATCCGCATTCAACAACCCCCGCTTATGATCGGGTTGTTGGCAACTTCCATCTGTACCATCGGTGTACAGGAACTTTCGTCATAGCAGTAATGTTATTGTATCTCTTGCGGAACCCAGCCTGCGGGAACCTTCCAGCTTCCAGGGAACTCATCAACTCACGTCAAACCAAGGGTGACGTATCAATTTCAGTAACACAGTTTAAGAATGGCTACCGATTATTCAAGCAAATATACTATTACATCTTTGATAATTATATCGTATCTGTATAAACGGTCCTGATGACTAAAAGGCACTGTAATGGTCTTAGGACCCCTAGTTATAATTTCCGCATCTGTTTATAGTTATTCTTATTTTCTGTAGGATGTTTTTGCTAACCGCACCGTAGTAGGTTACTCAACCTGTACTATATATATATACACCTGTGCAAAAGTTAAGCACCACCCTATTTTTACGCACATGCGAGGGTATATTCATGTGCTATGAAGAAAGCAATAGCATAAACATTTATGTACCCATCCATCTTAGTGCAAGAGGTAATAATGCAACTAGAGGAATGCTGATTATGATTGTGGGGAAACACTGTATGTTTTTGTTTGAACTTGAAAACGAGGCCTGAATATGGTTATGTTGACACAACTGACAACTATTGCTTACAGTTGACACACGTGGCTAGATTGTCATTAATGGTGTCTGAAAACGAAGTTTAACATCTGTGCACGAGTTTGAGACTGTCATTATTAATACCGGGTATATCCACCTTGTGCCTGGATGACGGCCTGGACACGACGTCTCATGCTGGTCACCAACCGACTGATACGCCATTGTGGTATTCGTTGCCATTCAAGATGGAGTGCGTCTGTTAATTCCTGTAGGTTCTGCACAGGAGGATCCCTCCTTCTCACCATGTTTCCCAGAATGTCCCAGATATGCTCAATAGGGTTCATGTCAGGGCTCCTTGCTGGCCATGGTAGGGTTTCGATGGCATTCTGGCGGAGGTATTCATGCACAGCTCTAGCACGATGTGGTCGGGCGTTGTCATCCATGAATATAGGGTGGGTTCCAGGTGCATGATTTACAAAATGAGGGACCACAACTCTATCCAGTATGGAATCTTGATATCTTTGTCCATTTAGTGTTCCAGGTACAGTCAACAGATCCAGCTTACAATCAAATGAGATGCACCCCCATATCATAACGGAACCTCCACCAAATGGAACTTCTTCCATGATGTTACGTTGGTCGTACGCCGTGCGTCTGGACCTCCATACACGAGTTCGACCATCTGTGGCATGAAGCAGGAACCGACTTTCATCGGACCAGTGTACCCGTCTCCAGGATCTCATGTTCCAGTGTCTTCTTTCGTTGCACCACCTCAGACGCTCCTCTTTGTGGTGTGCAGTGAGGAGAGGACGTCTGACAGGTCTCCTAGCTTTCATGCCAGCAGCATACAGTCTCCTTTTGACGGTAGACATTGACACTCTTTTGCGCGTTTCCCATTGCTGGCTGAGCACTCTGCTGTTGGTGAATGGAGATCTCCTAACAAGGCGTACTAGGGCTCGATCATCATGGGCAGTAGTCTTCTTCGGTCTTCCAGATCTAGGCCTGTCCTTCACCTCGTTAGTTTGCCCATGTTTTGCAATCAAACGACTGATTACAGTATGGTTAATGTTCAGCTGTCTGCCAATCTCTCTGCATGACATACCAGTGGTATGCATGCCTATGATTTGCCATTTCACACGATCACTTAACCTTCGTCTTGCCATAGCGGTTCACAATCAAGAGCTAATTCTCTCTGTACAAATAAACCACGGTCATGAACACAAAATTCCTAATCTTGTCGCCTAAATCTGTATGTAATGTTCTACACCTCAAACTGGACTTTTACATAACTGAACACGTGTGCTGTTTCCCGCCACGCACGGACATCAAGCGGCGTGAAGTCATGCATGCATGTGCATTTCGTACTTGGAATTATGTCAGCTAACGCGGGGACAAAAAGTATGGCAGCCTAGTTGTACCATCATGTTTCTACGTTCTATTGTTTTTGCTGGTGCTTAACTTTTGCACAGGTGTATATATATTATTCTGATCATTTCACATTGTACTGACTGTTCTGGTTAGTATATATATGGCAAGTGGCCATCAGTTCATATGTTTTGTTTATTTGTAGAAAAATATAGGACTGCAGTGCACGTAGGAAACACTATACAGCAACATTTATATATGCAGCACTTACTCCCGCCACCAACAATTTTTCACTGAGGCCGACTAAAAACCTTTTCTATTCAGCTCGATAGGATAGGTTTAATTTGATTAGAGACAAGCTCTTCGTTAGGAAACACGTGTCGTACACCTCTTTTCCGGTAGTTGCGATAATTTAGCCCCGCACTCCGGCAAGGTTGTGTAAGATTCGCCCACATACCTAAAGGGCCTCATATTTCTAAGTTATTGTCTCTCTTCATGTTCCACTAAGCCTTATGGCTTCTTAATTGTTTGGATGTCCCTATCCGCACCGTGGACTGATCCGACCATGGGAAACCATTTGGTTTTCCGAGCGGTGATGGTCAGGGCGTTGTGTCACATACATTTCCCGTGTATTATCGGATACTCAGTAGTTAGTTACCTTTGCCAATGTAGGAAAGCACTGCGAAAACATATCTTAATTATTATTTTCTTTAATCTGCTGAACAATCTTCCCGCACCGCAGTGCATAAGTGGCCAACTTGTGTTTAAACCTAACGCCAGGTTAAAAAGTTAGTTCCGTAGGACCTGGTGACGGGTGAGATGCGCATCCCCACCGAATTCCATAAGAATGTCTGGGCATGATATTCAGATCTGTCACGCCCTCACGGGAAGGACATTTAAGGTGGGTATTCGTCTCTCTTACCCCCACCAGTTGGGTCAGTTAGATCAGTTGCCTAAAATGCTTTTGTGAAAACTAACCAATGTCCTGTGACATTTTATGTGGTTACGGAGCGAGATGTCAGGATTCTTACCCAGTTTGGAGGTCTTGCAAAGTGACATGTATGCATACTGTCTTCAGTATTGATGTCTTCGGGCATCCCTTCTCAATGACATCCATGTCTAAAGGCTAGGTAAACGCCAGCCATTTGTGGCCTAAAATAATTCTTGTCTCTAAAAACTAAATATGAGGTTAGGCATAGAAGAAAGCCAACATAAATAAAAGCGGCAACTACTAATTCAGCATACTGAGAATTACATAAGACGCTGAAGTGGGAATCCTTCGGGAATCGCTCGTCCCGTCTTCATGTAAAACAGCACGCAACCGTATAGTCATAATCTCACTAGGTATGGTCTTTTCTTTACAGCATTTGGGTTAAATATTGGAGTGGGCCCCTTTCGGCCACTACTCTTCTCCCGCTTTAAGCGATGCCGACATTTTCCTGTGATCCTCTCGCAAGGATTCAGTGACAACGGTCCACGCAAGGATAATACTCCTCACCCAAACTAGCACTAGGAGTAGTGCCCGAGTGAGGCACATGATTTTCCGACACTACAAAGATAATTTTCTTTCCTTTCAGCTTAGAGGTATAATAGCTTATATTAAGTTAATTAGTAATCTCGTGTATGGGAGCCTCCCTTGCGGGGATACCTCTGTGGACCTACGAGTCTGTGTGGTACCTCCGGGAGCCCCACGTTTATAAGTTCATCAGGCTGTCTCTATGTCTTATATTTTCGTATGCTCATTATATTTATCTAACATACTTGACGGTCTGTTTGTGTAAAAATATTGTATAGACTTATGTTAATTAGGTCACCAAATCAAATCTTGTAAGTCACAAAATTGCTATGGACAGGCATACTGGTGACACAAACTCTTGGTGTTTAATGTTCGCAACGCTGGTCGCACGGCCCCACCGGAACGATTTAGCTGTTAGAAACGCAAGTGGCAGGTATTCCTACCTATCGTTAGATACAGCTGTCAAATGGGCACAGACACTTAGCTTCCCGTAGGGCACTTTGAAAGAGCATCTACCTCCACAGACAGTATGCATACATGTTACATCGCAACCCATCCGAATTTGATGAAAATCCGGCAACCTTGCTCCGCAGCCACATAAAACATCACCTGGACAATGGCGACATTTCACATAAGCAGGTTTGATCACTGACATATCATTAAGATGGGGACAGAGAGGCGAATATCCATCGTGAGCGTCCTTCCCGTGAGGGCGTGGTAGATTCCAAGATCCTTCCCAGAGACTCCAATGAGTTGGATGGAGATGTGTGTCTCGTCCATCACCGATTCCTATGGATCTAACTTTTGACCTGTCGTTAGGATTAAGTTCCAATGCGCCCAGATATACACTGCGGGCCGTAAATAAACTATCAAACTCACATTTATAACTATATGTTTTTGCAGTGCTTTCCTTCGTTGGTGGGGTTATCGAGCTAACAAGTATCCGAGGATATGGGGGAGATGTATGTAAATCAGCGCTTTAACCATCACCACTCAGAAACCCCAGATGGTTTCCCAGGGTTTGATCCGATCAACATGCTGATGGGACATCCAAACAATTAAGAGCCATGCGGCTGGTAGATCCTGGAAAGAGACAATAATTTGATATATATGAGGCTCTATAGGTATTTGGCCAATTTTACACAATCTTGCCAGAGTACAGGGCTACATTATCGCAACAACCGGAAAAGAGGTGTACACTATATGTCTAGCCACTTTAACCAATCCTATCGAGCTAAATAGTAAGGCTTAGTTGGTAACATGCCGGGCTCAAACAATTAGAGCACGGTCAGCGACCTCAGTGTAAAATTGATGATAGTGGGAATAAGTGATGCAGATATAAATGTTGCTGTATAGTATCTCCTAGCGTACTGCGGTCCAAAGTTTTCTACAATTAGACAAAACATATTAACTGGATGGCTATCTGCCATATACAACTAACCAATGCAATAAGTAGATTGTAATTAAATTAAGTAACTAAGTATCATAGACTGATAAACTTAGATGGTGCGACTCGTTGAAAGGACCACAGTAAACAAGAATAATATTCACAGTAATAAAGAAATTATAAATTGCGGTCCTAAGACCTGGAAGGCACCTATTAGTCATCAGTACCAAATACGGAAATAATAATTATATGTACAATATTATAGTTACTTGAGTACCTAATAGTCATCGGTATGGAACAGGCTCACTATGTTACTGAAATTGAGGCGCTAACATATTCATAGCGTTAGTTGACACATTGTCTGGAGCTGGAGAGATTTTCGCAGGCGATTCCCACAGCTGGTTTCCGCAGGTTGGCTCTGCAAGCTGACTCCTCCAGGCAGGGTAGATATAGTACACACTCAGGGCAGTGAAGCAGAGCAGTGAAGTAACATCTATTAGATAGTCTCTGTAACTAAATCACAGTTTATGCGGAAGTGAGAAAGATTTCTGTCCAGAAACGGAAGTAGTAAAGTTGAAGGTTGCCCATTAACAGATAGGGTGGTATACAATGTTAAGCAGTTACATAACCTGGCACACGGTGCGGGATGCGTTGCATAGCTCTTGCGGCGCACATAGCAAAGTTCACCAGACTGTGGTCAAAAAGTTAATTAAAACACACACGACATGCAGTGCAGAATTTAGTGTCCACTTTTCAACGTGGTCGGCAGATCCGGCGAGTCGTCCACCAAGAATCACCGTAGCTTTACATCATGTAGGATTACGTCCTGGGCCACAAGGGCCCTTTCCACAGGTGTTCCCTTTAGAAAAGTTTGGATGAAGGAACCATCATTATAATTAATTATTTTGCTCCCGGATGGCTGTCCGAGAGCATCCAAAATTGCATAATGCGGAAAGTCCGAGAACTGCTTTTATGTGCGGGTGAGCTGAAAGCCGCAAGGAACTGCGGTGCTGTGCTGTATCTTCCGTCAGTGCTCTGGTCCACTCGTCTAGTCCACATCTCCAGTCAGTTTTCCACGCCGACGATGCTCCTGATTCCCGATTTTTCACCCCTTTTATACTCGCTGTGACGCCAGAGCTGGGAGCCTCAACAAATCATCGGCCTAGCGCCAGCCAATCAGCGTACTGGTATACTAGTGACGTATCGACCACGTGTACAAATCACCCTGTATTTAGTTTAATATATACACGCGATTACGACGTTATAGCAATATTCTGAGTATAATTTAGCGGGGAGCTTCGACGATAACTCAGCCATTTCTGGGCCGATTTTAATATGGGTTACAGTCCTACAAAGCTCGTTTTATTTTGGCCCGGATCGGACCAAGAACAACGAGAACGGATGAATTATAAACATTTACGAGTACCTACTCGGTACAGTATAGGCATGCACTCGCTTCTAATTCCGAGACGTGTTGTCAGGGAAGCTCTGACGTGTGCGCATGCGCACCACGCATTTTATCAGACGTAGCCGATTTTTTACCTCTCTCATAGGGCTTATGTACACGCACTATCCTACCCAGGGGGGCGTGCTTGGAGCGAATCCGGATGGCCGTTCCGTACCCAGCTTTGCTGGAACGGTCAGTACCTGTCCGGTCGGTCCGCGCTACAATTTTGAGAAGCATGGTGTGGAAGCTTTTCTTCATAGTTTCAACTACATCATCAGATCTACAGATGCTGAGCTCTAAACATGCAAATTTTAATGAAAGCGAGAGAAAGAACTCGCAGAAATAAATCAGAACAAAATATCAGCAGCCAGATCAAAGGGTGTCTTTGCGATTAATCTTCATAAATAACTACAAAGAAATACCATCACGCATTACGGAAGAAAAAGAAAGCCATACAACAAGTATTCAACAGGATACGACTATTCCCACCTGAAGGACTAGATCATGAGCTAAATGCACTGATTTTTGACAAGATTGTTAACACATGTTCCTATGTGATAAAGAATAAAGAGAGAAGGTAGAAAGTTGGAATAGCTTGCCTGGCGCCATAGTAACTGAAACCAGCCAAAGTGAGGCTGAAGAGGAAAGCTGGAATTTTAAACGAAGGTGACACTAAGCCGAGGCGTGGTAAGTAGGTTTTTATCTGTATACAAATGTGTGGATAATTATTGATAATATGAACTGTTACCTATAGTAGGTGGCACACAGCAGCCCACGATGGATAGCTAGGAATATAAGTTCAAGGATAGAATCTTAAATACTGTCATAGATGGCACATAGCAGCTCCCAAACGAAAATCTGATAGTCAAGAATATAAGTTTAAGGATAGAATCTTAAATACTGTCGTGGGTGGCACATAGCAGCTCAAGGCAGAAAATTTGAACTGAATACTATATAGGGTATAGTTGAAACAAAGCTCTCCCCTTAAATGACAACAAGCATAAAATGTCTGCAAAAGGAGGCAAAGTTCCAATGGCAAAATGCACAGCATTTGAGAGTGAGGTGCAGCCAGGCTAGTCATGAGAGATGTGTAAAGTCAACTTCATTGAAGAGAAGTCATAAATATTAGAATGCGAGTATTGTGACAATCATTTCTGGTGAAAGTGCCTAAACCTGTCTATATATAGCGGAGTACAAATTGCTAACCAAAAGGTCTGATTTCCACTGGTACTGCCTTCCATGTGAGGAAAAAGCTATCAGAAATCTGAAGATGGTGAAAGAAATAGGAGAAATGGCAGGCCTTCCTGAGTAAATGGAGCAAAGAGAAGGCAAGCTAGAGGTGGAGATGCAAAGCAAGACAGGTGAGAACAAGGTGAGAGCTCTGATTAAGGAGTCCAACACTGCAAAGCATGGAAATATAGGAGTTGATTGTGTGGCAGTGAAATAAGAGATCGCAGAGTTATGGCAAATTGAAGCTAGGAAATGTAATATCATAATACATAACTGTGAAGAATCTGAGTTAGAAAATCCTGAAGTGAGAAAAGCAGAAGACAAATGGCTTGTAGGTGGGCTGTGCAAGGCCTTAAAATCACCACAGAAAAGCGTAACTAATTTAGTGTGACTAGGCAAGAGAGACAAAAGTGGCTCTAAACCTACAAAGTCAAGACCATTGAAAGTAAAATTGAAGACGAGAAGGCAAAGGGGCACTTTATGAAACATATCAAAAATATGGCACATGCAGATGAGAAGCTGGAGAGAGTGAGCATCACCCATGATATGACACAAAATGAGAGAGGAGCCAACAAGGAAAAGCTGGAAGAAATGAAAAGATTGAATGCTGAGAACAATATCGGGGGACTTCAAATACACAGTCCGAGGACAACCCTTGGAACGAAAAGTGGTGAGTGTTTGGAGAGGAGCAAAATAAAACTAGAGCGAAAAGAGACCAGTGTACATACAACTGTAAATAGTCTACATACAAATGTTGTAAATATGTTTAACCAGGATATCAGACGATTAATGCTGAAGTGTGCATATTCAAATGCAAACTGTCTTCTAAATAAAATAGACGCGCTTAAGACTAGGGTACATGGAGGTGGGGGAGGGGTGGGGGCAACATATATAATTGGAATAACAGAAGTATGTCCAAAGAATTGCAGATACCTGCCAACCAAACCAGAATTGGAAATAGATGGAGATGACTTGATTGTCAATGATTGGGAAACATAAAAAGGCAGAGGAGTTGCATTGTATATGAATGAATACTTACACGGGGTCGAATATAGAGTTAATGGAAACTTCCAAGAAGCTATCTTGGTCAAGATTGGCCTACCAGGGAGTGATAATCTACTGGTGGGTTGTATATATAAGAGCCCCAGCAATACTGCTGAAAATTTGGAGAATTTTAAGAAAATGCTCAGAAATATATCGAACACAAATAAGAAGTTCAAACATAGCATTATTGTAGGGGATTTTAATTATCCAAATATAAATTGGCAAGACTGGTCTGTAAAACGCGACTTGGATGGGGAATCATTCATCAAATGTATAAGGGATTGCTATCCATACTAGCATATCAAGGATTACACGAGGTGTAGAGGGAACAACGAACCAAGTATATTGGATCTTATCCTCACAAATGATGAATTAGTAGAAGAAATCGAATACAAAAGTTCACTGGGAGCCAGCGGCCAATGTGTAATTACCTTTACTTATGAACTGCAAAGTCAGCAAAGGTGCAATAATACAGAGAGGTGGAATTTTTCCAAAGATAGCTATGAGGCTATGAATGCAGACCTAGAGCTGGATTGGGAGATATTATTAGAAACAGATGATCCAAATACAGTACTGGACATGTTCCTTGAAAAGTTTAATACTGCCAAGGAAAAATCAAAGGTGGAAACAGTAAAGCATCAAAATACTGACATATGCATCTTAATGAAGATATTAGGACTAAAATAAAAAGGAAACCCAGTTGTTGGCAAAGATTCCTGGAAACAAGAGATGGAGAGAAGAATAGCGCGTATACTATAGTGAAAGACCAAGTGAAGGGCTAATACTGAAATCTAAGCGAAATAATCAGGAATGCCAAAGCTAACCCCAAGAAATTTTGGAAATATGTAAACTCAAGGATGAAATTAAAAAGTGGCATCTCAGAACTAAAAGTTCAGAAAGATGAGATTGCCAGTGAAGATATAGATATGGCTAATGTACTGGCAAACTGTTTTACTAGTATCTTTACATGTGAACCAGATGGTCCCATGCCAGAATCTCAGAAACAAAAACCAGAATTTGAATTCCAAGACAAAACATTCACCCAGGATAATGTGCTGAAAGTACTAGAGGGAATATATAAAACCAAATCACCTGGTCCAGATGGAGTACATCCCAAAGCATTAGCAGAGCTAAAAGAGAGATTGTGCATGCCCTTGACTATTATATTTAACAAATCTATGAATAAGGGGATAATACCAGATAAGTGGAATTCGGCACATGGACTTCAGTTCCTGCTTGATCAATTAACATATGCATATGCATGCAAAGAGAGATATAACATCCACCCAGAGAAGTCTATTGTACTCAGTAGAACAATTGATACCGAGATTAGTCAGTATAATTGGACACTAGGCAATACTTCAGTGCCATCTATCATGAACGCTACACATCTAGACCTGATATGTACACACAAAAAAGAAATTGTCACAAACATTGAAGAACATATCTCTACTGCAAGGTGTACTTTCTACTCACGGCAATTTATAAAAGTGTGTGTGTGGGGGGGGGGGGGCAAATCTGACCATGGAAATTACAGACCAGTAAGTCTGACAAGTGTATTGTGTAAATTAATGGAAAAGCTAGTGCAGTTAGAAATAATAGAACATATGAAGAGAAACAAATTCTTCAGCAAAATGAAATTTGGTTTTGTGGAAGGAAGATCAACAGCATTGCAACTACTAAAGGTACTGGATGAATGGACAAAAGTGGTGAACAAAGGTGGACAAATTGATGCCATATATATGGACTTTATGAAGACGTTCGATGCCGTCCTACATAGGCGACTCATCAGCAAGCTGAGAAAATATGGTCTACGTGAATGTATAATACTATGGGTCCAGGACTTTCTTTCAAACAGAAAGCAAACCGTCGTGGTCAACGGACAGGTTTTAGAATACCACCCAGTAACAAGTGGAATCCCACAAGGCAGTGTGTTAGGGCCTACCCTGTTTGTGATATACATTAATGATCTCCCTGACTCTATAAGATCTACATGTTATCTCTTCACAGACGATACAAAAATCTACAAACAAATCAGATGCAAGGAAGATGAAAAAGAGTTGCAAGACGATCTGGATTCCCTTCAGGAGTGGTCAAACACATGGCTATTGAGATTCCACCCAAACAAGTGCAAAGTATTGACGGTAAAGAGCAAAGGAGGAAAACACCCAGATGAGAAGAGCTACCATCTTTACAAGCAAGATGGGATACTAATGAATCTTACGAATACACAACAGGAAAAGAACATTGTGGTCATGGTAGACATGGACTTAACCTTTTCAAGCCACATTCGAGTCCAAGTTAAAAAGGCGAACAGCATTATGGCGCTAATTAGAATAACATTCACTTACTTAGATGAGGAAATGTTTAAGCAGCTGTTCCAGGCCCTGGTCAGACCTCACCTAGAGTATGTAGTATGTGTGTGGAGCCCTCATCTGAAAACTGATGTAGTCTTAATAGAAAATGTACTATGGTGTGCATCTAAACAAGTCCCAGCATTAAGCAACATGAGCTATATAGGTAGGCTGAAGAGACTGAAAATGTGCACAATGCAGTACAGAAGGATGAGAGGAGACCTGGTTGAAGTCTATAAGCTCACTCATGAGATCCTGAAGCTTCAGAGGAGCTGTTGACATTGGCAGAGTAGAGGCACAAGAGGCCATAGCTTAAGACTGATCAAGCCCCATAGTAGAACGGATATTAGGAAATATATGTTCACAAATACAGTGGTAGAAAGTTGGAATAGCTTGCCTGGCGCCATAGTAAATTGTAAATCTGTCTTTGCCTTTGAAGTGGCCTTGGACAAATGTTGGGAACAAAAGCCATTAGATTTGATTTCACGTCCGAATATTGGATGATGGGAAGTCAGGAACGTGGAGCATTTTCAATGGAAGGCGATGCGGACATAGAGGATGAACAGCAGCCTGAATTATCAGAAATATCCTAAGAAGTCCTAAGAAGTGAGCAGGCGGACATGGGCACAGTATCCATGCCAGATCTCCCAGCCTCATAGCTATTTAAAATACAAACTGTATTAGACCTGTACTATATAACCTGGGTATATGTGTATATCTTATATACTGTACTAGATTGGGTGTGTATATTATGTATGTATATATTAAGGCATATATATATATATATATTCTAGGTATATGTACATGTATATCACAGGTAGCGGGAGTGTTTGGTATGCCTAAATATATTAATTTTACTAATAGGGAGGGTGTGTTTGTGCACCCATGAGGTAATTGGAAGGGATGGGGTGCAGACTCACGCCAATTCCAGATTAATGACAGGGGTATACAGAGGTATACACACTAGGCAGGCTTGGTGGGCCAGTCTTCCTGGCAGGCAGCACACCGCAGCTAACCTAAGGACTGATTAGGTGTCTTGGTTGTAGGCGGCACACCGCAGCTAACGACCAGAACACTGTCACCTTGCCTATGTCAGACAGATGAAATCATAAGCATTAGAGAACAACTATACTGGTGTACTGTTTAGGGTGCACATATGTGTACGTGTATTATACATTAATCATGTAATTTGTCATATAATACAACCCTGCAAATATAATATTGTGTAAACATGTCATTCTTTCATCTGGAAAGACCGACTAAACCGTAAACTGTAAATAAAATTGTATAATTCCCGGAAGGTTTAGGATAGGGAAATGATTGTAATTTTTTTTTTTTTTTTAAATCTGTGACAGGATATGGAGCAGAACATAGAGGCAACAATGCCTGTGTTCTGTAACTTAACTTAATTTAACTTAACTTAACTTATCTTAACTTAATCTCAGAAATAGTGACAGAAGCAATCCAGAGTAAGAAACCAATTTATACTGCTCTACTGGTCACTCAAAAAGCGTTTGACGTTGTCGATCATGATTAACTAAAACGCCATCTCTATGACCAGCATGCTGACCCACATTTATAGACAAACTCTATACTGGACTAGCAGCAAAGGTCAAATGGAAAGGCATGATAAGCATAGGATTCCAGGTCGAATAAGGTGTCCGTCAAGGAGGAATCCTTCAACCAGTTTATATAAACGTACATCAACGACTTCCTGGACACCTAAGTACATGTAGCATACAATCACAAGACGTAGACAAGTTAAATAAAAAATTAATACATGTCTAAGTAGTAGTTGTAGTGATTATACAGTACACCTCGGAAATAACCAGCTCATCGCCACAGTAAAATAATAACATTCTGTTGAATGTGTTGAATATAATTGAATTGGAAGCCACTGTTGCCATAGGCAGCAATGCCTTCCAATCCACCCACACTAAAATACACAACATTTCTCATATTGATTTTAAAATTATTCTAACAACAAGGTACTGTTTTTGTTTTGAAGTATTCCAAGTCATCCCCGAGCTGTACTGTAGTTGTGTAGTTAATAAGATGTTTAGCGAATGCTGGCAATTGGGGAGTATCCTTGGTCAAGGGTGGTGTGTGAGGGAGGGGAGGGCACGATGCTCATTCTCCTGCTTATCCAGTAGCTTGGTTCTATGGTGAGTGAAAAAATTTAATAGTTGTTAGCAGTTGGAACCATCCAGTCATAGTGGTTTGATTGGAGTGGGTAGGTAGGTAGGTAGGTAGGTAGGTAAGTAGTAGTAGTAGTAGTAGTAGTAGTAGTAGTAGTAGTAGTAGTAGTAGTAGTAGTAGTAGTAGTAGTAGTAGTAGTAGTAGTAGTAGTAGTAGTATGATGTGTTAATTAAGTAACTCTTTATTGTTTTCTTGAATGATTTTATTGTCAGTATTTTGTCACATGTTTCCTGTTTAGTACTAGTCCATAATTGAGTGGCTGTAATTGATATTCTATGTTGTCCCATGTCTGTACGTGTGTATTTTTTCATGTAGTTTGTGTCTGCTTCTAGTGTTATGTTGGTGGGTGTTAATATTGTTCACAAAGAAGGGGACTATGGATTTTCACAATAGTTAGCATTTGGGAGTTATCTATGTCAGTAAGTTTGAGTACATTTTCTTCTTTAAACATGTAGGTACATCATAAACAGTACACTTGACCCTCTGCTGGTCGAGAGAATAATTTAACGCTCTTTTTTGGAGGCTTTGAATTTTAGATATTTTGTTTTTGTATGTGTTAGTCCAAACAGCATTGCAGTATGTAAGATCCGGAAGGATTAAGGTGCTGTACAGTGTTTTAACCATGGCATGTGTCATATATGGTTTTAATCTTTGGATGACACCTATTCCTCTTGCTACTTTCGCAGTAAATGTCTCAATTTGTTTGGCCCAGGTCAGATTTTTATCTAAATATACTCCTAGAAACTTTGCATACGTGGTCTCTTCAATTTCATTTTTGTTGATATAAATTTTCGGAATATCTTTATTTATTTGTTCTCTAGATTTTGAAAATAACATATAGTTTGTTTTATGACAGCTTATTTAACGAAACCCAGTTATTAATTTCTTCCATTTCCTCATTTACGTTTTTGTATAAAGTAATTATATCTTCGTCAGAGCAAAAGGCATTGGTGTCATCATCGAACAGTATTAGTGACATGTGTTTGCATATATTGGGGAGGAAGAGGATTAATATACAAGAGGAACAGCAGAGGGCCAAGGATGGATCCCTGTGGAACACCGCAAGTTAGTCTCCTATTATCAGAGCAGGTTGCATTAAATTGCACGCATTGTGTTCTCTCATTTAGGTAGCTTTGAAACTAGTTGCACTTCCTCGGATGCCATAGTAGGCAAGTTTTCGAAAGGTCCAAGAAAATGCCCATTATGGGCTTTTTCTTTTCAAATTATTTTTTTTGTTATTTCAATTAGTGCTAGCATTGTTGGATGTTTTTCACGAAACCCGTATTGTGATGTATACAGGATTGACTTTTTGTCTAAATAGCTAATAGGCCGATTATACATAAGTCGTTCCATTAATTTGGAGAAAAGTGGTGGAAGTATTGAGACAGGTATATAGTTTGTGATGTTAGATGAATCCTTTGCTTTGTATATAGGTGTTACTCGTGCAGCTTTTAGTTTTGATGGCGATATGCCGTGCATGATAGATAGATTACAAATGTGGTTGAGGGGTATTCGTAGGTCTAAGGTGCAGTGTTTGAAAATACTCCATTTAAATCCATCGAGGCCAGCACTTTTTGCAGGGTTTAGTTTGTTAAGAATGTTAAAATTTTCTTCATTGCTGACTGGGTTAGCGAAAAAGAGGATTCATAGTTGCCTGTGAGGTAATCACTATATTTGCTACAGGATGATGATTTGCTTTTATCTGAAAGTGCTGGACCTATATTAACACAATAATCATTGAATCCTGTTCAATTTCAAAGTCATCAGTTATTTATTTTAATTTTATGTTTGTTGTGCTTTAACATTGTTTTCATTCAAAAGTGATTTAATTATTTTCCACGTTTCATTTATTTCATTCTTACATTGTTAAAAGGTGTTGTGGTAATAGGCTTTTTTGTCTGTTCTTATTATTTGGTCCAACTTGTTTCTCTATTTCTTAAATTTCAGTTCGTTATGCTTTGTTTGGCATTTGATAAATATCAAATAAAGTTTTTATTTTTTATGACAGGCAGCTATTAGTCCAGTGGCTAGCCATGGTTTAGTCGGGTTGTGTTTGAATTTTTTCCTTTCCTTCATGGGAAGGCTGTCTTCGAAAACTCTGGTTCAAATGTTGTGGAACTTATAGTGTAGGCATTCTCACAGCCCGGTATGTCTGTAACTGTATGACAATCTACCTCAGACATGTTTCTTTTAAATTTTTCAATATTGACCTGATTTATTTCTGAATGAGCATTAAGTAAGTTTGTAAAATTTTGCATGTGAAAGCAAGCTTGTCTCATCAGGTCAATATTGTAGTCACCCATGAGGTAGACTGTTTTGTTTTCCTTCTGAATAGTTTTCAAAGTTTTTTTCTGGTATTTCAATTAGACGTTCCTTATCACCTTTGGGTGATTTATAAATTGTACCTAAAATTCTATTTTGGCCTTTCGGTGTTTGGATTTCAATAAATATTATTTGAATGTATTCTTCTATATAAGAAAGATCATCATGCTCAGTGAATTGGATATTCTCTTTAATATACATGCCTACACCACCTCATCTGCCTGTGCTGTTGTGCTTTTCAACAAATGTGTAATTCTTTATATTTATGACATTAGTAGGTGAATTTGCATGTATAAATGTCTCTGTAATTACAATAATTCCAAATTTATGTGCACTTATATCTAGGAGACGATGTAACTTGTCGATGGTCTTCATGAGAGATGGCATATTAATGAATAGAAGTGGAAAGGATATGTGTTCTTTGTTCTCTGTTAAGTTTGTCATTGAATGTCTTTGGAAGGATATACGGTCACAAGTCGGTTCAAATATATTTAAGTCATTTCTAGTGTCAGCATCCTTAATCTTGGATAGATTTAATTCAAAAGGGTTCAGAACAGGGGATTGGTCTCCTGCAACCTGTGGTAGTAGGGCCATAATATGGATTCAATACTGCAAGCTTGAAATCTGTATTATTCTGTTCTAACAATGGGACTGTGTGTGTGCGTGCATGCGTGCGTGCGTGCGTGCGGGCGGGCGGGCGGGCGGGCGGGCGGGCGGGCGGGCGGGCGGGTGTGTGTGTGTGTGTGTGTGTGTGTGTGTGTGTGTGGGTGGGTGGGTGGGCATATGCATACTTAACTTTATCAAGGCTCAAGCTCCCATCTCGGGTCTAACTTACTGAGTAGACCCCTCAAGCCGTTGGCGTATACATGTTGCCAGGGTGGCGAGTACGGTAGCTGATGATCGACTTCTGACTATGTGTCTGCACAACCACAAAAAACAAGTCAAAGACAGGGCAGCACAAAGGCGTTAAATAAGCACCGTATCTAGTTATGACGAGGCCGAAGATGTCAATGGCACACTATGGTGGCCTTCCTTGAAGGAGTGGAGGACTCACTTGGCCCTCCCAGTCACCGTAGAGTTAGTCTGCAATCAGCATCTTTTGCTGCCATCAGAGTGCCGAGAATGAACCGTATGAGACTTGGTGCCTAGGAGCTAACGTTTAACTGCTTTAGGGTTATGTTAAATGCCCAAAATTCACAGCTAGGCCGTTACTACTATTGAATGCTGAATAATAGTAGAATTAAGCTCTGAAGTCCAGCATTTTCAAATTTTGCATCGCGTGACATATTGGACCTGGCTTGTTTCGTGTTCTATTTGTTTCTGGGAAATACCAATCGAATAAAAAATATACTCTACGGACCCAATGTCCTCTAACTTTGGGCCCAGTCGAATACAGCCATTGATTTAATTTATTATCTCATGAATCAAAAATTAAAATAATTCTATAATGCATAAAGAAATCATTACTAGAATAACCAATGTCGAAACAATTCAGACTGAGAAATTTTATATTCTGAAAGGTACAATTCTATTTTTTACTCGATTATGTCATGAGTTTAGCAATATCCAAAAGCAAATCTTTGACATCTCGGCATTCTCTTACTATGGAATCTTTCAACATGAAAAAAGATTTTTTTTTACAAATTTCTCAGCCACAAGAAAACTCTGGCATATTACAAGCTTAAAAAGATCCATATAAACTCTTGTACAGCTCAACATCATACTATCAAATATTTTAGCTAGGGAAACATTTTAAACAACACACCTTTGATAACCACAACAAAGCCCTAGTCTGAAATATAACGAGATTAGCAATATCCAAAAAGAAACTGTTGACATCTCAGCACCATACTATGGAATGTTTTCAACAACAACCGCCCACAAAAGAAATGTTATATATATACTGTAGCACTTCTTTATAGCTGATATACTCCCCCACCCCACCCACAATCTTTTTTCCCAGTGTTCTCTGTAAACGTTCAGCCACAGTTGGTTATTATACAAATGCTACTCTAGTGATGAAGATAATGATGTACTGTATTCTGTGGCTGTAGTATTAGAAACATCCTACAGCTACAGTGAGTCCTTCTTCACTTTTGACAACTATGTTTTGTCTCGGCCAAAACTTTAGCTTCCCCAGGTTTATTCTTCAGAGATGAAAGTGGGAATACTTTAAAAATCTGAAGAATTATTTTATACATGACATAGTAGCAAAGATCCTACTCAAACACACTTTTGACCATATAAGATTAGCCTGAAATATGTTTCCTATTTGAACACACTTTTAACCATGTTAAATTAGCCTGAAATGTTTTTCTATAAACCTGAATTCAGGCAAAAATCTGAAAACTTTCATCTTTGATTCTTGGTCTGAGTGTACCAAGTCATGTTTTCCTGAGGTCACACCGGAGCACGCTTAATAGATTTATACAATTAAGTCTGTACTTACTTGCTTTCAGTACAGCGATTTCCCAAGGCTCTATGTTCGAGTGTGTCTTCTGGCATCCTTTAGTACATGGCCAAAGATGGACCACATTTGCTGGGTGACTTTTATGATGGTGGCGATGTAATACATATCTGGTATAGTGCATCGTTGGAAATAGTGCTGTCCGGCCATCAGTGTCCAGTGATGGTGCAGAGCTGTTTGCGGTGGCAGGTATCAAGATTTCTAAATCTACTGTTGGAGCTTCCCAGCCGTTACAGTTGTACAACATTAAAGATATGCATGCTGTGCTGCACAGACATAGTGTTTTTGTCAATGGCATCGTTGACATACGAATCCACAGCTTCGGAAAAGGACTGGAGATCTATGTTTCCTATGATGCAACGTGCATTAATGATGAGTACTGCAGAGCAGCGAGCCCAGAAGTCTGCTTTTCTTCCATGGTTCGTCATCAAAATGGGGATCATCATTTTCTTTAGCTCGTGCTTTATTGATAGGTATATATGGATGAACTCTGATTTGGATTCATTCAAAAAATTCTTATTTTTAGTTTGTTTGCAGCTATTGGGAGAAGTTTATCAAGGGGTTTCTTTTCCTCGTCTATGAAGTCCACATCGTCGACGGTCGACATATTTATAACTCTCTAGTGGCATACCCAGTAAAGATACTGGAGGGATTGGTCTTGTGGAATTTTCCCGCACATGTTTCAAGGCTGCAGCAATGTAGAATGTGAAAAGCAGAGTGTATAGACCACCTCCATGCCGGGAACCAATTGATGTCTCAAACTTTGCGGACTTCAGTCTTGACTCATACTCTCAGCTTGGTATCTGCAAGTAGTAGTCTCACTAGTCGCAGCTCATCTTCATTGCAACTGGCCTGGTGTAGTACATCTAGGATCTTTTGAGCATTTAATTGAGTTGAAGGCTCGTGACATGTCAATGCCAGAAGTGAAGTCATCGATCTTGCCTGAGATGTAGCATTGCGTAACATTGCATAGGATTTTCTGTGTGCTGTTGAAGAACACAATGGGCCGTAGATGTACTGGAGGAGTCTTCTTGACCTTTGGTAGCGCGATACAGGTATCTTGGCCTGCAGCATCGATGGGAAGAGTGTTTATGAATGCTGAATTGATTAGGTGTGTGAATGGTTTTGAAGTATGGTCAACTTGTATATTTGAATAGTTCATTGCTCATGCCATCAAGTCCGGATGTAGGTCCATTTTTCAGGGCGTTGAATGCCTTCTCAAATCCTGCCATTTCAATTGCTGTTAGTAATGGCCAGGTGTCATTTGAAAATGGGTGAAAGGAATCTTCATTGTCATCAGTGAGCTGTTCCTTGAACCATTCTCAAATTATGCCCGCTTTGCCATGGTCAGTAACGATAAAATGTTCTGCAGAGTTGTGTAAATTGAGTGGTGGTGAGTAGTCAGCAACTCTCAAGGCTCGGGCTGCCCGAAACATTTTGTGACAGTCATCCGTGGGAGTGATTTCATCTGCTATGGAGTTTGTTTGCTGAATACTAGATCTTTTCAGCTAGATGTTGACTTAAACTTAACATACTTCCTAGCTAGAGAAAACTTATATTTCGGTTCTGTATTGACGGTTTGTCACATTTAATTATTAAAATTGGTATTGTGTTCAGTATCGCTATATATTACTACTATAAAATTATGGTGTTGTTTGACCCATATATATCTGTAGAATGTTTCTACTACTACAGCCGTAGAATACAGTAATTATACATACATAAAGGAGTCTATTTTGGAAATATTACAACTGAAATGACTGGCTAGATAACGAAACCAGTCATTCCAGCTGTAAATCTTAAAAAATAACCTTCCTTAGTCTGCAACTTGACATTTTCCATAAGATAATTTTTAATTTTATGGACCAAATTTGTCCCTTAAAGGGTTAAAACGCAGACGCATTTGAACAGAAGTCAACTTGTTCTATTCCAACTAAATTGTTTATGCTGAATGGCAGGGTCTCTAATACCACGATATTTCCAATATTTTGAAACTAATGAGACTGCAATATGCAGCTGTTGTTTATAGCACAAAAGTTTAGTCAAATTAGCTTCGAAATATTTTATGGTACATGATAATATTTATAAAATTGTAAATGAATGGCTTTCTATTGGTCTTTCGTATTCAGTGTGAACATACTCTAAATGGTTATAAAATGTTTTCCTTCTTAAAGGTGCATATTCAAAGCAGAATGGTTGAAAATAAAATTGTGAAAATTGTATACTTTTAGAGGCATAATTTGTGTGCCTAGATGTAACGAAACAAAATAAATCTTAACATATGATGATTTTATTACGTATAAATTAACATAATTTTTAAGTTGTCAAATTGAATTTGAGGCACGAGTCCCTAATTCAAATTCAAAACTTAAAAATACAAAATTTATTTATACGGAATGAAATAATCATATGCTAAGATTTATTTCATTTCGTTCCATCGAGGGACACAATTTACACCTCTAAAAGTATACAATTTCAACAATTTTATTTTCAAACATTTTGATGTGAATATACACCTTTAATTCTTGCACACATGCTTGATGCTAGATTAGTGTGTAGGCTAATGGATGATGCCTAAGATTTATTTCATTTCATTCCATCGAGGGACACAATTTACACCTCTAAAAGTATACAATTTCAACAATTTTATTTTCAAACATTTTGATGTGAATATACACCTTTAATTCTTGCACACATGCTTGATGCTAGATTAGTGTGTAGGCTAATGGATGATGCCTAAGATTTATTTCATTTCATTCCATCGAGGGACACAATTTACACCTCTAAAAGTATACAATTTCAACAATTTTATTTTCAAACATTTTGATGTGAATATACACCTTTAATTCTTGCACACATGCTTGATGCTAGATTAGTGTGTAGGCTAATGGATGATGTGTGAATAAGTATGATTACTGTATTCTGCAGCTATAGTAGTAGAAACATCCTACAGCTGCAATCAGTCCTTCTTCAATATTTCCTGTATGCTGTTAAGGAGCACAATGGGTCGCAGATTGGCCGGGGCCAGGTGGCTTCTTGGGCTTGGGTAGTGCGATAAGGGTGCCTTGGGCTACAGCGTCGATGGGAAGGTGGTGCATAAAAGTTGAATTGATTAGGTGCGTGATCGGGTTTGAGAAAATGTCACTTGCATATTTGAATAGTTCGATAGTACATACAACCCAATGGGCCATATTCGTTGACAATGCGACACTTAGTGGTAGTGTGTTTTCGTGTAGGTATAGCTAGGTAGATGAATGCAACGAGATCACTAACGTATCCAAAACTAATGACATGGTCCAAGACCCTTGGTCCGATTACAAAGCCTAAACTCTGGTATGTGACCTGTGTTTGCACTATGAGTACTAGCTTATGGCCTGTCTGTACTTGCTGCTCTAAGTGTTTAGCTACTTTAGTCTCTTGAATGCATGTTACATCGGTGTTATAGTGTTCACAGTCTGCACCTAAGGTTTGCCTCTCTGATGTTGCACTCAGACCACGTACATTCCATGTAGCTACGGTAAGCTCCTGGGAAGATCGCGTCGTCCGACGATGTCGAGCACAGTTTCTTGTTTGAAGGTTAGTCATAATCAGAGTTGCCTCTGTATGCGGATGTCAGCCTGCAATCCTTGATGACTTAGTTTCCCAACAAAGTTGGTACTTAAAGAGGAAACCGGCGTGGAGGTGTCATCTTTCTCCGTTAATCAGTTATCATAATTTTGTAAAAACACTTGATTACATATATCTAAGACTAATTGTCCAAAACTTCCACTAATCTAAGCAGGTAGTCCACATCCCGAGTTCCAAGGGATTTTTAAATTGGCGCAATTCAGATACAAAATAAACATGTTTATTGGTGCTGTATTTCTGAGCGAGGGAGTTATCACAACAAAGCTAAGTAACCAACCTCATCTCTAGAAAAGTTTTTAAAGCTAAGATGACAAGTTAATGACCACCTTGACCAGTGATGTCAGTTCACGTTATTTACCGGTAATAGGCTTAATTCAATACCATGCCCCCACCCCGCCCACTTGTAACGGCAAAAAAAAAATTCATCATTACCGGCATGTCTCACCAATGTAAACGATATGACTAGATGACTGCTTGTCATCAAAATGTTAAAATAAGAGTATTTGATTGAAAGTTGTTTTTGTCTGTGACAACAACAGTTTTGTAACACAACAAAAATACTAAGCCACTCAATTCACTGTTTGCTAAAAGTCACCTGACTTAGATATCTCAGAAAATGTTAACCTATTCATTCCCATGGTGTAGGTTCCCTTGAAACAAGTTTAGCAGAGATACATCCCTCCATTGGGTAGTCTTGATAGTATCTCTTTAACTCTAAAGCAGTCATTGCTCTAGGGAACCGGTTCCTCTATTCCTATAGAGAACATATAAACGAGTCTGTGAGCATGCGCACTTATGCTACTATGCATGCGACCGAGTCCAAGCCTTCATTAATTAATTTTCTGTATTACGGGAAACACCTAACTTTTATCTCAACAAATCCTATTCATTCCATAATCTTGTGGAGCTAAATCCACATTTGCTTTTCATGAATACCACAGTACAAGTGGTCTTTGTTGAATAAGTCATAGTACTTATGTAAAATGGTTATAATTTACGTGAATATGAGCAGAAAGTTCGTTGTGACCAAGTTGAAAGAAAATGGCGCCAGCTTCACATTACAAGCCAGGTGAAGTCAATAACTCTGATCCTATTTTAGCCACGAGGCTCCGTTCCTACGAAAGGTATACTATATACCGGTTTGGAACATCTCCTACGAAAGGTATCCTACATAACATATGTAACATACCGGTTGGGAAGTTAGTGGATCAATTAAGAGTTTTGACTAGGTACGTATTTCCGAGCGTCATTCTTTCCTACATAAGGTATACTACATACCGGTTTGGATCGAATCCTACATAAGGTACCCTACATAACTATGTAATATACCGGTTGGGAAGTTATTGGATCTATTAAGAATGTGACAGTGGTGCAAACAGGCGTGGTGGACCGGATGAACACCACAAGGATACACCACGATCATCTCCTGAAGAAAAGCGAGTGGTCCTTCTAAGGACCGTTACTAACCAACTAACATGAAACTCGCAATTACTTCATGATGATCAGTCAGTCATGTCAGTCGTATTACAATAAAGACGAGACCGTCGTATTAATTCGCGATTCGGTGTTCGCTTTCAATTGGCGGCGTTTTTGCAGGCTAATTTAACATTACTAGCAATGGGCCATGAAACCTTTTTACCTTTTATTTAATATCTTATAAAAATTACTCGAGATTTTATGTTTTCTAATACCTGGCGGGGTTAGTCGACGCAAGTATTTTTTATGGCCGTAGTTTCATGAAAAATGTAAACATTGCGTTGCTATGGGATATCCTCTTTAGTGTGTCGTAAATTGGAAAATGTTGGACGATCTCGGAATGCCCGGATGTTCAAAATTACGATACTGAATTGAATCCTCGTAATCACATAACCCGCTTTTGTTAGATAGGCTATTAAGCCTGTGCCAGATTATCAGGTTCACTTGATTTGTAAATCTAGCGAGAAACTTGCGTTCACTTGATTTCTAAATCTAGCGTTAAAACGTATTATATATATTACTGGTTATATTGTAATGTGAACCTAAAATGATCTAAAACGTAATGCGATGTTCTAGAAAAATTGCATGAACGGCCGATAATTAAACTGGGTAGCCAGCGTCTATTGTTAGCGAGCCGGACAGTGGCAAAGTAAATCTCCGTTTGGAGGCGCTGACGAGAAGCGTAGATCTCATTGCCGAATTTCCGATTCCAGGATATCTATATTCGAGTACTCGCTTAAGCTACTTCATTAAAATTTGCTTTAACCTAATCTGGTCAGATAATATCACGTGATTTATATATCATGTGATTATCACGTGATTCTGATTTATATATTATAAAGACGACATTTATGTCAAGTTAGGATTAATTTTGATGGAAAAAACAATCTTTATTAAAGGATACGCAATATTTAGGCTGCTCAATTTAATAATTTCACTTGTGCGAATGATGTTTTGAGGTATACATTAAGCATAGCCGCGAGGTGACAAGATTTGTGAAGGGTTTTTTCGTGGTATCTTCAGACGATAAGATGTTTAAAAATTCAGAGGAAAATAAGTTTTATCCTTGTATATAGTGCGCGCAAATTTTTTAGAACATGTAAATTGAGCATAAATGTGCGACCTATTTATGGATTTTTAAGTAAATACGCCACTCCCATATTTGCTGGTACTCATTCAGAGTCAACTTATTTCAGTTGCAACTTATGACTAATAACTTCGAGAGTTAAATGGTTAATATTTTGATAGTAAACGCTACAAACTTTGATGACCAAGTTTTACTATATCAGAGATGTGTGTTGATCTCAGTGTTTTAGTAGCAAGCATAGCCTTTGGATCAGGAAAGTTCTTGACTATCAGCCACTTTTATTAGCCCTAAGATGGGTTTTTTCCCTACTTAATGTATAATCTAATCTCTCATCATTTTGTAAATTCTTTCTGCGGGTACTTAACTTGGGTGAAATTGGATATATAGAGCACGTACCCAGGCTATGAGGGATCATTCTATCGGCTCTCAATCGATTAATTGTTATAGTCAAATATAACATTCTGCTTGCAAATGGACTATTACTCGTGGAAATCATCTGAAAGTCTAGAAGAGGGGGAGAACTAACCTAGTTAGAAAAATTTTCTCTCTAAGGGGTGTGTAAACTGTGAAATGTTGGTCTGAACATGTTGTTTCCACACCATCTCTTAAAACATTCGAAAATGGTTTAGGTAGGCTTTGGCATAGTCAAGCCAATGTATGACTACACCGTACACGCAACCCATGAGCATGGAGATAAATGAAGAAGAGATGACCATGAGGCCTAATTGTCCTGTGCTCAGTATTATTACCTAGATTATAACTCAATTTTTATGGCATAGCAACTGATTATAATTAAACTTCTGGTTTAGGTATGCCAAATCAAATCACTTCTGGTGTTTTGCTGGTATTGTTTGTTTCTAAATCACTTGACAGTTTAAATGCCCTATTTCAGGGGCTCTTATTTTTGATTCTTTAATTCTTTATTAGTTTCTCTTAGTGCAATGGCTGAACCATCCAATTATCCTCATCCTTCGAAACCTTGTGTACACCCAACTCTTCGCATTTATCTTCTAGGAATAATTTAATTTTTTCTTATGATCCTAGCAGTGCTTTTGTCGTTTTGATTTCACTAGATTTCGTTTTGCTCCTGAATCTTCTCATGTATTACACTCTAACTATCAGCCTCCATCTTTCGACTAATATCAATCTGCAAATAAGTGCGTCAGACTTTATTATTTTAATTGTGAATAGTGGTTTGCTATCTTTTAGTATCATATCTGGCCTGATTTATTTTTAACATAGTTTTTCAGTCTTTCTTTTCTGTCAGTAGGATCCCTCGCCATGATGAAGCATATCTATGGGTGAATGTAAGCTTGTCACAATAACAAAATCTTTTTTGTCTTATCCAGATTTACACCGCTCCTTTCTCGAGTTCAGTAGAAATTTTGATCTTTTTATTTGTCTAGGGATATATCTATTTCTATTATTGTCATATGGAGAGGTCTTCTCAGCCTTATCTATTCAAGCCTATTTTTTATTCTTCTAAATTCTAAATTTCCCAGGCATTATTAAATAAATTCCTCAAGGGGGCCTAACCAAGATGATTGGATTATTGCCTTTGCATGGATTGTGGAATATGGTTTTTTCCTTTCACCCTTCTGTGTAGTTTCAGTCCTTTGTCCTTATCCATCATTGATCTGGTCACAGGTTTGATGGACTTCTTTCCTGTTTAATCATCTGATAAAGATATTAACAATTGGGCTCATATCATACTAGCTTTGTTTTAAAATTAGATTTGTAAAATAAGATTCTGCAGGTTTATTCTGGTCCTAGCTGTCATGCTTAAGCGCTTCTATATAATCTCTACTCTATCAGGGGTGGGATGGGTATAGCTAGCCTCATGCATGTCTTAGGTAGCAGATTTCCTACATATAAGGTACAATCAATGTAGTCATTGAATCCCCCTTTTTTCTATCAAACCATGTT
The DNA here is from genome assembly GCA_034401795.1 of Chaetoderma sp. LZ-2023a. Lineage (NCBI taxonomy): Eukaryota > Metazoa > Mollusca > Caudofoveata > Chaetodermatida > Chaetodermatidae > Chaetoderma > Chaetoderma sp. LZ-2023a. The sequence goes on from CM067367.1 coordinate 110,800,809, forward strand.
GGTCTCCTTTGACATTAGTCCTGCTTCTGTTCCTGATCAATAATTTTCTGCTCTTTTCAAGTAGGATACAGTGGAGGAATGGCAGAATCCAGACTTTAAGGATTATGAGGTGCTGGCAGATCATCTTTTATAGGGTCTCGGCTCTTATCTTCAACTCATATATTTATCCTTTTCTGACAACTTCCAAAAAATTTACACTTCATGATTTAATACTAATTCTGTTGTATATTTTGGAATTATTTTGTCTGGAACCCATGGCTGCTTTGATACTGTTTGAGACAAAAATTACTTAGTCAATCGTTTTATATTCAACTCTTTTCCTACTATGTTGTCTCAGAAATGGAGTTCATCGATGAAAGGAATAATATGGACATGGAGTCATTTTGCCTAGTCATCACTGGTCTAGTCAAGGATAAGTGACAGTGTTTTCTGATATTTCTATATATACAGAATTTGTCCTAACTGGATCTGGGTTCTTTTAATTACATCATAGCCAGTCTGGGATTCCTCTGGCTTGGAAGGTTGCTTAATTGTGTTAAAATTTGGGCCGAATGGAGTCAGTTTTGTGTACGAAGGTCAAGTCTGGTAATTCAGAATTTTGTCCCTCACCACGACTGCATACACTGCATTTTCATTCGTTGGGTGTCATCGGTACCAATTCACCAGTTTATCCATCTGCAGGTCCAGTTTGATGTCTTGTTCTTACGTGTTTGGGGGAGGGGATCTCGTTCTTGTGTCTATGGAATCAGATAAAGTAGTCTTACTACTCTCTTCCTTTTCAGGAACTAGAACAGGAACTAATACTCTAGTATTCCTCTTCAATACTCAGGAATATTGGAGAATGAAGAGATATTGTCTCTTTCACAAGCACCTATCTGCTCATGCAGTCATTTCTATAGTAGTGACCTTCATCAACAAGCAGGGCAGTTGAGGTTATCATATTTTGTCTGGAGTCTTGGTCTTCCTCCTGCGGTGGAGATGTCAGCAAAACTTTCAGCAGCTCACATTCCAGGTAGAATGATTTTCCTTGTAGCTCATTTATTACATCCCATTAAGTTTCTACTCAGTATAGTGTCCAGATTTGATGTTCATATTCTTCCTCCAGGCTAGGCTCTGGCGGTAGATGCTCTGGCCCAGTCATAGACTTCACATTTTTTAAAATTATCTTCAATTTAACTTTCTAGTGCCAATTGTATCTAAGAACTTTTGTCAGCGGTTTCTAGTACAATTGTCTTTAAGAACTTTTGTCAGCAGAATGTATTATCCCTTTAATCACTCCTGCTTGGCCCAATGAGAGTTATTCAGTGGATCTCGTAGTCCTCTTTGTGGAAATCCAAAGCGTCTTACCAATTTTGCTGATTTTCTATCTCGTTTAACAGCAGCTTTCAGTTCATCATTCCACAAATCTTCAATATGTATATATGGTATTTTCCAAGAGACCTGTTTTTCAGAAATTGATTTTTTGTCTGAACTTTAGTATTCTTAATCAATTCAAACTATCTGTTACAGGAGAATTTACCAGAGTATATTTAAGGTTTTCAAATGGCTGTTAGAACAGCACATTATCTCGTCCGATTCTGCATCCCATCATCAAGTCATAGATTCATGGCATATTTTTTGATGATTTAAATCCCTGTATGCTGGGGTGGTGTTATCGTTTTCACTAGCATCTATCCTTCTTTGTTTTCTAGAAGCCGGTTTGAGAGTTATTAAGTATTTACATCATTTATCCATGGTACCGGTATTTTTAGGGTATAGCACAAAGGCAAATACCTATAATAAATTCCTCTATTCATTCATTCTTGGGTCCATCTGTTTAATTGTATAACTCTGAAATCATTCTTTTTGTACTAGCGGCCGCGTTTGTTAGATGGCATTTTGATATTCATATTCTTTTTGGGAATGATCTTTTCTAGGTGGTAGGAGAGCTGGCCTCATTCTTTGCCCTTGAAGAGATCTTATATATATAAAACCTAATTAATTGTTTTCAATCCTTTCCGAAAACTATGCCCAATTTAAAATATCTTTTTGAAACACCGTTCAGGTTACTTATGCAAATTTGTTTAGTAAGTGCGCATCTCATCAACTGGATTACAGACACCATTTATCGACACTAGAATGTACCTCCAGGAGACACTCAGTAAGTGTTAAGGCACACACGATGTTCGTGGTATGGCCTTCTCCTTCGCATTCTATGCAGATCTACCATTCAGATTACTTATGCGAATTTGTTTAGTAAGCGCGCATCTCATCAACTGGATTACAGACACCATTAATTGACACTAGAATGTATCTCCAGGAGACACTCAGTTTGTGTTAAGGCACACGATGTTCATGGTATGGCCTTCTCCTTCGCATTCTATGCAGATCTATCAGTGGACGACATTATGTAAGTTGCAGTATAAATGTCAGATTCTACATTATTTTTATCTGAAAGATCAGATTCAATTCACAATCTGACATTTCTCGTTTCGCCACTCAAACCTAGGCTCAATTGCCTAGATTCTTTAGTCAGCCGTCTTCTTCACCATCTCACGGCTGTTTTTAAATTCTCTTTGCTGAGATTTTCTAATTATCATTATATTATTGTATTTTATTTCGAACATTTGTTTGTTCGTGCTATTTCAGCACTTCAGCGATTTAGTTGGTTTTAGTATTTTTGGTGATTAACCTTTCATTCCTGATTTGCAATTTACCAACCCACCTAGTATTTGGGCTCTGACCAATTCTGTGTTTTAGCAAACAGTGAATTGAGTGGCTTAGTATTTTTGTTGTGTTACAAAACGACCCAGACGTATATATACTGGTCTGGCGTTTTGTTAGCTTACTAAAATACTTACCACTCAATTCACTGGGGCCTACCTCAGCCACCCCGCATCGTTAAATTGCAAATCATTAAAAATTTGTGGAATTAATTAATGACGGCTTGGACTCGGTCGCATGCATAGTAGCATAAGTGCGCATGCTCACAGACTCGTTTATATGTTCTCTATAGGAATAGAGGAACCGGTTCCCTAGAGCAATGACTGCTTTAGAGTTAAAGAGATACTATCAAGACTACCCAATGGAGGGATGTATCTCTGCTAAACTTGTTTCAAGGGAACCTACACCATGGGAATGAATAGGTTAAAATTTTCTGAGATATCTAAGTCAGGTGACTTTTAGCAAACAGTGAATTGAGTGGTAAGTATTTTAGTAAGCTAACAAAACGCCAGACCAGTATATATACGTCTGGGTCGTTTTCAACAAGCAGTCTAAAATAATAGCGCATTAATTAACTGTTTAACAAAAATTAAGGTATGTATCCCGACTCCTGAGGATTAAACAAGCGAGAAGTCTCGTGCATTGGAATTAATCGATTGTAAATGGAACACATATTATTGTTAGTCTGTAATCAGAAATGAATGTTATAGACATATACCTTATTCCTGATGTCTATAAAAAAATTAAAAGTAGTGAGCGTGTATTTTGGGCCAATACTTCCCGACAAAACATGTATACTTGCTACATGTTTATGGAAAAAATATTACATAGGCCTACAATAATTATACCCACTCATCCTTGGCCCCACTCCATCCCATAAAACCGATATACGGGTCAAAACAGTTTGAAAGTTGACATCGTCACTGGTTTGACATTGTGCCATAGTTTTAGTTCCATAAAAGCAGTCACATAGCAGTCAGACCAGAACACCTGATGGACCTATGTCCTTTTGCTTATAATTCAGCTAACATGTGACTTATTACATTATGACGTCAAAGACTTGAGCATGTTGAGTGACAGATCGATCCCTAGGGAGCTAGATATTGTAAGTACCTTCTGTTTTTACGTCTCTCGGACACCATTCGGCATACAGGTTTTGATTGTTGGCTAAATCATAATTCTCCCATTAGGTTGTAAGCTGCTACAGTTTTGGCAACATCATGACATATGATATATGGTTACTGAGTATATAAAATGAAGAGTAGAAACAGTTTTTATAATATTTGATTTGATTGTTTCTGGTGGCCACAAGTTTTGTATGATGATTGTATAGTGAAACCACTGTGCCGCGCCACTACCCTCAAACTTCATTGTGACAGGATAACTATGGCAATTACAATCAGCTTACTAAAAAACTTTATTATTATTATTATTATTATTATTATTAATATCATAACAGATATTAAGCTTCTGGCAGCAATGATTAAAATATAAAGGCAACCATTAATTATTTTTACATTATTATAGTATAAAAATAGTCATTTCATTATTAATAGAGATTAATTAAAGAAATAGTAACAACTTTAATCCTTACCATTCTGATATGAAATTTTTAATTTTCAAATTAAATTAAAAGATGAACTGGTGTTCCTTTTTAAACAAATTTGGTCCACCAAAATTGTTTTAAAATGTACACCACTTTCTTTGCTATTTGACTCAATAAAAGACAGAATATTGACATCAGACTGGTAAGGGTAATAACCCTGCATCACCCTGACTTATCAACACCTCAGCTCCAGTTAACAAGAGGCCTGTGGCACTCACCTGGACCATTAACATTTGAACCATTTGCATTTAAATAGATATGATGGATAATTTTCGGAAAATCCAAGATGGCCACCCAAAAGATTTACCAATCAAAATTCTGAATAGAAATTCTAGTTTACCTTGATAGCGTCACTCTAGCCAAATTTGTTTGAAATATGTCAAGCAACTAAGGAGAAGCAATGTTTTGACAATGTCTGGTAAATTTTTCATAAAATTTAAGATTTTCACCCAAAAAATTGATCAATCAAAATTCTGAATAGACTTTCTAGAGCCTATCGCCATAGAATCCATTGGAGAAATTTATTTTAAAATATGTCCAGCAGCTAGAGGGGCAGCAATTTGACAATTTCTGGTACATTTTTCATAAAATCTCAGATTTTCACCCAAAAAATTGATGAATCAAAATTCTGAACGAATGTTCTAGAGCCTATGGCCACAGAATCCTTTCAGCCTAATTTGGTTAAAACCGGTCAAGATGGTAAGGAGAAGCAATCTGACAATTTCCAGTACATTTTTCATAAAATCTCAGATTTTCACCCAAAAAATTGATGAATCAAAATTCTGAATGGAGGTTCTGGAGTCTACGATCATAGGGTCCGTTGAGCCAAATTTGGTTGAAATCGCTCAGAATGGTAAGAAGAACCATTTTGACAATTTCCGGTCCATTTTTCATAAAATCTGATTGTCACCAAAAAAATTGATGTTCTGGAGCCTACGACCATAGGGTACTTTCAGCCAAATTTGGTTGAAATCGCCCAAGCGGTTAACGAGTAGTATTTTAAAGCAAAAGTTGACGGACAATGGACGGATGGACGACAGACGGTCGCCACGGCATAAGCTCACTTGGCCTTTCAGGCCAGGTGAGCTAATAATGGTTACTAAATGTTCTAAATGGAGATGAGTATATGGTAAACTTGACTTTGGAGAACAGCCGGGAACCAGTCTGCCTCCTTACTGGTTTCGTGGGACTGTAAATGACCACCAATAACAGTCAAAAATTTGAGCGGTCCTGCATGATGTACCTTCATGACACTAGCAAAGAAATAAAAATGCACCTTCATAACAGTAGTATGACATAAAACCACAATATTAACCCTTTCATTGACAAATCTCTGAAAAAGTAAATTCCTTATGATATAAAACTTATTCTGTTGAATATTTTGAAATTAATTTGTCTAGAAGCCTCCAGTCAAATTAATTTCAAATATTCAAGTTTTCTTGTATTGTTGTTGCCTTAAATATTAAATATGGGGAATTCGTCAGTAAAAGGGTTAACATCAACATGATAAAGAATCTCACTGCCACAAAATGATTCAGTGAATCACACCCATTGGTATATCAGTAGTAGTAGTAGTAGTAGTAGTAGTAGTAGTAGTAGTAGTAGTAGTAGTAGTAGTAGTAGAAGCAGCGGTGGTGGTAATGGTAGTTGTAGCTGTAGCTGTAGTAGTAGTAGTAGTAGTAGTAGTAGTAGTAGTAGTAGTAGTAGTAGTAGTAGTAGTAGTAGTAGAATGCAGTAGCAGCAGTAGAAACATCGTCCTATTGCATGATTCTCGCCCTCCCACTCCGCTCCTGTATCGACAATGGAATGTAGTAGTAGTAGTAGTAGTAGTAGTAGTAGTAGTAGTAGTAGTAGTAGTAGTAGTAGTAGTAGTAGTAGTAGTAGTAGAAGAATGCAGCAGCAGCAGTAGAAGCATCATCCTATTGCATGATTCTCGCCCTCCCACTCCGCTCCTGTATCGAGTACTGTGCTTGCAGGCCTTTGATGTCTGCACTAAGTTAACGAAAGGACGTAAATATAAACAAACTTGGGGTCTCCGCCAATGAAATTGCACGATAAGAAATAGATGAAACCTGATTGGCAGCCAGCCACCCACAGTGTAATGTTACTTCACATAGCAAGAGATCAAAGGACTGTAAGTACGGCCATGAACAGCGGAGCTATATTAGAATTGCAGTAGAAGTAACAGAAGTCGTACATTTAAAACATTATCAAAGCCTGTATGCCCAAACATAATGTCAGAATCCATTCCCCACAATAACTATTGTTAAAATCTGTACATACAACGATACAATATTTACAGGATCATCAGTCAACGCCCACGTGACAAAGCTATTCTTGAATTCTGCATAGACGCTTGTAAGGATGTAAGCAAAAAACATGATCCCCCCACCACTGACTTTTGAAGAAGAGACATAATGATTTTTCAGTTGAACGTGGTCAGATATTCATAATCCCTCCGTTGTACAATGGATGGGTAATGAATGTCTGACCACATTCCAAACTGAAAAATTTCAAAGATACAATTTCATTTCCCATAGTGCATTCAGTTGTATGAGTTATCTCCCTTGATCCATTTGACTGGAAACGTATAGTATTTATAAATAGTATTTCTTAATAAATAAACCACATCAATAATTAAAACAACAACGATTAACAACTGTATACAAATGGGACAACAGTGCACACACAGGTATACAGGCCAGGTATATGCTACCCATCCTATAGTAATTAATAAGATCTAGTAAGATTTACAAACTGACCAAAAGTGCTCACTTATACAGATGAAAAACCTAACAACAGAATTTACCTTTCGTGAGCACTAACACTAAAATCTTGAAATTCTGGCTCTGAATGTCCATTTGTAGGGCACATTAAGACTATTTCTGACCATTTAGCACTGGAATGACTGGCTCGATAACTGAGCCAGTCATTCCAGTGGTAAATTTTCAAAAATAGTCATTTTGGCAGTCATTCCAATTGTAAACTTTCAAACGAGCCTTCTTTTGATCTGCAAATGGACATATAATACGCAAAAAAAAAAATCAAATTTCTTGACCAATCAAACGGTTAACATTCCTAGATTAAAACAATTTACTCTGCTCAGAAATCATATGGATTTTTATTGTTGTAACAGTTACCACGGTTACTATTTATATATATTAACAAATACAAAATAGACCATTAAATTAAGTATTTGTAACAATGGCATTGGATGATATTCACCATGACTATACCTAAACAGTATTTCAAGAACACCAGACATTCTATACTACTTGGTATAAAATGAATCTACACGCAGTAATGTTTTCAACAATACAATCGTAACCTATTGACTCAAATTAGACGTAGGTATATTCGTTATTTAAATATGTCATACAATAGCAAAATTTCTATTTCCAAGTGAGGCGTATGATGTCATAGGTTGAACATTTTTATCCTGTCATCCGACCCTATAGCAATAAACTTGCCAATTGCATTTTATAAGGGGTTTCTCTTCAGCATTGTTAGGAATATATAAACTTTATTTACCGTAAAGTTAAAGAATATACGATAGCAGTCCTTTGTTGGACTTCTCTGATGGTGCCGATTATGACATCAAGTTTTGATCTTGAGATAAAGAATGACGCGAGAGTCTAGGCATATGAGAACAATTGCTCACTGGCGCTACGGTAGATAATGGTATTAAGGTTTATCTATTAATATGAGATTGTAAATTCATCCCAATACATCCCAATACATCTCTAGGCACTTATGTTTTCTTACTAGCCTCAAAACTTCCTCAGATATTGCAATATTAACGCAATTGGTAGGTATCTTCATAGAGTATGGCCATCTTAAAGGTTCGGCAACTAATGTATGAAAATAACAAATATATTCTATAAATTTGCAAGTGTGATAAAAGTCTTCTTAATCTCTTCAATCAGTGCATATATAAATGATGTTGGTAGCCCTATCACTAATAGAGATATCACCATCCAAATGCATGCACTCCTGTCTTGAGAATGCCATTATCATTTTTTTTCAGGATGCGATTCAACCTATGAGATCACAGAAAATTATAGTGACAGTGTTTTTTAACACAATTTTAATCAGATTTATAGATAGAAGTCGCAGGAAATGTTTACACAGTAGCTTAAATAATAGCTATACGATAGAACTGTGTGTTTTATGCAAAAAACACTGACCCATCTTGTGTTCTCCTTTAAATAAAGATGATATCATCCAGTGTTTCTCATGGTATCTAAATTTTGGCGCTCCCAGGGACCCCACACTCTGAAAACTGGGGGGGGGCCCAAGCTGAAATACAGGGGTCCTAAACTGAAAATCTGGGGTTCAATACATATTTTCTCATCCATGCTAAAAATTGGACTCACAGCTATGAATTATGGTGCTATAATTTTATGGGTATTTTCGTTTAAAAAGGTCCCACTACCACTACTTTTGGGGGTTCCAAGTTGCATTTTGGGGGTACATACCTTCAAAAGGACCCCTATGAAAATCCCTGATATCATCTGTTGACGAACCCTTTAATCCTCACAGACCAGAAACGACTTTATGATGTATTAAAGTATATTCTGTTGAATATTTTGAAACTAATTTGACTGGAATCTAACAACAGAAGATTCCAGTCAAATTAGTTTCAAAATATTCAACAGCTTCCTGAATAAGTATTTTGAAATTGAGATGCTGGAATTTCAAGGGATAAATGTGAAGTCATCACACATTTGTCCAGTCAGTATTTGGTAAAAGCATGAATTATAACCAACTTCTTGCCCTGTAGGTGGGGCTTAGAATACACCTTCCGTATCCTCTGCGTGTCGTAAGAGGTGACTAAAAGAGGTAAGGGTGAGGTAACCCCGACAGAAACCTCGAGTGCTGAAGACGGAGGTTCCCGGCCGCACAGCGCACTCTAATAAACCATGGATCCACGCACTTAATGCTTATGATCATGTCGATAGTCACTTACAGGACTGGTGGTATGATCAGCGAACGAAAAGAAGAAGATAACCAACCTCAATGAATGTTAAAATACCCAAACTAGACAAAATCACATGATTCCAAACCCTCACCACACACACACACACACACACACACACACACACACACACACACACACCCACACACACACACACACACACACACACACACCAATCCTCCCCAACACAGCGGCAGGCGCTTTGATGAGTGCCATGACCGATGGATGGACTAAATTTTAGTAAGACATATAGGGTGGGGGTGGGGCGATTGACCCAATAAATAATAGGCTTCTCTTTATCCAGACTAACCTAACCATGAATGATAACCATTTGAGAAAAAATAAAGTTATCGAACGAAAGCACAAAATTTACATGGTTGGACTGACTGACAAACAAATTAACCTGCATTCCCCCCCTACTATCATAGCCAACAGTACCATGAAGTTTTATCACATTACTCCAAGCAAAAGTATGGCTATCAAATGAAAACCCAAAATTTGCACAGATGGATGTGCATTTCCCTACTACCATAGCCGACGTTCCCATGAAGTTTCATCGTCATACTCCAAGCAAAGGTAGTCATCAAATGAAAACCCAAAATTTGCATGGATGGACGGACACACACATGGTCAGAAAGACAGATGGGTGGAATGATGGATGGCGGAACTGACTGACCCCCATAATAACCTGCATTTCTCTACTATCATAGCCAAACTTCCCATAATAACCTGCATTTCTCTACTATCATAGCCAAACTTCCCATGAAGTTTTGTCACGATACTCAAAGCAAAAGTAAAATTGTCGTACACAAACCGTGCGTGCGTGCGTGCGTGCGTGCGTGCGTGCGTGCGTGCGTGCGTGCGTGCGTGCGTGCGTGCGTGCGTGCGTGCGTGCGTGCGTGCGTGACAGACTGATGCATAGGCATATGCAATAATCGCTTGCGTTTCGCGAAAACAGGAGGATAACTAAAATGTGCCTTACATGGTATGTATGCAGGCAAACTAAACACGGATAACGCCATGCTCAATCCGTCTTTTAACATCAGAATGGTTGGAAATTAACTCACTCAACAATATGAATGATGAATATTTTTACAATGTATGGAATACAAATGTGCTCAAGTTTTAAAAATTTTTGAAAATTCAACAACTCATTTTTTAACACTAACTCTTTATACTGGTCAAATTTGGTCAAGAAAATTAAAATATTTCCTTATTGAATGTCTATCTGCAGGTAAAGAGAAGTATTTTTGAAAATTTAACACTCAAATGAATGGCTCAATTATCGAGATAGCCATTTCAGTGGTAATTTTCATAAAAACTCTTCACCGGCAGATGGTCATTCCACAAGACTACTGCAGAGGTCATTTTTGGACAGCTGGGCCATTAAATGGTTAACGGTCAACATTGTCCAAGACAAACAAAACATTTGCTTCTTGCGTGTAATGTACATGAAAGCGGTAATCGGGCCAGACATTCGAGTTGGAAATTTTCAAAAAGTCTTCGATCGGCCGGCAAATGGACATTTATCAAGACCACTGCAGAGGCTGGTTTTGGCTGGCTTGAGCATTAACTCTTTCATGTCAAAGCTGGCCATAACCAGCCTCTACAGTTCTCTTGAGGAATGTCCATTTTCAGGCCAAGAGACGAGTATGTTTGAAAATTTACCACTGGTATGACTGGATCAATAACTGAGCCAGTCATTCTAGTGGTTAATTTTCAAAAATACTCTTCTCTTATCCAGCAAAAGGTCATTCAATGTGCAAATATTCTAATTTTCTCGACCAAATTTAGCCCCTAACCGTTAAGTGACCTGTATCTCAGTGTTAGATGATACAGGGACATAGACTTATAGATATATCCCATAACCACTATCAGATACACAGTTCAAGCTCAACAGCTATTTGCATGAAAACTGGTGTTCATTTTCATAACAATGTCACTACAAGAAAGCAACCAGAATAGTTTATGGAATATTATGAATATTGATGGCAAATAACATAGAAAAAACGTGTGACAAATAAATGTGTCCCAATGATGATATTGAATAAATATGACTATAAATTTAACATGGAATGCATATATCTGATATCATATTAAATTATCGACTACGGTTATAAAAACAAATATTTTAAAATAAATTTATAATAAAATAAATTCATATACCATTAAAGGTGCATAATCACACCAAACGTTTGAATATAAAATTGCAAAAATTGCAAACTTTTAGAGGCTTAAATTGTGTGCCTAGAGATGTAACGAAACGAAGTATATCTTAAAATATGATGATTTCATTCCGCATAAATTAATACTTTTCTAAGTTGTGGAAGTGAATTAATTAGAGACATGAGTCTCTAATTCAACTACAGAACTAAAATAATTATAGTACTTTTTGCGGAATGAAATCATCAAATGCTAAGATTTATTTTGTTTCATTACATTGATGTACACAATTTAAGCCTCTAAAAGTATACAATTTTACCGATTTTACTTTAAAGCATTTTGGTGTGACCCTTTAAGCCAGTCTATAACAGCAACCATAAGCCTTTAATGTTCAAGATTGGTCAAGAAAATTGTGGGGTTTGCATTAGTGAAAGTCCATTTACATGTCCAGAGAAAAATATTTTTGAAAATTTACCACTGGAACGAGCCAGTCATTCCAGCGCCAACATTTCAAAAATAGTCTTTTCATGGCATGTAAACGGACAATCTGGTTTTGGTTGGCTGGACCAATAACGGGTTAAGACGCCAGAATAAGTGGTCAGTAAAGACAAGATGCTGTCACAATTAACATCTTGTGGCCTGCATCGACAGGCCGTATTCAATGGTGTTTATAGACTCTACTGAACCAAAAAAGTTGAGCAATTCTGATAAAACACTAAATAAATATAATTTTATAGAGTACGATTTCATTCGAAAATATTTAATTGGTGGGGCCAATTTCCACGCATTGATGACTGCCGTACACCAGCGGTAAGTCTTCCCATTGCTTCATAGCCCCGATTTTCAGATAAACCTGGGCGGCGGCCCATGTTAGCAGGTGTAAAATTTATTAACGTTTTCAGTTCACCTTGGTTACCTGTTTGGAATGTGATGTCATTTCACCTACAAATTTTGACCAGTGCATGCAAAATGCATTTTACATGCATTAAGCGCACCAACATGAAAAACAAGAAATGATTTTGATTTAATTACAAACAGCGAGTCATTGTTTTGAAGAAATGTACCTGCAAATCTGATTACAATAGGGTGCATAGTTTTAATACACAAAGCAAAAATGTGAAATTGCTAAACTTTTTTGACTCAGATATTATAGATTAAAATCACAAGAGAACCAAAGGGCCTGTATCCCTCACCTGGAACATCAGCATTTTAACTAGGCCATCAACTATAAGTAGAACCCTAAGGAGTTGACCAGAATGGTAACAAGAATACGGCGCCCATACTTCTTTGCATATCAACGTGGCTTGAACAAATTTTAATGGCCGTTAATCACATCTCCCAAATTTCAGCTGTACAGGTCGTTTTCACCCAACTTAAGTCATCCAAGATGCCCACTAAAGCATTAGTCCAATCAAGATCCCTTGAACAAACTTGGTTCAGCTGCCAAGAACCAAGATGTCCCCTAGTCAACATGACTGATCAGCTTCATTTGAACAAAAGGATCAAATAAATAAAACCCAATATGGCCGCCAAACACGCTACTTTTTGATTGGTCTATGGCACCCATGTTTTTTGACGTATCAACTTCTCTTGAGCAAAGTTTAATGGCTTAGTCCCATCGCCAAACCATTTGGCCAATCGAGTTCCCTTGAACAAACTTGGTTCAGCTCTAGCACTGGATATTTCATGAGTTTTTAATCAATCAATTCCAGCGGTTTTGTATAAAGGTTTTAAGGAAGTTGTGGTGGGGGAATAAGGTGGTGGTGTTGTGTGTGCATGCGTGCATGTGTGTGAGGGATGGAGCATTATCCCGGGCCTGAGCTGTGCATTATCTTGGGCCTGAGCTGTGCATTATCTCACTGTAATCAGGAACATGCGAAATCTCCTTCACTCCTTGCGTCGCTCCACCCAGGAGTAAAAATAAAATACAGTGTTACTGTGTAAAAACAAGGGAAGTTAGCTGTAATGGCGCAATAGACTGAAAAGAAAATCAGCCTAGATATGGACTGAATGAGACCTAGAAATTAGGGGCTCGATACATGGTCAATCAAACTAATATAACTTTGTTATCATAGTCTAACAGTATCTGATATTACAATGATTGGGATGGCGTTCTGTTTCAGCCATGCCATACACGCGTATCATTGCATGCTAGCGTACACGTGTAACATTGCTGTAAATTATATAATAATAAGTTATCTACCTAACCTTTCACATAACTACACTACCTAACCCGTTATTTATGACTGCTAATGATTAATTTGGAAACAAACACCATCAGAATACAATACAGAATAAAAACACTTAAACTAAACATAAAAGCAGAGACAGAGACTAAAACATACAGATTATATTAAAATAACATGTTTATGTAAATGAAACTATAAATAGTAAAAATAACTCTCAACCAGGTGAATATATACACTGGCAATAGACACATAAGAATAATTAGTACATAATTTAATTAACATATTATAATTATATTGCTGGATTATTAATTAATCAACTGGTCCACATGAACCAACATTGTTCATTTGATTGTGAATTATATATATATATATTATATATATATATATATATATATATATATATATATATATATATATATATATATATATAATTATATATTATATACAGTGCAGCTCACATACAAGTTAACATGTTTCTAAATTAGTACAATTTTGAACATGATGTAAGAAATGTTCTGTCCAATATTTTGCAGTTAATTTCAGTGGAAGACATTGCTGGCTTAGGCGACAATGGCTTCCAATCAAAGTAAGACCAAAATATTTAATAGTACATATTCATATTGTTTTCGAAACATATTAAGCTATTTCACAGCTGTACTGTATATTGTGATTATCAGTGCGACATTATTCTATGATCGTCTTATTATTACTATAGAAACGAATCACACGGTTGCTATGACAACAGCATGTCTTTCTTCACTGGCCTATTCAATCACATATTCACCAGTAATCGCGACAATCATCACTCATATGTCCATGTCCAATGATAGGCGACCACCTACCTGATGATCGTTACGATATGTGCGGCTATCATCATGAATGCCTCATATGGTCAAAAATATAAGCACACAATCATACACGTATGGACATACTAAAACAATATAAATCTTGCTCCTTTCCTCAAAGCACAGAGGCAGGTCAGATTATTGTTGAACACTTAGGGCCGTATTAAAATGTAAAACACACTTGAGTGTCTATTCACGCGGGAATGTGAATATCACGTTAAGACAACACACATTGTTTCTTTATTTCAGGAATGTGAACGTCATTAACTGGCTGATGGCTGTGAAGCCACCAGACAAGAATTTCGCTGGTCAATAACCATGGACCCGCTGAATATCTTGACAAGAATTTGACTGAAAGTTGTTGGTGGCTTAGCCACCAACAACTTTCAGTCAAATTCTTGTCAAAATATTCAGCACATTTAGAGTTAAACACCATGGACAGTGTAGTCTGCAGAAATTCATGAGGCAGACAGTTAAAATGTTAGGAGTGGCTCATCTTCAGTAGACACTGATATCAATGTTTGTTTTTCCGCTATTGTCTTTTCTACCTCGTCATCACAATTAACATTACCATTAGCTTCTAAAACCTCATCCTCATCTTCATCCTCCTCCTCTTCGTCTTCTTCTTCATCGTCTAACTCTATCTCATCACCAACAGCACCTTCCTCCCGCTCATCCCCTTCTTCCTCTTGCGCAGGCTCTTCCTCCTCCTCCTCCTCCTCCTCCTCCTCCTCCTCCTTGTGCTCGATCACAGTATCACTCTCAGTTGATCGTATCGACCGATGTGATTGCAGGGAACCAGTCGATGCTTGTGAAAGCTTGGATATTTGCGACGAGCGACCCGACGTCCCTCTGTTTGATAGTGTCAGTTTCTGATTGACAGGTTTAACAGTGATAATAAGATTGGAGCTATTCGCTACCATCATGTCCGTGACTTGGTCCAACGTCTTGCCAGCAACATCGATACCATTCACCTCGAGCACTTCATCATTGACAGCCAATAGTCCTGTACTTTCTGCCAGGCCACCAGGAACCAGGCGGGATATAAAGATACCAGGCACCTGGAAGCAAACATACACAATGTAAACTCGGGACACGATCAAGCTTCTCATTAACCATTTCACTAATAAATTTCCATATCTCAATTTCAGGGCAAACAAATAGGAAAGCCGATGAATATTTCGAAATTAATATGATTGGGCTTCCAGTCATATTAATTTCTAAATATTCAACAGAATATGCTATATGTCATAAAGAATTTTCTTTTTCCGAGATCTGTTATTGAAAGGATTAACCATCTGCTACAAGTAGCCAAATTTAAATTTGCTTAACCCTTTAATGGTAAAATTTGGTCAAGAACATTTAAATATCTGCCTATTGAATGTCCATTTACAGGCCAAGAGAATACAATTTTTGAAAAGTCATCTCAGTGGTAAATTTTCAAAAATCGTATTCTCTTGTCCTGTAAATGGACATTCCACAAGACCATAACAAAGGCTGGTATGACCATTAAAGGGTTAATACAAATCAGGATTGGTCCAATGAAGGTATCCACTTCTAACTATGACCTCACCCATTTCTAGGTAAGTTCCTCCCAATTTTTACGCGTATTGGGATAAATTTCGAAACCTGAATTCCCAGAATTTAAATTTCACGCTAAATTTACAGATAAGCTGTTAAATATTGTGAAATTAAATTTGGTTTTAATCCATCAACAACTGATGAAACAAATGTATTTTAACCATAGGGTTCAATAGTTTATGAACCAGAACTCTGTTATATGTGAGCGAGGACACGTCATATTCATAGCCCAAATAGATCTTTCCTAAATGTTAGGAACATGTCTGCAAAATTTGGTTTTAATTCATCAACAAAAGGTGAAATGTGCCACAATTGAAAAGTTTTGATTGTATAAGTTCACCTAGGTGAGCCAAAAATGTGAGGACGATCTCTGATTCCTCTTGTTGAATGCAAAACCCTGATTCATATAATCTTCATTGATGAAATTATACTACATCAAACTCAAACGGTTAAGCACGCCAAAGATGCTTTCTGTAGTTGTCTTGTGAAATGTCAATTTGCAGGACAATAAGAGAATTTTTGAAAAGTTACCACTGCAGTGACTGGGTCGATGACTGAGCAAGTTATTCTAGTGATAAATGATTTTCATAATGGACACTAAATAAACAAAAGCGTGTATTTCCTTGAACAATCTCAATTACTAAGAGTTTGCCATATCAGATCTGGATTAGAGATCATCTCGTGAAATTAAGCAGACATGTGACCCAAAGAATTTGCATACCAAAAATTGTGTACCTCTTGAGCAATGCCTATTTGCAGCCCAAGAAGGCTATTTTTCTTAATTTTATCACAGAAATGATGGGTTCAGGTTTCATGTTGGTTATTGCAATGGTAAAATGTTAAAGTAGTCTTCTTTTCGAACATATTGTAATACTGACATGACTGAGCAGTTAACCTATTTAACTTACTGGTCAAAGTTAGTCAAGAAAATTAAAACTTTCTCCTAAAGTCCATTTGCAGCCCAAGAGAAGAAGAATTTTACAGATTTACCACTGGAATGACTAGCTCAATTATTGAGCCAGTCATTCCTGTCATAAATTTTCAAATATGGTTTTGTCTTGACCTGCAAATGGACATTGCACAAGATTATTATAGAGGCAGATTTTGGCCATCTTGACTATTAAGGGGTTAAAACCGTCAGGACAGAAAACCACATTAGCTTACAGTAAACCACATTAGCTTACAGTAAACCACATTAGCTTACAGTAAACCACATTAGCTTACAGTAAACCACATTAGCTTACAGTAAACCACATTAGCTTACAGTAAACCACATTAGCTTACAGTAAACCACATTAGCTTACAGTAAACCACATTAGCTTACAGTAAACCACATTAGCTTACAGTAAACCACATTAGCTTACAGTAAACCACATTAGCTTACAGTAAACCACATTAGCTTACAGTAAACCACATTAGCTTACAGTAAACCACATTAGCTTACAGTAAACCACATTAGCTTACAGTAAACCACATTAGCTTACAGTAAACCACATTAGCTTACAGTAAACCACATTAGCTTACAGTAAACCACATTAGCTTACAGTAAACCACATTAGCTTACAGTAAACCACATTAACTTTCAGAACACAGAATTCTTCTGGTACACAATAACTATGCTGTTGAATATTTTGAAAATAATTTGACTGGAAGCTCTTGCTGCATAAGGGTCAAATTAGTTTTTAAATAGCCCACAGCTACCATGTATGATTGCACTGAAATTGAGATACATCTAAAGAAATTTCATCCGTGAAATGATAACATCTATATCTAACGTGGGGTGAAATAAAATAAGCTAATTTTAAGTTACACAAATTTGTCAAATTTTGTGGCATGCAGACAAAGGCTGGCATTTGATATCATGTGTACACCAGTTACTACCTTTTCCAGTCCTTTCGTCATCAAGAAATTTCATCCGTGAAATGATACCATCTATAACTCAGGTGGGCGTGAAATAATATAAGCTAATCTTAGGCCTTTAAGCCTTGAATTTTTTCAAGTAAATTTCCATTTTTTCAAAGAAAATGGTAATTTACAGACCAAGAGGAGTCTATTTTTGAAAGTTTAGCACTGGAATGACTGGCTCTTCTCTTGGTCTGCAAATTGGCATTTCTCAAGACGACTGTAGAATAGGCTTGCACGATTTTGCGATTTAATCGAAAATCATGATTTTCAAACATATTGCAATTTTCTACGATGTAATTGAAAAAAAAATTGAAAAGTCGTGAACAAATTGAGCAGACTATAAAATTTTAAAACTCATCATTCAGCAGTAAAAGAATACAGTTATAATCCATTCGCGCATGTATCCATTGTGTTTTTTCTTGATCGCTTCATGCATGCATTCACTAAGTCCTAATCAAAACACAAAGCTCTATGGTAAACCAGCTAACAATAGCGAGGTAACACATTTGTCATTGAGAAAACCAGCTAGTTACCCCGTCGAGTCGCCATATAATTTTCTTTCTTTCGCTACAGACCCCGAGTCTGTCATGAAATACCAAGTATATACTTAGTTGCAGTGTTAGTCAATAATCACTGAACATTTTTAATTCTTTTAGCAATTTCAGTCTGTGTACTAATTTTTCTTTTTGATTCGGTTGTCACCCCTAATTAAATAAAATAAGGCAACAGCATTCCAGATTGTTGTATTTTGAACTGTGCACTCTGTTGATTACTCCTAAATGTAAATCGTACATTTTGAAAGCAATTATAAACTGCACTATAGGACGAGTTTACGCCGTTACTATCGTAGCTACTCAAAGCTACCATCCTATGTATATGGATTGCGCAGTATCTCCCCGGATACTAACATTAGCGTCTTCGCGCTACTCAGGTAATGACCTAAACTCGTCGTACAAAGGGAGGCTATAAGCGGAAGCGGGATTCATATTTTTTACTCGACGACATTTTATGTCAAATTTTGATGAAATAAACGATGTTTAGGAAACTATACGCAATATTTAGGCAGTCCCAATTAATAATTTCACTCCCGCGATGATGGATATAAGGTATACATGAAGCATACACGTAGGATGGTAAGAATTTGTTGCATGAAATTGTGTTCTAATTTGGTGCTATTTTTGTATCATTTATTAAAACTTTTTCTAGAAAGTCCCAGTTTTGGTGACTTGTCACATTACCCATGTTTATACTTATGGGAATTTGGACCTACGATTTAATCAAAAATCGCTATTTATTTATAAAATTGATCGCGATCTTTCAAAGCAAAAATCGCGCAACCCTACTGTAGAAGTAATTTTTAAGTTAAATTACACAAATTTGTCAAATTTTGTGGTATGCAAAGGCTGACATTTTATAGCATGTGTAGACCAGTTACTACCTTTTCCAATCCTGTTGTTGTCATATGCACACTGGTTCCATCACGAATGTAGAATCCTAAAGGCTTATCCGAGCCATTCTTCATCAGCTTTACCCGCCGATGTGTTTCAGGGACAATATCAACGTCGATGATAGCGGAGACCCGACGGAAGTCCTCTGGTATTCCAATGTGTACACGATGTCGAACAGGGGTCTCACTGGCAATGAACTTTGTGATTGCGTTCTTCTTCCGCTGACCTTGCAACGTGCCATAGCCATTTAGCTCTCCATAACATTCACCTGAATAATATGTCTAGCCATTTAACCCTTACCACTCTGTCAAGATTTTAAAATTTCAAATTAAATTAAAAGATGAATTTGTGTTCCTTTTTCAACAAATTTGGTGGAAGATGCAGACAGCAACATCATCCACAAAAATTGTTGAAAGATGTACACCTGTTTCATTCCTACTGACACAGTAAGAGAGAGCATATTGACATCACAGTGGCTAACCTAAAATTTTTTTCAAGAAACTCAATTTTCTCAAAGAGAAATAGTAGAGATTATTTTTGAAAACTTACCACTGGAGTGGCTGGCTAGATTATCGATCTCGTCATTCCACTGGTAAAATCTCAAAACTAGCCTTCTCTTGCCATGCAAATTAACATTAAATTCTGAACATGTTCCCAAGCCTACCACCACAAGATCCTTCTAGCTAAATTTTGCTAAAATGGGCTAAGCGGTTTATGGGGGGGGGGGGTACATTTTAAGATTTTAAGATAATTTTTGGATAATCCAAGATGGCCACAGAAAATGTGGACCAATCAAAATTCTGAATAGAAGACCGGAAGCCTACTCCATAGGATCAGGACTTCGAGTCAAATTGGATTAAAATCTGCCAATTGGTTTAGGAGATACTTTCTAAAGGATTTCCGGAAATTTTTTTTGGAAAATTCAAAACGTCTGACAAAAAAATTGACCAATCAAAATTATTGGTTTATAGGTTGAATTGTACCGTCATAGAATCGCTTCACCCACATTTTGTTGAAATCGGGCCATTAAGTAAGTAGCGTTTAAATGACTCTGGAAAATTCTCAGAAAATCCAAGATAGCCTACAGAAAATTGGACCAATCAAAATTCTGTATAGAAGTTCCACCCAGATTTGATTACAATACACACCCATTGGTTTAGGAGGATAGGTTTTAAAGGATTTCTGGATAATTTTCAGAGAATTGAAGATGGCGATCAAAACAAAACAAATTGATCAACCAAAATTCTTGTTTGATTACCGTCATAGAATCATTCCCCAGATGTGTCTTTGAAATGGGTCCATTAATTAAAGGGGTCAGAGATATAAATAAATTTGGAAATGTTTCATATTTTTGTAGCAATATAACGGTCCTGGTGTATTATGACTACATACTAATTTTTATATATAAATTCCAGCGCCATCACATATTTTTTTTGTTTTTCTGAAAACTCATGTGAGTGGATGAATTTTTCAATTTAGATAAGAATTATATTATAAATGATCCAAATAGAAAGAGCTCTGAAAATCTTCAATGTCTAGAGATTTCGCTGGTGACAGACAAAATACTAACGTCACAATGATCGGCTCTCAAAAACATCAAAAAGATACATGCCGGCAGAACAGAAACCACAAAGAATTCACCTTTCCAGAGTACCAACCATTATATGGCGTCATAATGAACTGCGCGATGTGTACAATGACATCATAATGAATGACGTCATGAATGTTGTCGATAAGTACGTCGCGAACGCATATTTGAAGACGGTCTATGCGTTGTTGCACAAATTGTTTGCTTTTACTATTTAATAAATATTCTGTTGAATATTTTGAAACTAATTTGACTGGGCGTTAATTTAACAACACCCAGTCAAATTAGTTACAAAATATTCAACAGCTTCCCTGTATCGTATTCAGGAAATTGATAGCTAGGGCATTTGGGGATCGATCAATCCCAACACGGCGGGGTGTGGGTGGGGCGTAGCTAGTGATGGGCGGGGCATAGATAAAAATTGAAAGGTCCATTGTATCAAGACATGAAACAAATAAGCTACGCAATACCGTTTTTTGTTTATATAAGACAAGCGAGGAATCCCGAGCGACCACTCAGTAGCAAATACTCTGGTTTCTCTGCGAAACGGAGATAATTTGGACCGTCAGATCTGTATTTTAATTTTTTATATTTATGGAACTTAAAATTTGCATCTTCTTGGATTTTGAGTAGTCGTATATATAAGAATTGATGTTAAAATGAGAGTATTGACCCACTGGAAGTGTTTTACGGACATGGGTCTGTATATTAAATTCTAGATCTATCACCAATAGCCCCTTTATGGCCCCATAGGAACCGCCTAGCCAAATTTGGTTAAAATTTTCTAAAGGGTTCAGGAGGAGGTTTTAAAGCAAAATTTGACAGATGAATGACTGAGAGTTGTCACGGCATAAGCCGATGTAGCAATTCTGGCCAGGTGAACTAACAAGGGCCAAACTACGTTTATGTCAGAAGACAAGAAGATTTTGCTTTAAAAACAAAATCATGACACTTCCATGACCGCGTGTCTTGCGGATATATCCATTGAACAAAAAATTCCTAGTGTAGCTTCAATGAGATCTGGCCCATATAGGAAATTTTCCAGTGTAGATAACTCTGGCGAATATCTACAGATTTTGGCAAGACAAAATCATGAGTGTGCCTCACTAATATATAGTATATATATATATATACATACATTTTTTCATTTGAATGCATATATATTAACATAATTTGTTTAGTTGTGAAATTGAAGTAGAGACATGTAAGCAATGTTTCTCATGGCATTTACATTTTGGAGGTCCCAGGGATGGGATGCCTAGAAATCTAGGGATCCCAACCGGAAATCTTGGGGTACCAAACAGAAACTTGGGATTTCCATGCAGTTTTTCTCATCCATGCTAAAATGAGAGAGTACCATACCATATGATCACAGTAATGACTTATAGGGGTCCAATGCTAGATTTTGTGCAAATGTTTGTGCAAAAACCTATCAAGCTAATTAGCACTTAACAAGCATACAAGATTCTCAGCGGTCCCATTGGACCCACTACCACAACTTTTGGGTGCCCCAAGTTGCATTTAGGTGGTTTGTACTATCAAAAGGACCCTTATGAGAAACACTGTATGTAGCCCTAATCACACTTCACAGCCAAAAAATATTAATTTATAACAAGAGGCCCAAGGGGCCTGTATCGCTCACCTGGTGCACCATCAATTTTTGTCAAAATTGTTGGTGGGTGGTTTAGCAGTCTTTTAAATGAGTTTGTGGACATTTTTGCAAGTGCAATATGGCCGCCAAACACACTACATTTTGATTGGCCAATGGCGCCCATGTTTTTTTGATGGATCAACTTCCCGTGAACAAATTTTAATGGCCCAAATTTCGGCCTGATCCCTTCAGCGGTTCTGGAGGAGTCATTTTCGTGAAAACTGGGTGATCCAAGATGGTCGCCGAACCATTTGGTCAATCAAGTCCGCTTGACCAAACTTGGCTGACCTCTTGGCCTAGATGAAGATTCCCCAAGTTGTTTCAGAGATTTTTTAAAGACATTTCCTGAAATCGGCCAAAATCCAAAATGGCCGCTGGGCAAATTGGCCGATCGGGTTCATTTGAACAAACCTGATATCCTTATGCCCTAAGGATACTTCCTGCCAAATATAATTGAAATCAGCCTGGTAGTTCTCGAGAAGACATTTTAAATTTCCCATTGCTTTAGCATGGGAGCTTTTGATGAGAAAATTATCCAAGATGACCGCCAAACCATTTAATCGACAGTTTCGAAAAATTCCAAATTTGAGCTCAGAATACCCAAAAACATATAGAACCAATTTTGGCCTCAAAATCCATCAAATAAAAAAATCCAACATGTCTGCCAAACACACTACATTTTGATTGGCCCATGGCGGCCATGTCTTTTGATGGAGCAACTTCCCTTAAACAAACTTTAATGGCCCTTAGCCCCTAATCATATCCACCAAATTTCGGCCTGATCCATTCAGCAGTTCTGGAGAAGTTGTTTTCGGGAGAACTAGGTCATCCAAGATGGCCACCGAACCATTCGGTCAATCAAGTCGTCTTGAACAAATTGGCTTACGTCTTTGCCTAGATGAGCTTTCATAAGTTTTGAATTGATTCCCCAAGCAGTTTCGGAGAATGAGATTTTTAGACATTTCCTAAAATTGGTCCAAATCCAAGATGGCCACCAGTCAAATTAGCCGATCGGCTTCATTTGAACAAACTTGGATCCCTAAACCCTAAGGATGCTTCATGTCAAAGATAATTGAAATCGGCCTAGTAGTTCTCCAGAAGAAGACAATTTAAATTTCCCATTGCTTTAGTTGGGCACCTTTGCCGGGAAAATAATCCAAGATGGTCGCCAAACCATTTATCTGACAGTTTCGAAAATGGCAAATTTGAGATCAGAATACCAAAAAAAACACATATAAACACCAAATTCGGCCTCAAAATCCATCAAATAAAAAAATCCAATATGGCCACCAAACACGCTATATTTTGATTGGCCCACAGCGGCCATGTTTTTTGACGGTTCAACTTCCCTTGAACAAACTTTATTGGTTCTTAATCCCTAATCATATCTGCCAAATTTCGACCCAATCCCTTCAGCGGTTCTGGAGAAGTTATTTTCGCTAAAACTAGGTCAAGCAAGATGGCCGCCAAACCATTTGACCAATCAAGTTCCCTTGAACAAACTTGGTTCAGCTCTTGCCCTAGATCATATTTCATGAGTTTTGCATCAATCCCCATAACGGTTTCGGAGAAGATTTTTAAAGATGTTTCCTAAAATCGGCTGAAATCCAAGATAGCCGCTGGCCAAATTGGTCGATCGTCTCCATTTGAACAAACTTGAATCCCTATGCCCTAAGGATGCTTCCTGCCAAATATAATTGAAATCGGCCCAGTGGTTCTTGAGAAGTTGTTTAAAGGAAAAGTTGACGGAGAGACGGATGACTGACGGCATAAGCTCACCCTAACCCGAGCTATGCTAATAAATGAAATCGTAAGACCTATTTTGTTTCATTACATTGGGTTACAAAGTTTACGCCTCTAAAAGTATACAATTTAAAATTTTTATTTTCAAGCATTCTGGTATGAATGTCAACCTTTTAAGTCAAATAGTTCTCAAGATAAAATTAAGCAAGAATGTAAAGGAAATCTCACCTTATCTTATACTAGCCATTTTGGTGACAGAATTTGCCACCCATAATCCATCCCAGTTATTTTAGCGTTTCATAATGTCAACAACGAAACATATTCAGTGTTTAGTAGCGAAATGCTAATACATTACTACAGCGTATAACGGCTGTCATGATTTACTTTTCAACCAATCAGAAAAAAAAACCCATATAGAAAAATAGTTTTCTCTTGGTCTACAAATTGACAGTTACTGAGCAAATCCCCCCACAGACCCCCCCCCCCCCCCCCCCCCCCCCTTGTGGGTTGGTCTGTTGTTTTATTAACCACTATAAAAACATACTTACCGTTCAATCACTACTTGCTAAATCAATTATCTGCATTTAGCTATCAGAATAAAATTTTTATGCCTGCATACACACCTCCCCATGCCTATTCCTATTAATATGGACCCTTAACCAGGCTAATGGTTAAGTCCATCTCCAGCATAATGACAGATATAGACTGGCACCAGTCTATAATCCCTCATAGTGACGCTTGTTACTAAGCGCACTCACGCATGCGCACTGGAGCCCAAATAGGAAACAGATTCACTTTTCTAAATTTAAGTGCTAAATATTAAAGTCCAATTCTCAAATCTTAGCACGCGGGGTGGTTGAGGCCGGGTCGTAGTGATTGAACGGTAAGTATGTTTTTATAGTGGTTAATAAAACAACAGACCAACCCACAAGGGGGGTCTGTGGGGGGTTGTTATTACACCACAAAAACATCCATTACCGTTCAATCACTACTTGCTAAACCCGTAGATTTGGTCAGTGCCCCATTTAAACATTAGGTGGGAGGAGATTTGAGAATCAACAAACAAGGATAAAAATTAAACCAATCTTATCCAAATATTAATAACATAACATAATGGTGCATTTAGCTCAATCACACCGTGATTAGCAAATAAGGAAACTTGAACTTACAGAAATAAAATAAAAAACCAAAAGAAGACTCTCACCATTTCTCACAGACGCAGAGTCCTAACGAAAATGGTGGGAAGTGCTTGGTAAATAGTCTTCGGCTTTTTTAGTTGAAAGTGGAAATGTTATGAAAGGAAGCTGCTGCACTCTGGTCTTTGAATAAAAGGATGTAAAGGTTTATTCAGATTTCCATCCTGCCACCTGCATGACCTCATCTAAAGACGAACCCTCAAAAAGAGCGAAAGAAGTAGCCATACCTCTAACATCATCGGCTTTAATAAGGGAGAGATTAATTTGATCTGGTGAGGCTATCTCATAAAAAACCTTAATTATTGTCTCACCAATCCATCTGACAATCGAAGAATTTGAGACCGGCTTAGATCACTCTTCCGTGTAGGAAAAACATAAATGAGATGGATCGACTCTTATAAAATCTGATCGCTGATTGAAGGTTCCTAATGCCCTAACAGGACACCAAAATTTTTCGGATGGCGAAAGACGAAAAAGATTTTAAAATGATCGGACTAGCAGGATGGCGGTTAGTTTGAGTTTTAGATAAAAAATTCCTTCTGGGATATAAAAGCAAGCCGTCTCCTGAAACTATAAATCTCTCCTTTTCAGCAGAAAGAGCATGAATCTCTTGAACGCCTTCTAGCAGAGGCTGTAGCAACAAGAAAAAAACAGCTTTGACAATTAAAAACAAAACAAAACTTAATACTGGTAGAAGAAAAAGGTTCAAAATGGCGACCTGCCAAAACTTGAAGAACCAAAGCCAAAGTCCAGGAAGGTAAAGGCATAGCAATCGGATGACGAATATTACTTAGACCTCTAATAAAGCTATTAAACGTCTTAGTATCCTTGACATCGGCATACAGAAGACACGGAAGGGATGACACCAGAGAAAATCTATACTCCCTGAACGTAATAACTGACAAATGAAAATAATCAAACAGATAAGATAAAATCTAATACTTTGGGTATAGAAACAGAATCGGGCACGAAACCTTGGTCTGAACATCATTCACCTAACATTTTAAGTCGACCCTTGTCAACTCGACGGGTCGAATCCCTTCTGGCAGAGTCAATAATTTCCTGAGATCAGAAGAAACCTTATTCTCGAGGACTTCAGACTCGAGATTCTCCAGACACACAGACTAAAATTTATTGGATTTGGATGCACACAAAGACCTCTTACTTGAGATAGAAGCTCCTGGGATACTGGAAGAAGATGGAAATCTACCAGAAAATCTAGAAGGTCTAAAAACCAAATCCTCTTTGGCCAAACGGGAGCTATCAGAAGAATTTCGCAAACCTGATCCTTGACCCTCTTCAAAACTAACTGAATCAAAATCATTAGAGAGAAGGCATAGGCGAACATTCCTGTCCACTACTGAGACAGAGCATCCACCACATGTACAAGAAGATATGAGCATTCAGAGGCCGCGAACAGATCTACTAGAGGACGATCCATAAGACTAAACCTCATTCCTCCTTCTAAAAATGAAAGAAAACCCCATGGCAATGACTGAATGAATCAAGATTTAGAAGCCTAACAGACAATCCAACCAATGAACAGAAGCCTGGATCTACTTTCCAATGAATAGCCTCTTCTATAGACTCCTTGACAATCATAGAAAACAACAACCCCTCTAAAGCTAATAGCTTCTAATAAGAAGGAACAGAAGACCATTTTGGAAGAAAAGACTACAGAGAAGGATTCTAGATCCAAGAATATCAAGCCCTTTTGATAAGAGCCGCCCTTAAAGAAGTGTCAAACTTACTATATGCTAAAGAGGACTGCACATAGAAAACACATAGATTACATAGGCCATGATGCTCCAACCAAAAATCCTGGGCTATATCATAATGCTCACTAAAGAGGTAACTCACGTTTATTATGGATATTTTAATAATACCGCTTACTCTGAATGGAGACAAAAAAGGGTCACATCAGTATAGCCTAACTTATTAATAATGCTAAAGACTCTGCAAAATTTATAGATAATTTTATTTATAGAGATTTAACCAGAAAATGTGGCAAACCAAAAACCCATAGTAAGTCTATGGGAGTACTTAGAGTCAAGATATAGCCAAATCATGTGCCTGAGATCTACATGAACTACGGGAAAGTTACTAGTGATGACCGTCATCAGTTCTATGAATAGAATACATGACACGGTCCTGATAAGAGAACTATGGCAAACATTAGACTATCTAATTTAAAAATCGTATAATAATGGAGATTTAATTTTAAAAATGTATTGAATACATCAACGGTTGCCTAGCCGATCGGGCTTGCTGATAAATTAGATATCCTAAACAATTCGCTATTTATGCCAAGAGGCAGGAAACTTCAAAGATTTTAAACATTTATTCTTATATTTATAGTCTTAGCATCAATAATTTCATCTTTGTAATAACAAATGACATTGTGTTAGAAATCCCAATAAAAGGAAAGATTGAACACTGATACTAGATATTAACTGTTTGAATACTGAATATTGCAGACGACATATTACAACTGTAATCTCTCTGGACATTTTGCCCGAAAATAGTTGGAGGATGCTTAAATCCCAAGATTCTCGGCCGCTCTTCCCCCTCCAGCGCAACCCCCACCACACTCCAACTGGCCCACCGCCAGCCCCCAGACAACAATCTCAACGAGCAAAAACCCAAGACCCACCGAATAGGCCAGGAATAATTCGACCAAAAACTGCCGGTGGCATCACCAACAACCCTCAGCCAAACTGCCCCCAAAATACCCAGCAAATCCCGAGCCCCACACCCCGAAACCACCATCCGAAGGCCCGCAGCAACCCAGTCAAAATAGAGCAAAAATATGCTATAAAAGGGAAAACAAACAAAAAATCTGGAAAAAATGAAAACAAAACGAACTCACCGAAACTATGTCAACGCAGAAGAAGAATTTGCCTCATATTCCTCCTTCCTGCCCCTTAACCGATTGATTATCTTTTCTAAGCGAATATTGTACTTGTAGACATTAATCCTGTACTCATAATGATCCTATGAAACCTTTACTGAATCTAATTCTTTTCAGCGACTGACAAAATTATACTACGATTTACGTAAGAATCCGGGTTATCCCATCCACAAATAAACTCCCTTGGCTAAATAAATATGTCAACCTGCCGACATAAGAGGTAAAAGGAGCGAGAAAAAAGGCTGAATGGCCCGAAGACAACTGGCCATCTAAAGTTGGATGAAAGCAAAAATTGTATCTCGAAATAATGCGTAGAATACAAACTTACTTATCGGCTGATGAAATGCGCATATAAAATAATCTGCAACAAAATCCCATACGGTAACCAGTCAGAAGTCTTTAATTATGTTGAAAATTGTCACTGATAAACGAATAAATGTCTGAATAGACTACAATTCCAAGCGAGACTACAAGACTGGCAATGACTTGGTATGAATATTTTCAGCCATTTAACATTCCCAATATTAAACAAATACGGAAATAAAACTAATTCTTAGGCAAGAAGATGACTAGATTCTAGGAAAGTGGATGTGGAAAAAAGGAAACGGAAATGCATAAACCGGAAGTATACTACCGGAAACTGATCAAAATCCTACAACCCGGATGTACAGAATAACCGGAAGAGGAAGCTGAAAAAACCTGAACCGGAAATTGAACAATGCAATGGCGGGTCCAACAGACCCGGATATGCATTCTTCCGGAAGCGCTCATGAAACCGGAAACGGAACTAGGAACCGGATCTTGAATACCCGGATGTCCTACAAAAACGGAAGTCATATCGGAAATGGACGGAACGGAAGTAATAACCAGATCTTGAAGACCTGGATTTCCTACAAAACCGGAAGTCCTACCGGAAACGGACGCAACTGAAGAAAGAACCAGAAAAATACCTTGACGACCGCTATAAACGAAAAATTGGCATTAGCATAAGGTCTAGCCTTATGGACGTAAGCTTCAGCCTCCGCCACCACTGCTTGTGGGTTATGCCCTTCACCCTCAAGTCTTAAGTGGGTTTGACCCGGTGCACGCCACGAGCCCACCTTCGAGAGCTTGGTCGCTCTAGACTTTGCTAAAGAAACTTATTAACCTGCATAGATTAGAGGGATCGGTTTCCCCCATTTGCGGAAACGCCCGCTAGTCCTCGGACTATCGTCAGAACTGGAAGAAACATCCTGTTTCTTAGTGTCCTTAAATCAGCAGATATCCATTAGTCCAGAGATTTAATCAAGACCGACGCGAATGACTCAAATCTCGCAATAGAACTAGTATGGCATCTGAATTTGGCGAAGAGATTCCCTTTCCGTAACGACCGGTATGAGGGTACAAAAAAGGACATATCACACAGACATGTCCGGCAAATTCAGCTGAGTGATGGCGATCACAAATTGATGACGTACATTAAATCCTATCTGACGATTTACCAGACTCCTAAAACGAAAAAAGCGTAACAATGATAGCTACCGCTTAGAAATCGTAAAAAGGAGACTAGAAACATAAAACGCACTTGTAAAAAAGGCAAAAAAGTTCAAATTAGAAATCAAAATCCCTACTGACAAGAAGACAAACTTGCATAGGAATAAATGAAAATCTTTGTCGAACGCTAGATAATGATGATGATGATGATATAGGCATAGTAATTAGGTTACCACTAAACGAGAATTTGATCTTTCACGAAAACCGGTAACAATATGAACATAGTTATAAAATATAACCACTAATAAACTTCATAAAAACAAAACTTAGGGAGGATTGAATTCATATTAGGCATATTCCTTGGTAATATAAAAGACAATAGTGTAGCTGACACAGCGCAAAGCATAAAAAACCCTAAGAGAATATTTTAGCAGTAGTTCTGCTTGCAGAATAATTGAAAAGTGAATCTGTTTCCTATTTGGGCTCCAGTGCGCATGCGCGAGCGCGCTTAGTAACAAGCGTCACTATGAGGGATTATAGACTGGTGCCAGTCTATATCTGTCATTATGCTGGAGATGGACTTAACCATTAGCCTGGTTAAGGGTCCATATTAATAGGAATAGGCATGGGGAGGTGTGTATGCAGGCATAAAAATTTTATTCTGATAGCTAAATGCAGATAATTGATTTAGCAAGTAGTGATTGAATGGTAATGGATGTTTTTGTGGTGTAATAACAACTACCGTGTCTGCCTCGGTATATACGCTCAGTCATAGAGGTGCCAGCTATAGTTTGGCAATGTGGTATAAAAGATTTGACTGGAAGTTGTTGTTGCCATAGACAGCAGCACCTTCCAGTCAAATTATATCAAAATATTCAACGAGATAAGTATTACATAATAAAGAATGCAATGCATTGGCACTTACATGCCTTCACGCACTATCGCTTGAGGTGACAAAATGGTGGCGATCACTGTTCAACATTTACATGAGATTACAAAGCAGGTAATTGTGATACAGATAAGGAAATGTGACAAGATATGAATGATATAGTATCTATAACACATAATCTATCGATGCAATACAACATTTGAGATGAGATTAGCATCCCTTTAATAGCTAGTAAACTATATTTTATAACTAGAATAGAAAGTTAAACAATATGTGAAAGATAAGAAAACTGTACCTTTTCTTTGAACTATAATCCTCAGAATATGCTTGACGGATGATACTGCCTTGACGTAATTGTCATCGTTATTGATTGGCAGTAGATCACCATGGATGGGGTCTGTGTATGTGATTACATATGGAATATCACTCAGACAATGCAGTCGTGTAAGGAGGCCATTCAGGTTGTCCACACGGTGTGATGCAGAGCGACTAAGTGAAAATCTCCGGAATTCTGCATCAAACTGAAATAGTAAATTCAATCTGTAGTACATGTAGGTTAATATATAGATGTGGACTACCTACAGACGTGACAGAGTCTACATAGACATGGCATAAGACATTTCTGAGTACAATATAGGGGTTCTTCTAAAGAGTGTTTTGTAGTCGAGAGCCTTTTTAACTACTGGTACCATATTATGCATTTTTGTAGCCTATGCGTCTACAAGCAAAAAGTAGGAGGGTCGGTAAGGTAGGTTGAGTTGTATTTCATTAACATCATCTACGAGGCATCAGCCATTGCCTTGTTATTGCTTTGGTGGGTTTTAGTCATCTTGTGTCTTGATATTTGTTATCATTCAGTGTTTAGGACGAATTGACTGGATACTGGATCACCAGTAATTGGCATCATCATCATTTACGAGGCATTTTAAGACATTGCCTTACGATTACCTCTGTGTCTTTTCAATATGTTGAAATAGTATGACTTGCTCAGTCAAATTCAAATGTTCTTTCTTTGAAGTAGATATCTAGTTCGTTCTTGAATGATTCAACTATTGTCACTTAATTAAGTCTCCTCAAAATGGTCTATATTTCAGCGATATTAGATTTAAAACCTAAAGTGTTTTGGGGAAGTGCTGTGGTGCAGATGGGTGTTCTCTGCATCAGCTGCAGTGTGCAGCCTACACTCATGGTTACACTCTGCTGCGCCCAGCATTTGGTTATATTCTTGGCTTTTGGAGGATGTAATTGGTCCAATTGCCGTTATCCATGTCTGTGTTTATTGCTATCCGAGTCTCCACTATGCTAGAGTCACTTGATGCTATCCACAAAGATGCGGCCACGGAAAAGCAGTGCTATATCTATACCGATTTAGCCATATCTGAAGGAGATTCTACAAACATGACAAATGGAGCTATGCTTGTCTCTCTTCATGCTACCACAAATGCAGTTGTAGAAAGCAGATCCTGATCTACCGGCAATTGGAATCGCTACTGAATATGTTCTTACCAATAGATGCTATAAACAGCCTACTCCAAGATCAGTCCAATGTATTGACATGACTGACAGAAATACATCATGATTTTGCCATTGGCTGGTATAAGTATGGAATGGTCAGTCGAATTCAAATGTTCTTTCTTTAAAGTAGGTAAATGCATCTAGTTGTGTTCTTGAATGATTCGACAGTTGTCGCTTTGGCTATTGTAGCTGGTAGTGAATTCCACTGTGGTACCACTCTATTAGCAAAAAAAGCGCTTGCGAATATCTTTGTTGCTGTGTTTTATGTTGATCTTGAACATATCACCCCTGGTCTATGTAATACTGGATGGTTCGAAAAAGTGGTCTTTATCAATATTATATAGATCCCTGATGAGCTTGAATGTTTCAATTACTGTAAATATCCTCGAAACCAGCTATATTTCAGTGACATTAGATTTAAGGCTTCAAGTCTTTTCGTGTAGCTATACCCTGATTTGTGTGATGAGTTTTGTTGCTTGGCGTTGAACACTTACTAATAGATGTGATTACCTTTTCAGTCTTGGCGACTATGCCGAGTTGCAGTATTAGAGAATCTGTCTCGCTAAAGATTTGTACAAGAGTGTGAAAGTAGATGGGTCAATGTTAGTAAAGGCTCTCTTGATTAGTCCTATTGCGCTGTTTGTGTTGGATATATTACCCCTATGCGTATGAAGAAAGGTTTCTAGGGATATACACTCCCAAGTCTTTTTCAACCTCTGCTGTTGATACAAGATGCATATCGGGCATATCTGTCATCACTCAGACTGTCAAATAACATTTAGTTTGTGTTATTCCTGCCGAAATGTAGGATGTGCATTTTATCTGCGTTGAAGGATAGCTGCCATGTCTGCGATCACTTATATACTTTGTCTATGCTATCTTGAATCTGGCTGGTCGCTGGGTTGCCATATATTTTTGAGACGTCTGCAAATATTTTGCAGTGGCAGGTTAGTAGGTGTGGTAGGGCATTTATTTATACCAGAAAAAGTATAGGTCCAGAATACTTCCTTATGGCACGCCCCTAGTCATCTCTATCCAGTCTGATATTATGTCATTGATCAGTACTCTCTGATTCTACTTTGTACGTCTGTTTTCTACTTTGTACGTCTGTTTTCTACTTTGTACGTCTGTTTTCTACTTTGTACGTCTGTTTTCTACTTTGTATGTAGTTTTCTATCCATTTTACTAAATTGTCCTCAATGGACCTTTCCATTTTTAGCTATGCCCCGCCCATCACTAGCTAAGCTCCACTCACACCTCGCCGTGTTGGGATTGATCAATCCCCAAATGCCCTAGCTATCAATTTCCTGAAAACTATACAGGGAAGCTGTTGAATATTCTGTAACTAATTTGACTGGGTGCTGTTACTGCCTATAGCAGCAACAGCGCCCAGTCAAATTAGTTTCAAAATATTCAACAAAATATTTATTAAATAGTAAAAGCAAACAATTTGTACAACAATGCATAGACCGTCTTCAAATATGCCTCCGTGACGTACTTATCGACGTCATTCATGACGTCATTCATTATGATGTCATTGTACTCATCACGCAGTTCATTATGACGTCATATGATGGGTGGGTACTCTGGAAAGGTCAATACCATAGCTTTTGTTTTGTTTGGAGTGGTTGGTGTGGTAATGTATCAAATGCTTTTGAGAACTATACTGCATTGACCGCTTCCTTTGAATCAAGTTTGGCCGTTATATATTCCAGGTACTCTAGTACTTGAGTTTTACATGCAGGGATTGGATTCATTCCATTTTATCATTTCCAATTCCACCTCAATTCATTTTATCAAGTTCTACCCAATTCCGTTTCCACATCAATTCATTTTATCAATTCCAATTCCACCCAGACAAGTTCAATTTCAATTCCATTTGATCAATTCCAATTCCATACCAAATTTTACTTGAGATCAGCATTGTTATATTTTAACCCTTTAATGGCCAGGATTGGTCAAGAAAAGCTAAATTTATCATTAACAAATGTCCATTTGCAGGTTAAGACTATTTAAAAAAATTTAACACTGTATTGACTGGCTCAGTTATCGAGTCAGTCATTCAATTGGTAGATTTTCAAAATTAGTCTCCTCTTAGCCTGCATATGACCATTCTTCAAGACCAGTGCAAAAGGCAGTTTTGGCTGACTTCTTCATTAAAGGAGAATGCCAGACCACGTACTAGAAATTGTTGATACTAATTTACAAGGTTGGCAGTTTCTTCCGAAGGGTGGGTTTTTTTCCGTCACGGAAGAAATAGTTTCTTCCACTAGTTTCTTCCGGAAGAAACGCAAATCTTTTTCAAATGCTTAGAAGTTATGTAAACTTTGTATTTAGCAGTTTAGAGCACTGAAAATGCCCATAAATAGATATTAATCCTATTTAGTGTAATATACAGTGCATAATATGGATGTAACTAACCCTCTAACACCCAAATTTGTTCAAGCAGATTTCCACCATAGCAAAACTGTAAAGCTAATTAGGAACTCTGGGGTGACAGAGGAGTCAAAGAGCTACTGGGGTGTTTAATCACCCGAAAGAGGCCAAACAAACTGATGCTGTTTTAAGATATTATAATATATGTAGTACATGAAATGAGTATTCTTAGTTGCTGAATATATTCTGATTTCTTTTAAATTGGATGATTTCAAAAGCATCTTGATATTTGACGTACCTGATAAATTAGGGGTAGGGGAAGTCACACCCCTCTCTTATTTATACACCCTGCCTTACCCAAGACACATAATATTAAAGGCAACGATGGCCTCTTTCAACTGATCCCATGTTTTGATTCCAGAGGTCTACAATATTATTTCCGAAAAAGTTGGTCTCGATCCCAGGATGATTCATAATAAGGAAAAATTAGTTACCTCTCCGGGATGTAGAAATTGTTTGAGTGTAGCTTTCGTGACCATCTCGGTCACTTCTTCAACACTAACTGATGGTCGCTGGCAACGTCACTCTGGCCAGATCTTGTGGAGTCACGTGACAACATGGACTGGTAGACTGCTGGTATACGGTAGCCCTCGTCTCTGTTCATGGTTGGTTGATGCTTGTAGATTTCTATGGCCTCTTTAACCTTCCGTTTGAATAAGTTGGTCTCAATGTTGATGACCGAGGCACTGCTGGCAGGTTAAAGAGGCCATAGAAATCTACAAGCATCAACCAACCATGAACAGAGACGAGGGCTACCGTATACCAGCAGTCTACCAGTCCATGCTGTCACGTGACCCCACAAGATCTGACCAGAGTGATTTATCTATGATTTATTTAAGTGTTTCTTCTAGTTTTTGTGCACCATAAGAAGACTGGCAAGGTAGCGCAGATGAACAGATGGTTGTCGTCCATCAATGATGAATGACTGAATATAATCTGCAATCTGAGAAACTTTACCTTGTTATGAATTGTGCGAGAAGTCATCAGCTCTGTCTACAACTGTGGTGATAGTTAATTTCTTTGGCAACCAAATCTATGTCACCTATTTTTGTCAACAGTACCCAGTCATTTAGTTTTCTCGCAGCAGTTTGTATGCTGTTAGCAGCATCTATACTTTCACAAAGTCCGAGGGATTCCCGTTTAGTTCCTTTTTTCTTTTTCACAAAACAGGCATTTATTTTGAAATATCCCCAAATATTCACTTGTCATTGCTTCCACTTCAGACCATAACAGTGGTTTTACAGAGGATTGCTCAGTGTCCATGTGCTTGTGTGCATCGCCAAAAATAGGGGCAAAGCTGTAGTAACATTTTGGGTGAAACCCATCATGATCTGAATAATCACTAGGAGGATTGTCACCTACACTTTTATACTCTGATGATTTACATTTGAACAGTCTCTTTTCT
The DNA here is from genome assembly GCA_034401795.1 of Chaetoderma sp. LZ-2023a. Classification (NCBI taxonomy): domain Eukaryota; kingdom Metazoa; phylum Mollusca; class Caudofoveata; order Chaetodermatida; family Chaetodermatidae; genus Chaetoderma; species Chaetoderma sp. LZ-2023a. Next base: position 110,837,034 of record CM067367.1, read on the forward strand.
GAAGCATTTTTACAGATTTCCAGCTCATCAGTGAATGGCACGACTGGATCAGAAGTTTTGCCTCCAACATGCAGAATGCACTTGAGTCGCTTTTCTTGCTGTTGCACCATTTATGACTGGACTTCTACATTTGAAAACGAAAACTACTTTAGGGAGTGTTTAGTTGCAATATACAATGCATTGAAATTATGTAATGACTGGAATTAGAAACATTTTTTTTAATTAGAAAATAAACTGATTTAAGAAAGCATTTACTTTGAATAAGATTTTCGATAATTTCCCCGTCCGGTCTGTTTTTTAAAATAATCTACATAACACAACAAACGTGGATTCTTTGCTTGGTATCAACTAAAAGAGGCTTTCATTACCTTTAATATGAGGTGTCTTGGGTAAGGCTAGGTGTATAAATAAGAGAGGGGTGTGATTGAATTTCCCCTACCCCTATTTTGTCTGGTACGTCAAATATCAAGGTACCTTTGAAATCATCAAATTATAAAACAAGAGCTCCGCAAATGCCGCATAATACCCCGCCATGATGACAAACTAATAAATGACAGCTATCAGAAAATATTTATTTCTTCCTCAGACCAGTAATCCTTATTAAATGTCAAAGCGATCCACTAAACAGTCAAGGAGGTATCGTCCGGAAACCAATTTTCAAGATGGCTGCCACTGACTGGTGGCCATATTGGATTTTGGATTATCGTAAATTTTGATAGGTTTCTTCATCAGACATATTCCAACGACCTTAGGAAGTGATCCGATAAATGGTAACGGAGATATCATCCAGAAACTAACTTTCAAGATGGCAGCCTGTGGTTGGCGGCCATCTTGGATTTTGGATCAGTGTCGATTTCGATACGTTTCTTCCTCAGGCCTAGTCCAACCACTCTACGAAGTTTCAAAGCGATCCGATAAACGGTAATGGAGTTATCATCCGGAAACCAATTTTCAAGATGGCCACCGGTGGCTGGTGGCCATCTTGGATTTTGGATCATTGTCAATCTAGATAGGTTTCTTCACCAGAGAAACCCATGACGTGCCTCCGTGGGGCTGGGAGGCTGGGTCAGTACTAGAATGTGAGTATTGTTAAATCTCGGAGAAAGGGAAACTGAAATTTCCTTCATTCTCCTTCGATCAATACTCACCATTCTATTACTTCTGATATACACCAGATTTAGCCAGTAACCTGGTGGGAAGGGGCAAGCCATCAATTGCTACTTTTGGCCCTTGGAGAAAGAGCTAGACTTAAACTTGATGAATGGAGACCTAAAAGGACTATCAAGTTAACGGAACCTAATCACATTCGCATCACTGCCCCCCCCCCCCATCCCTTTTTTTCTCCTAAGAAAAGGGAGAGAACTCACGAACATGCATCTCGCCTGAAACACAAATATGCCAAGAGGGTTAACTGCTCTTTGCATATATATATATATATTAGCCTGGGAATGAGCATGAATATATAAGATGAATGAACATGATATATAGACATAATACAAAAAACTCTCAATCTTGAATTACCTCATGATATTTGGATTCCAGATGTGGCGCCTCCAACCATTCACTTGTCCGGCCATCAGTGGCACAATCTGGTTGACATCCTCTCGCTCGACCATGTCTGCTTCTTAATTCTTTCTTACAAATGCCAAAAAAGGGAGAAGAGCAGTGTGGTCGTATAACTATCATTTCAAAACAGCTAAAGTGAGTGGATTGGCGGAGTCTGACACATCCCTCATATAGTAATCCGTGAAAGAGGACTCACAGTGCCATTGTGCAACAGCCATGATGTCCTCTAACGGAACACCACTGTAAAGGGCGGTCGAGGCAGCTATTCCTCTAACATCGTGTGCCCTTGCGCATTGCACCTGGTGCCAAGTCGCAATCTCATGGGTAGTCTGATGCATTCGACTACCCAACGAGAGATAGAATTCATGGATGCGGCGCCATATGGCTTCTTGTGGCAGATCCACAGATGTCTATCATTCGACCGTAATGAGTCTGTCCGTTTCTTGTACTTAGTCAAAGCACGGACTGGGCACCAGACACTGGCATCAAGATCAAACCTAGTTAGTTTCGGTATAATGATCGGTTTGCCGGGATATCTCAAAGATTGATTCTTTGACATAAACTCTGCTCTTGGCAGAAGACGCAGACCCTCTCCGGAGACAATAAATCGGTCCCTCTCTGCTGAAAGTGCATGGATCTCACTGCGCCTTCTAGCTGAGGAAGCTGCCAATAGAAAGACCGCCTTTAGAGTCAGATGCTTTAGACTAGCCGAACGCAACGGTTCGAAAGGGTGTTTGGCCAGTACATTAAGCACTAAAGATAGACTCCAGGCTGGAATGACTACCGGTTGTCTCGGTCGGAGATTACTCATTCCGTTCACCATCACATTCAACTGGGCCACCTCTGGACTATCCCTGTTGGCTAGACAAGGGATAACTGATGCCAAAGCTGACTGGTATCCAGCAATTGTGACAGGGGCTAGTCCTGAAAAGAACAGCTCACAGAGAAAGCCTGCTATTTGCTGAATAGTGGATTGAAAGGTATCAATACCCTTTTCTTCACACCAGTCTGCAAATCTGTTAACCTTGTTGTTATATGACTTGAAGGTTGACCTCCTTCTCGCAGCTGCGATGAAATCTGCAGCTTGACAAGAAAAGCCTTCCGACATGGAACGTTGTTTGATAACATCCACGCAGTCAATTTGAACATTTCGGGACGCTCGTGTAGGAAGCGTCCCTTGGCCTGGGAGATTATGTTCGGAATCTCGGGTAACTGCACTGGGTTTTCCACCAGCAGATCTAGAAGATCCGTGAACCACGCCCTGCCGGGCCAAAACGGCGCTATTAGCAGGACCAGGCACGGTTCCTCCCTGATCTCTCACCAATATCTTCGGTAGAAGAATGGTGGGTGGGTACACGTATGCGTGCATCCCTCTCCAGCTTATCGCCAGAGCGTCTGTATCGACGGTATTTGGATCTGGAATCGGCGAGACATAAGTCATGATTTGAGCATTTTCCCTTGTGGCGAACAAGTCCACATTGGGTTTGCCCCAATGCTCGAAGATCCTGTGTAGAACTGGAGGGTTGAGAGACCATTCTGTTGGCAGAACTCTCTGTCTGCGAGACAAAGCATCCGCCAGAATGTTCAATCGCCCAGGAATGTGAGCTGCTTTCAAAACAACGGAGTAATTCCTGCACCATTGAATCAAGTGCCACACTTTGATACACAGTGTGGGTGACTTGGTCCCGCCTTGGCGATTTATGTATGATACTACTGTCGAGTTGTCCGACCGTATCAATATCGCCTTGCCCCTGACTTTTGGAAGAAACTTTTCCAATGCCAGTTCCACTGCCATCATTTCCAACAGATTGATATGCAGCTGGCTCTCCTGGAGAGTCCATGTGGCCGAGACCTGGTGTTCTCCCAGGCAGGCGCCCAGCGATGCATTCGTGTACACGGACAGCTGGGGGTGGGGTAGGTGCAGCGAAACTCCTACTAGGAGATTCTGACGCTTTTTCCACCATACAAGATGCAACATTATTGGCTCCAAAACTGGCACCAGCTTTGACAGGGGTTCTGTTCTCTGTTTCCACAGAGACATCAGATACAACTGGATAGGTCTTCGCATCAGAGCAGCATACGGGATTACCTGCTCCATGGAGACCATCATGCCCAGCATCTGAAGAAACCGCCTCGCCTGAATGTGGTTTCCCAATCGAAAACTCTTGAGGATGGCTAACAGAGACACCACTCTGGGCTCTGACGGGTAAACCCTGCCCTCCTCGAGATCGAATCGCATCCCTAAATAAACGAAATGTTGAGTGGGTGTCAACTCGGATTTCTCCTTGTTGACTATCCAGCCTAGATCTGAAAGCAACTTCAGAGTCAGAGCAGTATCCACCTCTAACCTGGCTGATGTGTCTGCTTTGATCAGCCAATCATCTATGTAGGTGTGAAGCGTCACATTCTCTTTTCTGAGAAATGCTGTCACTGCAAGGACCACACTGGTGAAAAAGCGTGGAGCTGTCGACGGGCCGAATGGGAGGACTATAAACTCCCATACTTGATTCTGAAACGCAAATCTCAGAAATCTGCGACAACTCCTGTTCATTGGAATGTGGAAATATGCATCTTTCAGATCGATCGATACACACCACATTCCCATCCTCAATCCTGCCATTACCGACCTCGGAGTTTCCATCTGAAACCGAGGCGTATAGATAAACCAATTTAATGGCCTGAGATTGAGTACGGGTCTCCATCCCCCTGTGCTCTTGGGGACAAGGAACATGTTTGAATAGAAGCCTGGAGTGTTCCGGTTTGCTGGTTTTATTGCTCCATTCAGAAGCAAACCTGACACTTCGTTTTGAATGGCTTCTAACTTGTCTGGTTCCCTTGGAACAGGTGTCCAGACAGGTGCCAAAGACAGATTCTGTGGTGGAAAGTCCCACCACTCTGGCATGTATCCCTGGGATAACCACCCCAGGACCAGACTGTCTGACGTCACACCTCACCAAGCCTCGACGAAACGAATGAGCCTTCCACCCACTATAGACGCCTCGACGCCTAATGGGGGTGTCTGGCTCGCGATCCGCTCCCCCCATCCTCTCTTGACGATAAAGAGAGAGAACCATTTTGGTCTTGGCTTGGCCGGTCTAACTGGCACCGCTGTTCCTGTCGCACAGGTGCGGTCCAGGCAGATGCGAAGGGAGCTCTCATACCCTCAGGTACAATCCGCTCCCTTCTTTCCGCCCTTTGAGGACTTACCCTTCCCCTTGCCCTTCCCGCCTCTCGGGCGATCAGGAGCAACATTGGGGAGGGTAGGAGCCTCCACAACCTTCTTGGCTTTCTTCGGCGGAGGCGACTGAGAAAACCCAGAAGAAGCAGAAGCAGCACCAGGCTTAGCTTTCACCTTGCCTTTGTGCGTTTTCTGCTTCTTAGAAGGTTGCACGGTCAGCGGCTTAGCTACAGCCCCTAGTGCGTGCGCTTGACGCACTAGCTCTAGCTTGACCGCCAACCGATTCTGCGCGATACTGGCCGTATCCTGTAAGATGGCCCACGCCTGGCCACCAAAGATGTTAGGGCCTGTCAGGGGCATCCCAAGAAGACGCTCCCTGACGGCCGTAGCTGGACGCATATGGTCAAGATCCATCTGCCTCCTGGACTTGGTTACACGCGCCTGCACCCTTGCCAATGCGTCCATAGACAGCACCAGGCCGTCATTGACGCACGAAAGCGCCACACAAAAGAGTATAACATTCACCCCGTTTAAATACTCGCGGATTTTGTCTGGACTCTGTTTATCAAAGCGCTCGACTGCCAAAATAAAATTTACCGTTTGCTGGTCGCACGCATTAATAGCAAGAACAATCCAGATTGAAAATAGCGCGCTCCAATGTCTCAAACAGCGGGTTATCGTTAGCGAGTCGACCACACCCTTTGACCGATAGTCCCGTGAATGATATTACGTCAATAAAAATAGTTGCCTAATAAAATCGTGAAACTAAACAGTTGCAGTAGCCATAATCTTTTGCTTCTCTAAATCAGGAAGCCGATTTATTTATTATACCTATATTTACCGTTGATTGGAGATGGAAGTGAAAAGGAAATGGGAAAAATTGTTCTAATTTCGTGGCATGCCTTAAGCTCAGATGACGGTATACCGTGGTACCGCTGTATTTTTTCATGGTACCGATACCGTCATGTAAATATCAATACCGCCCAGCTCTACTACGCACCGGTTTTCCTGACATATAGACCTGTTTTCTCGGTCGCTCCAAAGTAATGAACCACTTAAATATCAGGTGGTATTACTCTCGGAAACTTCCAGTAATAATATATTGGGTCACATAACCCATCAAAGTTGGTGCTAATATATTGCTTTACTGCGTTTAAAAGTGGAACAGTGACTAGATTTTTTGTTCCGCCATTATCCATCAATGTTGATCGTGAGAGTCGCAGAGATTGGTTGAAATAAATCATATGATTAATTCATTATGAATGACAATGAGTCACGTGATCAAGATTTTACTACGATAGTAATTTTTCATTCATGCCTAATGACATCGGATGGCCTGCGATCCAATCATAAAATACGACTGCACATTATCGATTATTATTAACTACGACTGCGCGGTCGCGCGAGACATTTCTCATTACTCATGAATTAGCAGACCCCCTCTAGGCTGATTCATGACAATTTTTCTTGTTGAAATTATTAACCGGGATCTCACCTTTCTGTAAGAATGGAATGTTTACATTACCGGACAGCTGTACCAGAGCTGATAATGCAATCTACTGGTCATTGACAGATAGAAATAGCGCTAGAAAAACATTTCTTCCAAAAATAACAAGTTGCCCAGGAGTGCAACCAATATACTAGACAGCGTATCTATCTCTACCAGCAACTAATGTAGGTACTGGGAAGGGAGACCTACAGTTATACCTACAGTCATGGGACCAACTTTGTCCCAAAAGGGTCTAAATTTAGAAATCAATTTTGTGGTGAGTTTTATTTGTTTAAGTGAGGGATATGGCGGGCAATTCAATCTCGTATATATACGAGATTGGCTTGCCCGCCATATTTTACACTTTCCCCGGGCAAGCGTTAAATCCATCATCATCATCATATTCTCGGGACATAAGCCACTAGAATACTGCAGTATTACACGTTATCATATGCACAATATCATGCTCTATCTGGTACTCGCCGTTCAAGTTCAATATTATTTATTTCATGATTTAGTACAGATTTACTACTGACCGGGTAGCCTATATATTAGTATGTTACCAAAGGTTGCCAAAGATTACCATGGGTTACCTAAAATGTATTATTGCATAACCTACCATGAGGTTTCCATATGTGCATTTGCGAGACCTACTGTAGGTTACCATAAAAAATCTTATTTTACACCCCTGATATAGCAAGCACAGGGTAATATTATAGTATGGCTGTTCTCCCCCACCCCCTCCATAGTCACCTTAGATTAGGCGATTTTTCGATATTATCGTCAATATCGCGATACACAGATACCGAAATCGTCATAATTTCGAAAAATTGTAAATATCGTCAATACCGACAGGACGATATTGCACTTTTAACTGTGAATATAAAAAATTAAGTTAGAAATGTCATACTCTTACCTCTATTCGGTCCAGTAATAGTCTTTAAGTAATAATCCAGTCTTTGTCTAAGGTAATAAAAACTTAATAAACTCCAAAATAATCTGTGCTCATTTAATTCATGGTTTGTTTGCGCTAATAAAATCTTCTTCTTTTCGTTCGCTGATCATACCGCCAGTCCTGCTAATAAAATGATTTAAAGTAAAAAATAATCCTTTGTTGTTCACTTTTCATAATTACACAAATAGACGACGACATGTTTTTTCTTGCCTCATTCTGAGTATTAGTCAGTGGGGAATACCATTTGCACTACCCACATTCCATTCTGATGACGTCATTACTACAGGTCAAGCTATTTATCCATTAGTCATTGATCTGCATGGTTAAATATTCTTCTGACCGTGGATTTAAACTTTAAAACTTTTTAGGCCGATAGGAAACCACACACACTTAATCCCTTATCAATACCACAGCTTGGAATGGTGGGTGAGGGGGAAGTTAATCTCTTGCTTTACCGCTATATGTTTTTATGTAACTTTATACAACATATTTAGCATTTTTAAACGAATCAGATCAAAATTCATTCCACATATAACATTACGGATTTATTCTAAGTGAGAAACGTCATTAAAAGAAAGAATTTAGGCCTAATTATTTCCAGTCTTCTATCTGTTGTGGCAGTCTTGGCTGCAGAGTTAACTGGGTTAATTTCACACATCCCGGCTACCCCTCGAGATCAATGGATAAACCCGCTAAGTAGTGAGCGAATTTGAATAGGTCTACAATGGGGCAAATTAGTATTTAATATTACAGACCAAATAAAATCTGATATAATTGTTTCCAGTCTTCACGGTGGTTCCCATTCAAATCATGCAGTGTTATTTTATTAATTTGCCTCGTCTATGCTAGCGGCAGGCGTGATAACAGCTGTCAAAATTCTGCAGTGTGAATTCTGATTGGCTCAAGTAGGGCTGCGCGATATACCGATACCATATTTAAAACCGATATACTGCACTGACGGTTTCATAACCGATTATAAAAAATAAATATCGAAAAACCGAATATGAACATATTTTCGGTTTTTCGTATCAGGATTGTTAAAAATAAAAGATACTAATGAGCATGAAAAGCGTAATGAATAATAATGTCCATACATTCCAATAAGCTACGTTCGGGGCAACTAATAATTGAACGTGGCCACAATTGCGCATATTGTGTAACTCCATGTAACTCGCTGTGCGCCGAGAGAAATCAAGCAGCGAATTAATTAAATAAATATCCACTCGTCTTTTCTCTGGTAGTCTCAGATAAATTTGCAATATAAAACACAATACTAAGGCGGGAATTTGTCATTGAAATTTGTATCGGAGAAAACGTTTCTAAACAACGGCATCCATTTTATTTACGTCACCGGCTAATTAACATAATGCAAAGTCGTCCCAAAACTAAATCGCCCGAATGCAAAAAAATTTTCTTTGTCATTTTTATTAGCATATTATTTAAGGGCAACCTTGATCTGTGGCGGGAAACCTGAAAATGGGTGAAATGGCATTACAGGTTGCCCTGGGGGCAACTAGATTTTTGCATTTATTTCTACCCCCGGGTAATTGATATGTAATTGTTTACTTTAATGTTTTTTGGTCCTTTTCCAGGTTCCAATCATAGTTTTTGATCGATCCCATCAATCCAGACAACGTACAAGTACTAACTAACAGAACGGACGAACTCAGAAGTAGAACAAAAATACTAATTTCACTCATTCGGAAATTACAAGAAATTGAGAATTTGATTTTTATACTGAAAAGAGTCATGGAAAATAGGAACACTGTGAATAGGATCGATTACAATGAACCAATGACATAATTTCCCTCAAATACACGGTGCGAGACATCGAAACATAGATAACAAATGTATATATTACTTACACTTGGTGAACAGAGGTATAGTCGGAATTATGCATGGAACATGCAGGCATCAATAAACGAAAATGTATGAACTACGAAAATCTAATAAAGTAAAAGGCGGATTACAGGAATGGGCGAAACGGAACAAAATAATAAACTAAAATTAAGAAATCTAAAATACTAATTCTCCAAAGTTAATGCAGCAGAGTAATCATGATGTCGTTTCTTGATACATTACCGTTAACATGTTATAAAATAATATTCAAGACATTTTCTTTGTCGTTTTTATTAGCATATTATTTAAGGGCAACCTTGATCTGTGGCGGGCAGCCAACATTACAGTGACTATGAACTTGTTTGTATTTCCCCCAAAGGAGAGGAACACTGTGATATGTCATTACAAATTGTATAACGTCATTGGTCTGGTGCAACTAAGTATTGTACATAAAAGATGACTTAGGATGGAATTATGGACTTAGGCATTTATTGCCTCTTCGTATATATGCAGGTTAATGTTAAGCAGTAGTAAGAATAATGCATGGAGTTGGCTGGAGACTGAATATATTGCAATTAATGTCTATATCGTATATGTTCTAATGTTTTTACATGCATGACTAAATATGAAAATAAATCATTTTGAATCTTGAATCTGATGACTTATGATCTTATCTACACGAAAATTGGTAACATTTTCATAAATTTACAATTAGTCATACTTTGCTTTTCACTTCAATTGTATCATTTGGTGTAGAAAGTGGTATTCTTGAGCTTCTAGACATATTTATCAGAATATCCGACAACTAAATGCATAACTTTATTTTGATTAGGTTTTTTTTTATCTAGTCCGGAAGTAAGATTATGTTATTTCCCGTTAGTCTTGCCAGATTGGTGACTGACAATCTCGGCCCACGGCGATATCGGCGTGGTGATCACTTCTTAGGAATTCTTAGGATATTTCTGAGGGCTCGAGCTGCTGGTCAGCCTCTATGTCCGCATCTTCTTCCATTAAAAATATTCCACGCTCCTGACTTCCCGGTATCCGATATTCGGATGTGAGATCAAATTTAATGGCTTGTTCCCAAAATTGCGAATCACACTGAATAGTGTGGAGAAACTCCTAAACAGCCTTAATGTATATAGGGCCTGTGGTTCGGATCAGATAATCCTCAGAATACTCAAATCACTGGCTCCTGAAATAGCACCTATACTAACTCTGATCTATCATAAAAGTATGCAAACTGGCGAGGTTCCAGAAGACTGGCGTACCGCTCTTGTTTCTCCGGTATACAAGAAAGGCCCAAAATACTTAGCCAAAAACTACAGACCAATCTTGCTGTCAAGTTTTCACTGTAAGGAACTGGAACACATCATTACCAGTAACATCATGAACCATGGCGACTCAAACAATATATTCTACCCATTACAGTGGGTAGGTCCTATGAAACCCAACTAATTGAGTTCGCTGAGGAAGTCTCCACCATCCTCGAAGACGGGAAACAAACCGATGTTTTAGTGATGGATTTTGCAAAGGCATTTGACAGAGTTAGCCACACTCACTGACTCTAAAACTGCAACACTATGGTATTTGTAGAAGGATTAATACCTGGATCAGTAATTGGCTTAAAAACCGGCAGCAAAGAGTTGTTGTGGATAGCGAGATATATGATTCTGTGAATGTCGAATCTGGAGTACCACAGGGTTCTGTGCTCGGACCCTGCTTATTCCTCTACTACATCAACGATCTTCCAGCCAGACTAAAATCCCGAATTCATCTTTTTGCGGATGACACGATAGCCTCTCTCTGCATCTCATCTCCCAAAGACCCTGAAGATATCCAGAGCGACCTAACCATGATGGGTGAGTGGGAAAAATGCTGGTGCATGGTATTTCACCCTGCCAAATGCACTTTCCTATCGATCACCAACAAACGTAGGCTAATCGACACTCTGTACAAACTGAATGGCCATGCCCTAGAGTCTATATCAGCTGTGAAATACCTTGAGCTAACAATCACCCACGACATTAAATGGGACCATCACATCACAAACATATGTAATAAGGCAAACAGAACTCTTGCTTTCCTGTGGCGCAATGTCAACATTGCATCAACATCCATCAAAGAGCAAGCTTATAAGACCCTTGTGCGGCCACTCGTCGAATATGCAAGTGGTGTACAGGACCCATACACACAGGCGAACATTCACAAAATTGAGATGGTCCAAAGAAGATCTGTCCGATACGTCACAAATAGATCGCGCAATACATCAAGCCTATCAGATATGATCATCCACCTGAAGTGGCGAACTCTGCAAAGAAGACGACGGGATGATAGACTCTGTATGCTGTACAAGTCCTCGCATAACCAAGTAGCTAGCAACTATGAGGGAAAACTGCTCGAACCAAATCACAGATCTCGAAACACACATGAATACTCCTTTCAGATACTGTGTTGTTGTACAGAAGATGGCAAGATGTCATTATTTCCAAGAACTATCTATGACTGGAATGCCCTACCATACGATGTTGCCACTGAAAGCACCTTTCGCACATTCAAAGCCAAGGTGTTTGCCCAGGCATAAGTGAGTAGGGTGCCAAAAACTGTAAATAGTGTACATAGACAGACTTTCATCAGCCTGTTTTTAAAGAGACAATCCTACATGTATATCATTTATCATCTTTCTGACCCATCTTCTGCATGCACACACACCTACAACCTAGCATAATCTTCAGCAAGTTGAATGAGGCTAGTCAACAGAAAGAAGAAGAAGAAGAAGAAGAAGAAGAAGAAGAAGAAGAAATTTATCCAAGGCCACTTGAAAGGCAAAGGCAGATTTACAATTTACTATGGCGCCAGGCATGCTATTCCAACTTTCTACCACTCTATTTGTGAACATATATTTCCTAATATCCATTCTACTATGGTGCTTGACTGGTCTCAACCTATGGCCTTTTGTGTCCCTACTCTCTGCCAGTGTCAGCAGCCCCTCAGAAGCTTCAGGATCATATATCTCATGGGTGAGTTTATAGACCTCAATCATGTCGCTTCGCATCCTTCTGTTCTGCATTGTGGGAATTTTCAGTCTCTTCAGCCTATCTATATAGCTCATGTTGCTTAATGCTGGGACTTGTTTAGATGCTCGCCGTAGTACATTTTCTATTAAGACTACACCATTTTTCAGATGAGGGCTCCATACACATACTGCATACTCTAGGTGAGGTCTCACCAGGGCCTGGAACAACTGCTTAACCATTTTCTCATCTAAGTAAGTGAATGCTCTTCTAATTAGCACCACAATGCTGTTTGCCTTATTAACTTAGGCTCGAATGTGGCTTGAGAAAGTTAAGTTCATATCTACCATGACCGAATGTCCTTTTCCTATTGTGTATTCTCAAGACTTACAATAGTGTTCCATCTTGCTTGTAAACGTGGTAGCTCTTCTCATCTGACCGTTTTCATCCTTTGTTCTCTACCGTCAATACTTTGCATTTGTTTGGGTGGAATCTCAATAGCCATGTGTTTGACCACTCCTGAAGGGAATCCAGATCGTCTTGCAACTCTTTTTCATCTTCCTTGCATCTGATTTGCTTGTAGATTTTTTGTATCATCTGTGGAGAGATAACATGTAGATCTTACAGGGTCGGGGAGATCATTAATGTATATCAGAAACAGGATATACCCTAACACACTGCCTTGTGAGATTCCACATGTTACTGGGTGGTTTTCTGAAACATGTCCATTGACCACGATGCATTGCTTTCTGTTTGAAAGAAAGTCCTGGACCCATGGTATTATGTGTTCGCTTAGACCACGAGATCGCGCCCAGGGGCGAGATCAATCTCTCCCCAATTGGTATATAATTATACAGGTAACATTTTCATTTTTTGTATGAGCGAGTTGACGGGGATCCTGTTTTCTAATGTATCTCGGCTGACATTAAATGAATTATACACTTATCTTTTTTGTTTGTGTATATAGCTGGTCTTTTACGAATATCGTCATATTGTACAGGATAATTATTATAACAGACACTGCCATCACCACCACCACCACCACCACCACCACCACCACCACCACCACCACCACCACCACCACCACCACCACCACCACCACCACCACCACCACCACCACCACGCTGCTGCTGCTGCTGCTGCTGCTGCTGCTGCTGCTGATGTTGATGATGATGAACGAGCTATATCCTAGTGCCAGTGCTTCATCAATGGCAGGGTTGATAGAACTAATGCTTGACAATAGTAAAAAAAAACCCCAACATACTTGCGAGTGCATAGTGACATAGCAGAATGGATCTCAGAAAAACGTAAAAGTAGGAATATCTGAAATGTACATAATCAATTCCAGTCCATTCGTGTGGTTGTGAGATGGGTAGTTGAAAGCTACTCTGGTGAAAGAGGATATATGTCCTCTGGGTGCTGGTGTGATGGTAAGCTACTTGCCTCCCAAATGCTATGCGGGAGGTGTCATATAATTCACTGTTTCAAACCCTGCGCGGGTCGAAAATTGAAAAAGGTAAAAATTACATTCCAGATAATGAATGAGCTATATCCTAGTGCCAGTGTGTCGTCAATACTGCTACTGCCTCTTCTACTGCCTCTTCTACTGCTACTGCTACTGCTACTACTGCTGCTGCTACTACTGCTGCTGCTGCTGCTGCTGCTGCTGCTGCTGCTGCTGCTGCTACTACTACTACTACTACGAGGTTTAATGTTATTTAATTCATTACTTTTCGTATATAGATCGTCATAATAGATAGTCCACCAAAGGCGGACTCTATAGAGTGGCGGACTCCTTACACATAAAACATTCAGACCAATGGGACAACATAAATAGAATGGCACCACAATATCAGTATCATATGGTCGCTAACATATCAAAATTATGGTAGAGAAAGTAAATATGGTATAGTGAGAGTAATATTAAGATTTAGAAAACAATACAACATATATACTGCCCTCCAATAACAAAAGGGGGTTAAGTAAAACAAATTTAAAATTGAGATTTTGACACATCTTGTCTATTTTGGACTTCCTCTTTTCAATGGAACTATTGCCAATGTAAATTTTTTTAATAGTTTTTTAGTTATAAAATAACAAAATGATGTATGTCTTCCCCATCACAGACAATTACAATGACAAAAGGAAGTACCCGCATTTCCTTTGACAGAAGGAAGTATATTACACATACTCCCTTTTGGCATTGTAAATGCTGAACATACTTCCTTTTGTCAATGAAATATCTTCAGTCAAAGATATCTAATTTGCATATAACAAGTCCATAAAAAGGTATGGATTTGCACTATTGAGTACAGTCTACTTGTAAACATATAATATGGTTTGTTCAAAGTACATGATTGAATAATTTACAAGTTAGGTCTACAAACCAGATCCGCTATTAAATTTAAAAATTGGTCAGTTTTCCTAGAACTAGACTATAAGGCTACAGCTCCAGTTTACCATTAAAAATAAGATAATAAGCAAAGTCATAGCTCACCTGACCATACCGCCACATTTTTATGCTTGGCCTGATTGAGCCACGTGGGACTCAGAATTCTCAATAGTATCAATTCCGCAAATGGTTTGAAGTAGATTTTGCCATGAGCGCATGTCGAATCAATTATTTTATGGCGTATAAGGCCTAATTTATAAGGTTAAAGATTTAGGGATAATTGATTCCTAGATTTATTACCTAGACTACCTACCTGTATTGATTCCTAGATTTATTACCTAGACTGCCTACCTGTATTTGGTTTAGCTTGTTACTCGGTCTAACCCATCATTTGTTACCAGGTTCTAAAGATTTGATTCATAAATACCACGGCGATCATATTTTATGCATAATCATGTTAGTTTAAGTATATTTCTCATTGTACGAAATATGGTTTACAACTTGGTAATAGCTAGTCTAAGACCTGGTTTAAAGCTTAAACCAAGTCTAGCTAAACCTCCTTATTGAATTCAGGCCATGATGTTTAAGTTTAGCCTACTCTAAATAATCATATTTGTATTTTCACCTAAATTGCCTAATGAAATGTTTTTCTGTTAAAATTATGCAACGAAACTGTAAAATTAGTTGAGAATGTGACATTTTGTTTCTAAAAACACCTTTACGTAAAAAAGGAACCATTTTTTATATGAAAATAATTTAATGAAACCAACATTTAGAAAAAAAATGATCATTTGGTTTTGTTGTAGGAACACATTTACATATAGTTTTGTGTTTACTTGAAAATAAATTTTTTTACTCGAACGATTTTTTGCATTTTCAAACCTAAAACAATGGTATATATAATATGGAAAAATTTGTTACCTCTCCGGGATGTAGAAATTGTTTGAGTGTAGCTTTCGTGACGATCTCGGTCACTTCTTCAGCACTAACTGACTGTCGCTGGCAACAAGTTTTCTGACGATACTAAGAACTTCGCGTCCGTGTTAGTGCTGAAGAAGTGACCGAGATGGTCACGAAAGCTACACTCAAATAATTTCTACATCCCAGAGAGGTAACTAATTTTACCTTATTATGAATCATCCTGGGATTGGGACCAACTTTTACGGAAATGGTATATATGTTTATTGTAAGAAGAAACTGGGTATAGAACCCTCTTTTCATCTATCCCATTATGTTTCTTCAATTACAAGATGGAGTAAATGTGAATTTACACTGACAAAAGGATGTAAAGTGTGATTACTCTGGAATTTGAACACTAGAAACACAGATATACAATGGCAAAAGGAAGTATGTCACTATAATTTGTTTAAAAGGAACCAATTCTGATTTTCTTTTAATTAACGGTAATCTTTAACACATATGTGTCGCTCTGATATAATTTTGACATAAATGTGCTGGAAATTGACACACGGCTATCCATAAACGCATTTTATTTATTTTCTCAAAAAATGATTTCTTGGACATACTTCCTTTTGTCAATGTAGGGCAGTATATCTCTCACACACACACGCACGCGCGCACACATGCACACAATTATCAGTGTATATGAAAATGTCTGTCTGTCTGCCCATCTGGCTGTCTGTCCTTCAGGTAGTCGTCTGTCTGGTGATGGTCTGTCCTGCTGTTAGTCTGACCATCTGACAGTCTCTATCTGGTGATCTGACAGGACACACACACGCACGCACACACGCACGCACGCACGCACGCACGCACGCACACACGTACGCACGCACGCACGCACGCACGCACGCACGCACGCACGCACGCACGCACGCACGCACGCACGCACGCTCGCTCTCTCGGTCTCTCTCTCTCTCTCTCTCTCTCTCTCTCTCGGCGCAGGACTCCCACCACACCTACCATGCCCACTTCTAGTACTGAGTGCATCAGATATTGCTAGACAATGCGCGCTAGCGTTGGGCAGAAATAACATCTTATTTTGTACCGATTTGGTACACACAATTACTTTAAATTACAGCTTTCGCGCCGTTCTTGTTCTTACTCATGACCAGAAGGAAGAGAGGATTCCAAAACTCTTTACTATTTTAAAATTGGTTGGGAATTGACCGAGTTATGGCTAAATGAGCCATCAAATTTCTTTCAAAATATTGAACAACATAGGCTTCGCGCATGCATGCTCTCAGTGCATGGGTACAATAGCGTATTATGTGACCCGCTTCCCTGCCTCTGAAGCGTGTTCACTAATTGGCTGTGGCGCTCCAGCTGTGCTGTCACAGGCAGTATATAAGGGGTCGAAGGAGTGAAAAAATTCCCGCACCATTCAAGTCCTATCCAAACTTCAGTTCTCACCAATTCACAGTTTACACCACCAGCTTCAGACATAGCACCACTGCTACCACAGCTTCGTCGTCGCCCAAGAAAAATCAGCAGCAACGACGACAAGCTGGTCCCTTAATGGAAGCAATAGAAAAGCAGGCCGCCTTCATGCGGGGCCCCACCGCAGCAAAGGAGACTCTTAACACAACACTCTTGGAGGCTCTCCTGCAAGCACACTGCAAAGTCATCTATAAGTGTGTTTGTTCAGCGGAATATCTACCAGTGCCACCATAGACACTGGAGCTTCCATCACCGTTTTTAACAAGCATCTCTATGAGAGCATCCCACCTCATAAAAGACCACCCCTTAGGTCCTTTAACATATTTTTACAAACAGACAAGGGAGCCGACCTTCCTGTGGCTGGCTTAGTAAACATCGTGATACAGATAGAGGAGATGCAATTCATTCAGCGAGTTGTCATCGCTTCTATCCAAAACGATGCCATATTAGGTTCTGATTTTCTCGGTGACAGTGAAGCCATCATTCACTGCAGACAACATAAATTAGATATACACGGCTGGACTGGAATCATCACTGTACGACACATGTGCAGTGATTTTAGCATCAGCCGCAACAGTTGAGCCAGGACAGGAGGAAATTCTATGGGCCACCACACCACCGTTAGGTGATAACACACACATTGCCATGCTGGAACCCAACCCTGAATACATGATCGCCTCCCAATGCTCGAGTCCATGGATGATAATGGACACCATCAACAAAAGTCATATACCGTTCTGGGTATTGAATGGAACAGCTGATCCTATAATGCTTATCCTCGGTGCTCGCTGCAGCCATTTGGTGGGCGTGATTTCCCTGGAAACAGCTCCCACTACAACTACCAGAACACTTGCATGACTTATATTTGCATGCCACAGTCGGACTGACTCAATCTCACAAACGTGATGTACGACGGATCCTGTTTAAATACCAGAAGAGTTTTTCCACAGGAGACATGGACCTGGGAGAAATTCACCTTGTGCATCACTCCATTGACACCGGAAACAACCGACCTGTATGACAGCCGGTGCGTCGTCTTCCCATACATAAATAGACAGAAGCACACTAACAAGTCAAGTGAACGACATGTTGTGGACAGGCATAATAGAGCCTTCACCCTCCACCTAGGCCAGTCCCATTGTATTTGCAGGCAAGAAAGACGGATCTCTGCGGTTTTGTATCGACTACCACCACCTTAATGATCTAAGCATCAAAGACATGTATCCGTTACCTCGATTAGATCAGGCATCAGATTCGTTGTCCAGAGCCGGATGGTTCTGTACACTGACCTGGCAAGTGGATACTGGCAGGTAGCGATGGATGAGGCTGACAGGGAGAAGACCGCCTTTGTCTGTATCAACGGTCTTTTCCAAATCCGCAAGATGCCTTATGGCTTGTACAATGCTCCAGGAACATTCGAGCGTCTCATTGAGCAGGTATTAACTACCCTGCAATGGGATATCTGTCTCTGTTACATTGACGACGCTATCGTCTTTGGCTCTTCGTTTGAGCAGGCTTTGTCCAAGTTGGACAAAGTCTAATGCGGTTCCGTACTGCCAACCTAAAGCTCAAACCCAAGAAATGTAATTTATTCCATCAAAGTGTCGAGTTCCTCGGACATGTGATATCCACAGATGGATTGGCCACTCAACTTTCCCAAACTCAAGCATTGGCAGACTGGCAGACGCCAACTTCCCTAACTAAACACATGAAGTTTCCTCGGGCTCTGCCAGTACATCCATCACTTCAGCGAGATTGCAGCTCCCCTGTTCCAGATCACAGAAAAGGATCGACCCTTTGAGTGGATGAGTGAGTGTGAGGGTTCCTTCAGGGCGTTGAAGGACTTGTTAACAACCGCACCTATTCTTGCTAATCCTAACCCTAACCTCGATTTCATTCTTATACACTGAGGCGTCCTTTTTATGCCATTGGCGCTGTTCTATCTTAGGTCAAAGAAGATGGAATGGAACAGGTACTGGGCTATGGTTCGCGTACTCTAAATAAAACAGAGAAATGTTACGCAACCACTAAGTGAGAGTTATTATCTGCGGTGTACTTTGTTAAGTACTAGAAACACTTTCTGTACAGATGCCCATTTACACTACGTACAGACAATGCCTCATTACGCTGGCTCAGAGACCTAAAAAAATCCATTCTGTCAATGTAACAGGGACAGACCTAAAAAAATCCAGAGGGCCAGGTAGTGCGGTGGCAGGAATCTTTGCAGACCTTTAACTTCAATGTTGTTCATAGACCCGGCAAGCTGCATGGAAATGCTGATGCCTTGAGCAGAATCGGACATGAGGATGAACAAGAGGTCGCCACCACCGTGACACATACAACACAGCCAGCTCCCATATTCCCAGAACCGGGGTGCACATATTGGAATGTGGAGAAGCTCGCTCATGAACAAACAACAGATGCGCAGACATGAGGAATATACATGTGGATCCAGGAGAGGGTACGCCAAACTGTTAGGGAAACCCCTGCAGGTATGGCAGATATGGGGTCAGATCTCACACCTACATACACGGAATTGGAAAATGTCATTTCAGAAAGATTCTGAGATACGGCAGTGGGAGAGACCAGCAGTCTTCAGTTGACAAACTTGAGGAGATGAGTGGAATAATCTGTCAGTCCTTTATCCTCAATGGCCAAGTATTATTATCAGGGGTTTGAAGAATGCCATATGTGCAATAACATTCTTTACATGAATAACCGGATAATAATTTCCGAGCATTACAAAGTCATGATTTTACAGCAACTTCATGACAAAACTGGTCACCTAGCCATTGAAAGAACCACAGAGCAGATCAAACAGAGATTCCACTGGATCGCAATATGCGATAGTGTCAAGGCTTGGGTTGGCAATTGCGTCCCCTGTTAAAGACGTGCTGTTGGCCAGCACCACACTGCACCATTATAAATTAAAATTGTGGGTGAAACGTGGAAGTGAGTGGCTATTGCTGTGATCGGTCCCATGAATACGACAGATGAAGGAAACAAATACATCCTCGTATTGCAAGACTATCTTACAAAGTGGGTAGAAGCATTTGCTTTACCGGACCAAGAGGCATCCACAGTAGCAGAGCTTCTGTCCAGCAATGTGTTCTGTCATTTTGGAATGCCCTGTGAGTTACATTCTGACCAAGGTAGTAGTTGATCTCAGAGCCCTGCAAAAGTTTCATATAATCAAAACACATACTACACCATATCATCCACACAGCGATAGGATGGTAGAGAGATTCACTAGAACTTTCGCGATGATGTTGACTAAGGAAACACACCTTGATTGTCATGATTGTGATCTTCGACTCCCATATGTACTCATGGCGTACTGCACTTCGATACATTCCAGCATGGTTATACCCCTGCTTGGTTAATGTTAGGCCGTGAATTAGCCTTACCCTTGGACCAGTCCATGCTCAGAATTCCGTGGGAGAAAAATTCACCCTCTCTCTATGTAGACACCCATGCAGCATAGGATAGAACAGGCCCATGAGCTAGTGAGAGAAACAATCTCCACTGTACACTGGCATCAGAAATCCTGGCATGAACGGCATGTACATATGAGGCCAGAAAAATGGTTTAGGTTGACGATGCGCAACGTTCTGCTTGACGAGACCATAGTCTGTTATGGACAACAGGAAAACCGTACAGCTCGGAGCACCCCAACCCCCTTCCAACCCCCAAAATCGCCGGACCATCACCCCTCCAAGTCGCATCCATGACACCACTCCCACTCTAACTGGCATCCCTAATTTCCGCACCGAGCTCGGACATCGCATGCCCCATTCTTCTCACACTCCACTCGTCATCTGTTGACTGTCCATCTTCAGATATGAGAGAGTTCGCTGCTTCAGGAGAGGTGGCCTCCCGCACCTCGGTCGCCCCCTTGGCCGATGGTGGGCGCAGAGGCAGACTCTTCAGCAGACTCTCGACTCGATTTTTCCCGGTATTTAAAAACTATGACAGAGTACCAACCATCATGTAATGGGAGATGCCGATTCCCCGCCAGAGTCACCCCATTCCACAACCACCTCACCACCTCACCCGCCCGCCCCCCCCCCCACCCGTGAGCAGTCAGAACACCACAGCAGAGACACAGAAAGACAGAAACAACAGAAACACACATGCCCTCAAGGCTGGATATGTCAACTTTAATTGTGCAAATACCAAACACACATATCTGGTTACAGGAGGTGTAACATGGACACCTGAACGCATCCACAGCATGGGTTTTAGCACCCATGGACATCATGGTCAAATTAAATCAGCCTGCACCTATCCTTTGCAACAGATAAGGATTGTGACACAAAATCTGCAACACTCCCTTTCGCATAAAGATGGAGAGCAATTTACTTTCTGCACATAGAATGTCTGCCATCAACAGACTCGACATATTCCGCTTGAAAAACTGGATATTGCCCACTGCACTGCACTGCCAACATCACATTCAACACCGGACTTCCCTACATCAGACATTACTACATACAAAGACCAGAGCAACATTTTTCCGCCATACGTGAACCCCTTTTGTAGTCATGTGGAAAGTACACATGCGGAAGGAGAACAACATCAAGAACATCACCACCCGCACCGCAAGAAACACCCCTCCCTTGAGGTGACATCAGCAATAACAGTAAACGGAACAACACCAATTACACGTAATAACAGATTTCTTTATTGAGAGAGCCGGATGACCGCAGTCTGTCATCGGTAGCTAGTATGAGATAGGCACAGAACGTGAAATTCGACAATGGTCTGATTCAAGTTACGACAGCCCCCTCACCCCCCCCCCCTCCCCCCCCCCCCCCCGGCGTGGTCATCCTCGCTCTAAGTACCTCTTTCCCGACTTTCTAAGGCTAGACCATTACAGAGAGAATACATTCAATGTCCAATAACATGATCATCGCAATCACCGCAGTGCCCCTCCCCCTACTGCAATAAAAACTTTTTGACACCACACGACAGCGCAGGCTTCATCGGCAGAGAACCAGCCACGGGTATCTACAGCCTACATCAACATGACAGAAACATAGACACTCATGATAACTGTTTCACAATCTCCAAATGACGGATTGTAATTGTTTAATTGTGGCACACATTTTCCAACTTGTACTGTAATAATTAAGTTTGTGTCTAGGTGTGGTGAGACTAGTCCTACCCAAAGAGGAGGATGCTTGGCAGTCTGCCCACCCAGCAAGGCAGCATCAAAACTTGAACAGTTTAATACACAAGAGAAGTTTAAAAAACTCTCTTACCTACAAGTTCCTCTCAACAATCAACAAGAGCCGGAATAATACATACAACACAGAGAGAGAGAGAGAGAGAGAGAGAGAGAGAGAGAGAGAGAGAGAGAGAGAGAGAGAGAGAGAGAATTGGGAGGGAGGGAGGGAGAGCACTGATAAAGATCACGCGCAAATAGGGACGCTGTTCTTAGGAACAGATATTTAGAAAAAGCCATACTTCGACTTTCCGCATCCGATTTACATTAGTCAGCAGCATTTAATAGCAACAGACACTCTTAGTCCGATCAACCACATGCTTTCAAAACAAGAAACCACGTGATTAACACCACTGTTTTCTGGTAAATTAGATCAAAGACTATAAACACGCGAATTTCCCTCCCACATGGCTACCACACATGCGATGGAGGAGGTGAGAGGTGATGAGTCGGGGTCACAGACCACTGATATAATCATGCTCTCCCCATCCCATCGGGTGTTCCAGCCTGAAATTTTAACAGGCAAGTTTATAAGTATCTAACTTGGAAACCGCTTCACTCTAATTAAAAGGTGAGCATCCACAGGAATAAGTAGTTCCCGATTTTAACATTGATCGGGGACCCGATTTCCCGTAAAATGGAGATATAAGCGACTCTCCTTCCTTTTTATATTTATATTTGCCTTCTACCTATGAAAGGAATATTTAATCCGACTCCATATTAATAAAATTCATAGACTCCTTCTATGGTGATGGCTGATTCACCCAGAACATTTTGGGCGTGGTCATCCGTCCGCCTGTGACGTCATCAAAAACTATAAAAGGAGGAGACCGTGCATGGAAATTCATCTTCCCTCCAAACTTGACACTAGGGAAGATCGGGCATTAGGCTTCTTTCGTGTCGCAAACCAAATTTTGCTGTTTAAATATTATTACATTTATCTTATCACTTTAATTGGCCATTAGGAAAGTCTATACACAAATGTAAACTTAGGAAAGGATAGGTTAAGTGTTTGCAGTCCTGCATTCAACAATAATGCGAAAATAAGATGTCTCTTGCGGAAGTTCTTGCCTTATCTGACAGCTCTATCAAGGAATCTCCGATGAGCATGGTGAAGAAATTTCCATGCACTTTATTATTATACAACGGACAGCCGTGTAAACGCGGATTTTCTCGCAACTCAGATTTTACATTACATATCAACTGAGATCATCTACTTCAGTGCACATTTTGTTCAGACTGCAAGTATATATTTTCGGCAACATGGTATGGAGTTACGCATGCCTCCAAATCCAAACATCATGTTCTTGTGATTAATGAGCCCGGAGAACAAGATGAACCAATTGACATTGTAGCTTCGATATTGGAAGCTCGTAAACTGCACGAAATAGTTCCTACCCATAAAATGGCCAAGAGAAAATGTACAAATAGACGCCAACCTAGTCCTCTGCATTCCACCATCGCCACCGCAACCGCACCAGCAACCACTCCAGAAATCACCACCAGTGCAGCAGACACCACACCAGTAACATCAGTAATAACCACACCAGCAGCACCCTCAGTTCCAGCTACATCAGCATCAGCAGTCATCCCTCCAGCATCAGTCATGCTAAGTGTACCAATAACAGTGCCTAGGCTTTCACTAACATTACCCGACATTTCCGATAGTTCCGCATCACCACCAGACTTAACCATCGACGAGGAAACAGCCCAGGAGATCCCCTACTCCTAGGGATGAGCCGACATACGACAGTGAAATGAAAGACTCGCTAGATCTCAGGCTCTTGCTCCTGGAATTAAGCACATCCACAGCGCAGAACTTGCCACCAATTAACATTGAAGAAACTGCACTGCATGTCTCTAAGCTCAATCATAGAAAAGCTGCTGATATATTCGGAATTACGGCTGAACACCTGCTGTTTTCCTCTCATGAAATATTTGAAGTTCTTACAATTGCCAGCAACAAAATACTAGCTAGTGGTGAAATACCAGACGTGATGAAAACTGGTCTTGTCACTTCAGTGCCAAAGAAGGGCAAATCACAGCATCTACCGGATAACTAAAGAAGAATAACTGTGGGGTCGGTCCTTGGAAAAGTTGTGGTGAAAGAAATTGTGTGGCAAATAAGGCCAATACTTAACCAAACTAAGAATAGGATGCAGTTCAGCTTCACAGAAAAGTGCTCATCTGTAAATGCTGTATTCGTGCTTAGTAAGACGGTTGCTGAGGCCATCGACACAAAAAGCCACCAATACATCACATTCTTAGATGCAAGCAAGGCTTTCGACATCGTAAATCATCCTAGCTTATTGAATTCTATCTACAATCAAGGCATCAGTGGAAAGATATGGAGTGTGATCAATAGCATGTACACCGGTATTGGTGCAGCTGTCAAGTGGAATGATGTGTTGTCGAGAATGTTCACAGAAGGCCAGGGTACCAGACAGGGAGATGAATCATCTACTGACTTATTCAATAGTAGGAGTAATGGACTGCTTGATAAACGCGAATCTCATCCGAGTCGGTACAGTTCCAACTGGAGCCATCATGTGCGATGATGATTTGGCACTAGCTGCAAGAACACCACATGATATGCAGCTACTACTCAATGAGGCTCAGCTCGATGCATCAAGTGTACGATATCTATACAGCAATACAAAAACCACCACCATGGCAATTAGAGGCACCCAGGTGGCCAAACTCTTTCTTAATGGCGACCCACTTAATGCTACACAAGAGGAAAAGCACTTAGGCGGCGGCAGAAATCCATCATGCTCAAACAAGCAGACCGTAGAATGCAAAATTAACACAGCTAGGCTATTCCCTTATGGAGGCCGGTCTCCATGGCTTGAATGGCCTGAATCCGGTGCTGTCCAAACTCATCTAGGACATATATGTAGCACCAATCCTATTATAAGGACTAGAAGAACTGATCCTAAAGAGAGCAGTGATCGATAAACTCGAGGAGTTCTAAAGGATGAACTTGAACTATGTACAGCACCGCCCTGTTACGACTGCAAACGCTGCTGTCTACTTACTGTTAGGAGCTCTTCCAATTGAAGGTCAACTGCACAAGCAGATCCTGCTTTTCCTAGTAAATATGCTGCATAGACAGAATTCTGTGGAGAAAGAGCTATTCGTTAGGCAACTTGCTGTGAAGACCCTTTCATCTTATAGCTGGGTGACTATGGTCCGACACATTCTACACCAATATAGTCTGGCGTCAGCATTCAGTCTTCTGAACAATCTGCCTGGCAAGGGAAGATGGAAGGTGCTGGTGAATGCACATATCAATGCATACTAGGAGGGAATTCTAAAAGAAGAGGGCAGAGTAAAGAAAACCATAGAGTACCTCGACATAGATGGCTGTCGCATCGGTCACCCACATATGGCATGGGAAGGCTGCAAAACTGAAAAAGTATCACTATACAAGGTCACTGTGCACGCTAGACTCTTGGTCCAGCGATACCACCTCCTCGATGGACTCTCCAGGAGCAGATTGACATCTCTGTGTGTTCTCTCTGCAAACGGGATAACTAGTCTCTAATTCACTTCCTATTGGTATGCCCTAAGTGTCAGTCAGCCCAGAAGAACCCGCTGGAGAAAATCCAATGCCACTTGCATCAGCTTGGGGTTATAGTGACAAACGCCAACTGCATACAGGCTACCCGCAACAGCAGCAAACTTAATGTCCAGTAGGAAACTTGCAGACCATGACCAAACCCCTGAAGGAGTCCAGAGACCTCTGCTACATGCTGCATCTGAAACGGACAGCGATCATGAAGACCTCTGACTGCCTGCAGGGAAAGCTGGTATGCTGAATCTACAGGCACCCTCTTGACAGTCTGATCCAGATTACTTACAGATTATGTACACATCAAGACAACGGACGTTTGATAGCAAGCAAGTCACGACAATCTACACATTGTGTTCATTGGTTAGAGACATTCCCGTCTATTAAATAATACGTATTGTAATAATATTCGGTATCTACTCCTAATGGAGGTTCGTCTAAAGAACATTAATTTTCATGTTCAAGAGACGGGATCTACACAAGAAAGAAAGAAAGAAAGAAGAAAGAAAGGGACCTTTCATGTGGAAGGGCCTTTTGACACCGATGTAGCTCGTTGTCCAGTATGTGGGGTGAGTGACATGCTCTGTGATAACTCACCAGATCTACTGTACGACGCAAACAGTGGTGTAAAACAATCCGCACATCATGTGTTAGTCTTTTAGACATTTTCGACCGCAGTTAGGGGAACAATGCCTGATGCATTGTGTGAGCTATTCGATGCATCTCATCTTATGAACCATCAGAATGTATACGCATTATCAACCCTCATCCATAGCCCATCAGGAACTACAGAGCAGCCTTCAACTTCCGCACCAGTATGGAACTCTTGACAACACCGTTTAAATTAATAACTATTGTGTAGACATGACTATGTACACGCCATCCGCTTCCGCAAATGTTCTTCTGCACTTTTCCTGAGAGTGAGCCGCATCTGCAGTACGTCTGCAGTTTTTCCTAGCAGCCAACTTCCACCTACCTAGTTGCCAGATTGTCGAGGTTAAAGCTGACTTAGCATCTTCTATAACATCTCTCCTTTTATAATAAACAAAGTAACTATGTAATAATGAATTAAAAGTAATTAACTATGGTTAATTAACTATAGGTCATGACAGTTAGTAAGCTATTTCAAATAAAGTCATTGAAATTGGAAGAGCGGCGAGATTCTATACCACTTCTGATTACAACTGGAAGAGGACCAGTGGTAGGCGCTGGAGTTGTAGGTGTGAAAACAGTATTGGGAATAATTGTTCTGTTATCAGCCGATTCTGCCAATGGAATTGGTTGAATCTTGCGAGGTGTTTCAAATGGTTCAGGGGTTTCACGGATATGTACACGATTGCGTCGATATTTATGTACATTCATGTCAACCACGTAACTATGAGGAGTGGCTTCAGCTGTGATGGATGCTGGTTTCCACTGATGATCTTTCAGAAAGACTTTTACATGAACAGGCTGTCCGATAGACAATGGTGGTAACTGGTTCGCCTGTCTGTCATGATACGATTTGGCGACTTTCCGTTTATGTATGACATCTGCATCAACTCTTAGTTGAAGACATGGTTTGTACAGTTCTGGTACACATGGTAAGAATGACCGGGTTCTGCACGACATAAGACATTGAGCAGGAGATGAAGTCATGTTTGTTGATGGCATGTTTCTCCACTCGAGTTGAGCTTTCCAAATGTCTCTCCCGTCGTCAACAGCTTTTATGATAAGTGTTTTTGCAATCTTTACTGCCGACTCTGCTTTGCCATTGGAGCGACTATGATATGGACTATATATTGGATGTTCGAAATCCCAGTCTCGAGCAAAGGAATGGAGCAAAGTCTTTCAATGCGTAATTAGGTCCACTGTCCGAGATCAGAGAACATTGTACATCATGTATTGCAAACACAGGTTTCAGTGTACCGATTAGGCATTCTGTAGTCATAGATTCAAGATGCATTAGTGCAATATAATCAGAGTAAATGTCGACAAGTACACAATAGTGCTGCTTGTCGACTACAAAACAATCGGAAGCTACAATTTGCCAGGGTACTTTGGGTATTGGGTATGTCATTAATGGTTCTCGCTGGTGAGAGGGTTGATGGGCATGGCAAATTTTGCACTTTCCAACTGCTTCTGTTAAGTCACTGTGCATCTGAGGCCAATACATAATGTTATGGGCTGTGTGAATTGTTCCATTAATACCAAGGTGTGATGCAAGCGCGTGAGTGATCATGTCATTACATATTTTCTTAGAGATCACGATTCAAGTTCCTCTAAGAATGAGACCATTCTGTGTTGCCATTTCATCACGGTAGTGACAATATTCGCGAATTGTTAAAGAAACATCTGTTTTATCATTGGGCCAACCAGTGGTGATGATGTGAATTAAGTCCTGCATAGCTGGATCTGCACACGTTTCTAACTGAATGCATCGCAACCATTCGTCAGTTACGAAGATAACATCATCATTATGAGTCTGCTCAAGATCACATTGAAGCTTTTCTTCCAAATTGATTTGATATACAAGGTCGTTGGGCATAATTGCACTTGATTCTTGCTGAGGTAGGGATGCGTGAGACAAAGTGTTTGAAATGTACATCTTATGTCCTGGCTTATATTCTACTGTTAGTGAGAATTTCTGTAACCGTAACCACATTTTCTGTAGTCGTTTAGGACTGGCTAAGATAGTCTTTTTGAAGATTGACATCAGCGGCTTATGATCTGAAAGTACTAGCACGTTATGCTTTCCAAGAATGTATTGCTCAAAGCGTTCAGTCACAAAGACGATTGCAAGGCACTCCTTTTCGAATTGAGCATAGTTACGTTCACACGGATTTAAGGCTCTTGATGCATAGGCAATGGGATGTCCGTCTTGAAGCAGGACAGTACCAAGTCCAACTTCTGAGCTATCACATTCTATTATCACATCCTTATTCACGTCATAGTAGTGTAGAATAGAGTCACATGTGATTAGCTGCTTGATTTCATTCAGCGCTTTCTCATGTTGTGGCAGCCAATCGCAATAGGAGTCTTTGTCTGTCAAGCATCGAAGTGGCTCACAGACACTGCTGAGTCGTGGCATGAATTTTGCTAGGTAGGTTACTACTCCAATAAGTCTCTGAATAGCTTTAAACAGTCAGGTTTTGGCATTTCTAACACTGTTTTGACTTTTTCTGGATCTGGGGAAATGCCTTTAGCACTTAACATATTCCCCCCGCAACCTGATCCATTTTGTAATGGAGTTTCTTCTTGTTGAGCTTAAGATTGCGTTTACGGCAGCGACTGAGGAGAGCCTCAAATGCACGATCATGAGATTTGGATACCTGTTCATCCATGTCACCTGAACCCCAGATGAGAATGTCGTCCGCAATGGATACTACATTTTCTAGACCTTCAATCATTTCATGTAACTGACACTGAAATTCTTCAGGCGCTGAAGAAATACCAAAAGGCATTATTTTCCAGTTGTATCGACCATATGGCGTCCAAAGTGTTGCTAAGTGTGACGACTGTTCATCTAGTTCTACTTGTAGGAACCCGTCTTTTGCATCAAACACAGTGAAGACGTTTGCATTTGTTAACCGAGGTGCTATGTCATCGATAGTCGGGATTGGCCAGTGATTGCAAAGAATTGCTTTTTTCAGATTCTGCGGATCTAAACATACACAAAGTGGCTTACCAGGACGTTGAACAATGACCATGTTGCGGATCCATGGGATTGGTGTGTTAACCTTAGCTATGATATCCTTCTGTTCATAGTCATCTAATTTTGCTTTCAATTCACATTTTACCGGAATAGGAACACAACGCGGATTGTTCTGAACTGGCTTTATGCTTGGATCAACCTCAATGTGGTAGTCACCTGAAAACCTTCCTAAGCCTTCAAAGACATCTTTGTATTTGTCTATTATAGTGTCACATAATAGGACATTATCGGATACACAGTGTATTAAGTGTTCATCGCTGAACTTGACTAAAGTCAAGGCTTCACACACGTTTCCAAAGAGGAGTGTGACGGTCGCATCTTGCACAATTTTGAAATGTGTTTTCTTGCAAATTTTGCGGTACGTACAGTACAGAGAAGCTGTTCCAATTGGTCACATTGTTGCCTGATTATACATTTTGAGCTTCTTATCAGAGTGTTTCATTTCCAAGTCGCTACACTGCATTAGTTTACCGTGGTCCTCCAACCGCATCATGCTACAGCTGGCACCTGAATCTAGCTGACATTTGACTTTTGCTATTTTGCCATTAGGTGCAGTTATTGACAAATTAGTGAAGTATTGTTTGCACATAGAATCTGATGAGTTAACAATATAGACTGACTTGTCACTGTCACTAAAGTCATGTTCTTGTAATGCGTGAACTTTGCTATTAGTCTTATGCCTATCACCTGATAATTTCTGCGGGCGGACTTTGGCAAAATGATTCCGCATTCCACAGCTTTTACACCATTTTCCATATGCAGGACATTGTCCTCTGGAATGGTTGTCGCTACAGTATCTGCACACAGATGCGGTTCTGGTATATGAATAATTGGACTTGCTTGGAGACTGCGACTATGATTGCTAGCTTTATGATTTGTATAAGTTTGTTTGACATAGTGTTTGTTCCTTTGGGCATAGTTTACCAATTCAAGTTCACCACTAAGCTTTTCTACCTGGATTGAGACTATTTCTGCTTCCTTAACAGTTTCTATTGCTGAGTCAAGAATTAATCTTGTCATAGTTAGCAACTTTTTCTGCACATTTTTGTCTGTGACACCGAGCACGAGTTTGTCTCTGATCATTACGTCAGTTGAATTGCCGTAGTTGCACATACTAGCTAGCTTACGAAGCTTATTAACGTAAGTGTCTGCATTGCCAGTGCCCTGGTTGCACAAACTAAAGACATAATGTTCGTAAATTGTTTTGTGTTTTGGCTTAAAATGTTGTTCTAGCACATCCAGAATTTTATCTGGCTTCTTCCTGTCTTACTCTGACAAATCTAAGTGCTTTAGGATACGGTTGCACTCTTTTCCCATAATTGACTGAATTGTTGCTACCTGGACAAGTTCTGATTTCTTATCAACACCTGTTGCAACTAGATAGTTCTGCACACTACTGGTGAAATATTCCCAGTTGCTCATAACATCTCCCGTCATGTCCATGGGACCTGGAGCAGGAATACTGCTAGCCATTCTGGTATTTGGAATGACAGCTCAGCTTTAACCTTCGATTTTTCGAATGTGACACGTCTGTGAGATCACATAATTCCCCCCCCCCCCACCCCGCCAACCCCCCCCCACCCCACCCCCACCCCGTACCCTACCGGGAACCAATCTAAATTAGCAGGAAATTGTACAGTCTTTTTCAAATCTTAAGCACTAATTTGTATTCATATGCGGACATGAGCACGAACTGGCACCATGTTATAGTTTATGCCATGGTTTGACGAATAGACGCGATATGGGAATCCAGATTATCATTGCTTTATTTTACTACTCAGCATTAACTATCTAGTTGGCAGATTATCCAGCTTAAAGCTGACATAGCATCTTCTATAACACCCGCACAGCATCAATTTTTCACGGAGGTCGCTATTCATGTTCTCATTACACAAACATGACATGTGGCCGACTAAAGCTAGACTGATTTAGCTCGATTGGATAGGTTTACAGTAGTAGGGACGATTACTCGATTGAAGACATTTTGTGTTAGTCTCTTTTCCGAGAGAAGCAGATATGAAACACAGCACAACGGCTAGATTGTATAAATTGGCCATATACCTTAAGGCATCCATTATATGAGTAATTGTCTCTATCTACACGCCACCAACCTTCAGGCTTATTAATTGTCTGAACTTCCCTATGTCACATTATTTAGAGTTGACTCTGGAACTACTGGGGTTCCAGTGCAGCTAAAAATAAAGTGACGATCACCGCATACACCCCCTTGTATCTTCGGATACTGGTTAGTTAGAAAACCCCGCCCCTGTAGAAAGCACTGTGAACATATATGTAGTTACTGGCCTGCAATGCATCTCTCGGGCGATTTTACTTAACCCTAATGTCAGGTAAATGTTAGCTCCCTGAGTGCGGATCTCAAATGATCCGTACCCGTCACACTGGTGATGGAAAGGATTCAGCTCTCCATCTAACTCTACAAGTGACTGGATGCGGTCATGGGGAGGTCGCTATAGTTGGATAGCTGCATCTTTGTCCCCACTCTAAACTTTTATGTGCTATTCAACCCCTATGTATCATGACTTGTCCTTGTGCTGTTATATGTGGTCATGATGTGATGGTGACAGGATCATTATATGATTCTGGAGCTTTCACCTCATGGTATTTCCGCATGCTGTCTACTGAGGGGGGGGGGGGTTCCATATGGTGGCCACACAGTCACTGAACATTCTTGACCACCAGACGTATATGTTCAAAACAGTTAAGCTTACATTGCCATTTGTGGCTAAACCTAGATCTAGACCCAAAAACTAAATGATAGCATAGATATTAGCAGAAGGACCGCATAAATAAAGCAGCAGCTACTAACACAGAATCTTGGAACTTACATAAGATAATGATGTTGAATTCCTCTCTTCCTCCACTTTGGCGTTGTAGGCATTTTCTTGTGATGGAGGCCCACGTGAGGCACTTTCCTCTCGCAACAAAATAATGTTTGTAGGGGTTAATTTGGTTTAAGTGGGCCATGCTAGGACCCTCCTTTGCCGGGATGCCTCGCGGATCTTATTCTGTGAGGTACCTCTGGCGAGGACCACGATGATGGGTCGTCAACCCGGCCCCATGTATTACACTTCTCCCAGGTAGCAGCAAATGAGTACGATTGTTTGACCGCTACATATATTAATTATTGTATGTATTTAATTATGTACCGGCCCTATAAAGGAGCTGTGGGATCATCACACCAGTGACACCAACAGTGAGGATGAGATCATGAGGTTCAACTTTCGTGGCAATGGTCGCATGACCCCACTGGAACTGGATCGTTCGGCCGGCTCTAGAAGTAATTTTTTGTACAATCCGGCAATGTGCAAATACCGGATCCGCAAACCCAAGATCCGCAGCTAACCAGCAGTCCCATCCCGATGTACCGTGAACTGGTGATACCGCAGAACTGGAGCATCAGGCATAGCAGCACGCACCCGGAGGCTACAGGACCATCAACCATACACCAGCTAGAGGTCAGAGGTTTTGCATTGATTGCAATGACAATGGAACAATTACAGCAGTATGTAGATTGTCTGTTAATGAGTGTCAGCTTTATGCTGAGGCTGTTAATGAGTTAGAACAAGAATATCTCAATGAATTAGACAAACATGAAGTCCTTGCCAGTGTCCTATCGACCTGATGGAATTGCGCATAGGTTCTTCCAGGTGCCGTGGTGCCATCTACCCTATGACGTACTCACATGTTACACAGGATCTGACCTCAAGCAGGTGTCTCCCACAGACAACCCCACCCACCTTCTCAACACCATAAAAGCGGCAGATAGTCAACATCTTCATGTAGCTGAAAGCGATCATATATGTTTTTCCGCAGGTGGTCACAGTAGGCGGTATACTGAGGCTCATGTAGGAAGTGTGAGCATTTGGCATCCAATATCATGACTGTCTGTGAGGCAGCTACCAAACATATGAGCAGTATTATATGTACAACCAGCATCTTGGGCCTATATATGGAGGGTTAAACTAAACAGGGTGAATTCTTCAAGATAAATTTGTGTCAGGTCGAGCACGTGATAGAGTATCTGCCCCAGTCTGTTCATCCCCATAAACCACTTGTTTTGATGGCTCAATCGTTAACCTATATGCCAGCCAAGATAGGCTTATGGACGCCTCTTTAGAGTGTAAGCTGCCACTAGGGCCTACTCATTGACTTATCAGAATGGCCTTGCTGAAATTCTGGCAAAGGAAATAATAGACTGTTCCTTCTTGCGACCAGAGGAGATAAAGGCGCTGAATGATCAGGGAATCCTACAGTTCTTCCAAGAAGAATGTGTGCAACTGCCGCAGGAGGGCTGGTATAGAAAAAATGTCAACATGTTAAGTAGATGATGGGGACCACGGTGGTGCCTATGAATGGTAGAAGCTCCTGGAGGAGAGTTCGTTGGGACAGCAGGCTACAGATGATGATCTCTCAGATTGTGAGACAGGTGAGGATGGTGAGCTAGAGATCTTACAGTCTGAAAAGAAGATGGTGGAAGAGCATAAACATAAGAAAGCCAAACAACGCTCTAGACAAACTTGATGCCTGCCACTGCAAACATCTATGCACCCTCACTGATGACAGGCGGCCAGACAGCATAATTTCCGGTGATGCACTATACAGGATGTGTAATACATCACCACTGTCCGCGAAGGTCGCCCAGCAAAGATGGTCCATGTTTGGCCATGTGCTAAGGATACAAGGAGACACCCCAGCATAGAGAGCCTTGGAATTCGCCCTACTGGGAACCAGCAAATGCAAAGCTAGGAGAGGATGTTATTGTGTAAATCTGTTAAGCATGATACGGGGTGACTTCAAGAAAACAGGACTTGGTACAGTCAAATCAGGAATAGATATGAGGAAGCTAAAGATTTTGGCTGGAGACAAGACACAGTGGACAAAAGCGAGGAAGGACTGATTGCAACTGTTGGATGTTTCTATTACTATGGTCACAGAATACACTAATCATACATACATACATACACCGCCGAGGACTGACCAGATCCGTTAGCAGACACAGACTTGGAAGGTCTGACTAGCTCTCTCAAGGCAGAATGCAGACGTTTAACTTCATTGTATAACGGTTAAACAATGACATCGATAGTACATATAATAAAGCAACTGCCCCAGATTCAGGTGAGTCTCCAGAAGGCAGAGAAGCTGCTGCAAGGCAAAACTCATAAGATACTGACACAGGCTAAGGCCCTATCCATTCATGTCACCAGTAACATGGCAGCGACTGTTGCAGTGGTGAAAAAGACAAGGGGCAATGTTGTCATTCCTGCTGCCACCACCACTCTCCTCGCTGCCAGTGGCAAGTTGGGTTGTAAAGCTCTATCTCGTGATTACTCATCCAATGTCAAAGAGCTCCATCAGTGGTGCCTCGTATAGCATTGAGGAACTACGTCATAATCGTAAGGACCTTGAGGAACTTCGTCAGAAACTTTAAGAACTTCATCATAAACTTGAGGAACTTCAGCAGAAGCTTAAGGAACTTCGTCAGAAACTTGAGGACTAGCAGTTTTCTCCTCTATGTGCTTTCCTTTAAGACCCTATGGCTTTCTTCTTTTGGAATTTCTCATGGAAGATCCACTTCGACCATGATTTACGAGCATCTGACAGGCGAACATTTGATGAGGTAATCCTGATCGTCCTCTGGGAACTTTAGAAGCGTAGTCATAGTGTCATCTATCTGCTTCCAACCATAGGGATTGAATATGTGCTCAATAGCTTCCTCTCTTCCAGCAGCATGTTCCTCATCTCTACCTTAGTGTGACCAGAATCATGTCTCTTGGTGACCAAGATTTCCTCTCGGATGTGGTCAGTCACACTGGACTGTAGACTGTCAAGCATGTGGCGTTCCTCGGCTGTGTGAACATTGAATACACTCAACCATTTACGGACTGACAATAGATCTCTGAGGTTAACCCTTGCCATCTGGAGGGCTAAAATAAAAGGACTCTTGGTGAGTGTGGTGGGGAGGATACAGGCAGCGACGCTCCTAGCGAGGACAGTATCTCCTGGTCAGATGGAGGAGGCCGGGACAACTTGGCTTGAAGGATGCTGATGTCACAAATTAGTCCCCATATCCGAGTGATATGTGGTATCTTCACAGCGGAGGGCTTGCTAGCATGCTGTGCGAAAGTACTTTACCAAACATGGTGACATTTAATCCTCTTCTATATCGTACCTTAAATATAAAGCAGTGCATACAAAATCCAAACGGAGTGGTTGAGCCTGTGACCCTGCACCACACTGATCCCCGGAAGGACTGCCTGACCATCATTCGGTCTTGTATCAATGATGAGAACCAAATATCCACTGCTGAGAAGTACATCAGCTTTGCAATCTCAGGACATATCCACAAGATGAGGAGCATGACACTCAAGTTCGAGCTTGAGAACACCAGCAAATGGTGTAGAAATCCCTGAAGTTGTGGTATCAGAGCGTATTCACAACTGAGCTATTGATACAGGGCCTGCCACTCAGAGTGAGTTCTTTTACGTCCCCCATGTCACAGACACCACTCGAGATGGTATTGGCGGCTTTACATCCCCTCCGAAGGACCGGGTATACTGCACAGGTTTTTACACTCAAGGCTTGTTATTGTCATAGACTTATGGTAGTCAATCAGAGTTAAGCATTGTTTCCTTAAAGTGCGAGGCAAACCATCTCTTAAATGAGTCTAGGCTGGTTGCCTCGACTACACACTGGGGGAGTGACTTCCAGTACGGTGTTACCCTATTTGAGAAAAAGTGTTTTCTTATTTCCTTCTTGCAGCGTTTGATGGTGAGCTGATAGCTGTGGCCTCTTGTTTGTTTAAATTTAGAAGGTTGAAAAAAGGAATTTTTGTCTATATTATATTGATCTTGAAAGATATTTAATGCTTTAATAAGATTGTAGCTCGTGGGGGTACGTGCTTGTCCGTCATGTTGCTCCGTTCCGTTGCACCACATGCACAGGATGCGTGGGAGGGCTGGTTAGCTACGGTTCTTGGGGTTACGGATCCCGTATCTCGACTCTCCGGAATGAACAAAGACTGGCTTCTAAAGCCGGTGGAACGATAATGTTCCAGTGGGGCCGTGCGACCATTGCCACCGAGATTGAACCTCCAACTGTTGGTGTCACCGATATAACAGTCCATAATTTAATTTAAGAGTCTGGACATGACAATAAATCAAAAATATATTACTACACAAACAATGGTACTCGCTTGCTAGTAGACGAGAGAAGTGATACAGTACATAGAACTAAGTTGGTGTCTTGTTTACATGGGCTCGTCAGAGGTACCTCACAGATCCATATATATCCGAGAGGTATCACTACAAGGGAGCGTTCTAACGAGGCTACTTATATAGTTTAATATAAACCACTATACCCCTAACACAAAGAAGATTGTTGCGAGAGGAAAGTGCCTCCCATGGGCCTCCATCACAGGAAAATGCCTTCAACGCTGAAGCGGAGGAAGAAAGCTGGCAAAAAGGGCCACTCTCTTGTTATTCTTCTTCTTCTTCTAATGAAATGACTCTCTTGTTCAAACAAAAGGTTATGTGTAGCATGTGTCAACCTAGTGAAACTATAATTAATGTGATGCACGCTGGTTTACATGAAGATGGGGCGGATGATTTCCGAAGAATTATATTATTCTATTCACCGCCTTATGTAGGTCCAAAGATACTGCATTGGTAGCTGCCGCTTCATTTATGCGGGCCTTCTGCTAATTCCTAACCTACCATTTAGTTGTTAGATTCGCTCCCAAGCTTTGGCCACAAGTGGCAGGGATTCCTACCTTTTGACACATGAGTGTAACTGGCGAAGATGCCCAGTTTCCCTAAGGTTACCCCACACAGCGTGTGGACATGGTATGGAGTGACAGCTTCCGAATCATATAACGATCCAGTTACATATCACCCCGCAACAACATATAACATCACTAGGACAAGTTACTATTCACAAAAGCAATTTAGAAAGTGCAATATTATTTTATGGCGGGGAGTAAGATGCAGACATCCCTCCTTAGTGACCTTCCCCTGAGAGCATGGTGGGTTCTAAGACTGCACCCAGTCATTCTATAGAGTTGGATGGAGATCTGCGTCTCGTCTGTCACCTGTGTGCTATGGAACTAACGTTTGCTTGTCATTAGGGTTAAGTTTTAGAATGCCCAGAGATGAACTGCAGGCCGGTTTTACATAATATTGTTTCGTTTCGCAGTGCTTCCTACTTTGGCGGGGGTTATCTATGCTAACTGGTATCTGAAGCTACAGAGGGGAATGTATGCGAAATCACCACTTTAGTCTTTACCGCTCGGAAACCCCAATAGTTTCCCAGAGTCAGAACATGCCAACATGTCAATGGGAAGTCCAGACAATTATTAAGCCTTGCGGCTGGAGGAGCGTAGAAAGAGACAAGCATTCAATATTAATAAGAGTCCCTAAGATATTTGGCCAATTTATACAATCTAGCCGGTGTGGGTGTAACATATCCGCTACAGCTCGAAAAGAGGCATACACAGATGTCTCTTATGGAGAGATTGTCCCTAACTACTTTAAACCTATCCTATCGAGCTAGTATAGCCAGGTTTAGTTGATCACATGTCAGGCTCAAGCAATGTGAGCATGAACAGTGACCTCAGTGTAAAATTGATGCTGAGGGAAATAGTGATGTGGATATAATGTTGCTGTATAGTATAGCCTAGTGTACTGCGTCCTAGAGTTTTTATATAAACAAAACAAAATAACTAGGATGGCTACTTGCCATATACGTAGCTAACTATCACAGTGCTAACAGTATATCAGGTCATAAGACCTTGCGGTGCTTGTTAGTTGTAAGCACAAAAATAAGGATAATATATACAGTTGAAAGATGGAAATTATAAAATGCAGTCTCGTTTTGGCGAGTCCACATGGATAGCCCTCGCTATCCAAAATCCATCCCGCTGTTCTAACGCGAGAAGAAAAATAATAAGAA
Organism: Chaetoderma sp. LZ-2023a; assembly: GCA_034401795.1. Lineage (NCBI taxonomy): Eukaryota > Metazoa > Mollusca > Caudofoveata > Chaetodermatida > Chaetodermatidae > Chaetoderma > Chaetoderma sp. LZ-2023a. The sequence continues at coordinate 110,875,326 of CM067367.1, forward strand.
AAATAATATTTAATAATAAGAATAAACTGGTTCATCAGGCAGCCCCGGCAATAGCTGGGATGTCATGATGTGAATAAAAGACATATTCGCTGCAGTGTGTTGTGTACTTACATCGCACTTGATGTGTTTATAACACAGGAATCCACAGCGATTATTTTGGTGAGACACAGTTATGCAATAATTTGGATGGGGTTTCAATTTTAAAAACATAATAAGAAGAAAAGTATTTCAAAAATAAAATAATAATAATTCTATCTCCCACACACCGTTTTGCTGCATCCACGACAATAATATCCACAAACGTCTGCCGAGAAATTACCCCAACGAGTTTTGGTCCCACGACTTGTGCTTGATGGCCGTGGTGGGTGGTCTTCTGAGGCTAATATTTCATTACCCACATTATTAATGTCTGTGGCACTTAAGTTCGATGAAGCTGCGAATGAGTTAATGGATGCACTAGTGGTTGTGGTTGACACGATTATGGGTGTAGTCCTGACTGTTGTTGGTTCCGAACTTGCTGACATCACTGCTGTGGTGGTGGTGGTGGTAGTGGTACTTGCTTGAGTTGGGCTGAATGATGTTGAGATGCTGTGTGATGATGTCACTCCAGTAGTTGCGGATATCTTTCTAATTTTAACAGCCTTGATCAGTTTACTCACGGACGTTCTGGGTATTGCTCGGATCTCTGGATGGTGAGCTATTCGTCGCTTTCCCAAATAGGGTCTGTCCAGCGTAGTAGACTTTCTAACGGCAGGATCTATTGGAATAATGGTGCTGCGTGTGGATGTCGGCATGCTGGTATGCGGGGTTGTGGTGGTGATGACGGCTTTCATGAGACTTATCTCCTCGTCGATAACTAAACTGAGCGGAGATATTGAACTGTCTGAAATGTCCTGTAAAACTGGATCATGGATTTTCACAGGAGTTGTTATCACTACTGAAATTGGCTGTTCTATCACGGATGCAGATGGTGTTGTAGTGCTGCGTGCTGCTGGTCTTGTCACTGCGGATGCTGCCTTTGCGGATGCTACAGTTGGTGTCATTACCGATGCTGTAGATGCTGTCAGTGCTGTTCTTATGGGTGCTGCCGGTGCTGTGGTGATGGTTGCTGGAGTGCTTGAGCTGGCTGGCTATGTTGCGGATGTGGATGCCGCAGATACTTGCGGAAAATCAGATTGTCATCTTTTTGTTTGTTTAGTCTTGGCCATTTTCCCGGTCAGAATTACTACAATTGGAAGTCTATGTTCAAAGCGTAGCGCGAGGATATCTATGTCCTCATTTTGCTCACCCGGCTTTAATGTCACAACCAACACACGATGCTTAAATGATAAAGCGTGTGTTACACCGTACTGCGTGCTTGAATATAGGTAATTGCAGTCCGCACAGAATGCTCTCTGTAGTAGATGGTCACGATTGATGTGAAGTTTCAAGTCCGAGTTTCTGGAAAATGCATGCTTGCACGGCTGTCCGTCGTATGCTAATGAAATACATTGATACTTTTTGCCGATGTTCGCAGGTGCCAATTCTTCCAAGCTGTCGGACAGGGCGAGATCTTCTGCAAGCGACATACTATTCCCGCATTTGCAGAACTACACTAACCTAACTAACCTTTCCCGATGATGTTCATGCTGATGCCGTGTCCGTGACAGTGATTCCTGATGATGGTGTTGAGCACGATATGCTGGTTCTGCCGAATACCACCCTGATGTGGGTCCATATACGGGTGTTCGTCTATAGACTGGTGGAGTTGTGCTGTGTAGACGACGCGGACATTCTATCGGCTGTTGCGACGGGTGTTCCTCATATGGTGGCGGTCTAGGAGACTGACGGGGCTGGTGTGTGCCATGCGACGTAGTTCTTCTGGAATATTTTTGGAAGGGAGGTGCCGCATCTCCCGATTCATATCGCAGTACCGATGGATAGCACGGCGATTATGTTTGTATAGGAGGAGATGTGGGACATGTTGCATGGGGTGCAGGCCACTGGTCACCCTGTGATGATGTTGTTCAACATAATGGCTGTGACGTATTAGTATGCCTCCGTAGGGGTCTTTGTCGTGGTCGACCATGATCTGGCAAAGGTGTTGGGTGCCTATCGTGGATATCCGACAATGTGATGTATTGAGTACCCACCTGCGAGGCATCGCGGAATGTCCCCTCGCTAATCGGCAAATACTTGTGTAAAAAGGGTGCTGGTTGTTCCGCAACGGGGAAATTTCTAGTATAGTTGGTGAGCACGCGTGCAGTCCTTCCATCATATGATGCTACTTCCAAACCTAGGGAGTGCTGACTGTCTGATGAAGGATACTGAAACGTGTGTGTGTGTTGATTGTTGCTGTGGGTTCGTTTCTTGTTCGAGCCCCGCATTGGGCACCACTTGTAGCTCGTGGGGGTACGCGCTGGTCCATCATGTTGCCCCGCTCCATCGCATTGCATGTACAGGATGCATGGGAGGGCTGGTTAGCTATGGTTCTCGGGGTTACGGATCCCGTACCATGACTCTCCGGAAGGTACAAAGACTGGCTTCTAGAGCCGGTGGAACGATAATGTTCCAGTGGGGTTGTGCGACCATTGCCACCATCTCATCCAAACTGTTGGTGTCACCAGTATGACGGTCCATAACTTAATTTAAGAGTCTGGACATGACAATAAATCAAAAATATATTGCTACACAAATAATGGTACTCGTTTGTTAGTAGTCGAGAGAAATGATGCAGTACATAGAACTAAGTTGGTGTCTTGTTTATGTGGGCTCATCAGAGGTACCTCACAGATCCATATATATATATATATATATATATATATATATATATATATATATATATATATATATATATATATATATATATATATATATATATATATATCTGAGAGATATCACTACAAGGGAGCGTCCTAATGAGGCTACTTATATAGTTTAATATAAACCACCATCCCCTAACACAAAGAATATTGTTGCGAGAGGAAAGTGGCTCGCGTGGGCCTCCATCACAGGAAAATGCCTTCAATGCTGAAGCGGAGGAAGAGAGCTGGCAAAAACGGTCATTCTCTTGGTCAAATAAAAAGTTATGTGTAGCGTGTGTCAACCTAGTGAAACTATAATTAATGTGATGCACGCTGGTTTACGTGAAGATGGCGTGGATGATTTCCGACGAATTCTAAGGCCACCATCTTATGTAGGTCCAAAGATACTGCATCGGTAGTTGCCGCTTTATTTATGTGGGCCTTCTGCTAATTCCTAACATACCATTTAGTTGTTAGATGCGGTTCCAAGATTTGGCCGCAAGTGGTAGGGATTCCTAACTGTCTAACTGGCGAAGATGCCCCGTTTCCTGAAGGTTACCCTACACAGCATCTTCCTCAGAAAGGCAGCGTGCAGACATGTTACGGAGTGACAGCTTCCGAATCATATAATGATCCGGTTACATATCACCCTGCAACCACATATAACATTACTAGGACAAGCTACTATTCACATAAGCAATTTAGAAAGCACAATAGTATTTTATTGCGGGAGTAAGAGGCAGATATCCCTCCTTAGTGACCTTCCTGTGAGGGTCACTTTACAGGATTAGATGGAGAGCTGCATCTCGTCCGTCACCCGTCTGTTATGGAACTAATATTTGCCTATCGTTAGGGTTAAGTTTCAGAATACCCAGAGATATATTCAGAGATGCACTGCAGGCCGGTTTTACATAATATTATTTCTTTTAGAAGTGCTTCCTACTTTGGTGGGGATTATCTACGCTAACTGGTATCCGAAGATACAGAGGGGAATGTGTGCGAAATCGACACTTTAGTCTTCACCACTCGGAAACCCCAATAATTTCCCAGAGTCGGATTATGCCAATGTGTTGATGGGAAGTCCAGACAATTATTAAGCTTTGCGGCTGGAGGAGCGTAGAAAAAGACAATCACTCGATATTAAAAAGAAGCCCTAAGGTATTTGGCTAATTTATACAATCTAGCCGGTGTGTGGTGTTACATACCCGCTACAGCTGGACAAGAGGCGTACACAAATGTCTCTTATGGAGAGATTGTCCCTAACTACTTTAAACCTATCCTATCGAGCTAGTGTAACCAGGTTTAGTCGATCACATGTCAGGCTCGGGCAATGTGAGCATGAACAGTGACCTCAGTGTAAAATCGATGCTGGTGGAAATAGTGATGCAGATATAATGTTGCTGTATAGTATAGCCTTGCATACTGCATCCTAGAGTTTTTATATAAACACAGCAAAATAACTAGGATGGCTACTTGCCATATACGTAACTAACTATCACAGTGCTAACAGTATATCAGGTCATAGGACCTTGCGGTGCTTGTTAGTTGTAAGCACAAAAATAAGGATAATATATACAGTTGAAAGATGGAAATTAGAAAATGCAGTCTCCGACGACCAGGAAGGTACCTATTAGTCATCATTACCTATAACGGAATAAATTAATAAATAGTACAATAGTATAATTACTTGAGTACCTATTGGTGATCGATACGGGAAGGGTTAAAAAATCACTGTAGGAATGCGTTACAGATGAGGAACGTGAGGTGGCACGATACTGAAGTTGCTGGGAAGTTTCTGCAGGCGAACTGTTGATGTGGCTCACTCTCAAGATGGTGAAGAAGAATGACTGTAGAGAGATGTCCATTAGAGAGTCATAATAACTCATATGTGAATTTACACAGTAAATTAGAAAGTGTCCATCCGGTGATGGTAGTTTGAATGTTGCCCATTACAAAGAGGGCTACAGTTATAATTAAACATTGCATGTACATAACTGGGTACACCATGCGGGATACATTGCAGTGCTCCTGTGATGTACCAGGCAGAGTCCCACCATACTGTGGCCATACGACATGCTGCGCGGAACTTTGACACCACTTTTCAGCGTGGTCCAGAAGATCCGAAGAGTTATCCACCAAGAATCACCACTTGTTCTACATGCTGTAGAGATTACATCTAGGCCACGAGGCCCATCCACAGCAGGGCTCCTCTTGAAATTGTTGCAGTGAGGGAGTCTCTACTATTTATTTAATTGCCCCCGGATGGCCGTCTGAGGGCTTACAAAAACTTGATGTGGATGCTCCAATTGGTTACCAGCGCAGGAGAACTGAATTCCGAAAGGCACTGCTGCGATGTAGCATACCACAGTCAGTAAGCAGTTGCTCACGTCTAGCACTGTGCTGGTCCAGCAACCTGCCGACGGCTGTCACGCGCCAATGTGTCCTCTCAATTCTTGATTTTTCGCTCCTTTTATACTACTTGTGACATCAGAGGCAGGACGCCCACCCAATAAGCGGGCGATCTGTAGCCAATCAGCGTGCAGCCAGAAAGGGTGACGATGCTATCACGGGATAAGCGCATTCCCCATTCATTTAATACATACACGAGATTACGACGTCCAAGTAATATTTTGAAAATAATTTCAGTGAGCCATTTAAGGATAAATTTAAATAGGTAAACAGTTTTGGATTCCTCGTCTCATTCTGATCCTGACCGACAACAGAGTGATTTGAAGAAATCACGGGTACCAACTTTGTACACTATAAGTACGCAATCTCTTCCAATGCTGACACGTGTTGTCAGGGAAGCTCTGACGTGCGTGCATGCGTGCTATGTGATCTCACGGATTTAGCCATTTTATAGAAAACCTCTCTCATGTGGCTCTATACACGTGTGCTATCCTACCCAAGGGGGGCATGCTTGGAACGTACCCGGAGCGGTCGTTCCATACCCAGCCTAGCTGGGATTGTCCATACCTGTCCAGCCGATCCACGCTACACCATCACCTCACATCATCTCCGACCACCTGCATGCCTTGCCAATGTTTTCTTGAAGATTGTTTTTAAAAGGATTTCCAAAGATTTTCGTATCATCAGCAAAAATTGTGCATGGCCAAGTCAGTGAGTCTGGGAAGCCATTTATATAAAGCAAGAACAGTGTTGGCCCTAACACATTTCCCTGTGGTATCCCGCTCATGACAAGTGCCCAATCAGAATATTTATCACACAGCCTTACCCAGGCCCAGATGGTCTTATTGCCTCTCGCCTATCTGTTGGCACTTTCTTATGTAGATTTTGAAAAGATAGTCTCTGCTGCACTTCTCCACTTTCCATATCATTCCTGTCAGCTTATGCCCTCACAGATTGGTCGCGTCAACGATTGAGGAACTGTTGCGCATCAGCTGCACTATCTAGTTTGATCCCTCTTCAAGCACCTTGCCTATATCTTGCTCCTCGTTGAGTTCCGGTTGTAGGATACTATTAGGCCTGGATATATAGTAGGAATGCAAGTCATCATATGCTTTGCAGCTCATGATCAGATGTTGTCTATCTTCAGCTTCTTCCTGACAGATTGGGGAAGCTAGTTCCACCTTGCACTGATTAAATTGCGCTTGGTTGGCTTGTAGTTTATAAACATCAGTCAAGAGTTTTGCCTTGATTGCTGCTTTTTCTACTTCTCTTGGATACGAACCTACAGAAGACCACACATGATGAGTCCTTCCCATACGGATTATGGATGGGTTGAAAAACTGCAGGCACGCTTTCCCCTCAATCTCCACATGCCTCTTGCTTGTCCAATAATCGCACAGTGCTTTCCATACTCTCTCCTTCCACATCTGTTTGGTCAGTGGTTTTTCCAACAGGGCCCAGGCCGTAGTGAACTGATATTTCCCTAAAGTCTGCTTCACAAATGAGAACCATCTATGAGCGCTAATAGGTGTTATAGCTACATGCTGCACTGCTAGCTCATACTCTCTGGGCTCTGACTTCCGACATATACTTCCATTGACACACCTATCTTGTAGTGCTTGTACCTGCTTCAATTTAGTATGATGGACTTTCTCAAGTTGATGGACATCTACGACCATCAGACAGCAGGCTTCTAGACCATACATCAATCTGGTGCTGATGCACAGCATCCAAATCTTATAGATTAGCTGAAGATTGAGACCTCGCTTCAAATGAAGACCCGCACCCATCAGGGCATACATAGTATGACATGCACTATTCACGAGAGGACTAGCTCTAACACTGCCATCTCCTGTCCTGTGAATTCCCAGATGAAGAACGTCTTCAACAGTAGGGAATGTCTCATGACGAGCATAAGCCAAACTTGCACACGTACTCACGTTGTGCAGAAACCTTTCACTTGTGGAATACAGCTTCGCTAGGTCCAGTAGTATCTGCATACGAAGTGGAGAATCTGCTAGATACATGACATCGTCGGCTGTTGTATATTGCTATCCAAATATGCCCCTTTTAATTAGTCTGAACAACCTAGCCATGGTCACCTGAGCAGAGCAGCCAGTTTGACGCTAGCTCTGGATCTATCCCGGAACCTCAGTTACTGGGTTTACATTTGACATGAACACATACTTACAGACCTGCCTGCTTACTTTATTTGCTTATTAATTTACTTTACATATTTACTTAAAGTCAATATATATTCAGTCAAGTTGTGTAGTTATTAAAGTCGTTTTAGTAGTGCCTACTTACAAGTTTTGTTATTACCTTAGTAATCTGTCAGTTTACTAAGGTATAAGTCTATCAGTTCAAATACCAGTGTATCAAGTATACAACATCGGCATAGGTAGGAGCTGAGACATCCATGTATCATATCATATCATATCACCATATCATATCAATTTCCTAGCTGTCACATTTTCGTAGTGTGCTATCAAATAATCTACAATTTGACAATACTTGACTATGTGCCAAATCTTGTCTTGTCTTGTCTTGTCTTGTTAAATCCTGTCTCTTGGACGCTTGTCCTTTAGATGCACCTCCTTATGGAGTAGACTCCTAAGTTGTACAATCATCCATACTTCAATAGAACTTCTGCATAGTCATTATGGTAGTTCATGATTCACATTTATTCATGGTAATGAAAAGTCTCCGATCAAGTAATCGTACTAATATACGTGACGTGAACAACAATTTTAATTTGATTAGGGTTCATGACAGCCTCTTCCCATCATGCATGTGCTCTTATTTTCTGGGATCATCTTGCTTCATGCATGGTGCAATACGTAGCAGAGTTCCCTTGACACTTTGCTTAACTTTGCTATTTTGTAGGAGTCAATTTGCTTGGTGATAAGTCTACCAGAATCTAGGATTGCTTGCGGACAGGTTTCTTTTGTTGATGGGAGACCAGAATGCTTCAAGATGGTCAGAACTTGTTCCATATGCTTTGATCTAACATGGTCGAGGCATGGGCATACAACAAGGAAGTGTATTATTGTTTCCTCTTCGCCTCTACAGAGAGGGCATGTAGTTGAGGCCTTTCGGTTTCTAGTTGATCCTCCAAGCAGGTTGTACTTCTGCACCAAAAGTTTAGCATGGATTGTAGCCTTGTCCACTGAAGCTTTGTCTATTTTGCAGCTGTCCCATATCCTATGGGGCTGACCAATCCTACAGGCGTCCATATCCATGTACTGGAGTGTGGTCTTCTCTGCAGCTTCCTCCTTCAATTTCCTTTCCCAGTGTGCATTAACATTCAATGACACAGTTCTCTTCCAATGGCTTTTGCTTGGAAGGTCATTTATGAGACTGTAGGCAGAAGGCAGGCCATACCTTTGCAGAATATGTGTGGCCACCGATGTGAGATGTTTGTGATTTTACAGCAAGCTGTCGCTCGATAATCTCCCTTTCAACGAAATTCTGTCTATGGAGCATATTGGCAAGAAAGCCAAGGATTCCCTTGTGTAGTTGGCCTTCTGCATGCAGGGCTCCTAGTAATAGGTAACTGGCTGCATTAGCACACGTAGATGGAAGGTGTTGAATGCGCTTTAAATTCACTCTATAGAACTCTTAATGTTTTCTATTTCTGGCTGCTTAAGGTTGGACCTTCTAGGCCATACATAAGTATTGACATAATATAGGTGTCCCAGATATGCTTCGAGCCAACATGATTTAATCCATTAAGGCCATGGATGCCTGCACCCATTAGGGTGTATGCGGCGCGTCTTGCTGAGTTTATTCTACTCTGGATGATTTGTTGGTTAGTACAGGCGACATTTCTTACGACACCAAGATGTGTTTCCTTCCTGGAGGATTGCAGAGGTTCTTCATTAAGGCTGAAGTTAGCTGGTTGGGTACCTTTAATCACCATAGTAGTTGTATTGGTGCTACTGAACAGGTACCTTTCATTTGCTGCATCTAACTGGAAACTCTTCACACTGGAAACAGATTTAATCTTTGTCACTAATGCTGTTTGCCGATGATGCTCTGCCAAAAACTTAGATATATTGTACGAAAGAGTAAATAAAGAAATGGAAGAAGTTATTAACTGGTTCAAAGTAAACAAGCTATCATTAAATGTTGATAAAACAAACTACATGCTATTTTCAAAGTCTAGACAATCAAGAAACAATAGTATTCCAAAAATCTATATTAATAAAAAAGAAATTGAAGAAGCTCCTTTTGCTAAATTCTTAGGAGTTTATTTAGACAAGAACCTGACCTGGGACAAACAAATTGAGGTAGTCACAGCTAAAGTAGCAAGAGGCATGGGGTCATTCAAAGACTAAAGCCATACCTAACACAAGCTACCATTAAAACCCTGTATTCCACATTGATCCTTCCACGCCTAACATACTGCAATGCCATCTGGACTAACACACCAAAAAACAAATTAACAAAATTGCAAAGCATGCAGAAAAAATGCATTAACATTTTCTCAAAAACAGCAAAGGGTCAAAACATCTTCAAAACACAAAAAGTTCTTAAACTTACAGACATAGGCAAGTCACAGATGATCAACATTTCCAGAGCTTTTCATCACAAAATCTTACCTAAATCTATAACCCACAGCTTTGCAAACAACATCGAAATCCACACATATAACACCAGGAACAAACATGATCTCCACATTAGATACACACGAACAGACACAGGGAAACGTAGAATTTCAGTTGGTGTCGTCAAAGCATGGAATAGTATAGAAAAACACATACGCAAAAAAAATACTAACACTAAAATCATACAAAGACATAATTAAAACTAGCATACTCAATACATACTAGATCTGGAAAACACAATGCCAAGATAACTAAGATCACACACTCCTGTATCATTGCCCTGGCAACTATCATAACAACCACACCACTACTACTACTACTACTACTACTACTACTACTACTACTACTACTACTACTACTACTACTACTACTACTACTACTACTACTACTACTACTACTACTACTACCACTACCACTACAACTACCACTACTACTACTACTACTACTACTACTACTACTACTACTACTACTACTACTACTACTACTACTACTACTCCATAATGCACTATTACAGCTATCGTGACTACTGCTTCCTTCAATCTGACGCACATCAACAAGTGCTACTACTAAATAGCAACCTATGGGTTGAGCTGGGGGTAATTAGCATGCATGAACCCCCCCCCCCCCCTTCCTCCACGCCCCCCCCCCCCCCCCACCCCCACCCCACCCCCACCCAAGGATCAAGGGTCAAAGGGTTAATAAGGAAGTAGTAAATGTAATGTCTGAATTTATAATTGTTTGTGTAAGTACTGTCTTGTCTAATTTATATATACCTGTATATATGTGTGTAAGGTGTCCGCCATAACAATAGGCACTGCCTTAGGCGGACAACCTGGTATGATTCGTGAATACGTTTATCTTGGAATTATTGGATAAATAATCTTGAATCTTGAATCCCCTCCAAATATAAATCTCTAATCTCAATAACTAACAGGAAAAACATAGATGTATTGTATCGTTTGTTCTTTTTTCTATGTCTACTTAGCTCAGTACCGTATCTGTACATAACATAACATAACATAACAAGTATACAGCTTACCAGGACTTTTACGTCCTATTATCAGCTGGTGTATAAACTATAATTATTAATTATTAATGTATGGTGATTTTCGGGTGATTTGGCTTATCTAATGCTCTATAGTTGTAGTACACTGGGTGCGTTACATAGATTTTGTCTAGTCTAGCTTTGAATGTGTTTATCGTAGGTGCGTCAACGACTGTTTCCGGTAATGCATTCCACCAGTCTATGATTCTGTTGGAGAAAAAATTCAGTCTATTGTTAGTATTCGCTCTAGTTTTTCTAAGTTTGAATTTGTGGCCACGTGTTCTGTCATCTTGATTTAATGTGAATAGTTTACTGGGATTTACTGAGTAGATATTATTAAGATACTTAAAAACATTTATGAGATCTCCTCGTATTCTTCTATACATTAAGGTTGGTAAGTTGAGATTCCGAAGACGATTTTCATAGGACATATTCCGCAAAGCTGGTACCATTTTAGTCGCTCATTTCTGGACTTTTTCTAATTGTTCGGCAAATTTCCATGTGTGTGGGGACCAAACGGGGCCAGCATACTCCAGATGAGGGCGTATTAAACTTTGGTACAGCATCTTAAATATGTCTGTAGTAATGGAATGAAACGTTCTCCATATAAGCCCTGTCATTCTGTTGGCTTTTGATGTGATGTTATTTATATGGGTTTCAAATGTTAAGTTTGAATCGATTATTATACCCAGATCATTGATCTCGCTCTCCTCCTTTAGGGCTACTGTTATATCATTATCAAGGAGTTTGTACTTACAATTACTGGCACTTGGCTTGTGGCCAATGTGCATAACTGAGCTTTTGTTTGTGTTGAACATTAATTGCCAATTTTGGGCCCAGTTTTGAATGGCCTCTAGATCACTTTGCAGGATTTCACAATCACTCACATCAGTTATTGACTTGAACAGTTTAGTATCGTCTGCGAAAAGATAGAGTCTGGATTTTATGTTTCTTGGCATGTCATTTACGTATATTACAAACAGTAGTGGGCCAAGTACACTGCCCTGTGGGACACAGCTTATGACCCTGGCCCAATCTGAGGCTGTCCCATTAACCACGACTCACTGCTTTCTTCCTATTAGAAATGACTTAATCCATTCTAGGAGTTTCCCCGAAATGCCATATGCGTTTAACTTGATAAACAATCGCCCGTGTGGTACAGAGTCAAAAACCTTCTTAAAATCAAGATAAATTACATCAATCGATTTCTTATTATCCAAAGCATTTGTCCATTCATCTATTACTTCTAGCATTTGAGTTAACGTTGATCTCCCCCGTAGGAAAATTATTCCACTTTTCTTCATATACTCTATCAGCTTGTCCCTTACTATGCTTTCAAGTATTTTGGATGGAACTGAGGTTAGACTGATGGGTCTGTAATTGTTCAAATCCCTCTTTGCTCCTTTTTTATGCACAGGTATAACATTAGCACATTACCAGTCAGAAGGTTTAGTCCCTTCTGATAATGACTTGTTATAAATTATGCTAAGTGGTTCAGATAATACATCTTTTAGTTCATATCAAATTCTTGGATGCAGGTCATCAGGACCAGCTGATTTATTTGTTTTTAAATCTGCAAGTTTTTTTCTGACATCTTCAACAGAGACAGTAATATTGTTTATTGTTGTTGTAGTCTCTGTTGTAAATGTTGGGATACTATCTAGGTTCTCATTGGTGAAGGTACTAGAGAAAAAGCGATTTAGTACTTGACGTTTTCTTTCGTTTGTGGTTATTAAATTGCCATCAAGATCTTCTAAGTCTCCCACATTATCTTTTGACTTGAGCTGGCTATTTACATAAGCCCAGAATGACTTTGGATTAGATTTGCTATTTTTAGCTACAGTTTCCTCATATTTTTTAACTGCCCGTTTACAGAATTGGTTCACCTGATTTCGTATACTAGCATATTTGTTGTAATCTGTTGATGCCCTTGTTTGCAGATACCTTTTCCACCTCCTTTCTTTTTTTTCTCACTAACTTGAGGGCCTTTCTGTCTAACCAGGGTGGTATATATCTTTTATTGTTTTTAACTTGTTTGGTTGGAATATAGTCTTTCACAAGTATGTCTCACATTCTATGCTAAGCTGTGTGTATACTTGTATATGTATGTTTAATGTTAGGTGTCCGCCACCACTATAGGCAATGCCTTCGGCGGACAACCTGTATTGAAAGTATGTAAAATGGTATCCAAGAAGCAAATAAATAATATTGAATCTTGAATCTGGCAACAAAGTGCGATTCACTTTCAGGTGGTGAGGATTTAAATGTTTGTTTTCATTTTGCAAACAAAAATTCATAAATAGTTTTTATGCTTGCAAAGACACTGCGATTGGTGAGATATACATGTTTCATTGTTTTAAAAATTACCATTTGCGCTTTTTCAATGCATCTAGATACTCGCAATTATGACATTAATTGGTCTTTTTACAATGTAAATATCGTCAATTTTGCGTTACCAGATTTCGTCTCTCATTCTTAATCTTAGGACTTTTTAGGATGGTGTTATTGCCTCAAGCATCCGTTGCCTTGTTATCCACATCTTCGTTTTTCTTTGGCTTAAACTTTTGTGACTATATCCTTATTCTTACCCCTCACGAAAAGTGGTAACACGTACGAGTTTATTTGTTTAGTTTTACAGCTTTCTTCGTATGGTGAAAAAACCATAGAAGTATATATAGTGCTCGTTTTCACGACTCGATGGTTGACTGACACAGTCCGTGGTTCTTGTGTTTTGATGTTTCGGAAATAGATTTACTGACTTGGTTCATCGAAACAGTGACCGAGTTTTGATCTCGGTTCGTTATTGGCAATGGTTACTGGTTCGTAGATTTCAAGATGGCGGCACCCAATTTTTACAACTTATTTGAATGACGAGATATCGTCAATATTTTAGTGTATGCGGTCGTCTGCGATTTACATAGACTGAAATTAAGGTCTAAATCGAATTACGATCAAATTAATTGCTAAAGTTAACGCAATTTAGAATGCTTGTGAGTTCGGAAAATTGCCATGAAATTGCAATCGGCAAGCCTCGTCAATTTACATAGATGACGTTTCTGGTGCGTGGTTCCACGAACCAATTCAGTCGCGAAAACGAGCCCATAGTCTTATGAATTAAAATGTAGACATGGAAAATATTATAGATAATGTTATTTAAATTGTTTTAACCAGATTTCGTGGCAAACTAAAACCCTGTAGTAAACCTATGGGAGGGGTTAGAATCACGATAGAGCCACTTTCTTTTGATGTGACTTCCTGGCGCCTTATAGTCTGTTGTAAAATCATATTTCACCACTTTGTTGTGGTTGTGTTGAGTAAATCGTGTCTATCAGACAGCAGGCGATTCAGACGAACCTCCTCCTGGAGTTGATTCCTAATCCTATATATTCAGTTTAACGAATTCCGAGATATGTATACAGCATACACACCATAGCAAAGTAGTCCTTCTTACATGTAATAAAATGTACTATAGCATGAATGCTGTTTACCGCACATATATAGTATATATTTATCTAAAATGTGCAGCGAGGAAGAGAAACAAAGTGTTTGTGTAAATATTTATCAGCTAGAGCACCGTTAAATAGTTTCCTTAATAGTCCCTTGTGTTGTGTACAAGTTCATTAGCGCATTGTTTTAATGTTCATATAGTTAGTACGGCGCTGTTACTTTAGCTCAATAGCTTGTTTGAATGAATCCTGGTTCTTTCGCCCCGATTCCTATTCCCACGCCGAGTCATTTCGCACCTTTGCCTGTTCGCCCTGGACTTTTCCTCCCATAATTCCATTCGCCATGGATCGTTTCACACCGTCTGAACCCATCAGTCAGTATTTCATATGTGGTCGTTGGTGCAGCGAGACTACATTAGTTAGCAACTTTAGATTGGGTCCCGGTTACCTCTAGACTGACATCACTAAACTGCGTAGATAACCTTACCCTACATCCGAGATACATACTGGGAACTTTCTCTGAATATTGTAAAAATTCATTGTTTTCATGAATTTCAAATATTGAATCAGTTGAATTTAGAGAGCTGTCATGAAATTATTGTCTGCATAAATGATTTTATGTTTGTAAAGTGAGTTAAATTTCAGTTAAGAATTCCTGAATGTCACGATCATAGTGAAATTGAAATATTCTGCATTGGTATGTGGTAAAGTAATGATATCCAAATGTGATGGTTAAATTGGGTGCTCAACCAAGTAGGGCTGGGCGGTATACCGGTTTCACACCGTCTCACGGTTTTTTATGGCGACGGTTTAAAAACCATTACGAAAATAAAAAATTGAAAAACCATCCGTAAGATCGCCATTGCGCAAAATCTGGTGACTGTCCTAAACTAGTTTGTTCTTAACTTGCAGTTTAATATTATCATCTAGTGTAACCGTTTGCTACAAGAGACATAAAATACAGTCATCTATAACTATTAGCTGTGGGAGAGCAAGGGTGTTGGTGAAATCCCAACAAATCGGCCGCGGACGACCCTCGGCAAATATGATTTGATTTGCCAGAATGAATTGACGTAAACTCTGCAGGTTCAATGTAAGATTGAATAATTTTAAAATCTAAATTTCTTCTTTGCAACAAATAATCCTTTTTTCAATTTGAGTTTGTACTATATTTAATTAGGATTCCAAATGTCACATGATACAAAAAAAAAATTCAAGAAACGTGCTGCGAAAACAACGACGCTATAATGAACTCCCAATCCAAACAAATCATTATTTCTCTTAGATTTCGACAAACATAAAATGATCGATCACGGACTAAGACATACGAGACAAATTGCTTGAATGCCCGAGAAATGGAAACGATTAAGTCGCTTCTTACATTGGCTGAGTAGTTACAGGTAAAACACACCTCTTAGCCTCTCAAATACGAGCACGCATAATGTGATTGGTTGTTAACAAATTCTTCCGCCAGGATATTCACTACTATCAATTTTATGAATGAAATTTGTAGTATTTTTTATCACGGGACTTTTCTGCTCGATAGGCACTAGAATCACATCGTTTTCTTTTTCGTCTTTGTATACATTGATCTATATGTTTGGATATCTATGTTCGTATATCTTCAAGTATGGAGTGTTGATTTAAGTTATATTCATGAATCATTGCATTTTTATTGTCAAAATATCGTAATCTCTTTATTATATGACATATGAACCTCTAAAAATAGTCAAACACATTTTTTGTGAGAATTCTTGAGGCGCGATTTCCGGGAAATGACTACTCTTTAGTTACGTGCTGAATAACATTCACCCGCTTGAATGACAGTTTTTTTAGGAGTATTACTAAATACTGAGTACTCGAATACAAACACATGACGTACTAGACTATATCATACTGTAGGTGGTTATACGAACGCTAGCCATATGTGCGGTACTCTACTAGGAGCCTAAACTCGCTCTCATATCCGGGTTCCTTGTTACACGCATTAGATTTTACTACGCTTTCGAAAATAGTTACCTAATAACAGTGTTGAAAATCAACATTTTAGTGGTTAGAGTGCTATTTTCACGACATCACATGAACCAGACTTTATTTATTTTGTTTATTTTAACTACTATTTTGAGGTAGATAGCATCGAAGTGAGCAGTCGTACGTAGTTACCATTCTAATTTCGTGACAATTTACGTCAGTTGTCAAATCGCAAAATACATGTACTGTAGCTAATGAAAACGGCATATTTTCATATTTCAAATTATTTTCGATCATTCTAACCCCTTAAACCGGTATTTCGTTAATACCGGTTTAATTAGTGATATCGTCACCGGTTTTCTTTTAGGCGAAACCGCCCAGCCCTACAACCAAGTGTAAGGAGAGACGCGTCAACTTTAAGTTGATGATGTCACAAACAAAATTAAAATTTGAATAAGACCGCTTATAAATTGCTTATGGGCCTAAGAATGTTAATCTGACACGATAGATGCCATGTTTTCAAAATATGATCCAAAATTGGTTAAATTGATCTGGGACTATTTTGTCTGATTTCGATATGGTTGAGTGATCATTCAATACTATGATTGATCAGTCAACTTCCATATATGGCATTATACATGCTTCTCGGCGCAAAAATTGCCGCCAAAGCATGTGTCAGTGAATAGCAAGATTAGTGTCGGGGCAGGCGTGAAACCAGCGAGATGTGTCTGGTTCTTAAAATGTGAAGTTTTAAAAAAAATTTCTTATTATTATTTTATGTGAGCGGTAGGGTTTCCTTTTAAGAGGAACAAGCTAAGTTATAATGCCAAGTAGTTGAATCTCAACGTTTTATATTAAGTTGAATTAGTAGTGATAGTCCTAGGTGCCGTAATTGATTCCTATGGAGGAGGCGTGAAATCTACAAGAGAACTGAGGTAATCGATCGGTCGATCATTTTTGCCTGATCTGCAATCACATTTCAATAAACACTCAGCTATCAAACACCTCTCCACGCCCTAGGGACAACTCACTTAGCTCACCTACCATCACGCCTACTGGCTTCAGGTTCAAATCAGCCATGGGTAACCACTTATCCTCCCGAACCCGCCATTGAACCTTCAATAGTTGAACCTTCAGTAGTCATTCATCTGCTCATGGGTCTTCTAATCTTATGACCCATAGTCGAACGCTATGATAATCTTCAGTCTATTCTGGGATCACTTTCCACCCATAAAAGCTGCAAACATAAAGATCCACATCGAACATTCTCAATCACCATAGAGATGTGTCGAACCCGTTCTTTACATCTACGCATCAGTTATCAGAACACTGATGTAATATAGTTATCTTCTTCGAATTACATTTCAGGACTCGATTCTTAACAGCAGTCATCCGAGTATAGTCTTCAACGAATCACCTCTGGATCTCCATTTCGTTTAACGTCACTGTTCTTTAACGCCCACATTGGGCGTTGCTCATATATGTTTCGCCAGTGACGTCATGCTCCTTATATTCCTGTGCCTGTGTTTATATCACACATATATATCGATTATTATTCTGGATTTACACAACCTATTTCAGATCATCTTCTTCGATCACCTCTACAGGGTCGAGCAACTCAACTATGACAGACTACAGTCTTTACGTCTCTACAAAAGATATGCAGATTTTCGTAGGACATTACACCAACAAACACAAAAAATAATATACTATACATCTTAATTATTTAATTAGTATAGGTTAGTAATTACATAATAGCATATTGACTACCACTTATAATGAAAGTCGGTGATGAATGAATCATTCCAGTTGTAAATTTTCATAATAATCTATTCCTACCAAAATGGACATTTCTCAGACCCATGTTAGAAGTTATTTCCAGTGGGTAAAATCAGTAAAGATTTGAGTTACACAGTTTTATAGAATTCGACTCAACGCGAATTAACGGAATCGATTCATTATTTAAACTGAATCATATCCCGTCGCTTATCGAGACAAGAAGGTAAAAAATTGTATGTTTAGTGTTGTTTATACGTTTCGGTTTCAAGCAGTTAATGGGTGGGATAATATTTTACTCCAAACATTAACTGATTATGACCAAACGTCTAATAACTTAATTGCTAAGCATGAAATCATTGTGCCAAATTACTCTATGGTAACGACTGATTTATAAACCGAATTATAGTAGGTCTGATGCTTCAACTTTTGCTGAAATAGCATGCACCGTGAATTCGTTCAATCTTGATTCAAATTATCTGTGATATACCGTTACTGTCTGTCCATCTTATCCATTGTATTCCGTTTTATCCAACTGTGCAATTGATGATATTTTAATTGAAATGCTATACATGTATTAAATTTTTTTAACAACTGATATTGGTATCTGGTTTTCTTTGTCTAATTAACCCTCTCTGATATCCAGTTAGTTTAAGTCCGTTCTTAGGAATTAATAATTTGAAACTTTGTCTGGGATATTCAATCCACATTCTTGATTAACAACCAATTCATCGACAATTGAGATGAGACCATAGAATTTAATCTCGATGAGTCGTTCAACGAGTCATCCAAGTAGGAATTGACAGTCCGCCATCTTGACACACTTTATGATTACGTCATAATAGTCACACGTCATTCGATTTCCAAGTTCATCAAGATGGTCCAATCATAAATTACTTCATATTTACTTAGTGTCAGTCGACGTCTGGTAAATCCTAGAATTGTCATTGGCGGCCATCTTGGGTCTCCGATAGATTTACATTTCAGATTGGTTTTTCCATTTCGTAACCCTGTATCTTCTTGGATATTGAGATCGCCCTATGCTGTCATTCTGAGGTCAAGAAGTCATCATATTGGATCTTCGAAAGATGATGTTACCATATTGAGTCAATTTGAAAAATAGGCCGCCATCTGGGGTCTCTTGATTCTGTCAATCCACCATCTTGAATTCATTTGAGTCATAATTGCATTGACTTAACTTCGGTTTAGTTATGAAATTCGGATCAAATGAATTGATTAACGGTAGATCCTCCCGATATTTAACCCCTAGACAACAACTTTCCAATTTGAATCGCTTAATTGAGCACTACAGGGATGCTCGCTCCGTGACACAAGTAACAGGGTTCGTACTGGTCATGGAAATCCTGGAAAGTCATGGAATTTGAAAATCTAAATTCCAGGCCTGGAAAGTCATGGATCATCATTTTTATCATAGGTCATGGAAAAGTCATGGAAAATGATAATCATGCAAAATCTGAGGCATTAATTTCGACTGTCACCTCTATACGATGAAAATTATAGCAACAGCTTATGAAAACATGGGTTGTTGCAAGATGCAATATTCAGATATTTTGCAGAATAGTTCAGATCGTAACTTATGTAGGTATGTAATAAACACAAATTTGCTAGATACTAATTCTTGGCAGTCATGGAATTTGTTAATTTTTGGTCATGAAATTTCAATCCCAGAAAGGTGTACAAACCGTGAAGTAAGATATACCAATTTTTTTCGTTGGTTGTGGATAGGGGTAAATTGTGGTAGGTAGTGGGTCCGTAAAATGTTAACATAGCCAGTCATTCCAGTGACAAATTTTCAAAAATAGTCTTCCCTAAGAAGACTATTTTTTAAAATTTGTTAGTGTTAAATTTCAAAAAAAAATTCTGGTTTTTAAAAATTTTCGTGAATACATTTGAAGGATAAGGGTGTGGGATATGTGTCATGCCATGATGTGCGTGTGTGATAATTAAAGACTTTAATTTTCATTAATTCGTTTGTTTTCATGCTTTTATAGTTGCCTTATGTGATTACTGAATTACTGAAAGCCTCTGAAGACTACTGAGAAACCATTACAGATTAACATGGTGAAATTACTGAAAATTATGGTTTTCCCATTGGAAACTACTGATTGAGTTTATAGGAGGTAGGCAGGTCTGTTGGTGCAGTAAATAACATAACTCTCTTGACAATCTCTCAAGCTTAAATAGCTTCTGTGATGGAGCCTCATACATGGTATCCAGTATCGCTTGTATGCAGTTTTTTTCACCTGTTTCAACGCCAAGTTGTTTCAAGTAGCTGCATATCTTGTTAATTAGTACATCTCTAGTGGACTGGGGTTATGGGCATACAAGAAGGAAGTGTACCAGAGTTTCATCCTCAGTTTTACATAATGGACAAATCGTTGGCCACCGTTTATTCCGTGTCGTGCTGCCAAGCAGATGGTATCTTTGCACTAATAATTTAGCTTGAATGGTGATTTTATACACTAAAATCTTATTCATTTTGCAACTATCCGACAGTGTAGGTGCTTTTCCTACTTCACAGGAATTTATGTTGAGGTACTGCAGTGGTTTCTTCTCAGGAGCTTCTTCCTTTAGTTTCCTGTACCTGTTGGCATGACCCTGCACTGACACCATTTCTTTCCACTTCACATTATTCGGTAACTCTTTCAAAAGGCTATATGCTGAGGGCAAGCTATACGTATTGAGGATCTGTTTCCTTTTCACCACCCAGCTGTGTGATGTTTCTTGCTTAATAGCAAGAATTAATTTTGCCCCTCGATTATATCCTCTACAGAACCTTCTCTAGTGCTGTGTTTTCTTAAGATGTGCTCCATAAAATTCCTCAAGCATGTCCACTTTTGCCAATTTAAGCATCAATCCTTCCAACTCATGCAGAAAACTGGGGTTATGTAAATATCCGAGATAAGTTTTGATGTGACAGGATTCAGCCTCTTGATTCTGCCAAAAAGCATCCAACCCAAACTCAAATGTAAGCACCGTTTCAGCATAAAATTTATTAATTATTCGGGTAAACCATTCCACATTTCCACCACTCTGTTTGTAAATGCATATTTTCTTAGATTTAGTCTGGGCCTCTTCTCTTCTAGCTTTAAGTTGGTGTAAATATTGCCAGCTCCAGCATGTCTGCAGTGACTTCACTGGCATTTATCCTAATGGCATCACCTCGCAATCTTCTATACTTAAGTGTGTGTAACCCCAGTTTTCTCAGTCTGTTTGGATACTCTATTTCCTTTAGAGATGATATATCTGTCTGGTTTCCCTCCTTTGTACATTTTCCAATGCGATAGCATCTTTTTTTAACTGTTGGCTCCAGACACTAACCGCATACTCAAGATGAGACTTCACTAGCGCCTTGAATAGGTACACAAACATATCCTCATCTAAATAAGCGAAACTTCTTCGAATCAGGCCCATAATACCATTTGCCTTGAACCGCAGTAACCAAGTATTTGACCATTCCTGCAACATGTCACAGTCCTTCTGCAGCTCTTCATCATTTCTGCTCTTTATCTCTGTAAGGCTTTGTATCATCCACAAACAGATAAGCTGTCGAAATCACCATATCTGGTAAGTCAATTATGTAGGGCAATTCCACGGTAATGGATGTATGCTTTGCACAAAATAATATTATTTGATTAGATATTCCTGCTAAACTACAAACCAAGTTATAATGTTTCTTTTCTCAGAGGTGTAACCCAATGAGGTGTATTGGAAGCAAAGAGAAAAGTACTTATTTGCAATGTCACTAAGGGCTTAAAGTCATGGCAACGGTCATACGTCAATTGAGCCTCAGAATGAGACCTAGTATACATCTTATCAAAAGTTATCTTATCCGAATACTTTGTTTTACCTATGTTATTGGTAGATAACTCATCTAATGATGTGGTACGTTTTCATAATGAAGAGATTAAATATTGGTGAGTTTCTTTTTGGTAACGGATATTCTGGTAACGGATGTACATCATGGCCACAACTAAATTTTCACGATTTCAATGCATATTAATTTGAAAACAAGATAGGTTCAATGTTATAAGCTAATTTCTTCTTGTATTATTAGCTCACCTGGCTAGAATGGCCAAGTGAGCTTATGCCATGCTGACCGTCTATCGTCCGGCATCCATCCGTCAACTTTTGGTTAAAAACGCTACTCATTAACCGCTTGGCAGATTTCAACCTAATTTGGCTGTAAGGACCCTATGCGGATAGGCTTCAGAACTTATATACAGAATTTTGATTGGTCAATTCTTTTGGTGGCCATCTTGAAATTTCCCAAAAAATTGGTGGGAAATTGTTTAAAACGCTACTCATTAACTGCTTGGGCAATTTCAACCGGATTTAGCTGGGAGGATAGTACGCTGGTATGGTTCAGAACTTGTATACAGAATTTTGATTGGTTACTTTTTCTGGTGGCCATCTTGGATTTTCTGAAAATTTCTGGAAATCAATTAAAAGCCTACTCGGTAACCGGTTGGTCGATTTCAATCAAACTCAAATGGAAGAAACCTAGCCTAGTATGCTTTAGAACTTATATACAGAATTTTGATTGGTCCATATTTTCTGTAGCCATCTTGAAATTTCCGAAAAATGGTGGTAGGCTTTAGAACCTGTACATAGAATTTTGATTGGTCTATTTTTTCGACGCCCATCTTGAAATTTACGAAAAATGGCGGGAAATCATTTAAAACGCTAATCCTCATTAACCGCTTGGGCGATTTCAACCAGACTTAGTTGGGAGCATAGAACGTTGGTATGGTTCAGAACTTGTATACAGAATTTTGATTGGTCAATTTTTGTGGCGCCCATCTTGGATTTTCTGAAAATTTCTGGAAATCACTTAAAAGCCTACTCCTCGATAACCACTTGGCCGATTTCAATCAAACTCGGATGGAAGAGCCCTAGCGTAGTATGCTGAAGAACTTTTATACAGAAGTTTGAGTGGTCAATTTGTTCGGTGGCCTCTTGAATTTTCCAAAAAATGGCTGAAAATCGTTTAAAACGCTACTCCTCACTAAATTATTAAGTGATTTCAACCAGACTGGCTCACCTGGCCAGAATAGGTAATTGAGCTTATGCCATGGTGACCGTCCATCGTCCAGCGTCCATCTGTCAACTTTTGGTTAAAAACGCTAGTGCTCCTCATTAACCGCTTGGCGGATTTCAACCTAATTTGGCTGGAAGGACCCTATGCGGATAGGCCTCAGAACGTGTATACAGAATTTTGATTGGTCAATTCTTTTGGTGGCCATCTTGAAATTTCCCCCAAAAAATGGTGGGAAATTGTTTAAAACGCTACTCATTAACTGCATGGGCAATTTCAACCGGACTTAGCTGGGAGGATAGTACGCTGGTATGGTTCAGAACTGGTATACAGAGTTTTGATTGGTTAATTTTTCTGGTGGCCATCTTGGATTTTCTGAAAATTTCTGGAAATCAATTAAAAGCCTACTCGGTAACCGGTTGGTCGATTTCAATCAAACTCAAATGGAAGAAACCTAGCCTAGTATGCTTTAGAACTTATATACAGAATTTTGATTGGTCCATATTTTCTGTAGCCATCTTGAAATTTCCGAAAAATGGTGGTAGGCTTTAGAACCTGTACATAGAATTTTGATTGGTCTATTTTTTCGACGCCCATCTTGAAATTTACGAAAAATGGCGGGAAATCATTTAAAACGCTAATCCTCATTAACTGCTTGGGCGATTTCAACCAGACTTAGTTGGGAGCATAGAACATTGGTATGGTTCAGAACTTGTATACAGAATTTTGATTGGTCAATTTTTGTGGCGCCCATCTTGGATTTTCTGAAAATTTCTGGAAATCACTTAAAAGCCTACTCCTCGATAACCACTTGGCCGATTTCAATCAAACTCGGGTGGAAGAGCCCTAGCGTAGTATGCTGAAGAACTTCTATACAGAAGTTTGAGTGGTCAATTTGTTCGGTGGCCTCTTGAATTTTCCAAAAAATGGCTGAAAATCGTTTAAAACGCTACTCCTCACTAAATTATTAAGTGATTTCAACCAGACTGGCTCACCTGGCCAGAATAGGTAATTGAGCTTATGCCATGGTGACCGTCCGTCGTCCAGCGTCCATCTGTCAACTTTTGGTTAAAAACGCTAGTGCTCCTCATTAACCGCTTGGTGGATTTCAACCTAATTTGGCTGGAAGGACCCTATGCGGATAGGCCTCAGAACGTGTATACAGAATTTTGATTGGTCAATTCTTTTGGTGGCCATCTTGAAATTTCCCCCAAAAAATGGTGGGAAATTGTTTAAAACGCTACTCATTAACTGCATGGGCAATTTCAACCGGACTTAGCTGGGAGGATAGTACGCTGGTATGGTTCAGAACTTGTATACAGAATTTTGATTGGTTAATTTTTCTGGTGGCCATCTTGGATTTTCTGAGAATTTCTGGAAATCAATTAAAAGCCAACTCGATAACCAGTTGGTCGAATTCAATCAAACTCAAATGGAAGAAACCTAGCCTAGTATGCTTTAGAACTTATTACAGAATTTTGATTGGTCCATTCTTTCGGGGGCCATCTTGAAATTTCTGAAAAATGGCGGTAGGCTTTAGAACCTGTACATAGAATTTTGATTGGTCTATTTTTTGGATGCCCATCTTGAAATTTCCGAGAAATGGCAGGAAATCATTTAAAACGCTAATCCTCATTATCGTCTTGGGCGATTTCAACCAGACTTAGCTGGGAGCATAGAATGCTGGTATGGTTCAGAACTTGTATATAGAATTTTGAGTGGTCAGTTTTTCCGGTGGCCATATTGGATTTTCTGGAAATTTCTGGAAATCGGTTAAAAGGCTAATTAATCCTCATTAATCGCTTGATCGAGTTCAAGCAAACTCGGCTGGAGAGCATGTATACAGAATTTTGATTGGTCAATTTGTTCGGTGGCCATCTTCCGAAAAATGTCTGAAAATCATTTAGACCGCTACTCCTCATTAACTGCCTGGTCGATTTCAACCAGACTGGCTGGAATGAGGTTAGGGTGGTAGGCTTCAGAACTTGTATACAGAACTTTAATTGGTCGATTTTTCCGGCACCCATCTTGTTTTAAGAAGATTATCGGCTTGCCCAGCCATCGGGTGCACAAATATCATTAAAAACCTGTCATAGGGAACATGGAGATTTAACTTGACAATCTCAGCATTAGCAGATACCCCATTGGAAATGCATTGGCTAGACCTGGTCGGTGTAGGCACCAATAGTATAGCCAATTTCACTAATTTGAATGTAATTTTTTTCAAGATTTTGTGAAATATGTCAAATTTACGACAAATCGTGAAAAAACCTATAGTCCAGAATCATAACAAAAGGACATGTAAATCGATCAATGAAATAAACTGCAGACTGCTTGACTGTAAATTTTGTTTAATTTTGTGATTTATCTTGCGCATCTGGTTTGTTTCAATGTGATTCTAGAGGTGAATAAGTTGATCAAATTAACGCTCACGTCGGCCCAAAACGGCTTCAGCAGTGGTCTTTAGAAATGCCCATTTGCAGACCAAGAGAAGACTAGTTTTGAAAATTTACCACTAGAATGACTACCTCGATAACTGAGCCAGTCACTCCAGTAGTAAATTTTCAAAAAATAGTCTTCTCTTGATATGCAAATTTCTTGAACAAATTTAAGAGTTAAAGTCAGGTTAAAGAATGCATAGCTATACATATCCCCAGATCAGAGTCAGAGCAGCGTACAGAATAATAACCAACTAACACATTGTTATGCTCCATGTTTTAATGACATTGTGTGGAGGATGTAGAGCGCAGTGGCTTGAATAACTGGTAACTGACCAATGGTCACTGGCCTGTGCAGATGCTATAAGCTTTTAACCCTTTAACCCTCATATCAGTCAAAAACAGCTTATGAAGTTGTCTCGAGAAATGTGTATTTGCAGACCAAGATGAGACTATTTTTGAGAATTTACCACTGAAATGACTGGCTCGATAACCGAGCCAGTCATTCCTGTGGTACATGCTCAAAAATAGTATTCTCTTGGTCTGCAAATGGACATTTTCTAGGAGAAAGTTGAAATTTTCTACAACTAATTCAAGTGTTAAAGGGTTAACATTGAATCGATGGCACTCGTTCCTGGGATTTCCAAAATTTAATAAGTCATAAAAGTCCCTCGTCCATGGATCATAAAATATTAGTTGTTTATTATATTGTATTGTGCTAACTGCCTCTGTTGTTACACATTCACTGTCATGGTTATGTTGAGTTACAGCAATATGATAATATATTGATCATTAACCACGCAATACAGCAATCCTCATGACTGTTCAAATGGCATGATATCCGCATGATAGTGAGTGAGTCTGTTGGTTAATATTAACCGTCTGATTGCTGTGTTTTTGCAGACAACATATTCCAGGCGTTGTATCTCTGGACCGGCTAAATATTTTGAAAACAATTTGACTGAATTCCAGTCAAATTGTTTTCAAAATATTCAGCAAGTCAAGAGTTTTAGCGAATTGAGATTATTGTCTGGTGGCTTGCAGCAACGAAACGGCTAAAGGTAACACAGACAATATAGCAGTTGCAGCTGTCTCTCTTATTGCCAAATTGAAAAATTGAAAAGTTTTGCACACATTGTGTTATATGTACATGTGCTAATTAATGTTGCCCATACCTAGATCTAATATGCGCAATTGTTTCTTTGATTTACAGGTGGACACTGGGCAGTTGACGTGATGGACCTATGCAATGTGGCAGAACTTGTTATTAGTTTCAGTCAACAGAATAAGCTCCGGAGCATGCTCGGTATGTTTAACCCTTTAATGGCCAAATTTGATCAAGAAAATCAAAATGTTTGCAAGCCAAGAGAAGACTATTTTTGGAAATTTACCACTGAAATGACTAGCTCGGTTATTGAGTCAGTCATTCCGGTAATAAATTTTCTAAAATAGTCTTCTCTTAGCTTGCAAATGGACATTCTTTAAGATCACTGCAGAGGCCGGTTTTGGCCATCTTGACAACATAATAATGCATTTTCTGTCAGAAATTTGACATACCTACAGACATAGGCCCAATATACTAATAGACGATTTCTATGTCTATACTATTTAACCCTTTAATGGTCAAACCGGCCAAATTCAGCCTCTGCAGTGGTCTTCAGGATTGTCCATTTGAGGGGTCTTGAGGAATGTTCATTTGCAGACCAAGAGAATACTTTTTTTAAATTATCACTGGAATGACTCACCCCATAACCGAGCCAATCATTTCAGTGATAAATTTCCAAAAATAGTATTGTCTTGGCTTGCAAATGGACATTAAATAAACAAAGATTTTAATTTTCTTGACCAAATTTGACCATTAAAGGGTTAATAACTTGATTTGCAACAGTAAGCACCCAGTCAAATTGGTTTCAAAATAGTCAACAGCTTGCATGTATAGTTTTCTGGAAATTTAAATTCAGGTAGTTCAGGGGTCAATCGATTCCAAATTGATTCCAAATCGATTCCAACATGAAAACATTGTTGTTTTGTTTCTAGCCAAATTAATGTCACAATATTGCTCTTATCATCGCATATATGTGCATTCTAATCTGTAGTGTTGGGGTAAATATATATTAACGGGATGCTAGTCTCATCTCCAATGTGGTATTGCACCGATAGATTATGGTTTATGGATTCCATATCATTCATATCCTGTCACATTCCCGTATCTGTATCACAATTATCTGCTTTGTAATATCGCGTAGAGGTTGAACAGTAATCGCCACCATTTTGTATCTTTGAGTGATAGTGTGTGATGTCATGTAAGTGCCAATGCATTGCATTCTTTATTAAGTAATACTCATCCCGTTGAATATTTTGAAACTAATTCGACTGGAAGTTGTTCCTGCCTATGGCAGCAACAACTTTCAGTCAAATTAGTTTCAAAATATTCAACTTAGCATACATACCGAGGCAGACATGCTAGGTTTTTTCTGTTTGGTTGAAAAGTAAATTATGACAGCCATCATAGGCTGCAGAAATGTATCAACATTTAGTTACTAAAGCCTGAATATCTTTCCTTGTCGGCATGATAAAAAGCTAAAATGGCAGAGACGGATTATTGGTGGCAAATTCTATCACATGAATGGTTAGTATAAGATTAGATGAGATTCCATTTAACCGGAATTGTGACCTCACAGAGAATGATCTGCCATCCTACATGCCCCCCCCGCAATATGTGAATTAAGAGTAATTGCATTTTACAGATGAATACAGAAATACAGATGATGTTTCTCTCAAATTCAGTGAGTAGCAAAATAGCATTACCTGGATATTGTTTTATTTTACAACTCAAAATGCATGAAATGGCATCTTAGAACATTTACATTAAGAATTTCATGGAGCAGACCCACATCCAAGTCCCAAGAGGATGGGCATTTGGTTTATATTGTCATGGTTGCTAGCCACCAAGTTGCTCCACCCTAGTCGGTCACAACTGTTTTTTTGCAAATATCCCATATGTGCCTATTTTCTGGTAACACAACTGTTTCATAGTTATATATATCTAAGGTTTTCTCAACCAATTTGATATTTATATATATATCAGACGTAATGATATCTTCCATGTACTTCTTGATTACCTACATGAATTCTGTTATTAGATACTATTATATTAAAAGACTGTTTTTCTTCAGAATGGCGGTCTGACTGTCCACATCCTGCAGAAAACTCCAATCAAGACTCCGTTGATAGTCTGCCTGACTCACCAACAATCTTTCCTATTCCACCACAGACATCCGGAATGATGCCACAGCATAGACAGGTTATCATTCGCGCACAATGGCCATCAAGAACAAACTGTAGTGCAAAACCTGTAGATAAGCCACCTTCAAGCATGAAGCACTGCAGTATAGATGCACAGGACCAGCATGATCTATCCAAGATTGTATGTGACAGAAATGCTCTCTCAATAATCAGGGATGAGTATGCAAGCCAAGAACCATATTCTCAACAACATGGGCATAGTGAAGCGGATACTGAGCAAGACTTGCCGGATGCACAGAAATTTTTTAGTAGTGATAGTGGCTCAAACCTTGTAAGTGATGAATCATTACTAGTGTCCAATATACGGGTTACTGGCAAGGAAACTAGAATGAATATGACAAATGCTAATGAAAGATCAAAACTAACATGTTCAAACCTAAATGCATGTTCAGACATTATGTTGCATAGTGTGTGCGATGCTGATATGTCACAAGTGCGACATTCAACTCAGGAAAGCCAGGCTGGAAGCCAACAATCTCTGCCAGATATTCCTATCTCTCCAATATTAGTTGCCGATCAAACTGGGGATGATATTTTTCTGTCACCTGACATAGTGGATGACATTACAAAAAGTTCCCAGCATCCGGCTTCAATTGGGATGAATCTACGAAAAAGAAAGTTGACACCAGGATCTATAAGTGAGAAATCGTGTCCTGCTTCAGTAACGAAAAGAAAGGTTGACAAATCAGTGGATCATGAAATGTTCAGGCAGGTTCATACATGTGCAAGACAAAGTACCAGTCTGAAGGATCGGAGTAATCGTAAAACATCAGATCGAAAGATAGTGCAGCAGTCAATAACAGGGTCATCCAATGAATCATCGAATAAGGAGTCTGAATGGTCTGATCTGGCTATTCCATTGACGGGTAATGACATGCTGCTAAGTCCATTCATGCATGTATCTAGTGGCAAGGCTTCTGGAGAATCCACCGATATGCCTTCAGGTAACATCTGATTTATACAATAATAAATTAATTCTCTGAAGGCTTTCACCGACAAATCCGAGAAAAAGTATATTCTTTACGATATAAAACTTATTCTGTCGAATATTTTAAAATTGATTTGGCTGTAAGATGTTGCTGCCTTGGGCAGCAACGGCTTCCAGTCAAATTACTTTCAAAATATTCAACAGTATTTCTGTATGGTAGCATGGAAATTGAGATTTGGGGAATTCACCGGTGAAAGCATTAAGAATATTCTAGAAGACCTGAGAGGCCTTCATACAAAATAAGGAATCAGGTAATGGAAAAATCTTGTCTTTAATGTAAGAAATCTGGTTTCCAAGTCTTAACCATAGATGTAATCATCAAGGAAAACAGTATCTTCAGAGTTAGTGATTTAATATCAGAGCCATCAGAAATGAATCGTGTTAGAGGAACCACAGAAGGTGTAAAACAGCAATTTTGCTAGCTTATTTTCAACAAACACACCCTTGTTTGCCATATGTTAACAAGATCAATAAAACTTGGGTTACTGTGAGTTCTAGATTTTCAAAAAGATTTTCTGCATTTTTTTGGATCACAACTATAGAGTTGTGGAATCATAGTGTATTGTGTTATACATGTGTTGAAATTTGAGCCGAATTGGACCAGAAGTTTCTGAGATATCCTCAGATCCAGAATTTGATCTGATCCTGATCCAGGTTCTTGTATCCGTATCATGGCCGCTGTCTGGAAATCCTCTTGCACAGCATGTTCCTTTGTTTTGTTAAAATTTGAGCCAACTCGGATCAATATTCTTTGTCTCACCTGGGAAGCATAAAGCGAAACATAGGGATGACTAATACCGGCGGAATATTTTTTTCATGGTTTTTGGGTTGTGGTTGTTTATGGAGCATGTAGCTCAACTATGGTCATTCTGATTTCAATGACACTTTACAGAAGTGTTCTGTGCAATACAAGGATATGATCTGCATCATTACTGATATGATTTTGGGCAATTTTTACTACTTTTTTCATTTTTTTTTACTTTGAATGTTTTTCATATTTTTTGGGTAAAATTTTCCATGTTTGATTCATTACACTTGGTTGTTGTTGTCTTACTGAATATGTGTGTTACGAACCATGCCAAATTTGCTTTGGCAATCCACACTATCAATGACTTTACAGGCGAGACATTGTACACTTCAGCGTTCTTGTTTAGATACATGCTGGAATAAACTTTTGTGACCGGCTGGCTAGCTGACTAACTAAGGGCGGGCCATGGCAGGTTATTGAGCTACTACAAGCAGCTTAGCTGTCTGCGTGCTTAGTTTCTGAAGACTACATATTCAATGGGATTTAGCTCTGAACCTGCTGAATATTTTGAAAACACTGGCTGAAAGTTGTTGGTGGCTTAGCCACCAACAATTTTCAGTCAAGTTGTTTTCAAAACATTCAGCAGGTTCAGAGTTATTACCCCTTGAAATTATTGTCTGGTGGCTTACAGCAGTGAGACAGTTAAAATAACATGATTGAAAATGTTTTCTTAAATAGGCAGCAGCAACCTCACTGAAATAGTGTTCAACCTGAAATCGTACATGTACTACTATATTGTAAGATAATAAAGATGTTCGCATGGATATGAAGCAGTTGCTAGTAAATATGAAGACTCACCTTTCTCTTTCGATCAATACTCACCATTCTATTACTTCTGATATACAGCTGGCCCTGATGGCTGGCTCTAGGACTATAGACTTAGTAAGCTTTACAGACTCCTGGAACCGGGTACTCGGCTCCCAACTGCCGAGTAACCGTCTGCCATGAAGCTCATTCTTGTTTGCATAGCAACAAGAGATACATGGTTTTTGCAGTTGGGAAGTCTTAAGATTGTTTAAACCTAAGTCTTTTTTCTGTGATTAAATTGGGATAGCTTGTGCGTTCTCTAAAGGATATTTGGATTCACATGGATGCTGCCAATGATAACCAGGTTGTATATTTCCATGTTATTACATAATTAGAAGACTTAGGTCTTTGAAATTTCGTCTGTGTCGCATGTTCCAATTTCTAACCCCAAGGAATCTGGGACGTGTGTTAGCAACGAAATATGCCGGATGATCGCCTTCTATAAACCCCAACAGGCGATCGGCAGATATGAAAATAGGTGTTGGCTGACGGTGTTTTTAACACGAATATCGGCTGACGTCGTTCTCCGTAAGATCCGAGTGGGTGACGTCACACCCGTGTGTCTCGGATGTTTATGTGAAGAAAATGTTTCATTAATTCGCGCATCTAATTCTAGGTGCTGCATACTAAAATTGGTACCAGAAAACTTTGGAATTTTCAAGTTTGCGTGTTATCACGATCTGTTTGCAATGATCAGTGGTTTCAAAATTCTTGAATTAGAGATGTGGTCAGCAGTTTTACCGTGTGCTACAGCAGTTTGCTTACATTTTGTTGTTTCTTCACATATCGTTTTGGCCTTCATTAGGAGTATAATTTATATTTATTAGTAAATATACCCCGAATTCTATGCGATATGATTCCTGGTTCCGTGATACATCGTTGAGGATCAGTGTATGGGTGTATTATTGCCCGCTTCGTTCTTGTCGTCATAATTAATGCGATCTTTGCTGTAACGTTGTGGGGTGGGGTGTGGGAGGGTTACAGTTAATTTATGGTCAAAATATTTGAAAATTAATTGTCTGCCTTCCGTCTCTGTTTCGTTCCGCTTGCTTATTGTAGGTTTGTGCTTATTTATAGGCCAAGCCAGCCCCGCCATCGTGTGACGAGTGCCACAAATTCGTTCGGGTTCTGTTTAAGGACCATGTCTGTTTTCGATGTACAAAATGTAACCGTGACAATAGGTGTAATGTATGTGCAGTGTGGTCGGTTGACATGATGTTGAAGTTCCTTGCCCAGAGGGACTTGGCAGGGTCTGACGCGGGGTCAGGTGGTCTGAAAGCAAATCGTGGAGCGTCCGTTTCGGCCCTTAGGGGCGCTCCACATCTGCAACCGGAGGTGGCAGAGATGGCACCGCCAGCGTGGTTTGGTCCGGCTATGCAGGGCTTCCTGCATAGCATTCTGCCCACGCTTGTATCATCCCTGCTGCCGAAAGTTGTAGGGCAGTCTCTCCCCATGTTTGATTCGGACCATGTCCTTGGACAGGGTTCCGGACTGGCCACCGAGGGAGCCGTCTCATACGGCCCCCTGGCAGTCCCGTCGGGCTCCGGCCTGACAGGTTCTGTCTCTCTGCGGCCACCTCCGGGTGGTCCAGTAGCGGTGGCCGGTCCCTCAGGCATGGGAGCCGTCCGCCAGGATGGCTCCACGGTTTCCTCGTCTAGTGACGACTCTTCGGGGTCTGAAGATGAGGAGGAGAGGTTGCTGCGGCCTGTGATGCCGCGGGTGGAGAATATGTAGGTCGATTCCATCCTGGACGGAACCGCCCTCCATCTGTCTGGCTTGGCATAAGCCAGGGCAGCGGCTCCACCCGTGGTTGAGGCCAATCTGGTACCGGGCACCGGTCCCGTGATGGTTGGTTTGCCGCCAACCGACACAGTGACGGGTGTGCCGGGCCAGGCGTGGTACTCACCTATCTCGCCTGGTCCGGCGGTCAGACATGGGGTGCCGTTGGCACCCGTGTTTGGCCACGGTTCCGCAACCGCTACGGGTCCGCACAGTTTTCTATGCAGGCCTACTCCATGGACTTGTGTGTTCCATGGGGTGGCGGTGGAACCGTATGGTACCAGAGTTCCTGGCGTGTCAGCAACGGCTCCTAGCCGGGAGGCCATTGCTGGTAGGGCCGTGAACATGTCAACGGGTGACGTGTTCACGGGAGTGTCCTCCTCGGAGACGGACTGGTCTGAGGCTCTGGCTTGGTTAGCCAGGGTAGACCCGCCTGTGGTTCCAACCACGGCCGAGGAGGATGCGACCTGTCCATCGGTGGCATCGAGCAGGACGGGGATCTTGCCCGCAGCCTGGATCCAGTCTATTAGACGGTTTATTGAGTTACTGGATGCTATTTATAGCAAGCAACTCATGACCATGGGCCAGCTCCCTGCGGCTTCCAGGGAGGTGCGGGCGAGGTGTCGTATTCCACGGAGGGAATACGACAGGTATGGTGTTGTCCCGTCGGTCACGGAGGATGACCGATGGGTTCTGGGTGTCCAGAGTCCTGGAGCGGGTGGCCCCGCCCCGGCACTGGTGGACAAATCTCAGGGACACCATGATGAAGTCCTGTCCCTTTGTGATGAGGGTGTGAGGGCAGCTATGAGTGCTGTCAACCACTCTTATCACCTTCTTCAGTCGGTGTGGGCTGAAGCGGGGGCAGGCCACCCTGTGGCGCTTTCGTGCATCAATGATGGCCTGGTGCTGTCTATGGATGCATTGGCACGGGTGCAGGCCCGTGTAACCAAGTCTAGGAGGCAGATGGTTCTTGACCATATGCGTCCAGCTACGGCCGTCAGGGAGCGTCTTCTTGGGATGCCCCTGACAGGCCCTAGCATCTTTGGTGGCCAGGAGCGGGCCATCGTAGAAGACACGGCTAGCATTGCGCAGTCAGTTGGCGGTGAACCTGCAGCTAGAGCTAGTCCGTCAGGTGCACGCACTAGGGGCTGTAGCTAAGCCGCTGACCGTGCAACCTTCTAAGAAGCAGAAAAAGCACAAAGGCAAAGCGAAAGCTAAGCCTGGTGCTGCTTCTGCTTCTTCTGGGTTTTCTCAGCCGCCTCCGGCAAAGAAAGCCAAGAAGGTTGTGGAGGCTCCTACCCTCCCCAATGCTGCTCCTGATCACCCGAGAGGCGGGAAGGGCAAGGGGAAGGGTAAGTCCTCAAAGGGCGGAAAGAAGGGAGCGGATCGTACCTGAGGGTACGAGAGCTCCCTTCGTATCTGCCTGGACTGCACCTGTGCGACAGGAACAGCGGTGCCAGTTAGACCGGCCAAGCCAAGACCAAAATGGTTCTCTCTCTCTCTGTTGTCAAGAGAGGGGGGGGGGGAGCGGATCGCGAGCCAGACACCCCCATTAGCCGTCGAGGCGTCTATAGTGGATGGAAGGCTCATGCGTTTCGTCGAGGCTTGGCGAGGTGTGACGTCAGACAGTCTGGTCCTGGAATAGTTATCCCAGGGGTACATGCCGGAGAGGTGGGACTTTCCACCACAGAATCTGTCTTTGGCACCTGTCTGGACACCCGTACCAAGGGAACCAGACAAGTTAGAAGCCATTCAAAATGAAGTGTCAGGTTTGCTTCTGAAGGGAGCAATAAAACCAGCAAACCGGAACACTCCAGGCTTCTATTCAAACATGTTCCTTGTCCCCAAGAGCACAGGGGGATGGAGACCCATACTCAATCTCAGGCCATTAAATTGGTTTATCCACAGTGGGATGGAGAAAGCCTCCAACCATTCACTTGTCTGGCCATCAGTGACACAATCTGGTTGACATCCTCTCGCTCGACCATGTCTGCTTCTTAATTCTTTCTTACAAATGTCAAAAAATGGAGAAGAGCAGTGTGGTCGTATAACTATCGTTTCAAAACCGCTAAAGCGAGTGGATTGGCGGAGTCTGACACATCCCATATATAGTAATCTGTGCCATTGTGCAACAGCCATGATGTCCTCTAACGGAACATCATTGTAAAGGGCGGTCGAGGCGGCTATTCCTCTAACATTGTGTGCCCTTGCGCATTGCACCTGGTGTCCAGTCGCAATCTCATGGGTAGTCTGAATGCATTCGACTACCCAACGAGAGATAGAATCCATGGATGCAGCGCCATATGGCTTCTTATGGCAGATCCACAGATGTCTATCATTCGACCGTAACGAGTCTGTCCGTTTTCTGTACTTAGTAAAAGCACGGACTGTGCACCAGACGCTGACATCACGATCAAACCTTGTTAGTTTCGGTATAATGATCGGTTTGCCGGGATATCTCAAAGATTGATTCTTTGACATAAAATCGCGATTTTTTTTCCAGCCACGATATTTTACGAAAAAAATCAAAATATCGCCAGAATTTTACGGTCATGCCGTGTTCTGTCTATTTGTAGCATAGGTGTCTATTACGGCAAGATGTTCAATTTATTTCCAAACCAACATCTCTGAGAAAGGGGTGGGATTATACTAGGAATAGGTAAAAAAGTTGAAGTTCATTCAATTGCTTTGAAAGACTGACATTAATACGAAATAATTTCTTGCCGCCGTACTGTATACCTCAAAACGATGATCGCGGGAGTGAAATTATTACGTGGGAAGGTATAAATATTGCATGTTTTGCGATTTTTTCACCACGATATATCGCGATACCGCCTAGGACAATATCGTGCAAGCCTAGCTCAAACCAAACAAAACTATCTTTTGCAATTCTCTTGAAATGTCCCATTGCTCGCCAAGAGAATGCTATTGCAGAAGGTTTACAAGATTATTCATTGGCTCAATTCTTCAGTAGTAGAGTTTGAAGAAAGTCTTTGCTTGGCCTGTAAATGGACATTTACCAACCAGAAACATTGATATTCCAGTCCAATCTTGACCGTTAAAGTGTTAACATGGATGGTTAAAAGATGACTTGTTTTAATAATGAAATACTAGATTCTTTTACACTATAGCTTAGTATGTGCATTGATCTTAGCACTAGTTACAGAACTTGTCCACTTAACACGTTAACTCTCAAGCTAGTCAAAAAGGCTTGTGCAGTGGTCTCGAGAAATGTCCATTTACAGAACAAGGGAAGAATATTGTTGACAATTTGTCATTGGAATGACTGGCTAGCAAATCGAGACAGTCATTCCAGTGGTAAATTTTCAAAATATAATCTCTTGTTCTTCAAATGAATATTTCCTGTATGAAAATTTAATTTTTCTTAACAAATTTGTATATATTACAATGTTTAAAAGAGATTGATCTTATTACATGATAGTCTTTCACTGAAATGAGCAGACATTTATATACAGTGAGGGGTGGGGTGCAAAGACTGGCTAGCTTCTAACCTTTACCATGCATAATCAGGCTGATCTACACAGTATGAAATTTAAGGCTTAATATATTGCTGAACTAAAGGGCGCCCTCTGCATCTTGCCAACCAAAATCTCATCTATGGCAATTAAACTGTATTAAGCGGTGATCGAGAAATGTCCATTTGCAGACCAAGAGAAAAGCAATTTTTTTAATTTACCACTGGGATGTCTGGCTTGATAAACGAGCCAGTCATTCCAGTGGTAAATTTTCAAAGATAATCTCTTGGTCCAACATGTGTCCAAATGGAGATTTTCTAAGAGAAAATTTATATTTTCCGTTAACAAATTTGAAGATTAATGTGTCAGTCACTACGTTTTAATGATGGCCATTATTGACAGGTTTGTACTGGATAGGATGATGTTTATTTGCATCATTTGAAGTCAGCTACAAATAAACATCTGACAGAAAATAATCTGCCATGTTTGCGTGAATGAACTACATGAAACGCAATTCTTACAACCAATACAATATAATCATACACAATTGTGTACATTAACAACCTGCACTGCAGATCACATTAAATGCCTCTTTAAAATATACCCTTTTGTCTAGGTACACTGAGCCAAGATGGTTGTGAAAGACAAACCCAGCCTTCATTGTCTACACGAGTAAATTCACTGCCATCTCAAAAACCAGTTAGATCGATACAGAATGAACAGAGGCGCAGCAGTGCCAAGGTAAGACAATATTTTTCTTTTCCATATTTTGTTGCATATAAGTATCTTGTTTCAGTATTGATATGCAAATATGTTATTTGATATATGCAAATATGTTGTTTCAGTATAGTTATGCAAATACTTAAAATACATAGTTTCTGCATCTCTAATTTTAGCTTATGGTGCAGACTGCCTTATTACCATTAGAACTAAACAATCTCTAGAAATGTATGCTGAACCCATTGAACTGTTCAGGTCACATTGTACCGATGAACGATAACGATTTTTCTTTAATAATCAGTACTGTGCGATCCCTATGAGACAGGTCAGACCATAATGATAACGATTCCATTTGCAGAAAGAATCGGTATTGGTGGAATTATTTCAAGGGCGATTATGTTATCCGATAAATTTAATGAGCCAATTAAAACAATCGTTTTCCAGTGAAGTCATAGACCACGCCCATATTATTTCATATAGTATTAGCGGCAGCAGCAGCAGCCATAACAGCATTAGCAATAGCAGCAGCCGCCGCAGTAGTAGTAGTGGTAGTAGCAGCAGCAGCAGCTATACTGTTGAACAAGGATTTAAGTCCTCTGGATGGTATGCTAGTGGTAGACTTCTCGCATCCCAAATGCTAGGCGGAAGGTGTCGCAGAATTGCCTGTGTTCGAACCCTATTCAGGTCTAAAAACTGAAAAAGAGAAAAATTACATTCCAGTGATGACTGAGCTATATCCTAGCGCCAGTGCATCATCAATTACAGGGTTCATAGACTAATGCTTGACAATAATAAAAAAAACTAGATACATACATGCTTCCATCCATCTATACATCCACCCATGCACCCACCCACCTACTCACTTTCGCACGCACGTACATGCATGCATACATTCAGGCATCTGCTGATTGACAGGACAGTACCGATTTTCTCATAATCGTATCGCTCTAGGGTGACCATTCAATCCTAACCTATGTCTATAGGTACAGGAAATTGTTATCGTCTATCGTTATCGGAATCGGTATAATGTGACCTGGGCTTTAGTCATCCATATGCCAACAATAAGCCATATGGTATTTCATAGTCCATTATTATTAGCTCACCGGGCCTGAAAGGCCAAGTGAGCTTATGACATGGCAGCCATCCATCGTCCGTCCGTCATCCGTCCATCCATCAAATCGCATCTTCTCCTTAGCGGTTTGACTGATTTCAACCAAATTTGGTTGGAATGATCCTAAGCTGATACTCTCCGGACACAGAATTTTGATTGATCACTTTTTTGGGTGAAAATCTTAGATTTTATGAAAATTCTACCGGAAATGATCAAAATGCTACTCCTTAGTTGCTTGACATATTTCAACCAAATTTATATAGATGCATTCTATGGTGGGAGGCTCTAGAACGTCTTTTCAAAATTTTGATTGATCAATTTTTAGGGTGAAAATCTTAGATTTTATGAAAAATCAACCGGAAATGGTCAAAATGCTATTCCTCCTTAGCTGCTTAACATATTTCAACCAAATTTGACTTAGATGGATTCTATGGTCGTAGGCTCTAGATCTTCTTTTCAGAATTTTGATTGATCACTTTTTTGCATGAAAATCTTAGATTTTATAAAAAATCAACCGGAAATGTTCAAAATGCTACTCCTCCTTAGCTGCATGACATATTTCAACCAAATTTGACTAGATGCATTCTATCGTGGTAGAGTAGAATGTCTACTCAAAATTTTTAATGATCAATTTTTTGTGTGAAAATCTTAGATTTTCGGAAAAATCTACCGGAAATGGTCAAAATGCTACTCCTTAGCTGCTGGACATATTTCAACCAAATTTGACTAGATGCGTTGTATGGTGGTAGACTCTAGGACATTTATTCAGAATTTTGGTTGATCAATTTTTTGGGTGAAAATCTTTGATTTTATGGAAAATTTACCAGAAATTGTCAAAATGCATGTCTTTCTTAACCGCTTCAAGGATTTCAACAAAATTGTGGTGGAATGATCCTATATGAGTAGGCTCCAGATGCTGTTTTCAGAATTTTGATTGGTCAATCTTTTGGGTGAAAATCATGATTTTTGTCTCGTCTGCGAAGCAGAAAGCGAGACATAGGGATCACTAATTCCGGCGGCGGCAACATCGTTATTTTTCGACACTGGCTCATCCGATCTCAATGAAACTTTACAGAAGTGATCTATACTATACAGGGATGTATTCTACATGGTTTTGGACTTGGACTTTTTTCATGTATTTTGTCAGTGCAGTTTTGGTTAAGGTTTTTTAATCAACTTATTTTTCAACACTGGCTCATCTGATCTTAATGAAACTTTACAGAAGTGATCTAGACCATGCTTAGGACATGTCCATATGAAAAATTTATTGATTTTCAAATTTTTTTCAAATTTTATTTTGCTTTTTGAACTTTCATTATTTTAGGCCTGATTTGCATCCAGGTTATATGTATTATTATGCTGTGGTTAAGGTTTTTTCAAATGACAATTTAATCAGCAAAGACTTGATGATTATACATATGGGCAAGGATGTGCATGACACTTTCAGAATTTGGTTCTGACACACGCACGCACTCATGCATGCACGCACGCACGCACGCACGCACACACACACCGGGGCTGGGCCCAGGGGTCAAAAGGTTGAAATTGGCCTGTAATTATCGACTGTATTGCAACTCCTCCTAAACCATTTCAGATAGAAACTTGAAACTTTGGGGATGATTGCACATATGGACAGGGATGTGCATGACACTTGGAATTTTGGCATGACCCCCAGGGGTAGAGCCCCGTGGTGGGAAATGTGCGGTCAAAAATTAAATTTTTCCAAAGGTCATGTCGCATATCAGTTTCAAGCCAATTATAAGTAGTCTACATTAAAAGGAATTATTTTGATCTTGGGTCAAACTGAGAGTAGGGAGCGGGGTCAAAAGGTCAAACATGAGCACCAATCGATTGTAATAAACTCCTCCTAGACCATTTCAGATAGAAACTTGACTGTTTGGGGATGATTGCACATATGGTCAGGGATGTGCGTGACACTTTTGAAAGTTTGGTATGACCCCAGGGGTACGGCCCTGGGTGGTGGGGAATGTGAGGTCAAAAATAAAATTTTCCAAAGGTCATGTCGCATATCATTTTCAAGCCAATGATGAGTAGCCTACAATAGCACTGGTGTGTGTGTCCGTGCGTGTGTGTGTGTCAGTACAAGAAATTATTTGGATCTTGGGTCAAACTGAGTGTAGGGGGCGTAGTCAAAAGTGGGCACCAATTGATTGTAATGCAAATACTAGACCATTTCAGGTAGAAACTTGAAACTTTTGGTATGATTACACATATAGCCAGGGATGTGCATGACACATTGGAATTTTGATATCACCACCAGGGGCAGGAGTGGGGGAAATGGTGGGCAGGAAATAAATTTTATCAAATGTGGTCATCTCACATATCATTTTGAAGCGTGTAGTTAGTAGACTACAGTACAACAAATTATTTTGTTCTTAAGTCAATCTGAGGGCAGTGGCCAGGGGTCACATGGGCAATCTAATTCTATATATGTACATAGCTTGGACATTATTTTTTCGCAAAATATTTAGTCCTGGTCAGAGTGGGTCCTGCGGCAGCTGGATCCTGTGGTAATTTAAAAATTTAAGATATTTGGTATTTTCTGATACCTCTTGTTTATGGACCACTCATTTTCAACAATGGCTCACCAGATATCAACCCAATTTTACAGCACAGTTATATACTATGCAACAGTACTATTTGCATCATTACTAGTTTCATTTGGAAAAAGATTTCAAGATCAGACTATCTGCAGTTTGGTAGAAAATTTCCATGTTGGATTGGTTACACTTGTTTGTTGGTGCATTACTGAATATATTATTATTGGTCAATCTTTTTGGTGAAAAACATGATTTTTTATGAAATATTTACTGGAAATTGTCAAAACACATCTCCTTAACAGCTTGGCGGATTTTAACCACATTTGACTTTGATGATCCTACAGTGCTAGAATCTGGACTTTCTATTTAGAATTTTGATTGGTCAATTTAATCGGTGGTCATCTGTTTAATGTAAAGATTCATGTATATTTAAATGCAAATGTTTCAAATGCTAATGGTCCAGGTGAGCGTCACAGGCCCTTGGGCTTCTTATTTATAATATTTGATTGGAAGAGGGGTGTGTGTGTGTGTGTGTGTGTGTGTGTGTGTGTGATGGGAAGAATAGGTAGGGTTATGACAATTGAGAACTGTTTAGTGGATAATACAATTTTAAAGTACACATATATAATTTATGCGATATTCTTCTTCATATTAATCATAATCTCTATCTTGCCCACAGAGTCCTCCTAGTTCTAGAACTGCAAGATCAGGCTCAAGCAAATCTTCCATAAACAGCGTTGTATTGTCAGATGATCTATTACAACACTGCCATCGAATCATCAGCCAAACTGCCAACCTTGGATAAGACAGATAAGAATTAGTATAAAGCTAACTACACTGAAAACTGATGAAATTAGCACAAAGGCACTAGAGTTGTCTGTATGTCAAATCTTCACGGTTCATTTTTATTCTCTCCCTCTCCCCCCCCCCCCTGTTCTGGAAGGTGGCGGTGGGGCGTAATATAGCAATCAGCAGGTCCATCCGACTGTCCATCCATCCATCTGTCCCCTTCTTGTCAACGCTAATACTACAGTTCAGTTACTGAATTACTAATTTCAAAATATTCAACATACTGCTTATTAAAAAGTGCAACGCTTAGTCCGTTATCAATTAAGCGTTTGTGACGAACATGTCTGCATCATTCATGACCTAACTGATTATCACGTCACAAGTCACGTAGTTGATTATGATGTCATGTGATTGATGGATACACTAGAATCCTCCATTAGCATGATGACATTGAAGTCACAGATTTGCTGTGACCTTGATATAAAATTGTTTTCATGAGTAGAACAATTTCAGCTTATATTTCAGAATTAGCTAACCCTATTGGGACTAAGCTTGAATAAACGCTTACCTATGCTGCTGGGAATCAGCATGGTGGCATTAATGTCACAAGGTCAACGTTCAAGCTCATTGAGCTCTGATGTTTGTCGCCAAGGAGGGTCGGCGAGTCCATTGAATTCCTTGTTAAATCCTATTGTGATATTTAAAATACTGAATCCTATTGTAGAAATACATTACTTGCACGTTTTGTTCTCAGTTAACGAATGAAAGTTGTTAAGTAAGAAAGTTGATAGTGTCACTCTGTCGCAGGGTGGTAAGAAGCAGCTTACTATGTTAAGGTAGGACAGCATTATGGCCCTTTAACAATTGCATGGTAGGTTGGTAAGAAACAGCTTACTATGTTAAGATAAGGCAGAATTATGGCCCTTTAACCATTGCATGGCGAAGCTGGCCAAAACTAGTCTGCAATGGTCAAGAGTATACTATTTTTTAGAATTAACACTGGAATGAATGGCTCAATAATCAAGCCAGTAATTATTATGGTCAATTTTCAAAAATAGTCTTCTTGGTCTGCAAGTTAACATTTTCTATGAGAAAATTCAAATTTCCTTAACCATATTTTGAGGGTTAAATAGTTAATTTATGAATTAGAGCCTAAGTCTTGTTTCTTAGTAACAGAGGAGAAGATATTCAGTAATTTTCTGACTCATAGGCCTAGTCCTCTCCGTACCTTGGACCTGTTTGTGAAGAACTTTGGAAATCAAATTGAGTAGCGTCATGGAGAGATCAGGATCACTATTAAAATTGGTGAGATCTAATATAGCGGCCAAGCCATCAAATAAGAAATAGTTTTTCATGT
Source organism: Chaetoderma sp. LZ-2023a (assembly GCA_034401795.1). Classification (NCBI taxonomy): domain Eukaryota; kingdom Metazoa; phylum Mollusca; class Caudofoveata; order Chaetodermatida; family Chaetodermatidae; genus Chaetoderma; species Chaetoderma sp. LZ-2023a. The sequence goes on from CM067367.1 coordinate 110,918,565, forward strand.
TCTATTAGTCTGTGTAACTTCAGATGATAGAATGATTAAGAACCTTGCAAACCAATAGAAACAGTCATTTCTAGTTATACCCCGCTCATGTTTAGCTACGCTCTGCCAGGCCTGCACTCTTCTTGCGTATGTTGGAATCGATTTGAAACTTTGAAAACCTAATTCCTAGAATCTAAATTTAAAGGTCGCTGCTGTTGAATGTTTTGAAAGTAAAGTGACTGGGGCTTTCCAGTTTGATTGTAATTTTGATTGTACCTTCTGCTAACAATTGATGTAATGGACCTTTTCAGTTTATCCATCAATCATATGATGACATAATCATACGTCATACATGTAGGATGATGTCATAGTAACTACATCATGAGTGACGTAGATGAGTTTGTCATGACTGGTTAATTAATGACAAACTGAGCATTGTTGTATGAATTTATGTCTACTATTTAATAAACATTCCGTTGAATATTTTGAAAATAATTTTAAAACTGCCATAAGCAGCAACAGCCACCCAGTCAAATTAGTTTCAAAATATGCAACAGCTTGCCCATATAGTTTTCTAGAAGTTGAAAGTCAGGGAGTTCATGGATCGATCAATCCCAACATGGACAAGGCATGGGTGGGGCTTAGCTAGAGATGGGAGGGTATAACTGAATCTGGATTCATCCAGTCAGTGCTTGAATTCCAGCTGTCGTTCTCTGGTTTATATCTATCATGTCGATATTGTTGAATTTGAAATCCAGATTTATTCTTCCTTCATCTTAACATAAATATAATAATATAATGCCTGTATTCAGCATTTAGTTGTACATAATGACGTTCAATTATGGAATTATTAATTGTATATATAGATTTACCTCCCATAATGTTAATGTTATTGATCTAAGTATTGTCGACTAGACTTGGGCCCATGGGGCTGGAAGCAAATACACAAATGGGTTAAGAATCTATGAATGAGCGTCTGATTCAGAGGCCACACAGTTACCAGACTATTCATGTCATTTAACCCTTACCACTCTGATGTCAATATTTAATCTTTACAATGTCAATCGCAAAGATGAGTGTAAATTTTTCAACAATTTTGTTGGAGGATGTTGCTGTCTGCGACAGCACCATCTTCCACCAAATTTGTTGAAAAATAAACACCAGTTCATCTTTTATATATTTTGAAACTAATTTGAATGGGAGCTTTTGCTGCCTATGGTTCTAGTTGAATTAGTTTCAAAATATTCAACAACCTTTCTGTAGAGTTGTCTTGAAATTGAGACACTGGCATTTTATGGGGTAAATGGTTTCCTACGTTCTATCAGAAAGGAAAATTGTAAAAATGTATAGGTTCACTAATTCTGTGGTCCATGTGCGGATTTGGTATCATGTAATGCAGCATCATTGAAATTGTAGTAGATTTTAAATTTGAGATCTATGTCTAATTTACAGGAAATTATGAGGCAATGTTGCATATATTACTATTTTTACAGTAGTTACATACAATTAGCAATGGATATTAATATTTTTGTTAATATATATTTATATATATATTTTTGTACAATTATTAACATCATTTTGTATTTCAACAATGCAGCATTACAGAAATAATGATATAAACTTTATTGTTTATTGTCATGTTACATGTCCTTGAAAATGATAATTTGTGTATGTGCGTAAGTTCGTATGTGTGAGTTCATGCAGGCGCACATGTACGCTCACTCGCTCACATACATACAGACAGGCATAGAGACTCACACAAATACGCACACTCGCATACATACAGACAGGCAGAGATACTCGTACAAACACGCATGCTCACATAAATACAGACAGGCAGAGAGACTCGCACAAACATGCATGCTCTCATACATACAGACAGGCAGAGAGACTCACACAAACACACACACTCGCATACATACAGACAGGCAGAGAGACTCACACAAACATGCACGCTCGCATACATACAGACAGGCAGAGAGACTCACACAAACATGCATGCATGCATATATACAGACAGGCAGAGACTCACACAAACACGCACGTATGCATACACACAGACAGGCAGAGAGACTCACACAAACATACACGCATGCATACATACAGACAGGCAGAGAGACTCACACAAACATGCACACATACAGACAGGCAGAGAGACTCACACAAACACTCACGCTCGCATATATACAGACAGGCAGAGAGACTCACACAAACACGCACACATAGGCTTGTGTGTGTGATTTCATGCAGGTGCGTATGTATGCTCACTCACTCGCATACATACAGACAGACAGAGAGACACACACAAACATGCACACATACAGACAGGCAGAGAGACTCACACAAACACGCACACATACATTCAGACAGGCAGAGAGACTCACACAAACATGCACACGTGCATACAGACAGGCAGACAGATAGACTCACACAAACATGCACACATACAGACAGGCGTAGAGACTCACACAAACACGCACGCATGCATATATACAGACAGGCAAAGAGACTCACACAAACACGCACACATTCATACATACAGACAGGCAGACAGATAGACTCACACAAACATGCACACATGCATACATACAGACAGGCGTAGAGACTCACACAAACACGCACGCATGCATATATACAGACAGGCAAAGAGACTCACACAAACACGCACACATTCATACATACAGACAGGCAGAGAGACTCACACAAATACACACACATGCATACATACAGACAGGCAGAGAGACACACACAAACATGCACGCATGCATACATACAGACAGGCAAAGAGACTCACACAAACATGCACGCATTCATACATACAGACAGGCAGAGAGACTCACACAAACACGCACACATGCATACATACAGACAGGCAGAGAGACACACACAAACACGCACACACGCATACATTCAGACAGGCAGAGAGACTCACATAAACACGCACACGCGCATACATACAGACAGGCAGAGAGACTCACACAAACACACACGCATGCATACATACAGACAGGCAGAGAGACTCACACAAACACACACGCATGAATACTTACAGACAGGCAAAGAGACTCACACAAACACGCACGCATTCATACATACAGACAGGCAGAGAGACTCACACAAACATGCACGCATGCACACAGGCTTGCATGATTATCCGATATTGAAAATCTCGATTTTTCTTTTTCCAGCCACAATTCTTTGCGATATGATTTTGAAAAAAATTTAAATATCACGAAAATCTTACTGTCACACCATATTCTGCTTATTTGTCATGTGTTTGTAGTGTAGCCTTCTATTACGGCACGCTCTTCAATTTATTTCCATACATATATCTTTGTGAGGGGTGGGCTTATATTAGGAATAGGTCAAGAGAAAGTTCATTCTTTAAAACTGTTTTAAAAGATGGACATTAATACGAAAATTGAACGCAATTTACCAGTACAATTTCTTGCTGCCCTACTGTATACCTTAAAACCATGATCGCTTGAGTGGAATTATTACCTGGGATGGTATAAATATTGTATATTTCTTTAATAAGCATGGTTTATAAAATCAAAATTAATCCTCAATTTGACAATAAATGGCGTCGTGAAAATATATAAATCACGTGATATTGCTTGCTCTCCTGATTTTGGAGGCAAGGGGTGATGCATTCACAAATGTGATAGCTAAATGAGACGGTATACACGCTTTAGCAAGGTGAACTATTCGAGATGTTTCTGAAGGCTAACTATTATTAGTACTCGGTAAATGCGGATCAGATCTAAACATTAGATATCTATGGATCTAAAGTGCATTCCGAATATCACATGATTTGTACATTTTCACAAAGAGGACATGCAATCTCAAATTTTTGGATTAATTTTGATGTAATAAACAATGATTATAACAGAGTATGCAATACTTAGGTTGTCCAATGTAATAATTTCACTCTCACAATGATGGACAGGGTATACATTAAGCCAAGGTGTAAGGCGTCAAAAATTTACACTGGGAAATTGTGTTCTATTTTCGTGTTATTAACGATCATTCTTTAAGCATCTTGCAGACTGGATTTAAAGTTTTTGTTGAAATTTACCAATTAGAAGTCATATTTGGTTAATACTAATATGAAAACTGATAGCGAAGCCGACATGTCTACATAAGCCAAACCATGCAGTCAAACTCAACCCAAGACCATTTCACCCTGTGAATTCATATACCATAAAATAGGCTATACGATATATCGAAATATGGCAATGTTTTCAGCATGATATATTGCGATACCTCCTAGGACAATATCGTGCAAGCCTGCGCATGCACGCATGCACACACACACACACACCTGCATTGTGTGGTGTGTGCCTGCCTGCCTTTCTGCGTGTAGGGGCAGGTGAGTGTGTGCATGTATACGTAAGTGTTAGATAAATATAGTCACTAGTAAATCTAATCATTGTGAAAAGAAAGCAGGAGATTTATATATTATATATTTATATCTTTGTTTGCATCCATTCAACCTTAATACCCCTTCATACAACCATGATCCGTTCATTCATCCATCCAACCATCCATCCATCCATCTATACATCCATAAGTTAGTATGTCCATCCATCCATCCATCCATCTGTCCATCCACCCACTGATCCATGCATCCATCCATCCAATTAGCAACCTATCCATCCATCCATACTGTCATTCATCCAACTCACTCCATCTACATTTATCCATTCATCCTCCTAAAACTATCCGCCTATCAACCCATCAAGGCATCCCCCCCCCTGGCTCTCTTCAACGATCCATCCTTTTATCTCTCCAACTTTCCTTGCATCTATCCATCCAGCTTTCTGTCTGCCCACCCATCCATCCAGCTATCCATCCAATCAGTTCATTCCACTCAACCCACATTAATCCAACTATGCCTTCATTCATTTAACTACCCCTCATATCCAATAACAATCAAGATGCTAATTTCAGCTCTGACCTCAAAGTTGTTGAACCTCAAGAGGTGAGTAAAGGTGTTGCTGACAGCTGTTATTGTATTAATGTAGCAACAGTTACAGTGGACTCCAACACACTTCAATATCTACATGAGTTATCGTACATAAGAGACCTGCTGGTAGTGGATCATCGGATCAGTAAGCTGGGACTGCTGAGGTTACATTAGTGACATTGAATTGCTCAGTCTAGTATTCAGCTGTCAATCTCTGGATCACCCACAGCATCTATTGTCTCATGACCGCAGTTACCACAGCATCTATTGTCTCGTGACCGTAGTGACCACATGATCTATTGTCTCGTGACCGTAGTGATCATAGCATCTGTTGTCTCATACCGCAGTGACTACAGCATCTATTGTCTCGTGACCATAGTGACCGCAGCATCTTTTGTCTCATGATTGCAGTGGCCACAGCATCTATTGTCTCATGACTACAGTGAGCGCAGCATCTTTTGTCTCATCACTGCAGTGACCACAACATCTCTTGTCTCATGACCACAGCATCTATTGTATTATGACTGCAATGACCACAGCATCTATTGTCTCATGACTGCTGTGACCACCGCATCTATTGTCTCATGACTGCAGTGACCCCAGCATCTATTGTCTCGTGACTACATTATCTGTTGTCTCATGGCCACAGCATCAATTGTCTCATGAGTGCAGTGACCACAGCATCTATTGTCTTATGACTGTAGTGACCACAGCATCTGTTGTCTCATGATCACAGTGACCACCGCATCTATTGTCTCATTATCACAGTGACCACAGCATCTATTGTCTCGTGACCACAGCATCTATTGTCTCATGACTGCATTGAACACAACATCTAATGTCTCATGACTGCACTGACCACAGCATCTATTGTCTTATGATCGCAGTGACCACAGCTCTCTCGTGACCACAGTGACGACAGCATCTATTGTCTCATGACCACAGTGATCACAACATCTGTTGTCTCATGACTGCAGTGACCACAACATCTATTGTCTCATGACTGCAGTAACCACAGCATATATTGTCTCATAACTGCAGTGACCACAGCATCTATTGTCTCATGACTACAGCAAGTAAATGTTAACTCTATTATGCATTCAAACCATATATGACATTATTTACAATGTAAGAAATATTTTGTTGCATCTTTTGAAACTAATTTGACTGGAAGTCATTGTTGCCTAAGGCAATATCCAGTCAAATTAAGTTTGAATTGCTTTCAAAATATCTGGTTTGTTGCGTTTTCCTCTGGAAGACATTGTGTTCCAGTTATTTAGTATGTAACAAGGTTTCGCAAATAGACAAATATTTGCTGTAAATTTATCCGCTTCTCATAGGAACAGAAAAGGAAGAGGCAAATTTGAGTAACTTTGGGCCTGCATAAGAGCAGGATCAACATGCAGGCTCAGGAGAAACGGATTCATAAAAGGTAATAAAAAGGTTTATTACTATTTAGCAATATACGTAATTATCTTTTAACATATCAGAAACGACAAATTATTTTTGATTCAAGGAATATTCTGATGACTTGGAGCTGCTGTCTATGGCAGCAACAGGTTACAGTTAAATTAGTTTCAAAATATTCAACAGCTTTCCAGCATAGTTTTCTTGAAATTGAGACACTGACATTTCAATGGTTAGGAATCAAATTATGTCAAATAATGCTTTATTGTTTTCGTATGTATGGTTACACTCTTTATTGTATTAAAATTTGAGCCAAATCTGACCAGCAGTTTCAGATATGGCCAAAGTGGGGAAATCTGCCTTCACTGTAAATTCCTTTGTTGTGTTAAAATCTGAGCCTAAAATCAGAGCAGTAGTTTTTAGCTCACCTGGCCTGAAAGGCCACGTGAGCTTATGCCATGGCGACCGTCCGTCTGTCTGTTGTCCGTCCATCGACCGTCAACTTTTGCTTTAAAACGCTACTCCTTCTTAACCAATGGCCGAATCTTAACTAAATTTTGTGCTCGAATCCGGAACATCCATTTGGAATTTTGATTCATAAATTTTGTGGGTCAAATTCTTAGATTTTATTAAAAATTTACCGGAAATTGTTAGATTGCTTCTTCTCCTTACCCGTTCGACTGATTTCAACCAATTTAGCTGAAAGGATCCTATGGTCATAGGTTATAGAACATGCATTCAGAATTTTGATTCGTAAATATTTTGAGTGAGAAAGTTAGATTTTATTAAAAATGTACCGCAAATTGTCAAATTGCTACTTCTCCTTACCATTTTGACCAATTTGAACCAAATTGGGCTGAAAGAATCCTATGGTCATAGGTTCTAGAACTTCCATTCAGAATTTTGTTGCGTAAATATTTTGAGTGAAAATCCTAGATTTTATTCAAAATTTACCAGAAATTGTCAAATCTCTCCTTACCATTTTGACAGATTTCAACCAAATTGGACAGAAAGGATTCTATTGTGATAGGCTCTAGTACTTCTATTCAGAATCTTGATTCATGAATTTTTTGCTTGAAAATCTTAGATTTTATTTTAAATTTCCAAAGATTTGTGAATTTGCATCTTACCATTTTGGCTGATTGTAATGAAACTTGGCTGGGAGAATCCTATGGCGGTAGGCCTCAGACTTTCTATTCAGAATTTTGATTCATCAATTTTTCCTGTAGCGATCTAGGATTTTCTAGAAAATGATGAGAAATCGTTTACAATGCTACTCTTCATTAACTGCTTGGTTGATTTCGACCAGATTGGGCTGGAAGGCCTCTCTGGTGGTAGGCTTCAGATCTTCTATTCAGAATTTTGATTCGTCAATTTTTTCGTTAGCCAAAAAAGTCTAATCATTAACCCCTAGGCTGATTTCAACAGAACATGGATGAAATGACCCGAGGCTAGGAGTGTTCAGAACTCCTATACAAAAATTTGTTTGGTATAGTTTCCCAGTGACCATCTTGGATTTTTTCTTTAAATGTCCAGGAAATCGCTTACATGACTACTCATTAACCACTTGCCCGATTTCAACCAGATTTGGCTGGAAGGACCTTATGGTCATAGGCTCCAGAACTTCCATTCAGAATTTTGATTCCTCAATTTTTGTTGTTGAAAATCTTAGATTTTGTGAAAAATGTACCAAAAATTGTTAAAATGCTTCTTCTCCTTACCATTTTGACTGATTTCAACCAAATTTGGCTGAAAAGACCCAATGATCGTAGGCTCCAGAAGTTTCATTTGGAATTTTGATTCATCAATTTTTTTTTGAGTGAAAATCTTAGATTTTATGAAAAATGTACCGGAAATTGTCAAAATACTTCTCCTTACCATCCTGAGCGATTTCAACCAAATTTGGTAGAAAGGATGCTGTGGTGATGGGGTCAAGCATTTCCATAAAGAATTTTGATTCATCAATTTATTTTGGGTGAAATCTTAGATTTTATTTTAAATGTACTGGAAATTGTCAAATTGCTTCTTCTCCTTACCATCTTGACCGGTTTTAACCAAATTAGGCTGAAAGGATTCTATGGGCATAGGCTCTAGACCATCCATTCAGAATTTTGATTCATTCGGATTTTATGAAAAATGTACTGGAAATTCTCAAATTGCTACTCCTCCTTAGCTGCTTGACATATTTCAACCAAATTTCACCAATGGATTCTATGGTGGTAGGCTCTAGAAATTCTATTCAGAATTTTGATTCATCAATTCGTTGGGTGAAATTCTTAGATTTTATGAAAAATTTAAAATAAATTGTCAAAACGCTGCTTCTCCTTAGTTGCTTGACATATTTCAAACAAATCTGGCTAGAGTGACCCTATCAAGGTAGACTAGAATTTCTATTCAGAATTTTGATTGGGCAATTTTTTGGGTGGCCATCTTGGATTTTCCGAAAATTATCCATCAATTATCTGCACGTATTTAAGTGCAAATGGCTCAAATGTTAATGGTCAGGTGAGCGCCACAGGCCCTTGGGCCTCTTGTTTAGCTACAGCTCCATACACACAGAAACACACATATGCATGCACGCACGCACGCACACAGGCAATAAACTTGCTCTTGCACAGCTAGAATAATAATTGGAAAAACAGATGCAGTAAGATGTCACAAATATTTACGAATATGGGATGAAACTGATTAACAATTTGACCCCTATGGACCATATACTATACCTTCTTTATGAGGCAAGACATCTGCTAAATATTTAAAAAAAGTTAATAACATTTCTTGAAACCTCTGCTAATTTTAACTTTAATTCCACATTAAATTAATAAAGTTTTAATTACTACAGAATCAGTAGAAGAATGTCTGCTGTACATTTTGGAAATAATGTTGCTAATAGCTGTTGCTGTGTTAGATAGCAACAGCTTACAGCAACGTTATTTCCAAAATGTAAACCAGTGAGATATGAAATGGAAAGAAAATTAAAACTTGGAAAATTCAGTGATCATGCTTTGATTGACCTTTAACCCTTTAGTGGTCAAATTTGGTCAAGAAAATCACAATATTTGCTTATTAAATGTTCATTTGCAGGCCAAGAAAGGACTAATTGTGAAAATTTACCACAAGAATGACTGGCTCAGTTATCCAGCCAGGCATTCCAGTGATAAATTTTCAAAAATAGTCTTCTCTTGGCCTGTAAATAGACATTCTCCAAGACAACTGCATAGGCTGGTTTTGTCTGGATTGGCCATTAAAGGGTTAGTTATCAAGAAAATTGAAAGTTATAGTGCTTAGTGACTGTCAATTTGTGAGCCAAGAGAAGACTTTTTTGAAAATCTGCCGCTGAAGTGACTGTGTCGGTTAATGATCCAGACATTCTTGTGATAAATTTTCAAAATAGTCTTCTCTTGGCCGGCATATTGACATTTATACAGACCATTTTAGCCTGTCTAATCATTACGGCTTTAACACTAAATCTGGCCAAAAGTGGCTTTGCAGACCAGGAGAAGACCATCAAAAAAAAAAATTACCAATGGAATGACTTGCTTGATAACCGAGCCAGTAAATCCAGTGATAAATCTTCAAAGATTGTCTTCTCTCGTTCTGATAATGGACATTTTCTGTTAGAAATTATATAATTTTTATTGATTTGAGGGATAATATATTCGATTTCTTGCACAGATTTGACTATAATATAATATCATTGCATTGATATTAGTCTATATTTACAGGTGTACAAAGACGAGAGTCTGTGATCAAGCAATGTTTGACACCTGTAATGATAGCGTTGTCATGCGGTGAGTGCGATACACTAAGCTAGCTCTCATCCTCACAATACCTGTCTCACTGTCATTCTTGGAAGTCACTAGATTCTCTGATACCATTTTCCTGTATAGTGCCCGGTATTCTAATCCAACACTATGTATTGATTATTGACCTTATTAGCTGACACTTTAGGGCAGAAACACGCTCTCTCTCAACATTGTCCCGTGTCATCCATTGTTTTCCACCCCATCCTATTCCGGTAACCATGACAACGCTAATATTTACCTGCGCTGATGCTGAGGAGGAAGTCAAATGACTTTATTGTCTCATTATAGATACAGACTGAAGCGGCACTGCAAGGCCATGTTGCCTTGGTAATATATATATTGATTAAATTCTCATAAATTTTTGTCTGATCGAAATAGCGTATTATGTTTATTTTTGAACAGGTAAGGTATTCTTTTATGAAAACTGACTTTCTGTTAAAACAGTGTTTACGGGCTCGTTATCGTGATTGTTTGCTTATAATTATCTTCTGCCATAATAATAATCTGTATGATTTAGGAATGTATTTGCAGAATTATTTGTAAGCGGTTATATTTGCTTATGATAGTGATGGCCGACCAGTACTGTTATTGCAATCCATATGCTATTTGAAGCAATTATAGTTGAGGTTTGTTGTACAGACCACCTGTGTTTTGGCTCCGGAGAATGCTTGTTCTGTAATATGTGTACCTGCAAGATCACCTGTCTTGAGGAACCACATGGTGTGGCCTCAAAAGGCACTTTCTATGGCCACTGAAGTGAACAGATTGAAGAAACTAACTAAGGTACTCGCTCATAGTGAATATTTGTCAAGAAAGTTGAAATTTTGGCTAAGTGAATGACCATTTGCCGATCAATTGAAGTCTCATTTTGAGAATTGACTAGTGAAATGACTGGCTTGGTTGTTGGGCCAATAATGTCAAGGGTAACATTTCAAAATTGTTTTTTTCTTTGCATGAAAATGGAGATTTATCAAGACCACAATAAAGTCTAGTTTTGGCCGGCTTGACCATTAAAGAGTTAAATTTGGTGTGTGGGTATTCACTAAGAAAAATATAAACGTTTTCGTGGTGGCATTAAAGATAAGATATGGGGACGTCATCGTTGACAGAGATGAAGATTGAGCATTTTAACCACGTAGCCACCTGGGCCCCTCAGAGCAAAACCTAAAGGGCCCAGACAAAATTTTCAAGGGCCCAATTTTATCATTATGATGCATTGGCACACAGGATCCAACATTTAGAAGCACAGGATATACTAATTAACCCCACCACACTAATGTCAAAATTTTTCATTTTCAAATTAAATTAAAAGATGAACTCGTGTATAATTTTCAACAAATTTGTTGGAAGATGGTGCTGTCGCAGATAGCAACATTGTCAACCAAAATTGTTGAAAAATCTACACCAGTTTCTTTGCTTTTGACACAGTAAAAGATAGAATATTGACATCAGAGTTGTATTGGGTAAGGATTTACTAATGTAGAACGTGTTAAATACATTGGTTTTAAGCTGAATAATATTGTCTCAACCAGCAATATACTTGTCAGATATATAAAATGATTTTCTGTTCACAAACTTAAAATATGGATGGAAAATTTAAATCGCCATGTGGACTAGTGAGCTTGGAACTTTGGTAGCCCAGCTTAAAATCTAACAGCCATGGACTCCTTGCCGCCTGCTAATGTTCATCAGTGGGTGAAATGGTTAATGTGTGAGTATGTGATGGGTATATCAGGCATGAGTACATGTATATATTTGGATGAACTCTATAACTAATAATAATAATAATAATAATAATAATAATGATGATGTTTGATGATGATCATGATGTTTGATGATGATGGATGATGATGAGGATGATGATAATTGCACTAATTATAGTATTTGGAAAATGTATCATATTTCCAAATATATTGTGATCTATTTACCAGTACCACTCTGATGTCAATATTCCATCTTTTAGTGACTTTTACTATGTCAATATCACAAAAACAGCACCATCTCCCACCAAATTTGTTGAAAAATGAACACCAGTTCATCTTTTAATTTAATTTGAAAATTTAAAGTTTTAACACCAGAGTGGTAAGGGTTAATAACCCGGTGCGTAGGAAGCCTGAAACTTTATGTTCAGGCTCCATAATACCCAGCACCAACATTGCCGCTTCATTGTATGGTATTTGCTCTACGAAGGGCAACAAATACGGGTAAAGCATATTGTGATCAGGGACTGTCCAGGAAATGTATAATAGCCCAATCAGAAAGAGACAACCGACTAGGTGATTTGAATGAGATTGAAGAAGCATCATATAATTTGCATTTGATCCTGCTTGAAGGAGCAACTGTCTAAATGATTTACCATCATTTGACTCTAAGGGGATATCAGTTGTATTAATACCCTAGGATGGTGAAGCCAGCCAACACCGGCCTCTGCACTGACCTTGAGTTATCAAAGTTATGTAACATTTGCATGCCTAGAGAAGACTATATTTGAAAATTAACCACAGGAATGCCTGGCTCAATTACAGAGCCAGTTATTCTGGTGAGTAATTTTTAAAATATAGACATGGCGTGCAAATGAACATTCACTAAAACTCACAAAAACGTCAGTTTTCCTGAGCAAACTATTAAGAGAGCACCTTATCTATAGTGACTAGTTGGTTGTCTTTCCCGGGCTGGTCACTTGACCCTTTAATGGTCATGATGGGTCGAGAAAAGAAATTTGCGTATTGAGCATCCATTTGCAGAACAAGAGAAGCCTACTTTTGAAAATATGCCACTGAAATGACTGTGGTAAATTCTAAAAAAAAGCTATTTGCTATGCAAGTGGACATTTCTCAAGACCACTGGAATGATCGGCCGACTTGACCATTAAAGGTCTAAGCCAGATATGTCTGTGTGCCTAGATCTTGTTTTAGGATTTTGCCCGTGGTGCTAGCATCAGATTCCATAATGACATGTACATTAGCACATTGCCATGCCTCGCTATGCTTTATGTTAACCCTGTCAATGATCAAATAACAAATTAATAATGTCATCATTTCAGGTTAAACACCATGGAAACGTGCCTAACTTACACACCTGCCTGGCGTATTTAACCCTATAACACTCATATCAGCCAAGAGCTGCTTCTGTAGTCGTCTTGAGAAATAGTTATTAGCAGACCAAGAGAAGACTATTTTTTTTAACTTTACCACTGGAATGACTGGCTTGATAACCGAGCCAGTCATTTCAGTGATAAATTTTCAAAAATAGTCTTCTCTTGATCTGCAAATGGACCTTTTCTATGAGAATTTTGAAATTTTCTTGAACAAATTCGAGGGCTAAAGGGTTAAAAGATCTGACTACATCTTATTCACTAAAGCGACTGATAAACATTCATCTATTGTAGGTAAATACAGACTTAACGTTTTGTGACTTACGCCCTATTTAGGCTTTTACTGTTGAATTCTCCATATGTCATTTGAAGAGCAACCATACAAGAAAACTGTCGAATATTTTGGAATTAAATTGACTGGAAGCTGTTGCTTTTCAGCAGAATAAGTATATTGTAAAGAATTTACTTTTTCAGGGATTTATCGGTGAAAGAGTTAAGTAACTTTCATGAATACGGCCCTGCTGCATATTGTAAAATTGTTACCATTAAGTTTTTTGAAAATAATTAACCTGTAAGGCTTTGTTGAATTAGGCAACCATGGCTTCTCATCAAATTAATTTAAGAATCTTCAAAGGAATATCTTATTGTGCAGTGTTATACTGTCATATCTACCGAGAAAGCATTGATCCTTGGTCAAGCTGCCCCAAATAGGCTCCTGACTAGTTTTTTTAGAAATGTTTGTTTGCAGACCAATAATAAGCTATTTCTGAAAACCTACATGTAGCACTTCAAAGACTAGGTTAATAATTACAAAGCCAGTCATTTCAGTGGTAAATTTTCAAAAATAGCCTTCTTGGTCTGAATATGGATATGATATGAGAAAATAAAAGTTTTATTGAACTAATTTAAACATTTTAGTTTTAAGCGTCTTGTAAATGTCAAAATTGTGCCAGCGTGCAAAGCGCCACGCATGCCACCAGACACACCTTGAATGTAATAAATTAAATAAATAGTTTCAATTCTAAATAAATCATACAACACTGGAAACCAAGTCTCACCAATTTAGCAATTGGAAACTGGTGAATATTTGAAAAATAGTTTGCGCCATTAGTCAGAGAGATGTTGATGCAGGAAGATCAGAAGATCAAAATTTTAGTAGAACAACTGTACCATGCTTTAGTTGCAATGTGGGCAACTTCTTCTGAACAGATCTGATAAAATAAAATGAGCAGTCAACTGATAAACTGACCAACTTAAAAAAAAAATTTAGTTAGTGCAGTACTTATGTCAATGTCTGGTTTCAACTGAGGTCAAAGGTCAAAGCCTAAGATAGATATACTGTGGTAAGCCATTGGGGAAATTTGATCTCTTGATAGATTAACCTTTTAATGGTCGAGCCGGCCAAAACCACCCTCTGGAGTGGTCTTGGGGGATGTCCATTTGCAGGTCAAGAGATTACTATTTTTGAAAATTCACAACTGGAATGCCTGGCTCGATAACCGAGCCAGTCATTCCAGTGGTAAATTTCCAAAAATAGTCCTCTCTTGGCCCGCAAATGGACATTAAGTAAGTAAATATTTAGATTTTCTTTACCAAATTTGACCATGAAAGGGGTAATCTAATTATTATTATTTTCAAAATATATAATAGCTTTCATGCACCATTGATTTGAAACAGAAGAATGTTAAAATGCTTACAGTCAAATTTTTCTTTTTCAGTTGCACTTGAGAACCTGAACCTGCCATCATCATGTCGCTAAATGTCTTTCTAAGTCCTGTAACACCTCTGCCTCCGATTATTCATGTCGACCCATGTTCTGTACCTCCGAGTAACATGGGCAGCACGGAGACCTTAATTGACCAGGATGCTGAGACTGGTAAAGGTGAAATCAGCGGGATTGTAAATCCATTATTTGTTTATGATGAGTCGAGCACTGTAACAAATCAAAATGATAATTTGCAAGCTTCGTCCGATGATGTGGGATCAGGCCGTAAAACGTCAGATCAATCTAAGCAAAATTACAGTGAAGCAGAACGGCCCGCTATTAAAGGCGAGACACTGAAAATTGCTGATGAAAACAGCACTAACTTCCCAGGATTCATTCCGTCCTCTTCTGGTGCTCCACATGTTGTAGCACACATACAGATTATTGATAGTCCGTCCAACTCTCTCTCTAAGAATAACTTGTTTAACGTGAAGACTCGAAGGAGTGTTCCGGATATTAGAGGTTTAGATATTAGTGTGATGCCTATGTTACCTGGTATTGTGCCTGTAGAATCACCATTATGCCCATCTGTGCCACGCAGAAGCATTCCCTCATTGTCAGTGGCCTCATATGGGATGGATAGTCTCACGGTACCAGGAATTCCTGCGATGGTCACGGCTGTGTCAGGTAAGAAATCTATAAATCGCACCTTTCATTCTTTAATCCGTTAACACACATATCAGCCAAAATGGCTTCTGCAGGGGTCTCGAGAAATGTCCATTTGCAGATCAAAAGAAGACTATTTTTGAAAATGTACTGCTTGTATGTCTGGCTCGATAACCGAGCCAGTCATTCCAGTGTTAAATTGTCAAAAATAGTTTTCTCTTAGTCTGCAAATGGACATTTTCCATGAGGAAATTCAAATTTTCGTGAACAAATTCGAGTGTTAAAAGGGTAATCTCTGAGAACTTGTTTTCAGGAAATTGCAAAATACAAAGTGTTAATACAGTCAACTTTTCCTCAGACAACCTATCATTTGAATCCATGAAAAGATTGTGGTTCTTATCACTTATTGTGTCAACAGCGCCTCGAAGCACCCAAAATGCTACTCATATGAGTTATCCCTTTAATTGTCAAAATCTTTCAAATTTTTTTCATTTTTAAAGATAAAGAGAAGAATAGTTTTGTAAATTTGCCACTGAAATTTTTGACAAAAGCTTTCTGTTGTCCTGCAAAAGGACATTCCTCAAGACTGGGCTACAGAGGCTCTTTTTTGGCTGTCTGTTACCGAGGCAGTCATTTCAGTGGTAAATTTTCAAAAAATAGTTTTCTTTTAGCCTGCAAATGGACATTGGTCAAGACCACTGCAGAGGCCATTCTAATGGCATAACCATTAAAGAGTTATGATGACATAACAGGGGTTAACCTGACTTATCCCACAGTCATATGCCATGTTGCAGCCCTTGTTAGCTCACCTTTGCCAGAAAGGCCATGTGAACTTATGCCATGACGACTGTCCGTGATCCAAGTTTTTGTTCAAACGACTTCTCAGAAACCACTGGGCCGATTTCAATTATATATGGTGGGAAGCATCCTTAGGGTATAGCGATCCAGGTTTGTACAAAGGAAGCCGATCGGCCAATTTGGCCAGTGGCCATCTTGGATTTTGACCGATTTTTAGAAATGTCTAAAAATCTTCTTCAAAACCATTGTGGAGATTGTTTCAAGACACCTGAAACACTATCTAGGCCAAAAGCTGAACCAAGTTTGTTCAAGGTAACTTTATTGGTCAAATGCTTTGGTGAACACCTTGGATGACCTAGTTTTCGGGAAAACAACTCCAGAACCAATGAACTGATTAGGCCGAAATTTTGGAAGTAGGATTAGGGACTAAGTGCCATTAAAGTTTGTTCAAGGGAAGTTGATATGTAAAAAAATATGGCCGCCATGGGCCAATCTTCTTCTTACGTTCATCTTTCTCATGACAGTAATCTTAGACTGTTTTCTTTATTTGGTGCATGAAAGCTGAAGTGGTCATCAAACTGTCTCTCCTCTGATCTTCTCTTCAAAAGATGCTTCAATAAGCCAGAAGCTTCTTCTAGCCTGTTCATATCGCTGGCAGCGCTGCAAGAGATGTTCTGCTGTTTCTTCTGCCTGCTGACACTCACAAAGTGCAGAATCTGTAATCTTGAGGCAGTGAAGATGTGCATTGAGACGAGTGTGACCAGTCCTCAATCTGAAGATACATGTCTGATCCTCCCTACTGAGGCTGTGTATTGTATCATTATGCTGCCTGCTGGTGGTTCTTGTGGCTTTAATGATATGCTTCAGTTCTTCAAAGTCAACCTTGCGGTTGAATTGTTATTTATTTGACCCTTCCTTAGCTAGTTGATCAGCTTTGTCATTTCTTAATATGCCACAATGCGAGGGGATCCACTGTAAGTTGGCATTGTTCTCCTTGGCCAGTTGCATAAGAGTTTCATGAATTAAATCTGTTCTTTCCTTTCCACTCTCCGGCGCCTGGAGCGCTGAGAGGGAGTCTGTCAGGAAGACAATATTTTCATTTCTGGTTTTTCGTTGTATCAGCTTTTGGCTAGCTAAGATCAGTGCCTGGATTTCTGCAGTGTAATTGCTACAGTGCTTCTCTATTGGCAAGCATGAGTGTGTCACATCTCCACATGGAAACCTAATGTGAGCACCTGCCCCTCCATTCTTGACAGCCTGAATAGCTGATTCATTTGTATAAACATGTATCCACTCTTCCTCAGTGTAGTTTTCTGCAATATGACTCAAGCAAGAACTGTGTTTGTCACCTCTGCTTGATCTCCCTTGCTTTCAATCCCTGGAATCGGGGGCCAGATTGAAATTGTGTTTTCTATTTCAGAAGCTTTCCACGGCTCCCTCTCAGAGATAGCAGTTACGTCTCTACATCTGTGGAAGATGTCTGACTCTCTGTTTCTGTCAATTTTCTTTGAAGCTAATAAGAAATTATTCCTCTTGAGCCTTCCTCTAGACATTTGGTGTGTCAGCAAATGCATGGGATGGTGAGGCATCAATTTGAATTTCTCGTATTGAATCTTGGCCTTGATTTCTCGTCTCTGCTGGAGTGGCTGGATATTGGTAAGTTCTCCCATCGCTGCTATTCGAGTGGTCTTCATAGATCCTGTTATGATACAAAGAGCCTGATTTTGTGCCTTATCCAGTGTCTGAAAGGTGTGTGTAGCAGCTATCATCCATGATGATGAGCCGTATTCGATGATGGGTCTAACTGAGTAAACCTGTTTCAGAATTTTCATGTTAGCTCCCAATTTTGTTCCAGTGAGCTTCGTCATAACTGCCAATCTCCGCTTGGCTATACCTTCAGCTTTTCTGATTTGCGCCTTCCAGGTTAGTCTTTTGTCAAATATCAGACCAAGATAAGTTACCTCATCCTCAAAGTGCAGAACTTCCTTTTTGGTGGATAGTGTGAATAGAGTTGTGACTGTCTTCTCTCTGTTGATCTGGACAAACCATCTTGTAACCCAAGAATTGAGGTGATCAATTGCGAGTTGCATGCGGTAATTGGCTGTTGACACACTCCTCACTGCTCCACATCACAAGATCGTCAGCATACAATGCAGCTCTGACTCCCATTGGAAGGTTCTTCACCAGGTCATTTATGAGTATTGTGAAGAGGGTGGGAGAGACTACACCTCCCTGAGGTACACCATGTCGTAGCAGGACTTTCTTGCTGCTCGTCCCATTCAGCTGTACTGATGCCTTTCGGTTGTGGAGATACTGGCATAGCCAGCTGTACATTTTTCCAGAGATATCACTGGTCCTGAGCTTTTGGAGGAGTCCATGCTTTCATACTTTATCAAATGCCTTCTGCATATCAACCCACACAGTGATGGTATGCTTTTTCTGTTGGAATGCCTCCTCAATAGACTGTATTAGATACGTTGTTTGATCCTCAGTAGATCTACACTTTCTGAAGCCATTTTGTTCATCCGCTAAGAGATTGTTGCTTTCAAGATGGCGAAGAAGTCTGGTTGAGGATTCTTTCCATGGCTTTGACAGTGCAACTAGTCAGACTGATAGGTCAATAACGTGCCGCTTTGGATTTATTCTTGCCTTTCTTCAATACAGGGATCATGTTGGCCTCTCTCCAAGACTGGGGAACTTCTGTGTACCAACTGTGGTTGAAAATCTCCAAAAGCTTGTGCTTTCCAATAGTACCCAGATTCCTCAACATCTCATTGGTTATTCCATCTAATCCAGGAGACTTCCTGCTTTTCAAAACTTTCAAGCTTTTCTCCAAGTCGCTGATGGTCAGAAGCTCATCCATTTCCACAGCATGTATTTGTGTCTTTCCGTTCCCCTTTGCAGACTTCCTTGCAGCTTTTTTACAACTCACTGGCACATCTAGATTGCTTACCTTCTGACACATACAAGCAAAGTGTTCAACAGCAGCCTTTCCTGTTTTAATTTCACAATCCTCTTCAAGAGTTATGTTCAGTACTCTGGTGTTTTTGTCATTAAGCTGCTTCACAAGCCTAGAGAGTTTGTTTGTATCCTTTTCAAGATTTAAGCTTGAAGGTTTTTTTCTCCGCGATTCTCTGGTGGCTCTGATTTTGGCTTTTAGATACTTTGCTGTAGATTGTTGGAGTCTCACATGGTTGGCTTCTGTTGGGACATTCTCTGCAATTTTCCTTGCGTTGGACATTTCTTCATGTAACTTTTGTAGAGACATACTCCAATAAGGTCTGTAGTTTTTCCTGGATCCCCTAGGAATGCATTTGCCAGCAACAGAGAGTAAAGCAGAGTTAAGCTCTTTTACAACTTTATTGATGTTTTGGTTTTTGACATCAGTGTTTTTTACCAATTTGTCACTCTTTCTGATATCTGTCCCAGTCTGCTTTCTTATAGTTCCATCGAGGGGTCTGATTTCTGTCAATCTCAACATCCATGTTAATGGTAATGAAAACAGGGTGGTGATCACTGCCTCCAAGTTGTTCCCCAACAATACACAAAGATTCTTGATGTAGATTTTCTGTCAAAAATGCTAGATCAGGAGAACTTGAGGTATGCCATCGTCTTGAGTAGAATGTAGGGGGGTCATCTGCCTTATTCAATAGAATCAGCTTCTGCTCATACATCCAATTTTCAATGTCCTCACCCCTCCTATCAGTAGAATGATAGCCCCATAACTGAGAATGACTGTTGAGGTCACCAGCAACGATAGTTGAATCTGGGTGAACTGGGATTTTTCCGAGATTCATTGGTTGATTATTAGGGCAGTAATAGTTGACAACAGTGATAGGATGTTTCTCTGGAATTATCTTTATTGTGAGAATTTCAGGTCCTTCCATGTCTCTCTGAACTTCAATGGCGTTTAGGTAATTCCGGACCAGGGTTATGACTCCTCCTTTATGTCTTCCATCCCTGTCAGATCTGAAGCACTGAAATCCCTTTATACAGAATCTTCTGTTGGCATTTAGATGAGTCTCTTAGATACATGCGACATCTACGCCTTTCACCTTGAAAATTTGGCTACGCTCTGTTTTCTTGTCAGAAACTCCTTCGCATTGCATCATAGTCAGCGATTTGTTTACTAGTTCTTTAGGTTGGACAACGTTCTTCCTTTTTCTCCAAGGTCTACAAACTTTACCACCAGTAGCTTGGGTGGACCCCTTCAAGGCTGAGGGAGTTGGGGGGCCCGGTGCTGGCAGAAACTCACACGGTGAGCATGATGATGGATATTCATAATATTAACTGTCATGAAAGATGAGTTGTTTAGTGCTATGGTTGGCCACTCGCTCCAAATACCCGACTTGGTACCCGGATAAAGTGTTACACCCTGCGCCCAACCCAAGATCAGAGATCTTAGATCTACTTTGAGGCCTAGCACTTGTAGCAGGGGATGGGCCAATCAAAATTTAGCATGTTTGGCAAAAAAATTTGGCTGGGTATTATGTGATAGCGCTGTCTGTCCGGGCGGGCGGTCGTGCGTGCGGGTGGCAGAGTGGTTTCTAGATGATAACTCTGTTACCGTTTGTCTGATCACATTGAAACTTCATAGGGTGGTTGGACTAGGTCTTGGGAAGAAACTTATCAAAATCGACGATGATCCGAAATCCAAGATGGCCACCGGTGGCCATCTTGAAAACTGGTTTCTGGATTACCGTTTATTGAAACTTCATGGAGTGGTTGGACTAGGTCTCATGCCCGAATGGGTTATAAGACGGTCCGGTTCAGTCAACATTCTGCAGCCTGCACCCTTGCAGACCAAGGAAGGTCTCGGGCCTAATCAGGTTATAAGTTGGTCCGGTCTGTCACCTGTCACTACTACGTCTTCACTGGCTCGGCCGAAGGATTTTCCGACCAGAGTGGGCCTAGTCATTGCACATCCGCTGTCCTCTACAAAGCCGGTTGCACCTACTTATTTTATATCTGCTGTTACTCCGGCTAGACTTCCGGCCCTGGGCCCAGGTTTTTTCCAGCCCTGGGTCTGGATGTTGACCGGCTTAGGTTACCGATTTCATCCTCGGGGCCGGACCCAGATTTTTGTCCGGGTTCAGCCGTTAGCGATACTTTGCGTTCTGTTTTCTTGCCAGCTACGGCCTGACCCCCCCGGTTTCTCCCAGGTACGAGTCCGGGACCTCTCCTCTCTGGTAACTTTCCCGACTTTCCCACCCCTGCTCCAGCCCCGGCCCGAGTCGGGACCGGTCATTCCGGCGTGTCAAAATCAAAATTTTAAAATTTCTTCCGCTATTTTTGACATTTCACACTCCACGAATCGTCATTTTCTTTATTTTCATGCTTTGTAGATAGGTATATGTGGGTGAACTCTGTTTTGGATTCATTCATAAAGAGAATCTCAATTTCAAATTCAAACGCTCCCATACTAAAGCAATAGGAAATTTTAAATGTCTTCTCGAGAACCAGTAGGCCGATTTTTAGCATATTGGCAGAAAGCATCCTTAGGACATAGAGATACAGGTGTGCTCAAATGAAGCTGGTCAGTCAATATGCCTGGCAGTAAGTGAGGAGTGGAGTGTATTAAGGGCAAAGGTAGAGGAAGACACTTGTCGATGTTGTGATTGACTTCATGTTATTACTACATTACAACCTACCTCCTTGCATTAATATTGCTCTCTGCTTCTCTGAAGGGAAGCGTAGTAGGATGAAATTTTTACAGCCAATGTTTGTGGTGCTTTGTGGTTACAGAGTGACTGAAGGCTTCTTCAGGAATCTCCATACTCTCCAGTGATGAGATCCATAGCAATTCGCTTGAATGCTATATCTCAGAATGAGGCAGGAAGAGGATTAATACATAACCCAGAGCCAATGAGTGAGTCATAAGGCATAATGACAATCTCATTGGCTGACAGCCATCACATGACTTTGTTGTAGCAACCAAGTCTTCATTCCTTTCCTACTATTGAAGGAAAGGGAAGCGAAATTTTTTTATAACCAGTTTAAAATGTTTTAAATTTTTCAATACTGCTGTGGTATATTTCAAGTCGTTCAAAGGATCATCAAGATATCGGACAAAAAGAAAAGACCTAAGATAAGTGGTTGTAGGTCTTTATGATCAATATTGATTTTATTGATCATTTCTATTTTTGTGGTAGGCGTGTTACCAGTTTTGTTTTTTTACACCCAGAGTGTTTTGGACATTGTTATTGTCTATAATTGCTTCTTCCTTGCAGTAGCTTGTTTAAGTTACCTATGTATATGCTTGGTTAGCATTTGAGCATGAAATCCATGATATCTTATTAACATACTCACTTAAAGAAAAACCAATATTAAATAATTTAGAGACTGGTTTGGTCTCTATTGTTTAATGGGTTCAGCGCTGTCTGATCCCTTTTTATCTTTGGGACTTTACCCTATCAAATCTTTCTCTGTTACGATTCAGATTTGAAAAAGTCTCCGAAGAAGATTAAAGTCAAGTTTAAAGAAAAGGGGATTGCGCTTCATTCTATTAGATGTCCTAACACCAGCTGCCATAGATTCATCAAGACAGATCATTCTGGCCATGTGTGCCTTAAATGCACTTTGTGCTGTATCAATTCAACCTGTCTTATTTGCAGCTCATGGTCCCAGGCTACTAGACTTGCCTTTTTCAAACCAAACGCACCTGATCACTCTAAAGGGAATTCATCTCCTTTAGGGTCTGCGATTAAAATAAAGGCCAAACCCGAGCCCTCACTTGATTCATCCATCCTTGAAAGGATTGTATTATCAATGGAATGCCTGCAGAAACAAGTGAGCAATATAGATGCGTCGATTGATGGCAGAATTAATAAAATGATCCTGGACCAGTCAGCTTCCGACATTTCATTTCCTGATACTGTTGAAGGGGAAACGTCGGAACTGACTGTTCCTAGGAAATGCTTATTCAAGTCCAAGAGTATTTTACGTCTTACTGATCTTCACTGTTTCAGGGGTTCAAAATCATCAATGACAGGAAAGAACAAAAGTACGAAAAAGCCTCGGGTTTCGCCTCATTCATCGCTTCAGAAGCCAGTCATTTCTACTCAAGCACCTTCTACAGTCAACATTCCGCATCCTGCATCTATGAGGACCGAGTCAGGTTCATCCTTTCTCGGGCCCGAGCGGGTTGTAAGTCGGTCCGGCTCTCCATCAATCAACATTCCGCAGCCTGCGCCTGAGCAGGTTGTAAGTCGGTCCGGGTCTTCATATCCTATCACTACTACTTCTTCACTGGCCGGATAGAAGGATTCCCGACCAGAGATGTTCAAGTGATCTCACATCATACATTGTTTCTACTGTTTCTCTAGCTAGTCTTCCGGTCCTGGGCCCAGGTTTTCTCCTGGCCCCGGGTCTGGGGATGGACTGGTCTAGGTTACCGATTTCTTCCTTGGGGCCCGACCCGGAATTCGATCCAGGTTCGGCCTCTGGGGAGACTTCGGGAGTACTGTTGGTATTGGTTCCAGCCCCGGGTCCGGGTTTTGTCCCGGACCCGGGTCGGGAAGCCGGCCAACCTAAGTTACCGATTTTTTCTTGGGGTCCGGACCCGGATTTTTATCTGGCTCTGGCTTCTAGGGATTCTTCGGGTTCTATTTTCTTCTCTAGTCTATCTCTTTCAGGCGTGTCAGAATTAAATTTGAAAATTTCTCCCGGTTTTCCCGCCCCGGCCTCGGCTCTGGCCTAGTCGGTACCGGTAGTTCCGGTGTGTCTAATTAGAATTAATATTGCTTCTAATTTTGGTCAATCGTTATATGACTTTCAAATGTTTCCCCAGTTTCAGGACCTAGTTGGGCTCCGGAGCCCGGCTAGTTCTAAATTTCTTAGTCATCCTCTATTTAACTGTCAAATGATTTCTGAACGGTCGGCGGGTTCTCTCTGGGATTCTATTAGTATAGTAAAGTTTATTTGCTTTTTATGCCAATTGGCTGATTTGCATACATTTACAGTCAGGTTTACAATGTCAACAAAATAGAAATATACAAACATACGCATTATTAAAATCAATCAATAACGCTGATGCCATCACGTTCACTGTATGCATCACATTGTTCAGTTTTGCATGCTCATGTGAGTTTTATATTTTAAATTATCCTAATGATATTTATTAGTAATCCCAGAGAGGGCTCGGGGTCGCATTTGGGATTATTAGATCCATTCCCGGGTTCCCTAGGTCTGTATGGATCTCATCTTTCTCCCTGTAGTTTACTGTCTATTTCTTAGCTTTTTCTTACGATTCCGTCCTCCTGCACATTTTCTGATCTCTCAGTTTACTACGCAATTCTAATTAGCTTTGTTTTGGTCATTTTTTCGCCCCGAGTTAGAGGCGCAGTTCTATTCGGGTCGTTCATTTTTTCATATAGTACTCCTCCCTTCTAAGTTGGCGGGTTGGCATACTTTCAAGACGTTAGGAGAATTTACCGATCATGCTATATTTTTGTCGTGAATATTTCATTCTTTTAAGACTAATTTCCCCATTCATCACCCCCTTTTTTGTATAATATTCATTACCTAAAGTTAGATTAGATTTGCGCTCTTGGTGTTTTGTGATTTCTTTATTATAAGTTTCTTTCCCGTATTTCACTATTCTTAACTGTCCCAGTTCTCATCGGCGAAACACGTAGACCTATTTATTTGGCAGTCTATTCGTCCTAGTCTCATTTCGTCATTATCGCTTTTTTCTCTTCTATATACCCATTTTTCAAAGTTTTTTTGTGTTCTTTAGCTAAAACATGTTATTTAGAGTCATGTTCTTTCCCACCATTGTTGGATTGGTGATTTTGGGCCCGAAATTTATCCTTTTCAATCCCTTTTTATCTACTTCCGGTAACGGTCAGAATTGTCATCACCGTGTATATAGGTCGTTGTCAATTCGTCCCGTATGTATTTCGTCCCCATTTGTTTACATTGAGTAATTCTTTTGGATATTATTCGTTCTTAACTTAGATCAGTTCTATTTTAGCTAATTCTTTCTGACTATAGCGGGACTCGCTCCCCTCCCATAAGTCTCTATGGGATTTCTATTTGCCACTTAATCTGATAAATCACTATAAATAGTTTTTCTTTATTTCAATATGTACAACTTTTAATTAGTATGGATAATTAGAATACGGATATAACGCCTTTAACTAAGAAATATCGTTTTCTCTCGACTCAGACATTACTGTCCAATAGTATACCAGGACAGATCTGATATTTGCTTTGTTCTAGCCAGTAGATTAATCAAATATTTTTCTTTTCTAGCCAAATAGTATATATTTTAGCCACATCTTTCTTTAGTTTCATTTAGGATCTTGTTTGCACTCAGTCCTCATCAATTAATAGCCTGCTTTAATTTCACAGTCCAGATTCAATACGGTCTTTCTATATAAAATATGTATTGATTATTTGAACTTCATATGTTTAAAAGTAGTTTTTTGGGCATATTGTTCTAATATGTTAAACAGCGTAAACATGAATTTTTGTTTTGTATTTTGTTACACTGGAATTGTTCAGGATTCAACCAATCAAGAAAGTTAAATTATTTCTATTCTTTAGCCAATGATTTTTCCAATTCTGCCTTTGGTTAGTCAGACTTTGTTCTTACTAGCATTTGGCTGATTGGCTGGTGGTTAGATTGGTTCCTGATATAAATTAATGCTTGGAAGTCTCTGTCTGATCTCATTGTAATATCCTAATTTATTTATCAGACTCAAGAACACTTTGATCTAATTCTGAGATAACTCAAGAAATATCTTATCTATCTTATATCCGATCTTTTACCAGTCTAGCCCTAATAGGAATTTGAGACTTTTTAACTTTTAATCTTCATTTATATCTTTCTTTATTCAGATATTAGGTGTCATAACAAGTATGGCTTCCGTGGGTAGGCTTCTTATTCTCTTGGTTATTAGGTCTTCTTGGTTTATTCTTTATCTAGTCCTCTGAGATCCCTTATTACGTGGTTGATCAATTCTTATCCTCATGGACACTTCACTGTTGTCTAGTTCTTCAATTATGGGGGTGGGACCAGTTTGGTGTTTGTTTCCAAGAGTCCTTGATAATTGTTCACTGGTGTAGATCCCTGGATATTTCATTCCGCTATTTACGATTGATTTATAATCATCCTTATTGGTGGTCTTTCCATTTTTGTCTAGTTCGTTGCAAGGGTCGTTATACATGATATCTTATTATGGAAAGGTTCCTCTGATTCGTGTTTTACCCACCTGGTGGTCTCTTTCATCCTCTCTCATCGGAAGTTAGCCTCCATCCATTTCAAATGTTCAAACACTGATATTCACTATTCAATCTCTCATGGTAGGCAAATTAGTGTCGGCTATGTCCTTACAGAATAGTAGACCTCATGGTTCCAGTAGAGAAGGTGATGCCTTGGGCTCCTTTGATGAGAACACCTTTCCAGTTTTATCTTAAGGCCCAATGGAATCAGTCTCTAGATTCTGTGATTCATCGGATCCTCATCAAGTTTCTATCATGGTTCATTGCCAGTTTTGATTAGATAGTCAATCCCTTTTGTTAGGGGTTCCTCTCCATCCCTACCTCCTTGCATTACGGCCCATCTCAAGCCTCCCCTCTGTCAAATCTTTTTTTTTGGGGGGGGGTGGTGGCTTGAGGCTTCGTTCTTTTGTCATATCTTGTTAGAATAGTTATATTCAGTATAAGATATTCACTATATCTCTCAGCCTTAGAGTATACCCGGATATGTCAGTTTTCGACATATTTGGGTATTTAATAAAGATTTTTTTAGTCATATATTATTAAGTATTTAGGTAAATTCTTAAGTTTCAGCTTTAGTTGAGTAGTGATAGGATAATATGCCTCTTCATGAATCTGCACAAAGCTGGATTATATGGCTGGATTCATCGAGGAATGAAGACTTGGTTGCTACAACAAAGTCATGTGATGTTTGTCAGCCAATGAGATGATCATTGTGCCTTATGACTCACTCATTGGCTCTGGGTTATGTATTAATCCTCTTCCTGCCTCATTCTGAGATATAGCATTCAAGCGAATTGTTATGGATCTCATCACTGGAGAGAGTATGGAGATTCCTGAAGAAGCCTTCAGTCACTCTGTAACCACAAAGCACAGCAAACATTGGCTGTAAAAATTTCATCCTACTACGCTTCCCTTCAGAGAAGGAAAGAGCAATAGTAATGCAAGGAGGTAGGTATATGTAATTAGTAAAACATAAGACCAGACCCTCCGGGTCGTCTGGTCGATTTGTAGTCATTTGTTGAACAAATGATGAAGTCTTCATCATATTCTGAAAAGCTTTTCATTTTAGATCTGATAATACTTACTTTCATCATGTTCATAATGCTCTGTTGACATTTTTATAGGTATTTGGAAAATAAGTTCAGTAAATTTTATCTAGATAATCAGATAAACCTTGGGTTAAACCAAGGCTTTCACAAATTATTGTGAATTATTGTGAATTATTATTAAAAAAATATTTCAACAGGTGTCTTAAATGATTAGATGATTTCAAACAAATTTGGCCTGGACGACCCTAGTGTGCTAGGTTTCAAACCAAAGATTTTAACCCAGCTTTGCCTCGAGAGTGCTAGGGTGGCATACTACAGAATTCTATGCAGAAATCTGACCCCTAAATTTTTCTTGCAATCATCTTAGATTGCCAAAATTCTTGACAGTGAGACAATATGGACAATTGTATATCACTAATAATAACCCATTAACACTCATACCAGCCAAAGATAGCTTCTGCAATGGCCTTAAGAAATGTCCATTTGCAAACCAAGCGACGACTATCTTTTTTAATTTACTACTGGAATGACTTAGCCTCGATAACCAAGCCCAGCATTCTAGTGGTAAATTTTCAAAAATAATCTCTTGGTATGCAAATAGACATTTTTTATCAGAAAATTGAGATTTTCTTGAACAAATTTGAGAGTTAAAGGTTTAAAGGGCATACGATTTCCAGTAACTCATTTAAAGGACTGCATTCACGCATGAGAAGCGTTTTATGGACAATTTTGTTTCCGTATGTTGATTGTCTAGATCTAATTAATGTATCTTTAACTGCAGGCCGATTCTTGTCTGCAAGGACACGCGATTTCCAGTAAGCTTACAGTATTACGTGATTAAATTGAAATCGAATTGTGAATTTATATGATTAAAAATTAAATAATCGTGAAAACTTTCTACTTCTTTAAATAGTTCAAAACCTACTTTTTAATGTGATCAGTCATGAGAATTGACATTTTGCTCAGTGAATGTAAGTCCATATGCAGGTCAAGCGAACAGTATTTTTGAAAATGTATCACTGGAATGACTGGCTCGAGCATTCCAGTGACACATTTTCAAAAATAGTCTTCCCTTGGCCTGCAAATGTACATTTCTAATCCCCATTGCTGCACTTTCGTCATTGATATGCAATGCATTTACTGTTATGCCTGGATAATTTGTACCCAGGCTGATTAATCGAGTAATCACGATTATTCTTAAATAAATTATCGTGATCATTGACAGCAATAATCGCACAAGCCTGCTTCCTATCTTGCTGGTTCCTAGTATGTGTTCAATTACAGCCATTTTTTGAAAATTTACTACTGGAATAGCTGCCTCTGTTACCAAAGCCAGTCATTTTTTTTATAAATTTCTCAAAATTGTCTTCTCTTAACCTGGAGATGGACATTGCCAAAAGCATTACAGATGCTGGTTTTGGCTGGCTTGAGCATTGATGAGTTGCCAGTTAGCTTATATTTAGTCCCCAGATAGTCTAGGTTTCTAAGAAGCAGAAATATCTGAATACAGCTTACATACGCTTCATGTAAACCGTTAATCATTAGATTTGGTCAAGAAAATACATATATATTATAATCGAATGTCCATTTACAGGCTAAGAGAAGACTATTTTTGGAAATTTACCACTGGAATGACTGGCTCGGTTATCGAGCCAGTCATTCCAGTGATAAATTTTCAAAAATTGTTTTCTCGAATGGACACGTATGATTCCTCCAGACCACTGCAGAGGAAGTTTTTGGCCGACTTGACCATTAAAAGGTTAAATTAATGTCAGGTTTTTATGACCTGATTTGTTCATCTCTCATTCTACTCACTTTTCATCCCTTATCTCTGTGGATGTAGCCGATGGACATAAAACAATGTGTGTGTGTGGAGGGGTGTCTAGTTGAGAATTGATTGTACGCAGCATACAAACAGCCATTTGGTCATAAAAATTGATTAGAACTTGATTTCTGGGACAGATAAGAAATATCTATTCTAACTTGATTTCTGGGACAGAATTAGAACTTGATTATTCCGAGAGATAAGAAGTTCATAATTAGAACTTGATTGCTCGAAGAGATAAGAAGTCCAGTAGAATAAGATTTTATCACTAGATTATCTCTCTAGTGCTGTAACATATTGATGTAAAAATTCGATCAATGTATTCTGAGTGCCATAAGTAGTGATGATCTGATCAATATTACCAAATATATGTCAAATCAATAGTGTAATTTACAAGCAGAAATCGCAAATGATAAGAGGATGCTTGGCAGATATCTATTATCTGTCATCCCTGTTTAACTCTTTGATAGTCAAGCAGGACAGAAACAGCTTCTGTAGTGGTGCTGAGAGGTGTTCATTTGCAGTCTGTATGTCTGTCCATCCATCCATCCATCAACTTTTTCTTTAAACAAATTCTTCTCAAGAACCACTGGGATGATCTCAATTATATTTGGTAGAAAGCATCCTTATGGCATGGAGATTCAAGTTTGATCATATGAAGCCGATCGGCTAATTTGGACGGTGGCCATCTTGGGATTTTGGCCAATTTTTTCAAGTCTTAAAAGTTTTCTCCAAAACTACTTGGCAGATGGATTCAAGACTCATGAAATATCATCTAGGACATGAGCTGAACCAAGTTTGTTCAAGGAACTTGATTGGCCAAATAGTTCAGCGGCCATCCTTGTTGATCTAGTTTTCATGAAAACAATTTCTCCAGAACTGCTGAACAGATATTTGAAATTTGGAAGATATAATTAGGGACTTGAGGGCTATTAAAGTCTTTCAAGGGTAGTTGATGTCAAATAATATGGCCACTGTGGGCCAATCAAAATGTAGCATGTTTGGTGGCCATATTGGATTTTCTTTTATTTTATGGATTTTGAAGCCGAAATTGGTTTTACGGTAAATATTTTGGGTATTTTGATTTCAAATTTGACATTTTCGAAAACTGTCAAATAAAGTTTTGTGCCAATCTTAGATTCTTTTACTGCCGGAACATCCCTTGCTAAAGCACTTGAAAATTCAAAATATCTTATTTTCGAGAACCACTGGGCTGATTTCCAGCATATCTGGTAGGAAACATCTGTAGGACCTAGTGATCTAAGTTTGTTCAAAGGAACCCGATCGGCCAATTTGTCTAATGGCCATCTTGGATTTTGGCCAATTTTTAAAAACACTTAGAAACCTTCTCTGAAACAAATTGGCAGATTGATTCAAAACTAATGAAATATCATCTAGTGCAAGAGCTGAACCATGTTTGTTCAAGGGAACATGATTGGCCAAATTGTTTTGTCTGATATCTGATGTCATCTTTGATGACCTATTCACGAAAACGACTTCTCCAGAACCGCTGATGGAACGGGCCAACATTTGGGAGATATGATTAGGGACTACCGGTAAGGGCCATTAAAGTTTGTTCAAAGAAAGTTAATAGGTAAAAAACATGGCTGCGGTGGGCCAAAAATGTAGTGTATTTGGCGGACATATTGGATTTTTTTAATTGATGGATTTTGAAGCCGAAACTCGTTATAAATAGGTTTTTTGGTATTTTGATTTAAAATTTGCTGTTCTGGAAACTGTGGACACTGGAAGAAGATGAGGAAAGTCTACCAGAAGATCGAGAAGGTCTATGAACCAGATTCTATTTGGCCAAAAAGGAACTACCAGAAGAATTTCACAGATCTGGTCCCAGACCGTCTTCAGAACCAACAGAATCAAAATTGTTAGTGGGAATGCGAAGGCAAACATTCCTGTCCAGGATTGAGACAGGGTGTCCACCACCAGAGCCTGACTGTCCGGAAAAGGAGGCATGAAAGAGGAGATCTGGGCATTCAGACATGTCGCAAAGAGATCTACGTGGGGATGACCCCGATGCTGAAATATTGCATAAACAACCAACTTCTTTAACTGCCACTGGGTCTTACCAACTGGTCCGCAAGAATGTTCAATCTGCGTGTAACATGACTGGCCACTAGAAAAAATATTGGTTCTTGTGGCACCACAACAGAAGATTCCAAATTTACATACAAAGACGTGAAGACCTCGTTCCTACCCTCTCTGTTGATGTAGGAAACTACTATGGAATTGGCTGATCGAATCGAGATCTTGAGGCCTCTCACTCAAGCCGACCACAAGAGGAGAGCCTTCTTGAGAGCCCACAACTCCAAGATATTGATGAAAAGCAATCGACTCCTCCAGGGACCAAAGACCGGATATCGACAAGGAGTTCCAGACTTCTCCCCACCTCTCCTGGGAAGCGTCTGAAAATAATCATCTGAGGAGAGGTCTTGACTAATGGAACATCGGAAGCAGAGACTGATCCTTCCAAAAGTCTAAATGAGGGATCAATTGTTCTCTGATGGGAATCTGATGGTAAATAGAATTAACTGACTGCTTCCAGAGGGACATCAGGAACATTTGAAAGGGTCTTCTCATCAGCGCTGTCCAGGGAATGACATTCTCGATGTTGACCATCAAGCCTAGAACCCTGAGCAAAAATCTTGCCCTGACTGAGAAAGAGGATGTCAGAATGCCCATAGCCAACAAGATTGCCTCCGCCCTTGCCTCTGATGGAAATACTAAGCCCTGAAACAGGTTGAAAGAGATGCCTAGATGGGTGAAAACTTGAGAAAGAACTAGGCATGACTTTTTGAGAATTTTAATACTCCAACCTAGCCTGCATGACAAACTGCCTACTTCTGGAATAATTCTTGAAAGAGTTGAATGTAGAAACTATACTTGAGGGAATAGATGACCAAGGATAAATTGTCTGAATTGATAGATGATGAAGAATTCCTGCTGCAGCTGAAAAATATGCAGCGGGACTAAATCCTGGATCTAAATTTCCTTATAAAAAATTTGACTACAGACAGCTACATGACTCGAGATATGAACTCCTGTTAAAGGTAACAAGAAAGAAAATGGAAATGAAATTCTGAAATCTTTCAACATAATAAGAGAGACCCAGAAATAGATGTCAAAACATTTATAAAAATATAAAAGCAATAGAGCAAGAACTCCCACTCTATCAACAGAAGAAAGAATAAAATGAAATCGACATAACATGAAATGTTTTATGCTAAACCCAGGCTTAATTTCTAGACAATTGTGGCGAGTAATCACCTCTAGCAGAATGAAAATTTGCAATTACATTTGTATGATATTAAATCTGCGCTTACATGTAAGAAGTAAAATATCTAAGCCATGATCAAAGATTTGAGATTAAAGGTGAGCTATTAATTGCTCCACTTGGATGAAAGTTAGACAAGCTGCGAAAGCGAGAGTGATAGCTTGCCTAAAAAATGATGCGGATGTGCGAAACTATGAATAAATAAACTAAATCCGAAAGAAGAAAAAATTAAATAACGAAGCATGGGAATGTTAAAACTAATTGAAAATACACGCTTGACGGAAGAATACAACTGCCTAATCGGCTTAGTGGTCTATTTAAACCTATGATATGAAATAAACTAAACCAAAAATCCCGTACGGGAACTAGTCGGAAGAGTCTTTAACTCCATTGAAATACTGTTACTGCTAAAGAATAAATGCTGAATGACTGTATAAATTCAAGATTGTCAATGTCTCTGAATACAGATTTTCAGTCATTAAATATTCCGATTCTTTAAAGCAGTTGCTGAAATAAGACTAACTCTTAGGCCAGATGAGACTAGGTCCTAAGAACAGGAACACAGAAATTGATGTCCCTGGGACTGTAAGCGACTCTATCCCCAGATGAACAAAAAAACGGAAGCGGAAGTCAAGGAAAGACAGGAAATACATGAAGCGGAAGACGGAAACTGACCAGGATCCTCAAGACCCTGCAGATCAGTCAAACCGGAAGTCACACGGGAAACGGAAGCATGAAGACCGGAAGCTGAAAAATGGAAATTGACCAGGATCATGCAGACCCGAGTGATCCATAAAACCGGAAGTCGAGCGGGAAGTGGAAGAACAGGAACTGGAAGCTAACGCCGGAAGTCAACTAGGATTATGTAGAAATGTTCAAACTATTCTCACAACTAGCAGGAATCAAAACTGGCAACCTACGACCATTGCGCATAACTGGAATGATAGTCACTTTTACATTGGCAATAGGTGAACTGGACACATCCGGCACCACCACTTGTGCGTCTCTTCTTGTTGTCCTTCTTCCTAGCCTGAGGTGAACTCGCCACCTGTCACGTAGTGAGGGACACGGGTTTACTCCACTTATGCATTTGGCCTTTAGGATTCTGACCCGCTCCTTCTGAATCACTGTCCACTTTCACTGCCCGAATGGCCAAAGAAATACGCTCATCCAAAGATTGCGTTAAAACAGTAGCAAATGACTCAAAACAGGCAAAAAGAGCCGTAACCGCGTCACTATTCTGACTCTTAGATGGAGGCCCCGCTTCCACTGCTGCTGGAGCTAATTTAGAAGGGATAGATACCGATTTGCCCTTTGCAGCAATAAGAGGGGAGTGATCAGGAGCCGACCACCCCTTGCTAATACCGCACATAACAAGAGTTGTACATGATGCGAATTCAGAGGGGGTGACGGCGATCACACTTAGACGATGAACATTTCACCTTTTCAGCTGATTTCAGTGAATCCTGTAAGTGAAGAAATAGGAAAAGATGAAGCATACAGTTTATGAAATCGCTAGCCATCTCTAACAAATGCCTAACAAAGGCAGAGAAAGCACACGCTAGAAAAGGCGGAAAAAATCGTAGTTTTGTTTTCAGATAAAGAGTAGAGAACCTAGGATTGATATTTTTAGCAATCCTACTTAGCGAGTTCTAATGAGTGAATAAATGGATAGGCATAGTTGACTGCCATGAAAACCGGTAACAAAGATACAATAGTACAAGTAATCTTATAAAACAATAAAGTTACTCTACCACGTAACATAGATAATAGGGACTTCATTGCAGGCATGATATTAAGAAATAATCCTCTTAAATAATTATCTGGGACACAGATAGCAAGCACAAAAAAGCTTAGACCAGTGAAAAACAAACCTTTCTGTGATCCTATGTTACTCTTAGTCTACTGCGCATGCACTTTGACCTAGGTTTTAGAGGAGTGAGTAGAGACTGGTGCCACTCTAATGCAGGCTGTATGGTGAGAGTGCACGCTACCAGAAGCCTGATTGAGGGTACGATGAGCTGGTATAGGCATATGGAGGCATGAGAGCAAGCATAAACATCTTTTTCTGGTGCTAAATGCAGATGGTTTGATTTAGTAAGTAGTGATTGAATGGTAATGGATGTTTGTGGTGTAATAACAAGTCTGTTTTTTCAATGTTAAGTTTTTGAGTTTAGCAAAACTTCTCAGCTTATGTTTCAGCATTGGTTAATCCTATTGGAACTAAACATGGCTACATTATTATCTATGATGTTAGGAAGCAGCATGTTGATACCGGGGTCACAAGGTCAAAGATCAAGGTCACTGTGACATTGATACAAAATTATGTTTTTTCAATGTTAAATTTTTGCATTTAGCAAAACTTCTCAGCTTATATTTCAGCATTGGTTAATCCTATTGGAACTAAACTTGGATACATTGTTATCTATGATGTTAGGAAGCAGCATGTTGATACTGAGGTCACAAGATACAAAACTCTGTTTTTTTCAATGTTAAGTTTTTGGGTTTAGCAGAATTTCTCGGCTTATCTTTCAGGATTGGTTAATCCTATTGAAACTAAACTTAGATACATTGTTCCCTATAATTTTAGGAAGCAGCGTGTTGACACTCAAGTCACAACGCTGAAGGTCAAGGTCTCTGACCTCTACAAAACTTGGTTATTTTTCAATGTTATGTTTTTAGGTGTAGCAAATCTTATCATGTTATATTTCGGGATTGCTTAACCCTAATTGAACACAACTTGGATACATGGTTGCTTATGCCAAAAGGATACAGGATGGTGACATGGAGGTCACAGGTCAAAGGTCACGGTCATTCTAATATTGATATATGACCTCTGCATTTTCAACCATAAGCTTTTTCATTTAGCAAATCAATTGAATTTCAGGATTGGTTAATCCTATTTGGAACTAAAATTTAATACATGTTTACCTATAATGTTTGGAAACATGCATAATAACCTGGAGGTCACAAGGTCAAATGTTAATGCTACTGTGACAAACAGGAGACAGATGAGCCATTCTGCAAGAATATTTTATTGTGTCATCTTCATTTTAACTGTCTCACTGCTGCAAGCCACAAAACAATAATTTCAATGAGCAAAAACTTTTAACTTGCTTAATATTTTGAAAAAATATGTGACTCAAAGATATTGGTGGCTTAAGCCACCAACAACTTTCAGTCAAATTGTTTTCAAAATGTTTACCAAATCTAGAGATATAGCCCTTGGAATATGTCGTCCGCAAAAACTCAGCAGTCAGACAGTCGGTCAACTATTATATTTTTATTTAAAAAAATCAAGTCTCATAGAAAATGTCCATTTACAGACCAAGAGATTATATTTGAAAATTTACCACTAGCATTACTGCCTTGGTTATCTAACCAGTCATTCCAGTGGTAAATTTTCAAAAATAGTCTTCTTGGTCTGAAAATTAACATTTCTCAAGAGAACTGCAGAAGCCGTTTTTGGCTGACTTGAGCATTAAATATTTAATCGCTATCACCCCTTTATAGTCCAGTCAATCTAAGAAAAATTGTAGGTGCACCTCGGCAAAATTGCAACAGAATTTCTGTCAGTAGATTTATGGCGAAGAAGCAATGACATATTACCAAAAAAATCTACCGAATTCTGACGGTGGGAAATATATAATTTTATTTGTTATAACCTGCACTCTTTTGCGCCGCGCTTAGTACTGATTTGATGAGCGCGTACATTTCCCTTACAGTCGTCACTTCAGAATTTAAATCGCTTATTCTCCCTTTATTCTCCCCTATATCGTATTTTTAAACTGGCACGCGTATTTAGTGTTATGTTAGGTGTAAATCTCTGCTTTATGAACGTTCATATGTACAGCAGTTACTCAAATATCTGCCGTGATACCGGATTTCTAATTTTCTTCTTACATGTTATTTGTAGTGTAGACCCTGGCTATCTGCTCTAGGGGAATGACAAGCGGATACTTTAAAATGATATACTGAGCTAAGATTACTGTCATCTCGTGCCGTTTAATTTCCTCTTCTGATATTCTGCTGTGTGTGCCGGAATTAAATCTATTTTCCAATTATGACACCTTAAGCAATAAATTTTATATCTAGCTTACCCGCCCGGTCTTTAGCTGGTGTGAAAGTTACAAAAACAAACACTGTCACCACCACTGTCTCAGTGCTACACTCTAGATATTATAAGGTTCATGGGTTTTATTTGATTAAGCGGGGATGGACCCCTTCGCGTGAACTAGTGCAGTACGTCTATGACCACACAGAATAACATAATCAAACACTAGATGGCATACCTCAAGACATGTTACTTTCAAAAATGTTATCCAACACCTTGATCTGTATTTTTTTTTCCTCTATAATATTCTAGATAAGCTTTCTAAGCGCTTAGAGCATGCTGCGCATGGATTTTGGCGCGTTACAAATGGACTATTATTATTATACCAATCAAATCAAATTTGAACCGTGACAGTATTTAATGTACATTTACATATCCTGATACAATTTCACTTAAATGGAATGTACGCGGAGTGGTATCTGTTGTCAATTCTAATCACTGAAAGACAATAATTTACCAATTCTTAGTTCTAAAAATTATATTTCTGACCTGAAACATGATTTGTTACCACTTCTGAACACTGAAGGATGATATGTTGCCAAACCTGATCATTGAAAGCATGGAATTTCTCAAATTTCATACCATGAGAGATGACCTTTTGCCAAACCTAACCCCTGAGAGATGACATTTACCAATTGTGAGTGAGGAAAGTTGTTGTCAATTCTAAACACTGAAGAACAATAATTTACCAATTCTTAGTGCTGAAAATTTATATTTCTACCCTAAAACATGATTTGTTACCTCTTCTGAACACTGAAGGATGATATGTTTCCAATCCTGATCATTTAAAGCTTGGAATTTCACAAATTTCATACAATGAGAGATGACCTTTTGCCAAACCTAACCCCCGAAAGATGACATTTACCAATTGTGAGTGAGGAAAGCTGATGTGTTGTCAATTCTAAGCACTGAAAGACAATAATTTACCAATTCTTATTATCATTCAATGTTCAGAAGTGGTAACAAATGATATTGTAGGGTAGAAATATAATTTTCCAGCCCTAAGAATTGGCAAATTATTGTCTCAGTGTTTAGAATTGACAACAGATCAACTTTTCTCACTCACAATTGGTAAATGTCGTCTTTCAGGGGAAAGTTTTATGAAAGGTCATCTCTCATGGTATGAAATTAGTAAAATGCCATATTATAATGGTGAGGATTGGCAACATATCATCCTTCAATGTTCAGAAGTGGTAAGAATTCATGTTTCAGGGTAGAAATATAATTCTTCAACACTAAGAATTGGTAATTTATTGTCTTTCATTGCTTAGAATGGACAACAAATCAACTTTCCTCACTCACAATTGGTAGATGTCATCTTTCAGGGGTTAGGTTTGATACAAGGTCATCTCTCATGATATGAAATTTGTAAAATACCATGTTATAATGGCCAGGATTGGCAACATATCATCCTTCAATGTTCAGAACTGGTAACAAATAATAATTTCAGGGTAGAACTATAATTTTTCAGCACTAAGAATTGGCAAATTATTGTCTTTCAGTGGTTAGAATGAGAACAGATCAGCTTTCCTCACTCACAATTGGGAAATATCATCTTTCAGGGGCTTAGGATTGATAAAAGGTCATCTCTCATGGTATGAAATTTGTAAAATACCATGTTACAATGATAAGGATTGGCAACATATCATTCTTCAATGTTCCTTCAATGTTCACAAGTAGTAATAAATCATATTGTAGAGTAGAAACATAATTTTTCAGCACTACGAATTGGCAAATTATTGTCTTTCAGTGCTTAGAATTGACAACAGATCAGCTTTCCTCACTCACAATTGGTAAATGTCATCTTTCAGGGGTTAGGTTTTATAAAAGGTCATCTCTCATGGTATGAAATTTATAAAATGCCATGTTGCAATGATCAGGATTGGCAACATATCATCCTTCAATGTTCAGAAGTGGTAAGAAATCATGTTTCAGGGTAGAAATATAATTTTATAGTACTACGAATTTGTAACTTATTGTCTTTCAGTGCTTAGAATTGACAACAGATACCACTCTACTTTTAAGTGAAAGTCTATCAGCATTTGTAAATGCACATTAAATTCTGTCGCGGTTCAAATTTGATTTGATTGGTATGCCATCTAACGTTTGATTATGTTCTGTGTGGTCATAGACGTGCTGCACTAGTTCATGAAAAGTGGTCCATCGCCGCTTAATCAAATAAAACCTATGAACATTATAATATGTAGAGTGCAGCACTGAGACAGTGGTGGTGACGGTGTTTGTTTATGTAGCTTTCACACCAGCTAAAGACCGGGTAAGCTAGATATAAAATTTGTAGCTTAACCTGTCATAATTGAAAAACAGATTTAATTCAGGCACACATGTGTACACTCCAAGTTGCTTACATTTATTTGAAAAAATGTCTTGGTATATGTAAATACATTCCATTCAGGAAAAAATGATGGTTGTATGTATTAATGAATAATATAGCAAGTGCGTGGATTATCACCTACCGCACCAAGCTAAGTTTACCCCATCATATAGATTGCTATATTATAACAATTTGATAACTTGATCATGATACGCATACTAACGGCAGAATATCAGAAGGGGAAAATGACATGAGGAAATTACAGAAATCTTAGCTCAGTATATCATTTTAAAGTATCCACTTATGATTCTCCTAATTTAGATAGAAACTACAAATAACACGTGAGAAGAAAATTTAAAATCTGTTTGCACGGCAGATATTTTAGCAACTGCTGTACAAATGAACGTCTATAAAGCATAGATTTACACCTAACATAACACTAAATAAGCGTGCCAGTTTAAAAATACGATATAGGGAAGAATAAATGAAATACATGCAATTTAAATTCTGAGGTGATGAGCGTAAGGACGATATACGCTCTCATCAAATCAGTAATATGCACGCCGCAAAAGAGTGGGGTTTATAACAAATAGAATTATATATTTCCCACCGTCAGAATTGGGTAGATTTTTTTTAGGTCATATGCCATTGCTTCTTCGCCATAA
Source organism: Chaetoderma sp. LZ-2023a (assembly GCA_034401795.1). NCBI lineage: Eukaryota > Metazoa > Mollusca > Caudofoveata > Chaetodermatida > Chaetodermatidae > Chaetoderma > Chaetoderma sp. LZ-2023a. The sequence goes on from CM067367.1 coordinate 110,958,490, forward strand.
ATCTACTGACAGAAATTCTGTTGCAATTTTGCCGAGGCCATTTTTTAGATTGACTGGACTATTTAGCTGATTTAGAGGTGAGCCATCAGTACTTTGTCTGATACAATCCCAACTGTCCAAATATATTTTGCCCATAATGAGAAACTTTAAAATAACAAATTCTAACAAAAAATGGGAGAAAGCACCATAATTTCTGTTTAAAGATGTAATATGCCACCACCTTTCCTCTCTTCCACCAGCTCCACTACCTAAATCCTCCCAATTCCAATGCACACCACCGCTGGGAAAAATAAATATTGTATATACTAAGTGTTACTGTTATTGTAATAGCCTGGGAGAAATAAAATGAATATGAATTTGAACTTAGTAGTTGCCCTCGTGATACTCCCCTGCCAACTAGATATAAATAAAACAGTTGCATGCAGAAAGTAATAATGCAATTTTAAACGAGAGAAATCCAGGATTTACAGATGCTCATACTCCCTCTCTTGTCGCATTGAAAAACCCCATTTATTTTCCAGAATTTTATGGCTTTCTTGTCAGATTTATGCTACACATCAACCCTTACCACTCTGATGTCAAAATTTTTAATTTTCAAATTAAATTAAAGGATAATTAACTGGTGTTAATTTTTCAACAAATTTGGTGGAAGATGGTGCTGTCGTAGACAGCAACATCGTCCGCCAAAATTGTTGAAAAATGTATACCCGTTTCTTTGCTATTGACACAGTAAATGATAGAATATTGACATCAGTGTGCTAAGGGTTAACCAAAAGGTGTGGAATCATATTGCATGGTCGCGATCAACATTTTTCAGATCATGGCAGATAAAGGAATCCTATTTGACTCACTGTTGTATTAAAATTTGAAACAAATCAGGACAGTACTTCTTGTTGAGCCTATAGTGATGCGGATGATCTCGACATAGCGATCCAAATGATGCAATCGCCAAGAGTTAACTACCATAAATATTAGACTTACAATATACATTTAATTCATCATGGACTTACCCGATCTTAATAAAACTTTACGGGTTTCTTCTATGCCATCATTGTATCTAATCTCCGTCATCATGATTGTGAGTTTCAATTCTTTTTGCATATCATTCCGGGGTTTGGACTTAGAGAATATTTTTGTGTGATATATATCCTGCTTAAACCAAGAATTAGAAGAATGTTAAAGTTTTTCAGTTGACATTTCATCAATCAAGAACTTAATCAATCCCATTAAAACTTTGCAGTAATGTTCTTTGGCATCAGTGCATTCAGCTGAGTACATGAAAATAAATGTTTTTTAAATTTTGTGCATATTTTTACTGGGTTTGATTTAGTTATTTTTGTATGATTTCTATCTTGCTTAAAGCCAGAATTAGAAGAATGGTAAGGGTTTGTCAATGGTCCTTTAATTTATCAAGGGATTATCCGATCCCAAAGAAACTTTACATATTTGTTCTATATCATTATTGCATTCAGGTCCCAGCAATAGTAACATGATTTTAAAAATAATTTCCCGTACTTTTACATGGTTTGAACTTCTGTGTGATTTGTTTCCGTTTCAAGAATTAGAATGATGTTAGAATTTTTCAATAGACATTTGATTTATCAAGGGGTATGCTATTTTAAGAAATCCTTATTTTGTGAGACTGCCACACCTGATGTGTTATATATGGAAAGACTAAAGGGCTCCACATGCGGGACGCAGTCCATCTAGATTTAACCCTCTGACGCTGAAAAAAATGGCTTCTGACATTGACTGGATGTGTTATCAGCTTGCAAAAAGTTGCTTCTGACGTTGATGAGACATATAGTCGGCTCACGCTGCCACCGGTTTTCAATCGCTTAATACACACACATTACGGGCATTTTATCTGATCAAAGTTAGCATTATATTAGGTCAGATCGAATTTTATAAATCCTCTGTTGATTGGTCAATCAATTTGTTTACAAATTTCTGCAGGAAAAGATGTAAATAAATCTTTGTGAATGAAATTCTTTGTGTAAAAATCGCCAAGGAGACTATCTGTGCAATTTTACCACTGGAATGACTGGTTCTGTTCTTGAGTCAATCATTCTACTGGTAAATTTTCTGCAAATGGACATTTCACAAAAGCTACAGCAATAATACCAGCCTCAAACCAGCTTCTAAGACACCATCATCAGAAGCAGGTCTATTTGGTGGCCCCTGCTGCTGCATAAATAATAAATATGCTATGTATGTGTCAAAATTTTGTTCATCTTTTGAAACTAATTACGTATATAATGACTGTAAAAGTGAAATACTGGGATTTTAGGTTCAAATGGGTAAAATGGGATACTTCTTTCTGCTTTGGGGCCTCCTTTCCTGAGAGAGGAGGTTACTGGGCCAATAACGGGCCAATGCAGTCCAGTATTGGTCCCGTAACCTGCATTATCAGGTTTATGTTTCAGGGCCACATGGCTCTAGATCTTTGAACAGAGGATACCGTCCCTACATTAAATCGTGATAGAATGTTTAATCGGGGCAATAGTGAAATATTTGGCTTCGGTATCATCATTAAGTGATTAATAAATGTGCTGTCCCTTCTAAGTTTTCACCAGTTACTCAATGGCTGATTTAACTGAAGAAATTGTAGATTGTGGCAAAAGAGCCGCAGAAACAAGTACACATATCTATTTCGTTTAACTCTGGTTGTAAAATAGGAATACACTTAGAGATGAACTATCCAATTTAAGCTAAATACACAATTTTAGTATTATTGAAAAAACGTAAATTCTGGCACTGTCAGTAATAAGACAGAGTTGAGTTGCTGAAGCGGTCAAATATATTGGCATCAAATTTCCCAATTGCCAAATTCTTTCCCTTCGCTGACGATCTCTCACACTTAGCGATAACAATTTGAGACATTGTGTCGAAAAATGTCCGAGGCTATAGAATGTTAATGTAAAACATTCATGTTCGCTTTCTAAAAGGCTGATTGTAGCCAGTAATGATATACCTTTTTTTTTCGTATATCATAAAATTTGCCATTTATTGGCCATCAATTCTGAGCAACCCTGCTATATGTTCAGTTATGTATAAAGGAATTATTCTACATTGAATAACCCCTCTCCCAAAAGCATAATCAGAATTTAGTGAAATTTTACGGTACTCTGGCATAATATAATTGCAATTTTCCCATCTTGTCGGATGAAATCATTGATAAAACATTGGTATCGGTTAGTTTTAATACCAAGTTGTGATTAAATTTGTCAATGGCATTCGTAAAATGATAAAGATTGTCTCAAAATCTTAAAAAATAGACCAATGTATTTATCCTAGGAGACACGTGTTCATTTTGAGAAGCATATTGGCCAACTAAAATATATTTTATTAGCTCACCTGGTCCGGATGGTCAAGTGGGCATATGCCATGGCGACCGTCCCATCGGCCATCTGTTGCCTGTCCATCAACTTTTGCTTTAAAATGCTACTCATTAACCGCTTGGCGGATTTCAACTTAATTTGGCCTGTAGGACCCAATGGGGCTTGTGTCATGGTGCTATTAGGCCAGGTATAGGAAATTCTGCGTGAAGTTATATAGTATTGATATTAACCAGCATAAATTAGAATGTTCATAATTGTGACCAACTTAATCATATGAAATCAAGCGTGACGATTCTAGGAATATAGTGGACAGAGGACAATAGCCCAATTAATAGCCAGGACAAATAAAGTAACCCAGCCTGCAGTGTGGACATAATAAATCACAGTATTCCGAGACATGTATATGCTGAACTTTTATATATATATAATAACATACTTATGAAAATGCATGTTTATAATCCGTTAACCATTTTCATTCTGAAGTCCCATAAACATGATTTCAAGACATTACCATAAGAAACCTGCTTATTATTTTGGAAATAGTTTGACTGAAAGTTGTTGCTGCCTCAAGGAGAAACAACTTTTGCTTTGATTGTTTTCAAAATAGTCATCAGGATTTTCTGAATTTGTCAGAGTAAAATACAGTCACCACGTATACAGAAGGAAAGTGGTTAATTATATTTTTCATTGAATTGCATAAATCTGGTATTCACAAAAGTACTATTAGTAAAAACTTGATTCTTTAAACAAATTATTAATGATTTTAGACATGTTCTGACTTTATTTTGAACATGTCTCTTGACTACGTTTTTGTTGACTCTAACGACTACTAGCTATAAAATGTGCATGAATTTGTATACGAGGGAGATAGAGTGAGTGAGAGAAACAGTGATAGTCAGAGCTAGAGATAGAGAGATAGAATTAGATTGAGAGATAAGTCATACAGATAGATATAGAGATTCATAGACTTAGAGATAGTTTTCTACAGATAGATAATTAGGGTTTGTAACATTTACTATCACCAGTTGAACTTGAAGTAAAGTTTAGAATCATTAAACATTTAATATCAGTAATATGTGAAGAACGAGCTTGTTTATTGTTTATTAAAGGGTCTTCACTCGCTGTCTCATCCTGAAGTTGAGCAGAGCTATTTCCACCCAGCTAATCCCCGTATTCAGAAATAGGTGGAAAATAGCCCCGTAACACTTGCATTCAAAACTTCTATGCAGAATTTTGATTGGTAATTTTTTAGCTCACCTGGCCAGATTGGCCAAGTGAGCTTATGCCATGGCTACTGTAGCTCGTGGGGGTACACGCTGGTCCGTCATGGTTCTCCGCTCCATTGCACTGCATGTACAGGATGTGGGGAGGGCTAGTTGGCTACGGTTCTCAGGGTTACGGATCCCATATCACGACTCCGGAAGGTACAAAGACTGGGTTCTAGAGCCGGTGGAACGATAACGTTCCAGTGGGGCCGTGCGACCATTGCCGCCAAGATTGACCCTCACGGTCTCATCCCAACTAATGGTGTCACCGGTATGATGGTTCATAGCTTAATTTAGTGGTCTAAACATGGTAATAAATCAAAAATGTATCACTAAACAAACAATGGTACTCGTTTGCTAGTAGACGAGAGAAAGTATACAGTACATAGAACTAAGTTGGGGTCTTGTTTACATGGGCTCGTCAGAGGTACCTCACAGATCCATATATCCGAGAGGTATCCCTGCAAGGGAGTGTCCTAACTAGGCTACTTATATAGTTTAATATAAACCATTACACGCCTAATAAAATATTATTGTTACGAGAGGAAAGTGCCTCGCGTGGGCCTCCATCACAGGAAAATGCCTTCAACGCCGAAGCGGAGGAAGAGAGCTGGCAAAAAGGGCCACTCCCTTGTTCAAACAAAAAGCTAAGTGTAGTGTGTGTCAACCTAGTGAAGTTATAATTAATTGTGATGCACGCTGGGGTATGTGAAGACAGGGCGGATGATTTCTGAAGAATTCAAAGGCCATCGTCTTATGTAGGTCCAAAAATACTGTATTGGTAGTTGGCGCTTTATTTCTGCAGGCCTTCTGCTAAATTCTAACCTACCATTTAGTTGTTACATTTGCTTCCAAGCTTTGGCCGCAAATGGCAGGGATGTCCAGTTTCCCGAAGGTCACCCCACATAGCATCTCCCTCAGAAAGGCAGCGTGCGGACATGTTATGGAGTGACAGCTTCAGAATCATATAATGATCCGGTTACATATCACCCCGCAACCACATATAACATCACTAGGACAAGTTACCATTCACATAAGCAATTTAGAAAGCGCATGAGTATTTTATGGCGGGGAATAAGAGGCAGATACCCATCCTTCCTCACCTTCCTGTGAGGGCATGGTGGGTTCTAAGACCGCACCCAGTCACTGTACAGAGTTGGATGGAGATCTGTGTCCCGTCCATCACCCGTGTGTCGAGGAACTAACGTTTGCCTGTCGTTAGGGTTAAGTTTCAGAATGCCCAGAGATGCACTGCAGGCCGGTTTCACATAATATTTACTTCTTTTCGTAGTGCTTCCTTCTTTGGCAGGGTTATCTACACTAACTGGTATCCGAAGATACAGAGGGGGATGTATGCAAAATCGACACTAGTCTTCACTGCTCAGAAACCCCAATAGTTTCCCAGAGTCGAATCATGCCAACATGTTGATGGGAGGTCCAGACAATTATTAAGTCTTGCGGCTGGAGTAGCGTAGAAAGAGGCAACCACTCGATATTAATAAGCGGCCCTAAAGTATTTGGCCAATTTTATACAATCTAGCCGGTGTCCGGTGTTACATATCCGCGACAGCTGGAAAAGAGGCGTACACAAATGTCTCTTATGGAGAGATTGTCCCTAACTACTTTAAGCCTATCCTATTGAGCTAGAATAGCCAGGTTTAGTCGATCACATGTCAGGCTCGAGCAATGTGAGCATGAATGGTGACCTCAGTGTAAAATTGATGCTGGGGGGAATAGTGATGCGGATATAATGTTGCTGTATAGTATAGCCTAGCGCACTGCATCCTAGGGTTTTTAAATAAACAAAACAAAATAACTAGGTTGGCTACTTGCCATTTACGTAACTAACTATCACAGTGCTAACAGTATATCAGGTCATAGGACCTTGCGGTACTTGTTAGTTGTAAGCACAAAAAAATAAGTATAATATATACAGTAAAGAAAATGGAAACTAAAATGGCGGGGAATAAGAGGCTGATACCCATCCTTCCTCAGATGACATGGGATGTACCTATTAGTCATCAGTACCTATTATGCAATGAATGAATGTATAATAGTATAATAGTATAGTTACTTGAGTACCTATTGGTCATCGGTACGGAAAGAGTTCATAAATCACTGTAGATGCTGCATTACAGATGAGGAATGCGAGGCGGCATGATACTGAAGTTTCTAGGAAATTTCCGCAGGCGAACTGTTGATGCGGCTCGCTCTCAAGAAGGTGAGGAAGAACGACTGTAGAGAGATGTCCATTAGATAATCATAATAAATAGTATGTTAATTTACACAGTAGGTTATAATGTGTCCGTCCGGTGACGGTAGTTTGAAAGTTGCCCGTAACAAGGAGGGCTACAGTTGTAATTAAACATTGCATGTGCATAACTGGGTACACCGTACGGGATACATTGCATAGCTCTTGCGGTGTACCAGGCAGCCTCCCACCAGACTGTGGCCTAAAAGTTAATTATAAACACAACATGCTGCGGGGAAGTTTGATAACACTTTTCAGCATTGTCCGGAAGATCTGATGAGTTATCCACCAAGAATCACCACTTGTTCTACATGCTGTAGAGATTACACCTGGGCCATGAGGCCCATCCGCAGGAAGGCTCCTCCTGAAGTGTTGTAGTGAGGAAGTCTTCTATTTATTTAGTTGCCCCCAGATGGCCATCTGAGGTGTTACAAAAACTTAGTGATGTGGATGTCGATTGCTGACAAGTGCAAGAGAACTGAATTCCGAAAGGCACTGCTGAGGTGTAGGGTACCACAGTCAGTAAGCAGTTGCCCATGTCTAGCACTGCACTGGTCCAACAACCTATCACTGGCTGTCTCGCTGAAGTGTGGTCTCGATTCTTGATTTTTTGCTCCTTTTATCCTACTCATGATGTCAGAGGCAGGATGCCAAACCAATCAGTAGGTGACCTGCAGCCAATCAGTGTGCAGCCAGAGAGAGTGACAATGCTATCACGTGATAAGCGCATTCCTGATTCATTTAATACATACACATGATTACGACGTCCCAGTAATATTTTGGTCCTGATTGGCACCAAGAACAGTGAGAATGAAATGATTTGAAGAAATCACGGGTACCAACTCAGTACACTATAAGTATGCGTTCTCTCCCAACGCTGACACGTGTTGTCAGGGAAGCTCTGCGCATGCGCGCTACGTGATCTCACGGACTTAGCTGTTTTATAGAAAAACCTCTCTCATATGGCTCTATACACGTGTGCTATCCTACAAAGGGGGCCGTGCTTAGAATGTACCCAGGGCAGTCATTCCGTACCCAGCCTAGCTGGGATGGCCCATACCCATCCGGCCGACAATTTTGACTGGTCCTTTTTTTTCCGGCGGCCGTCTTGAATTTTCCCAAAAATGTTGGGAAATCATTTGAAATGCTACTCCTCATTAACTGCTTGAGCAATTGCAGCCAGACTTGGCTGGTAGGTTTCAGAACTTGTATACAGAATTTTGATTGGTCAATTTTTCCACTGGCCATCTTGGATTTTATGAACATTTTGGGAAATCAGTTCAAAGGCTACTCCTCATTATCCGCTTGGCTGATTTAAACTAAACTCAGCTGGAAGAATCCTAGTCCAGTACACTTCAGAACTGGTATACAGAATGTTGATGGCTTGATTTTACTGGTGGCCATCTTGGATCTCCCGAAAAGAGGAATTCGTATAAAATGCTGCGCCTCATTAATCGATTGGGCAATTCCAACCAAATTTGGCTGGAAGAATCCTGTTGTCGTAGCCTCTAGAAATTCTATTCCAAATTTTGATAGGTCAATGTTCTGGCAGCAATCTGATTTTCTGAAAGTTTTCTGCAACCATTTAAAAACGGTACTCCTTCAATCAATAGCCCAATTTCAACAAAACTTGGGTGGAACAATCCTATGAATCTTGATTGGTCAATTTTCTAGTGGCCATCTTTCCATACATCTTTTGGATTTTCCCAAAATCATCCATCATGTCTATTTAAATGCAAATGGTTTAAGTGCCAATGGTCCAGGTGAGCGCCATAGGCCCTTGGGCCTCTTGTTTGGTGAAAATCTTAGATTTTATTAAAAATTTACCAGAAATTGTTAAAAAGCTATTGCTCATTAACTGTTTGGCAGATTTCAACCTAATTTAGATGGAAGACCCTATTGGTGGAGGCATCAGATCTTGTATTCAGAATTTTGATTGGGCAATGAAAATCTTAGATTTTATGAAAAATTTACCGGAAGTTGTCAAAACTCTACTCTTCATTAACATCTTGTTGGATTTCAATTTAATTCGGCTGAAAGCTAGAACTTGTATACAGAATTTTGATTGATACATTTTTTTGATACCAGAAATTGGCAGAAAGCTACTCTTGAATAACCGCTTGCCGGATTTCAACACTAGTTGGCTGGATAGACCCTATTGGGTGTAGGCTCCATAACTTATATTCAGAATTTTGATTGGGCGATTTTCTTGGTGAAAATCTTTGATATTATGAAAACTTTACTGGATATTGTCAAAACGTTTCTCAATAGCTACTTGACAGATTTCAATAAAAAATATCATGTTTAAGGCTCCAGACATTCTATTCAGGATTTTGTTTGATCAAGTTTTGTGGTGAAAATCATTGATTTTATTAAAAAATCTGCTGGATAGTCGTAGGCTCTAAAAGTTATATTCAGAATTTTGGTTGGTCGCCTCTTTGGTGGCCATCACAAATTTTTGTACAATTTTCCGTAACCATTTAAAACGCTACCTCTTAAATAATATCCTGATTTCAACAAAACTTCTGTGGAACGATCCTAGTAGGCAGTAGGCTTTGACATACAAAACAAGAATTTTTTGATTGGTCAATTTCTTTCATTGCCATCTTGGATTTGTAAAAAATTATCCATATCTATGGTTGCAAATGCAAATGGTTTAAACGCTAATGGTCCAGGTGAGAGTCGCAGGCCCTTTGGCCTCTTGTGTTAATGGTCAAATTTGGTCAAGAAACTTTAAATATCTGCCTGTTCAATGTCCATTTACAGACTAAGAGAATACAATTTTTTTAAATTAACCACAGGAATGACTGGCCCGGTTATCGAGCCAGTCATTCCAGTGGTAGCTTTTCAAAAATTTTATTTTCTTGGCCTGTAAATGGACATTCCACAAAACCATGACAGAGGCCGGTTTTGGCCGGCATGACCATTAAGGGGTTAATATAAATTTTATTGTCCTTTCTAAGGATATATTGTTAGCTCACCTGGCCTGGCCAAGTTTGTTCAAATGAACCCGATCGGCCAATTTGCCCAGTGGCCATTTTGGATTTCGGCCAATTTCAGGAAATGTCTTTAAAAATCTTCTCCGAAACCACTTGGGGAATCTTCATCTAGGGCAATTTTGTTCAAGAGGACTTGATTGACCAAATGGTTCAGCGACCATCTTGGATGACCTGGTTTTCATGGAAATTACTCCTCCAGAACCGCTGACGGCATCAGGCCAAAATTTGTCCCAGGGAAGTTGATCCATCAAAAAAACATGGGCACTGTGGGCCAATCAAAATGTAGTGTGTTTGGCGGCCATATTGCACTTGCAAAAATGTCCACAAACTCATTTAAAAGACTGCTAAACCACCCACAAACAATTTTGACAAAAATTGATGGTGCTCCAGGTGAGCGACACAGGCCCCTTGGGCCTCTTGTTTTATATATGGTGGTCTGTTACTTTAGCAAAAATAGCTAATATTGTTGACGTGGTACTCACTGCAGAGCTATCGGGTCGCTGCTGCCACACACCCCCCCTTTGTAAAATGTTCTGTCATAAGTCGTGTCTCCACACGTAATTTGTTTAAATGTAAACATAATTTCATACATGTATTGTATCATACGCTATGTCATTTGTAATATAAAATATACATTTATATAAATATTATATGTATAAACATAATATTATGAATGTAATATGTCAAGGGTCCACCGCATCATAGGCCTTGCCTTTGGTGGATGTCTGTATTGAATTGTTAAATTATTTACCTATATGGAAATAAAGAATCTTGAATCTTGCTTTAGGCTAGATTACAGAGCATGTGATTTAGCCTGTGGATGTAGTGCCATGTGGCTCTTATTTTCATGGTAGGTGCTAGAGCGTTAAATACAGGTCCAGACGGACAGACAGGATGACAAACATGCAATGCTCTCTTCTGCTCGCGGGACAATGGTAAATAGATAGTTGCAATAAAGTCTGCCTATGTATATTAGACACCTTAGGCAACAAAAGTGGTCCCAAAAGTGGTCCTCAACAGCTCCCAGTCAAATTAGATTCAAAATATCAAAATATTACCTGGATCATCGAGAAATATCTCATTTCTGCTCTGTCAAGGTTAATGCTTACGGTAACACTTTCGCCGACAGATCCCTGAAAAAAATGAATTCTTTACGATCTAAAACTTATTCTGATGTTTATTTTGAAATTAATTTGACTGAAACCCGTTGCTGCCTTAGGCAGCAACGGGTTTCAGTCAAATTAATTTCAAAATATGCAACAGGTTTCCTGTATGTTTGCCTTGAAAATGAGATATGAACAATTCATCAATGTCAATGGTTATGATGTGTATTGTATTGTTATTGCTTTCTAAGTTAAAGGGAGATAACTTTGCTTCTTTCTATGTTTGCTAATGGAATCTTGTTGGTTTGTGTGTTAAAGGGAAACAAGACTAGGACTTAGTTTGCTGCTAAGGAAACTGTTTTATTTTATCAGAAATCCTCAAGGAATCCAAAAATAACTTCCGCACAGATCGAAGACAAATGTCCATTATTTGCGGACCAAGAGAACACAAGTTTAGAAAATTGACCACTGGGATGACTGGCTAGATAATCGAGCCAGCCATTTCAGTGGTAAATTTTCAGAAATATCATCCACTTGGGCTGCAAATAAATACTTACTTTTAAAGACAAAAATGTGGATTTTTCAAAAATACTCTTCTACGCCTACAAATGGGCATTTTCTAAGCAAAAATGTTTATTTTCTTTACAGATTATGATGATTAAGGGTAAAAGGGTGATAACTCTTATTAGTTTGTTTTTCAAGGGAGGTAGAATATTATTTTATTATATTAGTGCATAATTGGCCTCGCCCTATAAGGGGAAGTGAGACTGTAATCGTGGCTGCTGTGAGTCCACAAAAGGGCATTGACTTTCATGTATATTTATAGGGTTCATACAAACTTGAAAAGTACTTGAATTTCGACATGTGCCTTGAAAAGCTTGGAATTTGAGAATTTCCTTGAAAAGTTCTTGAAAATTGCTTTAATGCATTTAAAAGCCCTTGAATTTAAAATTTCAACCCAAATTATATTGACCGAGTCCAAAAGTGCAGACTCAAAAGCCCTTATAAGTTGTATTGCAAGCGGATTCTCCATCCCAGCCCTCCACCTTCATTTCCCACCCCATGTCCAGCCTGGTATTAAGCCATTGAAAATTTTGAAATTGCTGCCTTGAAAAATCCTTGAAAAGTCCCTTAGTGAAAACATCTGCGGGCTGAAGGAACCCTGATTTACTCATTGCATTTTTCACACTTGTAAGTTGAAAATGGAAACCAGCGCCCAGGGAGCCTCATGATTAAACTTGTGAGTTGAAAGTGAAAACCAGGGAACACATAGTATTTCATGTCGCAATTAGACTTCTGAGTCGAAAGTGATAAACATGGTGAAGGAATGATGGCAGAAAATTTACGCCCATGTCTTAACCTTCAGGGAGAGAAAAGCGTTTGTATTTTTTATCTGGTATGAGTAACAATTTATGCAAGAGAAAAAATGATATGTAGTGGCTTTATTCCCAGCAAATTAACCCTTTCACTACGCAAAATAAAATATTAATATCTCAATTTTGAAACATCATATAGGGAAATTGTATAGTAATTTGCCTGAAAGCTCAATAGCTTCAAGACAAATAACTTTCTAAATATTCCCCAGAATCATGCATCTCGTCTGTATTTGAATGCGTTAAATGATGGTGAACTATTGTAAAATATGGGCTAAGATATTTCTAATAAACAATGGTTGTAGTTGGCAAATTCATTTGCTAATACTTTGAAAACGTTAGATCTGCCCATGTTTGGTAGCACAAGTCATATTTAAGCATTTAACGCTTACAGGCCAGAAATTACAAATTCTGTATGATGTGAGAAATTGTCTGATGAATATTTATCCCCATGTTTTTTAAAGAAAAGTGGGGATTATGTCGTGTGTGTGTGTGTGTGTGTGTGTGTGTGTGTGTGTGTGTGTGTGTGTGTGTGTGTGTGTGTGTGTGTGTGTGTGTGTGTGTGCGCGCGCACGCACACATGCGCATGTGCGCACACCTGTGCGTGTCTGTGGAAATTTGTAGTGATTGTAGTGGTTGTAATGAAACTGCTCCGAAATCATTCAGTGGAATTCAACCAAATTTGGTGTATGAGTTGCCCATGTGCTTGAGGAGTGTAAGAGAACAAGGAAGGGTGGGTGGGGTTCAAAATGTCAAAGAGATGAATGTGGAGATTTGCGATGACATGTCATCGACGGGGCAATCTAGATTCAAACTGATTTGACTGGTTGCTGTTGCTGAGTAGATGTGTTAACCCAGCCTTTAACACTCAAGTAAGCCAAAAACACCTGTAGTAATGTTGAAAAATGTCCATTTGTAGACCAAGAGAAGACTATTTTTGAAAATTTACCAATGGAATGACTGGCTCGATAACCGAGCCAGTCATTCCAATGGTAAATTTTCAAAAATGTCATCCTGATCTGCAAATGTGTATTTTTTATAATAAAATTTGAATCTTTGTGAATAAATTTGAGTGTTAAAGGGTTAATCAAATGAGCTATGTACATTTTTATGCGCTACTTAAGCTAGCTTATTGCCAGGGAAACAGTGCAGAATATCGGAATTAAGTATGTGGGTGTTTAGGACAGTTAAACGTGTTCCTAACGTGAGTGACAGTTATTGATTTCTCTCTTTAGCCACGTCTGAAGAGAGTTATGTGGAGAGACGTGTCTGTTTCGGTTCGTATTGATTTTTTTGCAGTCATTCCAAACTTGCTTCAGTTGATCCCTGAGCGTAATTCCAAGCCTGTATTAATTAAGCTCTGCGCTGTTTCCACACTAGCCGCTTATAGAGTCTGATATTAGACTGTTCATCAAATGATACAATTACTTAGAAAGAAATAATTTCATGAGACACATCTCATGAAAACTCTCTCATTGCAAATATTTTTTAGCTTAGCGTAGGTTGATAAGTTAACTGTGTGGTCCAACACCGTTGTTCACGATGCATCCATGAGTTATTCCTCTTCGTTAAAAGCTACAGTTTCACTATGTTCACATTTTGTACAGGGCTTTAGTATGGCATGATTTCAATTTTCTCCAAAAATTAAAGGTTCACTTCAAATTTGGTAAATGTGAGATGACCATACTCTATTTTGTGTGCATAACTCTGAAAATCCCTTTATAGATTGGCTTCAATTTAGGTATGTGGACTCCCAGTGACAACACATTGTTTGGAATTTCATTTCAAGATAATATAAGTATGACTTCCGTAGCATAACTTTAGAATGCCTATTTGGATTTGTGTCAAATTCTCTATACTTTGTCAGAATATCTGTTTGACTTACTTTCTTATGGAGGGATCTGATCTGTCACTCATCTGATGACATAATCAATGGACCTTTCCATCTTTAGCTATGCCCCGCCCATCTCTAGATAAGCTCCACCCACACCTCACTCGTGTTGGCATCGATCGATCTCTGAACTCCCTGACTATCAATTTCCAGAAAACTATGCAGGTAAGCTGTTGAATATTTTGAAACTAGTTTGACCAGTAGCAACAGCGCCCAGTCAAATTAGTTTCAAAAGTATTCAACAACATGTTTATTAAATAGGAGAGCCATACACTTCTTACAACATGTTGGACTATTAAGAGTTAAAGATGGGCCTAATAGAATCATTTATGATGTAATGATTATGATGTCATCCTACACGCCGCTTAGCTGATTATGACGTCATATGACATCATTACTCTGGAAAGGTCCATTATGTCACTAGTTATAGCTGACGTCACAATTAAAATGAGGTAGCCCTATCACAAAGCTTGAAAAGTCTGTCACAAAGGTTCATAAAGTGCATGTCTTTGGTGAACTTACAAGTTAATGAACATTCGGTTGAATATTTTAAAACTAATTTGACTGGTAGCTGTTGCTACCTTAGGTAGCAACAACTTCCAGTCTAATTAGATTTTAAAACATTCAACAGCTTACCTATATATTTACCCTGAAATTTGGAATTCACGGTTCAAAATATTTATTCCAACATGCGCAAGAAGGTGGGTGGAGCTTAGCTGGAAATGAGCATGGCATAGCAAGAAAACCAGGGTCAAGTTAAGCTCCTAACCATAGTTAGCTAGCTAACTAGATTCCTAGTCAAACTTCAAATAGTTAACTAGCTAGTCAACTATAGTCGACCGAGCACCCGAGCTTGTTTCCAAATGTTTAGTACAAAATTGCCATAAAATCCAAAATGGCGGATAGGGTTCGCTTGCCACGTTAAAATGCACATAAACATGTTAATATTTGCCTAAACTATGTAAATTGAACGAAATTATGATGCCCTGTGGTAAATCAATGTTCCCACTTTATAGTATTTGGATGCTTTCTTAGAGGACAAAAGTAACCCATTTTCGTAGGCCATCAAAACAGATGACAGAAAGGGTTAATCGAGACTGGTACCCGGCTCCAAATTTTCTGCAATTTAGTAATGCAATGGGGAACCGGGTACCAACGAACTATAGTTAACTATTTAGCATCGGACTGGACATAATTATTGCACATCTTCAGTAAACCAGCAAACTGACTAATGACCCTCAAAACCTGTCCATATTTGCCAGAGTTATCTCACCTTGAATGTATATAAAGTATGGTTTCTAAACCAAGATCCTAGAACACCACCACATACAAATTCACTACAGGGATATGTTGTGATAGGAATGTGCTCAGCATTGCATGAAGTTGGTTACTGGGCAACCCTTTAATGGTCATAATGACCAAAACCAGCCTCTACTATCGTCTTGTGGAATGTCCATTTACAGGCCAAGTGAATAGATTTTTTGATAATCGAGCAAGTCATTCCTGTGATAAATTTTCAAAAATTGTATTCTCTCGTCCCGAAAATGTACATTCAGTAAGAAAATATTTAAATTTTCTCAACGAAATTTGACCATTAAAGGGTTAACATGGCCTATTAAAGCTTCTTCAGTAACGTCTATTTCACCTTGTTTTTTGTATGTAATTGAATGAATCTGTGATGACTAAGTAGCTGTATAAAATCTCCATATTCATTGTTCCAAGACGCATATAAAGTGAGATTGACCTCTAAACAGATCCCCCACCCTCACACACCCCGCCCCTTTTCTAGCTAAGCCTCGCCTATTTTTTTTACACATTTTGGAATTGATTTGAAACATTAAAACCTGAATTCCCAGACTCTAAATATTAAGGTAAGCTATGAGAGCAACATCTCCCAGTCCGAGTAGTTTCAAAATATTCTGCAGAATTTTAATTAAATTGTAAATTCATCAATAATATACAGTTTGTAGACTTTCGTGATTGACCTTTTGATTTTTGTGTTGGAACTACGAGATTTTAACCCTTCAATGGTCAAATTTGGTCAAGAAAATTTAAACGTTTTCTAATTGAATGTCTGTTTACAGGCCAAGAGAATACAATTTTTGAAAATTTATCACTGGAATTCCATTGGTAAATTTTCAAAAATTGTATTCTTGTCCGGTAAATGGACATTCCACAAGATCATAGCAGAGGCCGGTTTTGGCTGGCATGACCATTAAAGGGTTAATAATGACATCAACTAACATGTAATGTATTTGATTACGACATCGGAGTGACAGATCAGATCCATCTATTGCATTCTATGCTAGTAATTATCATTTATCTGCGGAATTGCGTGTGCGTTCATGTGTATCTGTCGGGAGTTGTATCGAAAAAAACTACTGACCCGATTTGTCTCAAATTTTTACCAACAGAAAGACAATTTCCACACTTTGGTCAGGATCCTGATAAAAACTCTGAATCCGGATCAGATCAAATTCTGGATCTATGGATATCTCGGAATCTAATGGTCAGATTTGTTTCAGATAAATTTCACGAGAAAGTGTATGAACTATTTAATTTTTAATCATATAAATTCACGATTTAAAACATAATCACGATTTTCGATTTATTTATGTAATCACGCAAGCCTAGAACAATCATGACAATATGGTACAAAAAAATAGATGTTGTGCCATCCTGTGTTCTGTGTTTACTCACAGATATCTGTATAATAACTATTACCTTATATATTGTAATGTTTTGTTTTGTGTATAGGGGGTCCATCGACTCATAGGCTCTGCCTTTGATGGACTGCCCCGTAGTAGTGTCGGGATTAAAATGATACCACCTCCCTCAACTGCCCACCATTCGGTGATCC
This sequence comes from Chaetoderma sp. LZ-2023a, assembly GCA_034401795.1. NCBI lineage: Eukaryota > Metazoa > Mollusca > Caudofoveata > Chaetodermatida > Chaetodermatidae > Chaetoderma > Chaetoderma sp. LZ-2023a. The sequence goes on from CM067367.1 coordinate 110,975,573, forward strand.
GTGGCCCCCACCACCCTCTCAATCCCTGGGCATAGGTTGTTGAGACATGTGGTTGGTGTATGCCTCTAGATGGAGGCCCCCAGGGTTGTTGAGACAGGTGGTTGGGGTATGCCTCTAGATGGAGGCCCCCAGGGATTGAGAGGGCAGTGGGGGCCACCATGGATCGCCGAACGGCTGCCAGGGAGGTAGTATCAATCCGACCCTACTACTACCAGGGTCTGAATGCCCATTTGGAGACAAGACTCCACAGTGATATACACCACTGATCGCCTTATGATCAACCACACATAATAGGGCCTGAACGCCCATTTAGAGACAAGCGTCCACAGTGATATACACCACTGATCGCCTTGTGATCAACCACACATAATAGGGTCTGAACGCCCATTTAGAGACAAGCATCCACAGTGATATACACCACTGATCGCCTTGTGATCAACCACACATAATATGGTCTGAACGCCCATTTAGAGACAAGCATCCACAGTGATATACACCACTGATCGCCTTGTGATCAACCACACATAATAGGGCCTGAACACCCATTTAGAGACAGGCATCCACAGTGATATACACCACTGATCGCCTTGTGATCAACCACACATAATAAAGTCTGAACGTCCATTTAGAGACAAGCATCCACAGTGATATACACCACTGATCACCTTGTGATCAACCACACATAATAGGGCCTGAACACCCATTTAGAGACAGGCATCCACAGTGATATACACCACTGATCGCCTTGTGATCAACCACACATAATAAGGTCTGAATGTCCATTTAGAGACAAGCGTCCACAGTGATATACACCACTGGTCACCTTGTGATCAACCACACATAATAGGGTCTGAATTCCCATTTAGAGACAAGCATCCACAGTGATATACACCATTGATCGCCTTGTGATCAACCACACATAATAGGGTCTGAATGCCCCTTTAGAGACAGGCATCCACAGTGATATACACCATGATTACTGTTGCACAGCTTAGCGCTATTGCAAAGCAATTCGGCCTTAGAGGCTACTCTAAGGTCAAGAAAGCCGACCTGCTCCAGATGATCGGACAGGCCCGTGCCGAGGAGTGGCAGAAGCGACACTCCCAAGCAATGAAGATGGGAAGGTTTCCAGCGCTTACCAAAGATGATCCTTGGAATCCCCACAAGAAAGCGCAGCAGATACGTGAGCTTCGTCAGTTGGACAAGGAGGTGACTGCTAGCTTGCGGGCTAAGACTGTAGCGAGGCGGAGGGCGGACCATCAACTGGAGCGCTTACCTCCCCTACGCAGGATCACTAAGAGAGTGATGAGGGGGCTGAGGTCTGAACCCTTAGCCCGGAGCATGAGGTGATAAGGTGTACACATTCTCGACCAGCGTCTCGGCGAAAGGGAGCCAGAGGATAGAGGACGCCGGTCAGTACACTGGACATTCTTCAGAGGTCTAGAAGGAGACATCACAGGCCAGATCATGCAAAAGATCCAGCAGACTGTCCAGAACACCTTCTACCTCCGCTATACCCATACCTATCGCATCCGTCACATCGAAGACGGTAGGGTGATGCTCTTCCACAAGAATGCTCCAGGGAGCCCGTGGCTGAACACGATAGGAGGAGCTCAGGACTGGGTGGCAGCAAGAGAGCAAGCCTGCCTCGACACAGACAATATCGATCGACCCAACACCAAGTGGGCTTTCATTCGATCAATCAACATTGAGGTCAGGGCTGTCATTGACTGCCAACCTCTGCTTGGGAGAGGCCCCCTCCAAGACTGGCTATGACAGGAGAAGAGTATGACTGTCCTCGACACCTACAGGGACAACATGTGTCTCTGGAGATGTCTAGCAGTCAACCGAGGAGCGAGAGCTGATAGAAGTACAGCTCCTGCACAAGAGCTTGCCACACAGTTCTACGGCAAGACAGTGACAGTACCTGATGTCCGCAAGACCTCGCTGGAGCAGCTGGACAAGGTAGAGTTCTTCGCCAAGATGGGGATTCGCGTGTATGAACCAACCAAAGAGGGCACCTGGCACTTGATCAGGCAAGTGACTCACTACTGTGACACCATGACCATCGGAGTGTGGGACCACCATGCCTTCTACATCAAGAACATCTCCAAGCTGGCACATACACTAGTCTGCAGTCACTGTCAGCAGAGGTTTACACAGGCATGCCATCTTCAACGCCACGCTGATCACTGTACAGGCGGCAAAACAACAATCGTGTGTCCTGGCGAGAAGGTTGAGGTGCCCCAGTCTGCGTATGAGAAAGCCCTCTATCCGTGCCAACCATCCAGTTCAGCGGCTACTCGTTGGATCGAGTATGAGTCGAGAAACAGAGGCGTACACATACACCATGTAGAGTGTGGGCATGGTGGCGAGCGTTGGATTGAGGGCGCACCTGTAGATGGTTATGATCCGACCACCAACACCGTTTACCAGTTCCATGGCTGTCACTGGCATGGGTGTCCACAATACCAGCGAGGTGAGGATGCCGAACAAAGATACCGCAAGACAGTCCTGAGAGAGGAGAAGCTGAGAGCATCTGGATGCATGCTTGTGGTGCAGTAGGAGTGCTGTATAAAACGCTGTCCAAGCAGCCCTAAACGAGTTCGGACTGTCCCATACCCACACTTCATAGTTTATGACTTCGAAGCACTCCTAGATGGTTTCAAGACTCATCCTACGGAGACTCTCATGATCGAGAGTACTCACATACCTGTCTCTGTGTCAGTTGGCTGCGCCTTAGATGGCGCCATGAGTAAGCCCACTCACCTCTGCAATCCTGATCCCAAAGAACTGATCAGAGAGTTCATGCTGGTGATCCAACGGCGAGTATATCTAATCCAGACAAGGGTTAGGGCACAGTACATACCGACAGACCTGGACAAGCTCCCAAAGCAACAGCAGCAACTGATCAACGAGTGGTGTGACCAAGTGCCTGTACTGGGGTTCAACTCTGGGCGGTATGACCTGAACCTCATCAAGAAGTACTTTGTCGATGAGCTGACTGACAGTACAGGTACAGTGAAAGTCGTCAAGAAGGCTAGTCAGACCATGTTCCTCATAACATCTGAGCTACGGTTTCTCGATGTGCTGAACTACTTACGGGTGTACACAGCAGAAGAGCTGGTTCCCATATGAATGGTTTGACACACATGAGAAGCTCAACTATCCAGGGCTTCCTGACTACTCGGCATGGACATCTAAGCTCATGGGCGGCTACCTCTTGACACGATCAGAATGGGAACAGTGTAGCCAGACATTCAGCGAGCATGGAATACGGACATTCGCCGACTGGCTGCGATACTACAACAACCTGGACGTCAGTCCATTCATCGAAGCCCTAGAGTGGATGCGGAAGTTCTACACAGAACAACAAATAGACATCCTCAAGGATGCGGTGTCTCTCCCAGGTGTGTCACTGCAGTACCCCCTACGTGGAACCGCTCAGCACATGCCGGATGTTAGTCTCTATTCACCGGGCAAGGAAGCCTACGAGATGCTGAAGGGTTCTGTTGTTGGAGGTCCCAGCATCATGCTCACCAGATACCAGGAGGCCGGTGTGACTCGAATCCGCCAGAGTGAGCGTGTCTACCAATGTCTACTCACACCACACCATAGACTATGAGGCCAAGCGCCCATTTGGGTGGTTCGTGGAGAATGTTATGGAGGCCTGCTGCTCGGGAGATGTAGATAAGAGCAAAGCGCTCTTGGCAGATCTCTTCAAATTCCTTGGCAAGAGTGCCTACGGGAAGCTCATCGAGGCCCTAGAACGTCATAGCAAGACCGGCTTCACGAAGGATGAACGCGTGGTAGACAAGACCCTGCGTAGTGCATGGTTTGAAGATCTCGAGGAGATCGGTGAGTCATACGAGCTCCAGTGTCGCAAGCCGAGAATCACTATTCGAAGGCCCTTCCAGGTGGGGATAACCGTTTATGAGCTGGCGAAGCTGCGAATGCTGGAGCTCTACTACGACTTCCTCGATTGCTTCATAGCTCATGACAGCGTTGAGTACCTGCAGATGGACACTGACTCCGCGTATATCGCTATAGCAGGCTCCAACCTCGATGACGTCATTCGCCCTTACATGTGAGCAGAGTACCAGGCTCATAAGCGGGACTGGCTAGCTTGGGACAAGTGGTCTGGACGGACTCTGGGACTGTTCAAGCTCGAGTTCGAAGGCTCTCATGGTATCACTCTCTGCTCCAAATGCTACTACATGGAAAGCGCAGCTGCAAGTAAGTGCTCGGCTAAGGGAATGTCAAAGTGGCAGAATGAGGTCTCTTGGCAGAGGTTCTACAGCGCCCTACATGGTGGGGTGGACAGAGCTAAAAACTGAGGCCCTTTTCGTGATTAGCGGGTGGGGGATTGCTCAGTAATGCCCGCTTGGCTAGGATGGTAGATGGATTGGCTACTCGCTTGACTCAAGATGGTGGATGGATATGCATTTGGGTCGTGATGGTACCTTTGGATTGAATAATGAAAGCAGGAATATATTACTGGAAATTTATTTTAAAGATATAGAAGTTGCAATGGCAGAAAGTTAACTTGAATCAAAACAGTGATGCATTTCTGAGAATGTCATCCGGTTTTGTTCGAGCTAACTGACCACCGCTTCCATTTCAAATTCTCATTTTCATTGGCTAATGCATTCATGATCAAGTCCAGCACTGATTTCAAAATGGGTTTTGGTTGGATAGCCTTTCCATACTCTCTAAACAGTTAATTTTGGTAATATCTCTACATTTTCATGTTTTGACAGGTAAGTAAGTCATTCTGTTGGCAAACTGTGATGTCTGGGATTTAGCTTTGTTTGAAAGAGGTGTTAAACTCACCCATATGGCAAGCTGATTATGCCCAGCCCTATAGCTGACACTAAACAATAGTAGGCATTAATTGCTACTAATGCAAGAGCTCCAGCTATGGTTCTGACATCTGACACTTGTCCCTCTATATGATTTTGAAGGCTTTATTAGTGAGCTGTAATTAACTAGAGCTGCCTATTTTGAAAATGTTTATTCTGAGGGCCATTGTTGTGGATGACAGCAATAACTCACAGTTCAACTATCTTCAAATTACCAGCACCGTAAACATTCAGTTCTTGTAATTTCTATATTTAATCTCATAGCTATTTCTTTGGACATTCAGAACTAAGTGGTTCATTTATAGAAACTTTCTCCACTTAATGTCAACAAAGACCTGTCAGGACTTATTCCTACTAACATTTCATTCGTTCATGCATTCCTTCCTTCATTCAATAATTCATTCATTCATTCGTCCATTATTTATTTATTTATTTATTTATTTTAACCAAAAATCTGTAACTTCATTAATACAAAGAATTAAAATAAAATCAGCAGCTTACATCACATACCAAATATTTCATGAAGCATGGGTATACAATAAAATTACTTCATGTATCAAAATGCTGCATAAGGTACATTATATATATTTACAATTAATATATTTCAAAATAACACATAAAATGGCTGGCAGGTATATATATCAAGAGCTACTTATTTCTATAGCTTTGAGCTATTACAATGGATATCATTAGTGAACCGTTTCTATACTTAATCCTTTCTGACACTTCTTATAACAATCTGCCTAGAATTTTGAAGCAATTTTTATGAAAGATATTTCTGCAGTAAATGCTTTCATTCAAACTGCCCAAAATAACATGCATGACTGGAGGTGATTTCTTTACATAGTGTTTTTGTTCGAAAGGTTCAATAATCAAATGGTTAAGAAAATACATTAAAATTTTCCAAATATTCCCTATTAACATTACATGGCTATATGTACATGACAAGAATTACTCGAGGGCTGTTTTGAAGCCAGCTTTGTTGTTGTTTATTGCAGCAACAACTTTTACTGTTTGAGGTAGATCCAGTAGGTGTCCCCACAAAACTTTAATAACTTATTTTTGGAGTGTTGTTGAAACCATTTGAAGAAATTTGTTGCTGTCTAAAACAGCAACAAATTTCAAGCAAATTGTTTCTCCAATCCAACCTGCCCCACCATACCTACGCATGCGCAACTAGGGTATGGTGACGTATGAGCAGGAAAAACTCAGACTCCGCTTACTATGATAAGCGCCATGTGCTGCCAGATGGTGTCCATACCAAGCCCATAGAGTATCATGTTAGAACCCTAGGGGGTGGTAGCTGTGTGTCTGCAGGGACTAGCTGAAGCTCTTCTATGACAAATGGTCGCCTAGGCACTCCGTGCTGGCATGCCAGGTAGTACAGTGTAGGCCGCCCCTCTGCCTCCACATACCTGTCAAGCCTGTGAACATCTATCGACCACCTTCCAGCTCACCAGGCTCATACAGGTACTGAACCAGAGCATCAGGTGGTAGGCACTCCTCTCCCTTCTTCGCTCCTCTAGAGCTGTGACCAGCAGAGTGTCTGATAGCCTCTACCGGCTTCTTTCCGATTAGCCTAGTAACCTCGGCATTGGATCTCTCCACCACAGCAGGCAGCCCTCTCACCCATACTCTAGAACGTTCACTCGGCGTGGCCATTTCCTGCGTATATTGGTGTGGGACAGTCTCTCTGCCAGTGTCCGATTCCACCGCTCAACGATAGCCTGGGCACGGTGATGGCTTACCTCGCCTCACCTAACTGCCACACCGTGTTTCCGCATGAGGGCTGCAGTCTCACCTCTGAACTCCTTACCCTCATCCACCTGCAACAATTCCGGCCACTGGAGGGGATTTTCTGAAGCCCCATAGACACCCTGAAATGCCTGGTCCACCTGGCAAGCTGACTTGTCTGTGAGCAGTACTGCCGCCTTGTACGTGCTGGCAACATCAACGATGGTGAGGGCATACTTGTAGGTCTTACGACCAACCGAGTCGTATGGAAGGAATAGAACATCTGCCTGGTGAACTCTGTTTGAGACAGTTTCCTCGAAATGGGCATGCCTGATGTGCGGTGGACGAGGTCTGTATATCTGCCACATCGCCAGGTGGCTGAGCCACTGGCTAACTGTTTCCAATGTGGAGTTGTGGCCCTTGCGATGTGCAGCCTCGAGTAGTTGAGGGGACTCACGGTAATATCCACCAGGCTGATAGTAGAGTTCCTCAAGAAAGACGGAACTCCCGGATTTCATCACTGACGTCCACTCCCGTCCTGTCATGCAAGGCCTGGGTGAACTCTAAACAGACGGCCGTCATTCATTCGACCATCACTGAAGACATCCTCAAACACCTCCATGTACTGGCGTCTAATCTCTGCTGGATCCTCACTGAACAGAAGTTTATCGACCAACCCTCGGAAGGGACTTGACCAGGTTGTACAGAGACGCCATCCTTATATAGTACGGCTTAAATGTTCGGTGGCTCAGATGGCTGCGAGCGCTATGGCAATGTATGGTAGCCAAGGGCATGCGACTCCGAAGAACGTACCTACTCCTGAGGCGATGACTGGTATGGCCTCAGAAATCTTCTCCACCCCATGGAGAGCATTGTTGGCGATCTTGCGGATCGTCTCACCAGCCTTCATTGAGAACAGAGCAATCAGAGCCCCAACTGCTGCCAGCGGACAGATAGAACCTTTTACGTAAGTGCGATAGCTTCCTTTTGCTCTGTGTACTAGCTTGCGGGATTCAGGCGCTACATCATCATACTCAGCACTCGTCTGCATCATAATCCTCCTCATCATGGTCCTCCTCATAGTCCTCGTCATCTATATCCTCGACTGGATCAGCCTCTGGTTCATACATCGCTCTGGGGATCCGTCGCTGGGGCAGCTATATAGTAGCTTTAAACTGTAGTCTATAGCATGGCATGAGCGTCATAACCAGGCGATGGAGAAGCTGTCTAAGGAGAAGTTTGAGTACAGCAAAGCACTCGAGCATATGCGCCAGAGGGCGGCATGCCGATGACATCAAAGAGGCAGATAAGAGTCTCAATGAGTACTATGAGGCTGTAAAGATATCTGAGCCAACACTCGACTATAAAGCATCGACAGGTCAGAAGACAGCAGAGCTTATAGTAGTGGTGGCAGCTGCAGTGTGATGACAGGAGTCATGCTCTATGCACGCTCAAGCTGAATACCTGATGTGTTCGACACGCATAGCTTAGCATAGCCAAAATAAAGTACCGTCACACCTAATGAGCGAGTCCCAGCTATGAGGTTTCCGATGTTGAAGCTGAGCCAGTTGCCCTGATTAGGTGGGATGTCCCTGCCCCTGGGTGGTGACGGCCCTCGAGTGCCGACTCACGGTCGTCGCTTCCACTGGTTAGTCGCAGAAGTGCATATGACTTAGTTTTCTGTCTGTAGAGTTGGCAATCAGTCAGCTCGCGTACCTCACCAAGAACATTGGTCCCAGCAACCACAAGCTTGAAGTCATCTAGCTTATCCACCTGCTGGATGGCTCCTCCCTTCTGAACCAGGACTGCAACAGCGACACAGTCCGATGCACCACGATGCAATGTCAGCTCTACCCATTGGTTAGCTGTGGCTTGGACCTGCTGGTGTTCTTGCTCCACATGCACGATCCGCTGTTATGAACCCATTTGCTTCAGCTTCTCGTCATTCTCGTCGTGCCAGACATGAAGTCTTGGAGCATTCATCGTCGCATCTGCGAGCTGCTCAGTGTACACCTGAAGGAACAGCCTATCCTGCATGGCAGCCGGATTCACGTGTGTGTTCTCGAGGAGGGTTAAAAGTGGAACTGCCACGGGCTTCTCCACACCTGCCCGTAGTTTGAATTCCATGAACCCCTCATTGCACCCCACAGTGTAGTACCCCTTTCCCTTCGCATAGAAGGTTGGGCCACGAGCCAGCGGACCTAGGACTCGGTACTCATCGTTCACATAAGTGGTGTCCATGGTGCTGTTGCTTGGCACGATCTCCCACCTGTTCAGAACCTGCGGGAGCTCTACCGTCTGTTCTATTGTGCGCTGAAGCCTGAACTTGAGTGTCATGCTCTTGATCTCGTGGATCTGTGCCGAGATTGCAAAGTCAATGTGCTTCCCAGCAGTGGACAACGGCTTCTCATCATGTATACTGGGTTGAATGACCATCAGGCAGTCCTTCCGAGGATCAGTGCCGTGCGATGTCGCGGGTTCAATGGCCCCATCTGGATGTTGCACATACTGCAGCATGTTTAAGTTCTGGGTATATAGAGGTTTTAAACGGCTGCCTTGTTTGGTAAAGTTCTCCAGCAGATTGTCTATAGGCAGCAGGACAAGTCGGCACGACAGTCACAGCCACGGCGTGCACTGTCCCACTGTGACAGGGTCCGAGGACTGCTTTGTGACATCAACATTATCCACGAGCGAGCCAAGATCACACCTCCGTCTGATGCGGAGATACTGGCTGCCATAGAGGAAGGAGCACCAGCTCGTAGTACAAAAGAACTCCTGACGTGGATACTCTACCAGAAGTTTGACAGCACTCAGGGCAGGGTACTACTCAACCTACTTGTGGCCCCAACCAACAGTCCTGTTATTCTAGCTCTCCAAAGGGTGAGGGTCGAACCCAAGGATCTACTAACGGTCGGGAACTGGGCTGACGTATTTAGACTCCATAGCCAGGAAGAGCGCGATATACTGGATAACCTCCAGTCTGGAGCAAATAACTACCACAGGGAGGAGGTCAGTGCCGCTGTAGCAGAAGGTACTCGGGAGGGTGTCACTGTTGGCCGCAAGGAGGCTGTTGAGCACATCTTCAACGCAGAAGGGCGCAGGAGATTGGCCAGTGATCTGGCAGCATTTGCGATATTCCCAGATAACTACCAGGACTACCTCATCAAATCCCCTAACAAGTCAAATGCTAAGGTTTCATGGGGAAAGTGGATCTTCCGTGAGATTCACCAGATTAACAGAATCCCAGACAAGGATGCCAAGTATCATGTTAAGAAGCCACAGGCTTCTGCCAAAACTGACGAAGTTCCTCAAGCTTCTGACGAAGGTCCTCAAGCATCTGACGAAGTAGCAGATACCCAGGACGAAGTTCATCAGCCTTCTGATGAATGAAAAAAAAGTCACGGCAGCTACGACAGGCTGTCAGCGATCACGATTAGAGCAGGCTAGTTTCCTGGCTGGATTCAGCTTGTAGGTGACGGTCTGCGCCTTTTCCAGCGATGGCTTTAAGTGTGACAGCTCACCTGTCTCCTTGTTGGTGAAGATGAAGCGGTACAGATCAGCTGCCTTCTGTACACCTGTGATAAAGTCCTCTTTGGTCTCCTTGAGGGTTAGGCTGTCTTATATGGTCTCGAGCAGGGCACGTCACACTTGGAGCTGAAGTGTAGCAACCGGGCATTGTGGCGGATGTCCATACACTTCTGCACCATCTCCTCTTCCCACTGTATAGCATCTGACTCATCCTCATCTGTCAAGACTCCTGCGTCCCACTTACTCTCCTCCAGGAGGGCCTGCCAGTATCGGGAACCTTCACTGTTCCTTTGCCTCCTTGCAATGCTCACGTTCTGTTGATACCAGCTCTCCCACTGTAGTCACTCTCCTTCTTGTTGCAGTGCGAGCCTCTGTTCATTTAAGGCCTTTATCTGTGTAGGGGTCATGAAGGGGCAACCCTGTAGCTGGCTCTTCATCATCTCGGCAAAGGTCAGATATTCCTGGTGTGATATCATGTCACATCAATGAGTAATAAGAGTGTAAACTCTAAATGGGTGTCCGATATCCTATCCGTGCTGGCATATATGTTAATGGAGGGGCTGTCAAACAGGTGATTTACAGGTGTGAACAGGCTAGGACTGATAGCTTTCCATAGGTTGCTGTTGGCACCTGGGAGATACTCTATCACATCGCGGCTGACTTCTACCAGTGAGCCGTTGTGTGCACTGCCCGGAGGTTGATGTAGCACATCGGCGTGTATGTATGTTGTGCCCCGCTGGGGCACCTCGAAGAGGACCCATTCTACACGGTACTGTACCACCCGTCTCCCCTATAGAGAGGGTGAGATTACGTTCTGACCACTGGAGAGCAGCAGTCGGACAATCGACATGGTTATAGCTCCTGTTTAAACCCCTCCTATAGAGTGCTATGGAACCCATATTTGCTCACTTGGCTGGTCTTGCTGACCTGGCAGATGTGTATGCAGTTGATGCTGCCAAGGTAGAAGAGAGCAATGGCAAGTCATTCGCCCTACAGTACGAAGCAAACTCAAAGGCATTCTCCCTCCACCCCATTCTCCCTCCACCCCAAGGATGTGTAGGAGCGCCTGGCTCGCAACATAGATGGCCACAAGATCGTGTTTCGGTATGATTTTCCGAAGAAGAAGTACATCCTCGAGCCGTTGATTGAGCTCTTGGATACAGGACCCTAAATAATGACCTCACCTTTCATCTGGTCAAACCCTATTCGAGTGGTGCCCCGCCGATGACCCATGATGGTCTGCTATTGACCCTGGCAACAAACCTGCGGTTCATATTTGAGAAGATGAAGTGTGGTACCGTGCTGGACCTGGGGGTGACTGGCAAACATGGTTGCCCCTATATAGGCCTCCCGCAATCATTGACATAGAGGTTACTCCCCTCTCCACTGTTGTGAAAAAGGATGGGACCGTTCGAAAGCTCTGCAATGGGGGATCATCCTTCCTCACCTACATAAGTGAAGGTGTCTCCCTGACGAGGGTGGGTCACCAGATCGGGGTTACAGGTGGAAAGCTCCTGCTGCCTCGTCCATTCGATGGACCAGAAGAAGCTGTTAACCTCCAGGAGGGCACCCTACGGTAGATGGTGTGTCACATGTCTCCAAAGTCAAGGGTGCTGTTAAACTGTGTCAGCGAGTCAGACTCACTAGCCCGCAAACGACTCATATAGTCCTAGAGCTACGTTTCTTAGCCGGCGGCAGAGTGAAGCAGCTAGCCCCTGCCCCTGAAGGGATGTAGATCACTATCAATCCGGATGGAACAGGGCTCGATCTGGCACAGATATTTCTCAAGGGGTTCACTCTGTTCAGTTTAACTCTTCATATATAGCCATGATTCTCATCATACTGCTTGTGCTGGCATCTACAGCAGTGGCACAGGGCGCTGAGACTGCCATGATATTGGATGCCAAGTGGACCCACTTCCGGGATGACCCCCAGTAGAATCTTTGGGTCGAGCCCTTGCGGAGAAACATTTATGACCGCTTTCACCCACATGAAGAGATTGAGTCTGTCTGCCACTTCTATGGGGTGGAGAGGGTAGGACGTGGTTGTCTACTGGAGACCCCTGCTCAGCACCAGATTCGCTGCGTAACATATGAACATGCCAGAGTCTGCCGTGGTGCAAATGCTAATCACTTTAGCATCCTCCCAGGTGAGCGTTCTCAAGGTAGATGGAAGACACTGTGGGTGGTCCCATCATGCCGATGCGACTCTGGCAGAGACTACATGTTTGTCTGAGCCTACACAGAATAGAGAGAGAGAGAGAGGCCGGCCCTTCTGTTGTGGTTGATCACAAGGCGATCAGTGGTGTATATCGCTGTGGAGGCTTGTCTCTAAATGGGCGTTCAGACCCTGGTAGTAGTAGTGTCGGAATGATACTACCTCCCTCAACTTGCACCTGTTGGGCAATCTGTGGTGGCCCCCATCTCAACAACCTATGGCCCAGGGATTGAGAGGGTGGTGGGGGCCACGGATCGCCGAATGGCGGCCAGTTGAGGGAGGTGGTATCATTTTAATCCCGACACTACTACTTGCCCAATTGTAATGTCTGTATATTGTATATCAAGCATGAAATAAATAATCTTGAATCTTGAATCTTGAATCTTGAACATTGATTAAGTTTCCACAACCCTGCTTATGATCTGAAAATATCTTGGGAAAAAAATCTGGAAAAAAAGAAATCATTATAAAGCGACAAAACCTTAAAACCGAAGGCAAAGGTTTGAAATTTCTCAGCACTCTAATGGCTTGTTCTGTAAGAAATGATGGTTATATTTTTCTCTATTGTTCCTTTCACCAGTAAATTATTTTCATTCTGAATATATAACCGAGAAACTTTGTCTAACAAACTATACGAAACAGTCTCAATATTCTGAAAACAAGTTGATTGAAAGTTATTGCTCTGTAATACTGCAACAAATGTAATTCAACTTATTTTTAAGGATTTTCTGTAGAATGTTACATATATCGTCTATGACAGCCAGGATGAAATGTGTAATAGGAAGCATTAAATATCAATATATAATGTGCCATGCTATTGACACCTGGTTCTATACAATTCTATATGGTATGACAATGGCCATTATATCTGACATTAAAAGCATCTGAATTAACTGTTTAACTGCTGCAAGCCACCAGACTAATTTCAACGTGCAATAATGCTGGACCTGCTGAATATTTTGAAAACAATTTGACTGAAAGTTGTTGGTGACTTAGCCACCAACACCGTTCAATCAAATTGTTTTCAAAATATTCAGCATTTTGAGATTTAAACCCCATGGAAAATGTAGTCTGCAGAAATTCAGCAGGCAGAGAGTTGAATATATGTGAATTAATATTGAGAGGTGTCAGTAAGAATAAGCTTCTAGACATCTTAACCATTGCACTGCACATCTCTGAAGTCTTTTAACCCTTTAACACTCAAATTTGTTCAAGAAAATTTCAATTCTTTAAATAGAAAATGTCGATTTGCAGATGAAGAGATTAGATTGCTTTTGGAAATTTATCACTGGAATGACTGGCTCGGTTATTGAGGCAGTCATTCCAGTGGTAAATTAAAAAAAATAGTCATCTCTTGGTCTGCAAATGGACATTTCTCAAGACCACTGCAGAAGCGTTTTTTTTTGCTGAAATGAGTGTTAAGGGGTTAACACTCGTTCATTGTAATACCAACTATTTTAATTACATACCTGTTCAATTACACAATTTTTGAATATTTAAAAAGTAATTTGACTGAAAGTCATTGCTACCTTTGGAAGCAACAACTCTCAGGAAAATTATTTAAAAAATATTTCTTTGAATGTTTATTATGTTTAATACAATAGAGTGAATTTAGTTGCCATAAAATCTCTGCGTGTTGTTGTTTTCCTGAAAGCGGTAATGGAATGCTTAGAGATGTCATCGGCCGGTATTTAAATGACTGATTAACCATCGTCACACTGTACAATCTCGCTGAGTCTTACTTCGCACTACGGCTGAACCTCCTCAGATTATTCTGAACATAATTCATTTGGGAGCAATGACTCATTCAAATTATTTTCAAAACTTTGTACCTATATCTTCATTGAAACCATGGTTTTGTTCAGTCAAAATAAGACTCCGCTGTTTAAGGGCAGCTTGGTGACAGTCGTCGCAGACATATTGATCTAAGTTTCATGCTTTTGATGTTTATTTTATTTGAGGCTTTGATGTTTATGTGATTGAAATTCCTGGCTTGTACATCAGTGGTATGATCATCATGCAATTAACCCATTAACACTCATATCAGCCAAAACAGCTTTTCTAGTGGTCTTGAGTAATGTCCATTTGCAGACCAACAGAAGCCTATTTTTGAAAATTTACCACTAATGACTGGCTCAATAACCGAGCCAGTCATTCCAGTGGTAAAACTTCAAAAATAGTCTTCTCGTGGTCTGCAAATGGACATTTTCTATAAGATTGATCAAGAAAATTAAGATTTTTCCTGAGAGAGTCTCTATTTGCAAGCAAAGAAAACAGCATTTTCAAAGACTTTCCACTAGAATGACTGGTTTGATTATCTAGCCAGTCATTCTAGCAGTACAATTTCAAAAATAGTCTTCTCATGTCCTGTGGAGTCCAGTTTTGGCCGGCTTGAACAATAAAGGAATAAATAATCATTTGGCTCATATTTATTTAACCCTTTAATGATCAAGATGACAAAAAACGACCTCTGCCGTGGTCCTGAGCAATGTCATTTGCAATAGCAGATAACACTTTTTTTTAAAACTTACAACTGGAATAACTGGCTCAATATCCGAGCCAGGCATTCCAGTCACACATTTTTCAAATTACTATATTTGGGTCTGCACATGGACATTCAATAAACAAATAATTTGATCTTCTTTATCAAACTTAACCAGCAAATGGTTAAAGATAGCGCTCTCATTATATTACTATATATAGAGTTACATGTGTTCCGGTAAGCTTAACTATTTTCAATCATTAACCTTAGCTGGAACGTTTAGTTCTTATAGATGAGCTATCTCGTTAAAATATGTAACACTACACAAGAGCAATCAGAGATTTACCAACCTTGCCCTTTCCGCGTCCATCCCCCACCGCATCACATATACACCCACACATCTAGCTGCTTTTCGTGGATAAAGTAGAACGATGGGACACAGGCCTACAGTAGTTTATGGAAACAGAATTTCTTGTGTTAACACTTGAGTTAAATCAGATCAATTGTTTCGAGCAAATAACTCGAGCAAAACAAACCGACAGACCCAAGTGCAATGCCCTCTCTGTGCACGGCAACGGTAATGCCCTCTGTGTGCACGGCAAGTGCAATGCCCTCTGCGTGCATGGAAAGGGTAATGCCCTCTGTGTGCATTGTAAGGGTAATGCCCTCTGTGTGCACGGCAAGGGTAAAGGCACCTGAATATGTATGTCTGCATTGAATATGTGTCCAGGAAGATTCTAAGACTTAGAGCCTGAGGATGAACAAAGTGACTTGACGTTCTGATCAAGTATTTCTCTACTAGCTTAATAACCTTCTAATGGTCAAGTTGGCCAACAGTAGCTTCTGCAACGTTCGAGAGAAATATCCATTTGCAGGCTAAGAAAAGGATATTTTGGAAAAGTTCACAGAAATAGCTGGCTTTTTAACTGAGCCACTCATTTCAGTAGTAAAATTTGAAAAAATTGGACTTCTCTTAGTCTGCAAATAGACATTCACTAAGCACAAATTTCAATTTCCATGACGAATCTTGAGCATCAAAGCGTCAACTGGACTAGGGATTAATTCATGTGTTACAGTATATATTTATTATTAGAAGAATGATGTTGATGGATGGTTTCTTTGACGATGTCTGGACGGTGTCCTTCCTACACTATCTCTGTCTCATAATGCCATGCAGATTTCTTGCTCAGATTGTGTTCAACTTGTCTGCTGGCACATTTATTGATGGAATTTTCCTTTTGCTGTATCGCTTTCACCAAAACTGAGGAACAGCTCTATGTGAGCGTCAGCATCGCAGCGAGAAAACCAAATTGTATGTACACACACGCAAACAGACATTGAATGAACTGCACAAGAAGAGAGTTGATTGGCTAATATTCAGATAAGAAACCTGCAAGACTTAATGGAATGTAATTTACTTCGGATGTCTTTTTCGCGTCGGAAGTAGGAAATCAGACAACTACTCAGCAGCTGTTTAAATTATTGATATTTCTGCATATGCGGCTGTCGAAGCAGTGTCTCACCCAGCATATTATTATGTTAATACATGTTTAGTATTTGCTTAAGATCTTCAATGGCGTAACTCATGCGGTAAATCTGCACTGCCTGTGGTGGTCGTTGTTGATGTCACTGACGGCGGTCATTGTTGATGTCACTGGCGGCGGCGGAAGTCAACACCAGTTGTCACATAGCTCTGCTGGATCTGAATAAAATAATGACGGAATTATTTAAAATAAGCACTTCATTTTTACAGCTGTCATTCTGTCGCTGCTGCTGGCATAACTGGGATTAATGAAGCGCTGCTCTGTAGAACAAATAACCTGCTAATATTGACCAGCAATGTCAGGCCTGTATAGTCAGTAGAGAGATACTAGTTCTCTGATCGACTCCACTAGTGATTTTCTAAGCTAATTGGATTTTGATACATAGGACAGTTTTGTAGTTACTATTATAATGACACTGTTTCTTAAGTGTTTTATCTGTGGCAGTGATGAGGTAGTATGATTAGAGTGTTAAATGTAGGTAACACTGGAATCAATGATGGAAAATTCTATATATCGTCATTATTATTGACATACATTTATTTTGTGCAATATTAAGTAATAGTGTTGGCAGTATTATTTGCGCGTGTTTATATTCGGGTTATACATGTATATGTGTATTACGAAGTATCTCTACGTGATGTCTGAAATAATATACATTATGTTATAGTAAATGTATAAATTATAATGATTACTTTGATTTTGAAAATAATTTGACTGAAATTGATTTGATAGTTACTAGATTCTACTCTAGAGTCACAAGATTTTGATTTACCATGGATAGTAATAGGTAACCATGATTAATGTCGGTGCACTTTTTGTCATACAAAAACGATACCATATCGAATCAGTATCATACTGAGTGACCACCAGGATTGAAGTGACATTAAATTAACGGTGTCGTAGCCTCCCATATCTGCCACGTGTTTGGTGACAGGCGGCCGGCCACGCGTGTTTCCTGTGTGAGGCTCGCCATGGTATATACATTTTCGTGGACGGCCGAGGCTATGGTAGACCACTTAGCTGTAGACCTCAGTGACATCAGCGTGTCTGATATTAGCGATGCAGAGTACATTAGCGATTGTGACAGCATTTCATTGGATGAAACGTTGCGACCGCTTCTATTTAATAATGGTGAGATATTGTTTTCATAAGTTAACCAGTTAACGGTCAAGCTGGCAAAAAAAACGCTTCTGCAGTGGTCTTGAGACATGTCCAATTGCAGACCAAGAACAGAATAACTTTTGAAATTTTACCACTGGAATAACTAGCTAGATAAACAAGCCAGTCATTCCAGTGGTAAATTTTCCAAAGATAACCATATCTTAGTATTCAAATGGGCATCCATGAGTCATGTTCAATCAAGAAAATATAAATTTCTACATACTTAATGTCTATTCACAGGCTAAGAGAAAACTATCTTTGAAAATTTATGACATGAAAGACTGGTAAATCTTTAATTGGACAACAAATGGTAATTTCTTAATACGGCTAGACAAGCAATTTGTGTCCAGCTTGACCATTAAGGGCATAGAAGAGCAAGTTGTATGCATGACTTAATGCTTGACCTTTCAACTCACATATCAGCCAAAATGGCTTCTGCAGTGGTCTTGAAAAATGCCCACTTGCATACCAAGAGAAGACTATTTTTTGAAAATTTACCACTGGATTGACTGGCTCGATAATCGAGGCAGTCATTCCAGGGGTAAATTTTCAAAAAATATTCTTGGTCTGCAAATGGACATTTTCTATGAGAAAATAGAAATTTTCTTGAACAAATTTGAGGGCTAAAGGGTTAAATGTTCATCTATGTAAATAAATGATACCAATGTTAATTACTCATTCACTCCACACAATTTCACTTCACATAATCTGAGTGTGAAACTCACAGGTGACACTCGGGGTCCGTTCAGGAGATCAAATATTTTCCGTTCGCCGAACAATTGTTAGGTCACGTGGTACGTTCGCCCTCCTGAATGGGCTGTTCACCGAACATTCGCAGTGAACATTTTGTGGCTAGGCGAACAACTTTATAGGTGACTCGCCATGATTTGCCGTGAAAACAAAGATGGCGGCAAAATATACAGCATCGTCAATTGAGACACATTGATTGTCTATGTAGCCATAAATAACGCATACCAATGCGTTCTTAGCGATCGTAGTGTTATGTTAGTCTTCAACAAATATGTGTATGCTTTTAGATTGTTTCCGAGACCCTGATATTCATTATGACGTAATAAATATGACATCATAATGCATCGGATCTGACAAGAAGTTAACCCTCATAACTATCATGTGACATCGTAAAAGTATGCTTGTTTTACGCGTGACAACTCGTTCAGGAAGGCGAATATAGTTCGCGACGAACAGCGAACATAAATAGGCGAACGTTCGCTGAACATTTTCCTTCCTGAACTCACTGCTGATGTTAGATTTCAGGAAGGGTGTGTACTAGAGCCAGGTGTTTCACTGGAAAATTAATGAAGTTAATTGGTTTCACTGGAAAACATATTCCACACAATTCTCACAGCTCTTCGCTAAACCGTCACACATCACACCTTCCCACAGTGGATAATTTACTGGGTATGACACATTGCACCCACAGTGATAAGTCACCTTTCCAGAGTATCCATCTATCATCTACAGCTAAGTGGCGTGTAGGATGATGTCATAATCATTAAGTCATAAATGATTCTATTTGCACGTATTTAACTCTTAATAGTCCGACACATTGTACAAATTGTATGCTGTTGAATATTTTGAAACTAATTTGACTGCATGCTGTTGCTGCCATAGCCAGCAACAGTGACCAGTTCCAAAATATTCAATGCTTACTTGTACAGTTTTCTGGAAATTTCAAGGTAATTATATAGGTAAGCTGTTGAATATTTTAAAACTAATTAGACTGGAAGTTGTTGCTACCTATGGTAGCAACAGCTCCCAGTCAAATTAGTTTTAAAATATTCAACCGAATGTTCATTAACTTGTAAGTTCACCAAAGACATGCACTTTATGAACCTTCGTGACAGACTTTTCAAGCTTTGTGATAGGGCTACCTCATTTTAATTGTGACGTCAGCTATAACTAGTGACATAATGGACCTTTCCAGAGTAATGATGTCATATGACGTCATAATCAGCTAAGCGGCGTGTAGGATGACATCATAATCATTACGTCATAAAAGAATCTATTAGGCCCATCTTTAACTCTTAATAGTCCAACATGTTGTAAGAATTGTATGTCTCTTGTGTCTACTATTTAATAAACATGCTGTTGAATATTTTTTAAACTAATTTTACTGGGCGCTTTCATTTCCATGGCCAATAAAAGAATAATTTAATTTGCTTCCTTCTGCTATTGAATGTTCTGGTAAATTTTTGTGGGTTAAAGAAAATGTATTATTTGCGTCAAACTTTTTGTTTGTGGTAGAAATAACGATGTTCAGATGATTTGTAGCAATGATTTAATAATCTGAGTGTGGAGATTTTGCGGACGTCATATTCCAAGGGTTATAGCGCTGGACTGCTAAGTATTTTGAAAACAATTTGACTAAAAGTTGTTGGTAGCCATCAACAGATTTCAGTTAAATTGTGTTCAAAATATATAATATATCTCTGGACTGCTAAATAATTTGAAAACAATCTGACTGAAAGGTGTTAGTGGCCACTAATGGCTTTCAGTCAAATTGTTTTCAAAATATTTAGCAGGTCAAAAGTTTTTGCTCATTGAAATTATTGTCTGGTAGCTTGCAGCATTAGGAGACAGTTAAGTAATGGATTTAAGCAAGATTTCTATCATGACACGTTTAATTTAACTCTTTAACACTTATATCAGCCAAAAACGGCCTCTACAGTGGTCTTGAGAAATGTCCATTTGCAGACCAAGAGAAGACTATTTTTGAAGATTTACCACTGGAATGACTGGCTCGATAACCGAGCCAGTCATTCCAGTGTTAAACTTTCAAAAATAGTCTTCTCTTGATCTGCAAATTTACATTTTCTTTGGAAAAATTGAAATTTTCTTCAACAAATTCAAGGCTTAATGGGTTAATGTCAAATGGCTAGTCTGTCTAATCCCATTAAATTCCTTCAGGTTCCTAGTGTGCTTCGTATATATGTCATATGTCTTCTTTATTTCTAAGAAGCTCTGATAGAATTCAAGCAAATGGTCTTGCAACAGTTCAATACACCTTTCCCACATTCATGTCATTAGCCCAGGATTCCCCTAAATCAACGCTCAACTGCTGGCTGGTAAAGCCCTCAACAAGCAACTGGCATTGAGTTACTACGCACTAAAATACACCGCAATTTAAACCATTCCTATGATAAATTTATGGCATGCATCCTTCGAAAGCGCGTTCAATTGCCTAAACATTAATGCATTATTTTGTATATTTTTGTAAAATTTTCACTGAGTTATTTGTGTATATAAAGTACATTATAATGATTATACCTAGATTCATTACAACAAGTGGACAATGGGGGCTATTTTAAAATTATAATCAACTGTATTAAATTTTACAGAACTGTAAAAACTAATACAGAAATTTATAGAAAATTGGCTTTAAGCTTTCCAGTGATGTATGACTTCAATAATATTGTGGAATTAGTTCTTCATAAGTTTACTTAACCCTTTAACACATCAGCCAAAAATGGCTTCTGCAGTGGTCTTGAGAAATGTACATTTGCAAACCAAGAAAAAACTGTTACTAAAAATTAACCTCTGGAATGACTGGCTCGATAACCGAGACAGTCATTCCAGTAGTAAATTTTAAGAAATAGTCTAGCTTCTCTTAGTCTGCAAATGGACATTTTTAATGAGAAAATTGCATTTTTAAAACAAATTCAAGGGTTAAAGTGCATTGTATCAGATTCTAATAGTAAAGTAATGCTGTTTGCACATCAGCTATCATGGTTATCAGCCAGAAGTGGTATGCGCAATGCACTCTGGGTAGGTATTTTCCCAAAATAGGCTAATGTGAGAAAGGTCTATTGTAAGTAAGCAGCATTCGTATCTCGCGAGATCTCCTTCGATACGAGATCGAAAAAAGTATCTTGTATGTATTGAGTAGCCATTGGCGTAGTGGTTTCCACCAGAATATGGTGGTAGAGACAATAGAAACTTAACATGACACGAGAGCTACTCTCTTCATTCCAGACAATATTAATTTACGTAAAACGAGATGATATAAAGCCTATTATATGATATAAAGTCTATATGACAAATAGTTAACATAAAAATAGTCCCTCTGAATTTGGCAAAAAATTCAAATCTGTCACGCACAAAATGAGGTCAAGAATTTGCTGACGTTGCAAGGATGTTGATATCACATGAACCACTGGATGGATCAAGTCGATTTTATAGTCTGTATCAAGCTAGTGATACAGAGGTAAAGATGGTACCAAAATCAACACGATCCACAGTGTTGCTTTTACAGTCTGCAACAGAGATAGACTGGGTCCTGATCTGTCTGGTCTCCAAAGTGGAGTCTGTGTAACAGTCTAGTCATTGTGATGACGTAATAAGATGGCCGGTCATTACATTAGAGGTCTATTCTTGAAGAAGCCACGCCTCTATTTTTAGACTGAGTAAGCAGGTGTCCGGAGGACGAACAACTCACTGAATATCAGGCAAAGTGAGCTAATTCTTGTTACCCAATTCTTAACCCTTTAATGGTAAAATTTGGTCAAGAAGATTTAAATATCTGCCTGTTGAATGTCCATTTACAGGCCAAGAGAATACAATTTTTTTTAATTTATCATTGAAATGACTGGCTCAGCTATCAAGCCAGTCATTCCAGTGGTAAATTTTCAAAAATTATATTCTCTTGGCCTGTAAGAGGCCGGTTGTGGCCAGTATGATCATTAAAGGGTTATCCACTGATTGCCAATCACATTGGGAAAACAAGAGCCATCACAGATTGCAGACGATACCCTCGACATCCTGTTTTTGTCACATTGTAGTATTCAGATTTTTTGGATTTTCCAAATTTTTTTGCATTCTACAGATTTCTTCGGATCACGCACAAAGTTGTGGAATTCTAGTGCATAGTCACATGCCTTTTTGCATTAAAATTTGAGTAAAATTGGACAAGTGGTTTCTGAGGTAAGCACAGATCCAAAATTTCATTCGATCTAGGTGCGGGTCATTTTATCTGGATCACAGCCTTAGTTCAGAACTCCTTCCTTCGTTCTGTTAAAATTTGAGCCAAATGAAGTCAATAGTAAGATGCTTTTATCCCCTCCTCCCTATATTTTCCGCTCAGGGACTTTGTTATTTGTGGTTAAGTTTTGTGTTTGCGTTGACTTTGTTAATATACAATACTGGTTAAGCTTTTTGTTTAACTCGGTTACAGCTCAACTATCTGGGTTATGGTCATCAAACTTCATTTAGCCTCATTGCTGTATTGTTGTCAATAGTAAGATGCTATATGTTATAGCATATTGGAATCAATCTTGCTCACATGGTTTACCTTGGTTTTGAGCACATTAATGATGAACCAATTATGTATAAAGAGTTGTAGCTATGACCTTACTGAAATAGTCTGACATGTGCTCCCATTCTGTACATTCATTCATCTATTTTTTATTTCATTCATTCATTTATTCATTTATTCATTCATTCATTCATTCATTCATTCATTCATTCATTCATTCATTCATTCATTCATTCATTCATCCATCCATCCATCCACCCACCCATCCATCCATTCATTCATTCATTCATTCATTCATTCATTCATTCATTCATTCATTCGTTCATTAATTTGTTCATAACAATCTGTTTGGTCTTATGCCATTTTGTACATTCTGGTCTTATGCCATGCTGTACATTCGTCATCTTTGGTTGATATGGTGAGAATCGTGCTAGATAATAATGGTTTACAAGGGTCACTGAGCTGAAAATATAAGGAGGAAGGGGATAAAAGCATCTTACTATTGACAACAATGCAGCAATGACGCTAGATGAAGTTTGGTCACCATAACTCTGATAGTTTAGCTGTAACTGAGTTAAACAAAAAACTTAGCCAAAGCTCTGGCCGATGCTGCCATGGTGATGACATAAGCTCAAGTTTTTGTTCTTGGTCTACAAGGGTGCTTATGCCATGGTGTACATTCATCGCCCTTTGGTTGATGTGGACATAATCATGGTAGACAATAATGGTCTACAAGGGTGGTTTTGCCATGGTGTACATTCGTCGCCCTTTAGTCGACATGGGCATAATCGTGGTAGACATTAATGGTCAACAAAGGTGCTTTTTCCACGGTGTACATTCATCACCCTTTTGTTGATGTGGACATAATCGTGGTAGACAATAATGGTCTACAAGGGTGCTTTTGCTCTGGTGTACATTCGTAGCCCTTTAGTCGATATGGACATAATCGTGGTAGACAATAATGGTCAACAAAGGTGCTTTTTCCATGGTGTACATTCGTCGCCCTTTGGTTGATATGGACATAATCATGGTAGACAATAATGGTCTACAAGGGTTGCTTTTTCAATGGTGTACAGTCGTCACCCTTTAGTCGATATGGACATAATCGTGGTAGACAATAATGGTCTGCAAGGGTTGCTTTTTCCACGGTGTACATTCATTGCCCTTTGGTTGATATGGACATAATCGTGGTAGACACTAATGGTCTACAAGGGTGCTTTTTCCTTTGGTTGATTTGGACATAATCGTGGTAGACAATAATGGTCAACAAAGGTTGCTTTTTCCTTTGGTTGATATGGACATAATCATGGTAGACAATAATGGTCTACAAGGGTGCTTTTTCCTTTGGTCAATGTGGACATAATCGTGGTAGACAATAATGGTTTACAAGGGTGCTTTTTCCTTTGGTTGATGTGGACATAATCGTGGTAGACAATAATGGTCTACAAGGGTGCTTTTTCCTTTGGTCAATGTGGACATAATCGTGGTAGACAATAATGGTTTACAAGGGTGCTTTTTCCTTTGGTTGATGTGGACATAATCATGGTAGACAATAATGGTCTACAAGGGTGCTTTTTCCATGGTGTACATGCATCGCTCTTTGGTTGATATGGACATAATCATGGTAGACAATAATGGTCTACAAGGGTGCTTTTTCCATGGTGTACATGCATTGCTCTTTGGTTGATATGAACATAATCGTGGTCGACAATAATGGTCTACACGGGTGCTTTTTCCATGGTGTACATTCGTCGCCCTTCAATCGATATGGACATAATCGTGGTAGACAATAATGGTCTACAAGGGTGCTTTTTCCATGGTGTACATTCGTCGCCCTTTGGTTTATATGGACATAATCGTGGTAGACAATAATGGTCTACAAGGGTGCTTTTTCCATGGTCTACATTCGTCACCCTTTAGTCAATATGGACATAATCGTGGTCGACAATAATGGTCTACAAGGGTGCTTTTTCCATGGTGTACATTCATTGCTCTTTGGTTGATATGGACATAATCATGGTAGACAATAATGGTCTACAAGGGTGCTTTTTCCACGGTGTACATTCATTGTCCTTTGGTTGATATGGACATAATCGTGGTCGACAATAATGGTGTACAAGGGTGCTTTTTCCATGGTGTGCATTCGTCGCCCTTTAGTCGATATGGACATAATCGTGGTAGACAATAATGGTCTACAAGGGGCTTTTTCCATGGTGTACATTCGTCGCCCTTTAGTCAATATGGGCATAATCGTGGTAGACAATAATGGTCTACAAGGGTTGCTTTTGCCATGGTGTACATTTGTTGCCCTTTCTACAAGCATGACATGGGTGGTTATGCCATGGTGTGCAATCATCATATCTTTATCATATATTTAGATTACAAACCAATATATATGTACTTGAGTGCTAATTCTTAGTAACTTTCTTTCCAAATAGTAAATATGGCGTAAGACAAAATAAAAAAAGTCATCAAGGACATCGAGGAAGCCTTATGTGTAAATGACACATACACAAATGCTGCCATGTGCTGTTATCATCTTGATGACAATAAAGAAAAGGGACGAGAGCAACTACAAACTAGTGTTTGAAAACTGAAAGCAAAACCTTCTTCAGCAAAATGTGCGCTTAATTTTGTGCCGCGTGATTTACATGATTTACAGAAACAGCTAAATTGCAAGGATAAAAAAATCAGTGAACTGAATGAATCAGCACTACAAAGAACCCGAACAATTAAAAAACTTGAAGAATCTCAAAGTTTTTTGCTTGAGGAGTGGAGTGATATAGAGTCGGCGGGTTCATCAAGTTCGACACAGCTCACCCAAGATCTGTTCGCTGATATGTCTACTGTAGAGCATGCAGGCTCATCAAGTTCAGCACAACTCACCCAAAACCTATTCGCTGATATGTCTCCACCAGAGAAAAAAGACAAAACAGTATAGAATTGCAATAATAGTGTTAATAATTGTTAGATTATTACCGGTAATATGATTAATATGTGATTACATGAAAATTAAAAATAATTTTTGTTTCTTAGGTCACCAGTACAAGGCAAGTAGGTAATGTGTTGATGCCATTTTTTCTTTGCACGCACTTTTAAAATACACTACTATGTCTTTTTCAGAACCTTAATTAGTAGGGCTGTAATGAACATTCGTTGGTTCGGAAAATCGCAAACCAAAGGAAGACGAGCCATGGTTCGGTTCACTTGCATGGGATTCGTGTGGTTCATGAACCATACATAAAGTTAGCTCTCGCCGATGTATTCCCATATCTAATTTTAGGAAAACCATACAGAAAAACTGTTGAAATAAATTCTTTAAGATATTAAAGGTACTCTGTTGAATATTTTGAAATTAATGTGACTGTAAGCTTTTGCTGTCTTAGACAGCAACAGCTTCAAGTCAAATTAATTCTAAAATATTTAACAGAGTAAGTTTTATATCTTGAAGAATTTACTTTTTCAGGGATCGGCGGTGAAAGGGCTAATCTGTGAATGGTGATTTACAAATATGACCATGAAAGGAACTTAGCTGGCTATGAATCTTATATTATTTTCTAACATTTGTTGTCAGAATTTTTATTTGTGCTTTTCTACCATTTAGCCAGTAAAACCACCTGCCTTTAAATGTTATTTTCAGTTAGGAGTAATTTCATACTAAAAATGTTCGTGAACCAGTTCGTGGTTGAGACATCTGTATCATGAACTGGTTCGGTTCGTGAAAATCCTCACGAACCTCAGTGCCTTAATTAGGCCTGTTCCACAGTCTTGCTTGGCATGGAGATTGGCCTTGCTTGTCCCATGATTTCAAATATACGTTTCCACATACGTTTTCACATACCTGTATGCTGGTAGTCAAAGTGTGGTTTAAGCATTGCTGGAAAATGAAGTTGAATGTAATAATGTATATTGGACCATATGTATCAATTTACAAGATATTTTGCAGGATAAATCTATTGTTTGCCCTTGAAATTTGTGTCCTGCTACATTATGGATAAGAGCCCATATTTTACTACATGCAGTTGATGTTCATTTGTGCAGTATTTCATTTTTAAAACAATAATAATAATAATAACATCACATTTCAGCACATTAAAAAAAAAAGGCTCACAAGGTTTAAAACACAACCTACTAACAAACATAAGTAATATAACCCTTACCACCCTGGTGTCAACATTTAATCTGACATCAGAGTGGTAAGTGTTAACAATTAAGTCAGAGCTTTTACAATCTGTACAGTAATATATGTAATGATCTCATCATTGCCATAAGATAGTTTACGATGTTTATATCATTAACTTGTAATAAGTTTTATATTCTGACTTTGAAGAATTACTTGTAAAGCTTACTAACTAATTCAACATATTTCTCTCATGGTTTATGGACACATATATCATGTACTTTCTGTCAATTATCATTTTAATCGACGCTAACAGATTTATTTGACTGAGTTTAAAATTATAGTTTGTCTTAAATACACATTCAAGTTTGTGCCATAATGTATTGATATATAAGAAATGATATTTTAACTTTTAACTAGAAGTTGAAAGTCTTCTGATGAAAAAGTTGTTATTCTTTTTTTTCATTGCAGATATGAGCAGCTACCTGCTTGGTAACAAAGGAGCTCACATCTACAATGGCAATATCTTTACTTGTGACCAGTGTCGGAGAATATTCAAAACTAAAAGAGGCATTCAGAATCACCTATGTCATATCTGCACCAGCTGCAAAACAGTCTTTATCACAACACAGAGATCAAACAGCCACAAATGTAAAGGGATATTTTCATGTGGTGACTGCAAAATCAAATTTACATTGAAGCAAAGATTACAATGCCATAAATGTCGCTGGTGCCCAGATTGTTCTGTGATTTTTAGTACGTTTCAAAAGATGCAAGCACACAGGAGTGGACATAAAAAGCAGGAAATGAAGTCTGCTAACATCCATAAATCACAGAAAGTTTGAACTAAAGCATCTAGTATTACCAAGGGAGACCAGCTGAGTAATTCAATTAAACACCAGAAAAATGAGCACATTCCTGATGCTAAACCACCTTATCCTACAACAAGTGACAAGCAAGAGAAATCTAGCAATAGGCAAAAAGTTGAACAAATTTCCACTCATAAATCAATAAATGATGCAGCAGGTATTACCATTAAAGCAGTTCAGCAAATTCACTAACATTTTCATCCAACAGATCTAGCTTGGCAAATGATGAAAAGTCCTATGCTTCAATTGGCAGTAGATGGTCTCGCAATACCTGCAAACATTAGGACCAGGGAATCACATATTGGTTACCCAAATAAGACTAAGAGGACAGGAGCTGATGGAAATTGCTTCTTCAGATCCATATCGTATGTCATTACTAAAATCAAGCATTTAAAGAGGAGGAAAAGGAACAAAAGTAACTGAGGAGGAAAGATCAAGCATTTAAATAGGAGGAAAAGGAACAAAAGCAACTGAGGAGGAAAGATCAAGTACTTAAAGAGAAGGAAAAGAAACAAAAGCAACTGAGGAGGAAAGATCAAGTATTTAAAGAGAAGGAAAAGGAACAAAAGCAACTGAGGAGGAAAGATTAAGCATTTAAAGAGGAGGAAAAGGAACAAAAGCAACTGAGGAGGAAAGATCAAGTATTTAAAGAGAAGGAAAAGGAACAAAAGCAACTGAGGAGGAAAGATCAAGTATTTAAAGAGGAGGAAAAGGAACAAAAGCAACTGAGGAGGAAAGATCAAGTACTTAAAGAGAAGGAAAAGAAACAAAAGCAACTGAGGAGGAAAGATCAAGTATTTAAAGAGAAGGAAAAGGAACAAAAGCAACTGAGGAGGAAAGATTAAGCATTTAAAGAGGAGGAAAAGGAACAAAAGCAACTGAGGAGGAAAGATCAAGTATTTAAAGAGGAGGAAAAGGAACAAAAGCAACTGAGGAGGAAAGATCAAGTATTTAAAGAGAAGGAAAAGGAACAAAAGCAACTGAGGAGGAAAGATCAAGCATTTAAAGAGGAGGAAAAGGAACAAAAGCAACTGAGGAGGAAAGATCAAGTATTTAAAGAGAAGGAAAAGGAACAAAAGCAACTGAGGAGGAAAGATCAAGTATTTAAAGAGAAGGAAAAGGAACAAAAGCAACTGAGGAGGAAAGATCAAGTATTTAAAGAGGAGGAAAAGGAACAAAAGCAACTGAGGAGGAAAGATCAAGCATTTAAAGAGAAGGAAAAGGAACAAAAGCAACTGAGGAGGAAAGATCAAGTATTTAAAGAGAAGGAAAAGAAACAGAAGCAACTGAGGAGGAAAGATCAAGCAGTTAAAGAGAAGGAAAAGGAACAAAAGCAACTGAGGAGGAAAGATCAAGTATTTAAAGAGAAGGAAAAGAAACAGAAGCAACTGAGGAGGAAAGATCAAGCAGTTAAAGAGAAGGAAAAGGAACAAAAGCAACTGAGGAGGAAAGATCAAGCATTTAAAGAGGAGGAAAAGGAACAAAAGCAACTGAGGAGGAAAGATCAAGCATTTAAAGAGAAGGAAAAGGAACAAAAGCAACTGAGGAGGAAAGATCAAGCATTTAAAGAGAAGGAAAAGGAACAAAAGCAACTGAGGAGGAAAGATCAAGCATTTAAAGAGAAGGAAAAGGAACAAAAGCAACTGAGGAGGAAAGATCAAGCATTTAAAGAGAAGGAAAAGGAACAAAAGCAACTGAGGAGGAAAGATCAAGCATTTAAAGAGAAGGAAAAGGAACAAAAGCAACTGAGGAGGAAAGATCAAGCATTTAAAGAGAAGGAAAAGGAACAAAAGCAACTGAGGAGGAAAGATCAAGCATTTAAAGAGAAGGAAAAGGAACAAAAGCAACTGAGGAGGAAAGATCAAGTATTTAAAGAGAAGGAAAAGGAACAGAAGCAACTGAGGAGGAAAGATCAAGCATTTAAAGAGAAGGAAAAGGAACAAAAGCAACTGAGGAGGAAAGATCAAGCAGTTAAAGAGGAGGAAAAGGAACAAAAGCAACTGAGAAGGAAAGATCAAGCATTTAAAGAGTAGGAAAAGGAACAAAAGCAACTGAGGAGGAAAGATCAAGTAGTTAAAGAGAAGGAAAAGAAACAAAAGCAACTGAGGAGGAAAGATCAAGCATTTAAAGAGGAGGAAAAGAAACAAAAGCAACTGAGGAGGAAAGATCAAGCATTTAAAGAGGAGGAAAAGGAACAAAAGCAACTGAGGAGGAAAGATCAAGTAGTTAAAGAGGAGGAAAAGGAACAAAAGCAACTGAGGAGGAAAGATCAAGCATTTAAAGAGGAGGAAAAGAAACAAAAGCAACTGAGGAGGAAAGATCAAGCATTTAAAGAGAAGGAAAAGGAACAAAAGCAACTGAGGAGGAAAGACCAAGCATTTAAAGAGAAGGAAAAGGAACAAAAGCAACAGAGGAGGAAAGATCAAGCATTTAAAGAGAAGGAAAAGGAACAAAAGCAACTGAGGAGGAAAATCAAGTATTTAAAGAGAAGGAAAAGGAACAAAAGCAACTGAGGAGGAAAGATCAAGCATTTAAAGAGAAGGAAAAGGAACAAAAGCAACTGAGGAGGAAAGATCAAGCATTTAAAGAGAAGGAAAAGGAACAAAAAGCAACTGAGGAGGAAAGATCAAGCATTTAAAGAGAAGGAAAAGGAACAAAAGCAACTGAGGAGGAAAGATCAAGCAGTTAAAGAGAAGGAAAAGAAACAAAAGCAACTGAGGAGGAAAGATCAAGCATTTAAAGAGAAGGAAAAGGAACAAAAGCAACTGAGGAGGAAAGATCAAGCAGTTAAAGAGAAGGAAAAGGAACAAAAGCAACTGAGGAGGAAAGATCAAGCATTTAAAGAGAAGGAAAAGGAACAAAAAGCAACTGAGGAGGAAAGATCAAGTATTTAAAGAGAAGGAAAAGAAACAAAAGCAACTGAGGAGGAAAGATCAAGTATTTAAAGAGGAGGAAAAGGAACAAAAAGCAACTGAGAAGGAAAGATCAAGTATTTAAAGAGAAGGAAAAGGAACAAAAGCAACTGAGGAGGAAAGATCAAGCAGTTAAAGAGGAGGAAAAGGAACAAAAGCAACTGAGGAGGAAAGATCAAGCATTTAAAGAGTAGGAAAAGGAACAAAAGCAACTGAGGAGGAAAGATCAAGTATTTAAAGAGTAGGAAAAGGAACAAAAGCAACTGAGGAGGAAAGATCAAGTATTTAAAGAGTAGGAAAAGGAACAAAATCAACTGAGGAGGAAAGATCAAGTATTTAAAGAGTAGGAAAAGGAACAAAATCAACTGAGGAGGAAAGATCAAGCATTTAAAGAGGAGGAAAAGGAACAAAAGCAACTGAGGAGGAAAGATCAAGCATTTAAAGAGTAGGAAAAGGAACAAAAGCAACTGAGGAGGAAAGATCAAGCAGTTAAAGAGGAGGAAAAGGAACAAAAGCAACTGAGGAGGAAAGATCAAGCATTTAAAGAGTAGGAAAAGGAACAAAAGCAACTGAGGAGGAAAGATCAAGTAGTTAAAGAGAAGGAAAAGGAACAAAAGCAACTGAGGAGGAAAGATCAAGCATTTAAAGAGAAGGAAAAGGAACAAAAGCAACTGAGGAGGAAAGATCAAGCATTTAAAGAGAAGGAAAAGGAACAAAAGCAACTGAGGAGGAAAGATCAAGCATTTAAAGAGAAGGAAAAGGAACAAAAGCAACTGAGGAGGAAAGATCAAGCATTTAAAGAGAAGGAAAAGGAACAAAAGCAACTGAGGAGGAAAGATCAAGCATTTAAAGAGAAGGAAAAGGAATAAAAGCAACTGAGGAGGAAAGATCAAGCATTTAAAGAGAAGGAAAAGGAACAAAAGCAACTGAGGAGGAAAGATCAAGTATTTAAAGAGAAGGAAAAGAAACAAAAGCAACTGAGGAGGAAAGATCAAGCATATAAAGAGAAGGAAAAGGAACAAAAGCAACTGAGGAGGAAAGATCAAGTATTTAAAGAGAAGGAAAAGAAACAAAAGCAACTGAGGAGGAAAGATCAAGCATTTAAAGAGGAGGAAAAGAAACAAAAGCAACTGAGAAGGAAAGATCAAGCATTTAAAGAGGAGGAAAAGGAACAAAAGCAACTGAGGAGGAAAGATCAAGCATTTAAAGAGGAGGAAAAGAAACAAAAGCAACTGAGAAGGAAAGATCAAGCATTTAAAGAGGAGGAAAAGAAACAAAAGCAACTGAGAAGGAAAGATCAAGCATTTAAAGAGGAGGAAAAGGAACAAAAGCAACTGAGGAGGAAAGATCAAGCATTTAAAGAGTAGGAAAAGGAACAAAAGCAACTGAGGAGGAAAGATCAAGCATTTAAAGAGAAGGAAAAGGAACAAAAGCAACTGAGGAGGAAAGATCAAGCATTTAAAGAGAAGGAAAAGGAACAAAAGCAACTGAGGAGGAAAGATCAAGCATTTAAAGAGAAGGAAAAGGAACAAAAGCAACTGAGGAGGAAAGATCAAGCATATAAAGAGAAGGAAAAGGAACAAAAGCAACTGAGGAGGAAAGATCAAGTATTTAAAGAGAAGGAAAAGAAACAAAAGCAACTGAGGAGGAAAGATCAAGCATTTAAAGAGGAGGAAAAGAAACAAAAGCAACTGAGAAGGAAAGACCAAGCATTTAAAGAGGATGAAAAGGAACAAAAGCAACTGAGGAGGAAAGATCAAGCATTTAAAGAGGAGGAAAAGAAACAAAAGCAACTGAGGAGGAAAGATCAAGTATTTAAAGAGGAGGAAAAGAAACAAAAGCAACTGAGAAGGAAAGACCAAGCATTTAAAGAGGATGAAAAGGAACAAAAGCAATTGAGGAGGAAAGATCAAGTATTTAAAGAGGAGGAAAAGAAACAAAAGCAACTGAGGAGGAAAGATCAAGCATTTAAAGAGGAGGAAAAGGAACAAAAGCAACTGAGGAGGAAAGATCAAGTATTTAAAGAGGAGGAAAAGAAACAAAAGCAACTGAGGAGGAAAGATCAAGCATTTAAAGAGGAGGAAAAGAAACAAAAGCAACTGAGAAGGAAAGATCAAGCATTTAAAGAGTAGGAAAAGGAACAAAAGCAACTGAGGAGGAAAGATCAAGCATTTAAAGAGGAGGAAAAGAAACAAAAGCAACTGAGGAGGAAAGATGAAGCATTTAAAGAGTAGGAAAAGAAACAAAAGCAACTGAGGAGGAAAGATCAAGTATTTAAAGAGAAGGAAAAGGAACAAAAGCAACTGAGGAGGAAAGATCAAGCATTTAAAGAGGAGGAAAAGAAACAAAAGCAACTGAGGAGGAAAGATCAAGTATTTAAAGAGGAGGAAAAGAAACAAAAGCAACTGAGGAGGAAAGATCAAGTATTTAAAGAGGAGGAAAAGAAACAAAAGCAACTGAGGAGGAAAGATCAAGCATTTAAAGAGAAGGAAAAGAAACAAAAGCAACTGAGGAGGAAAGATCAAGCATTTAAAGAGAAGGAAAAGGAACAAAAGCAACTGAGGAGGAAAGATCAAGCATTTAAAGAGAAGGAAAAGGAACAAAAGCAACTGAGGAGGAAAGATCAAGCATTTAAAGAGGAGGAAAAGAAACAAAAGCAACTGAGGAGGAAAGATCAAGTATTTAAAGAGGAGGAAAAGAAACAAAAGCAACTGAGGAGGAAAGATCAAGCATTTAAAGAGAAGGAAAAGGAACAAAAGCAACTGAGGAGGAAAGATCAAGCATTTAAAGAGGAGGAAAAGAAACAAAAGCAACTGAGGAGGAAAGATCAAGTATTTAAAGAGGAGGAAAAGAAACAAAAGCAACTGAGAAGGAAAGATCAAGTATTTAAAGAGAAGGAAAAGAAACAAAAGCAACTGAGGAGGAAAGATCAAGTATTTAAAGAGTAGGAAAAGGAACAAAAGCAACTGAGGAGGAAAGATCAAGTATTTAAAGAGAAGGAAAAGAAACAAAAGCAACTGAGGAGGAAAGATCAAGTATTTAAAGAGAAGGAAAAGAAACAAAAGCAACTGAGGAGGAAAGATCAAGCATTTAAAGAGAAGGAAAAGAAACAAAAGCAACTGAGGAGGAAAGATCAAGCATTTAAAGAGGATGAAAAGAAACAAAAGCAACTGAGGAGGAAAGATCAAGCATTTAAAGAGGAGGAAAAGAAACAAAAGCAACTGAGGAGGAAAGATCAAGTATTTAAAGAGAAGGAAAAGAAACAAAAGCAACTGAGGAGGAAAGATCAAGTATTTAAAGAGTAGGAAAAGAAACAAAAGCAACTGAGGAGGAAAGATCAAGTATTTAAAGAGAAGGAAAAGGAACAAAAGCAACTGAGGAGGAAAGATCAAGTATTTAAAGAGTAGGAAAAGGAACAAAAGCAACTGAGGAGGAAAGATCAAGTATTTAAAGAGAAGGAAAAGAAACAAAAGCAACTGAGGAGGAAAGATCAAGTATTTAAAGAGAAGGAAAAGAAACAAAAGCAACTGAGGAGGAAAGATCAAGCATTTAAAGAGAAGGAAAAGAAACAAAAGCAACTGAGGAGGAAAGATCAAGTAGTTAAAGAGAAGGAAAAGAAACAAAAGCAACTGAGGAGGAAAGATCAAGTATTTAAAGAGAAGGAAAAGGAACAAAAGCAACTGAGGAGGAAAGATCAAGTATTTAAAGAGTAGGAAAAGGAACAAAAGCAACTGAGGAGGAAAGATCAAGCATTTAAAGAGGAGGAAAAGAAACAAAAGCAACTGAGGAGGAAAGATCAAGTATTTAAAGAGTAGGAAAAGGAACAAAAGCAACTGAGGAGGAAAGATCAAGCATTTAAAGAGTAGGAAAAGAAACAAAAGCAACTGAGAAGGAAAGATCAAGCATTTAAAGAGTAGGAAAAGGAACAAAAGCAACTGAGGAGGAAAGATCAAGCATTTAAAGAGTAGGAAAAGGAACAAAAGCAACTGAGGAGGAAAGATCAAGCATTTAAAGAGGAGGAAAAGAAACAAAAGCAACTGAGGAGGAAAGATGAAGTATTTAAAGAGAAGGAAAAGAAACAAAAGCAACTGAGGAGGAAAGATCAAGCATTTAAAGAGGAGGAAAAGAAACAAAAGCAACTGAGAAGGAAAGACCAAGCATTTAAAGAGGATGAAAAGGAACAAAAGCAACTGAGGAGGAAAGATCAAGCATTTAAAGAGGAGGAAAAGAAACAAAAGCAACTGAGGAGGAAAGATCAAGCATTTAAAGAGGAGGAAAAGGAACAAAAGCAACTGAGGAGGAAAGATTAAGCATTTAAAGAGAAGGAAAAGGAACAAAAGCAACTGAGGAGTAAAGATCAAGCATTTAAAGAGAAGGAAAAGAAACAAAAGCAACTGAGGAGGAAAGATCAAGTATTTAAAGAGAAGGAAAAGGAACAAAAAGCAACTGAGGAGGAAAGATCAAGCATTTAAAGAGTAGGAAAAGGAACAAAAGCAACTGAGGAGGAAAGATCAAGTATTTAAAGAGGAGGAAAAGAAACAAAAGCAACTGAGGAGGAAAGATCAAGCATTTAAAGAGAAGGAAAAGGAACAAAACGCAACTGAGGAGGAAAGATCAAGCATTTAAAGAGAAGGAAAAAGAACAAAAGCAACTGAGGAGGAAAGATCAAGCATTTAAAGAGTAGGAAAAGGAACAAAAGCAACTGAGGAGGAAAGATCAAGCATTTAAAGAGAAGGAAAAGGAACAAAAGCAACTGAGGAGGAAAGATCAAGTATTTAAAGAGGAGGAAAAGAAACAAAAGCAACTGAGGAGGAAAGATCAAGCATTTAAAGAGAAGGAAAAGGAACAAAAGCAACTGAGGAGGAAAGATCAAGCATTTAAAGAGTAGGAAAAGGAACAAAAGCAACTGAGGAGGAAAGATCAAGCATTTAAAGAGGAGGAAAAGAAACAAAAGCAACTGAGGAGGAAAGATCAAGTATTTAAAGAGAAGGAAAAGAAACAAAAGCAACTGAGGAGGAAAGATCAAGCATTTAAAGAGGAGGAAAAGAAACAAAAGCAACTGAGAAGGAAAGACCAAGCATTTAAAGAGGATGAAAAGGAACAAAAGCAACTGAGGAGGAAAGATCAAGCATTTAAAGAGGAGGAAAAGAAACAAAAGCAACTGAGGAGGAAAGATCAAGTATTTAAAGAGGAGGAAAAGAAACAACAGCAACTGAGAAGGAAAGACCAAGCATTTAAAGAGGATGAAAAGGAACAAAAGCAACTGAGGAGGAAAGATCAAGCATTTAAAGAGAAGGAAAAGGAACAAAAGCAACTGAGGAGGAAAGATCAAGCATTTAAAGAGGAGGAAAAGAAACAAAAGCAACTGAGGAGGAAAGATCAAGTATTTAAAGAGGAGGAAAAGAAACAAAAGCAACTGAGGAGGAAAGATCAAGCATTTAAAGAGGATGAAAAGAAACAAAAGCAACTGAGGAGGAAAGATCAAGCATTTAAAGAGGAGGAAAAGAAACAAAAGCAACTGAGGAGGAAAGATCAAGCATTTAAAGAGGAGGAAAAGAAACAAAAGCAACTGAGGAGGAAAGATCAAGCATTTAAAGAGTAGGAAAAGGAACAAAAGCAACTGAGGAGGAAAGATCAAGCATTTAAAGAGTAGGAAAAGGAACAAAAGCAACTGAGGAGGAAAGATCAAGCATTTAAAGAGGAGGAAAAGAAACAAAAGCAACTGAGGAGGAAAGATGAAGTATTTAAAGAGAAGGAAAAGAAACAAAAGCAACTGAGGAGGAAAGATCAAGCATTTAAAGAGGAGGAAAAGAAACAAAAGCAACTGAGAAGGAAAGATCAAGCATTTAAAGAGGAGGAAAAGAAACAAAAGCAACTGAGAAGGAAAGATCAAGCATTTAAAGAGGAGGAAAAGGAACAAAAGCAACTGAGGAGGAAAGATCAAGCATTTAAAGAGGAGGAAAAGAAACAAAAGCAACTGAGAAGGAAAGATCAAGCATTTAAAGAGGAGGAAAAGAAACAAAAGCAACTGAGAAGGAAAGATCAAGCATTTAAAGAGGAGGAAAAGGAACAAAAGCAACTGAGGAGGAAAGATCAAGCATTTAAAGAGTAGGAAAAGGAACAAAAGCAACTGAGGAGGAAAGATCAAGCATTTAAAGAGAAGGAAAAGGAACAAAAGCAACTGAGGAGGAAAGATCAAGCATTTAAAGAGAAGGAAAAGGAACAAAAGCAACTGAGGAGGAAAGATCAAGCATTTAAAGAGAAGGAAAAGGAACAAAAGCAACTGAGGAGGAAAGATCAAGCATATAAAGAGAAGGAAAAGGAACAAAAGCAACTGAGGAGGAAAGATCAAGTATTTAAAGAGAAGGAAAAGAAACAAAAGCAACTGAGGAGGAAAGATCAAGCATTTAAAGAGGAGGAAAAGAAACAAAAGCAACTGAGAAGGAAAGACCAAGCATTTAAAGAGGATGAAAAGGAACAAAAGCAACTGAGGAGGAAAGATCAAGCATTTAAAGAGGAGGAAAAGAAACAAAAGCAACTGAGGAGGAAAGATCAAGTATTTAAAGAGGAGGAAAAGAAACAAAAGCAACTGAGAAGGAAAGACCAAGCATTTAAAGAGGATGAAAAGGAACAAAAGCAATTGAGGAGGAAAGATCAAGTATTTAAAGAGGAGGAAAAGAAACAAAAGCAACTGAGGAGGAAAGATCAAGCATTTAAAGAGGAGGAAAAGGAACAAAAGCAACTGAGGAGGAAAGATCAAGTATTTAAAGAGGAGGAAAAGAAACAAAAGCAACTGAGGAGGAAAGATCAAGCATTTAAAGAGGAGGAAAAGAAACAAAAGCAACTGAGAAGGAAAGATCAAGCATTTAAAGAGTAGGAAAAGGAACAAAAGCAACTGAGGAGGAAAGATCAAGCATTTAAAGAGGAGGAAAAGAAACAAAAGCAACTGAGGAGGAAAGATGAAGCATTTAAAGAGGAGGAAAAGAAACAAAAGCAACTGAGGAGGAAAGATCAAGTATTTAAAGAGAAGGAAAAGGAACAAAAGCAACTGAGGAGGAAAGATCAAGCATTTAAAGAGGAGGAAAAGAAACAAAAGCAACTGAGGAGGAAAGATCAAGTATTTAAAGAGGAGGAAAAGAAACAAAAGCAACTGAGGAGGAAAGATCAAGTATTTAAAGAGGAGGAAAAGAAACAAAAGCAACTGAGGAGGAAAGATCAAGTATTTAAAGAGGAGGAAAAGAAACAAAAGCAACTGAGGAGGAAAGATCAAGCATTTAAAGAGTAGGAAAAGGAACAAAAGCAACTGAGGAGGAAAGATCAAGCATTTAAAGAGAAGGAAAAGAAACAAAAGCAACTGAGGAGGAAAGATCAAGCATTTAAAGAGAAGGAAAAGGAACAAAAGCAACTGAGGAGGAAAGATCAAGCATTTAAAGAGGAGGAAAAGAAACAAAAGCAACTGAGGAGGAAAGATCAAGTATTTAAAGAGGAGGAAAAGAAACAAAAGCAACTGAGGAGGAAAGATCAAGCATTTAAAGAGAAGGAAAAGGAACAAAAGCAACTGAGGAGGAAAGATCAAGCATTTAAAGAGGAGGAAAAGAAACAAAAGCAACTGAGGAGGAAAGATCAAGTATTTAAAGAGGAGGAAAAGAAACAAAAGCAACTGAGAAGGAAAGATCAAGTATTTAAAGAGAAGGAAAAGAAACAAAAGCAACTGAGGAGGAAAGATCAAGTATTTAAAGAGTAGGAAAAGGAACAAAAGCAACTGAGGAGGAAAGATCAAGCATTTAAAGAGGAGGAAAAGAAACAAAAGCAACTGAGGAGGAAAGATCAAGTATTTAAAGAGTAGGAAAAGGAACAAAAGCAACTGAGGAGTAAAGATCAAGCATTTAAAGAGTAGGAAAAGAAACAAAAGCAACTGAGAAGGAAAGATCAAGCATTTAAAGAGTAGGAAAAGGAACAAAAGCAACTGAGGAGGAAAGATCAAGCATTTAAAGAGTAGGAAAAGGAACAAAAGCAACTGAGGAGGAAAGATCAAGCATTTAAAGAGGAGGAAAAGAAACAAAAGCAACTGAGGAGGAAAGATGAAGTATTTAAAGAGAAGGAAAAGAAACAAAAGCAACTGAGGAGGAAAGATCAAGCATTTAAAGAGGAGGAAAAGAAACAAAAGCAACTGAGAAGGAAAGACCAAGCATTTAAAGAGGATGAAAAGGAACAAAAGCAACTGAGGAGGAAAGATCAAGCATTTAAAGAGGAGGAAAA
Organism: Chaetoderma sp. LZ-2023a; assembly: GCA_034401795.1. NCBI lineage: Eukaryota > Metazoa > Mollusca > Caudofoveata > Chaetodermatida > Chaetodermatidae > Chaetoderma > Chaetoderma sp. LZ-2023a. The sequence goes on from CM067367.1 coordinate 111,014,533, forward strand.
GAAACAAAAGCAACTGAGGAGGAAAGATCAAGCATTTAAAGAGGAGGAAAAGGAACAAAAGCAACTGAGGAGGAAAGATTAAGCATTTAAAGAGAAGGAAAAGGAACAAAAGCAACTGAGGAGTAAAGATCAAGCATTTAAAGAGAAGGAAAAGAAACAAAAGCAACTGAGGAGGAAAGATCAAGTATTTAAAGAGAAGGAAAAGGAACAAAAAGCAACTGAGGAGGAAAGATCAAGCATTTAAAGAGTAGGAAAAGGAACAAAAGCAACTGAGGAGGAAAGATCAAGTATTTAAAGAGGAGGAAAAGAAACAAAAGCAACTGAGGAGGAAAGATCAAGCATTTAAAGAGAAGGAAAAGGAACAAAACGCAACTGAGGAGGAAAGATCAAGCATTTAAAGAGAAGGAAAAAGAACAAAAGCAACTGAGGAGGAAAGATCAAGCATTTAAAGAGTAGGAAAAGGAACAAAAGCAACTGAGGAGGAAAGATCAAGCATTTAAAGAGAAGGAAAAGGAACAAAAGCAACTGAGGAGGAAAGATCAAGTATTTAAAGAGGAGGAAAAGAAACAAAAGCAACTGAGGAGGAAAGATCAAGCATTTAAAGAGAAGGAAAAGGAACAAAAGCAACTGAGGAGGAAAGATCAAGCATTTAAAGAGTAGGAAAAGGAACAAAAGCAACTGAGGAGGAAAGATCAAGCATTTAAAGAGGAGGAAAAGAAACAAAAGCAACTGAGGAGGAAAGATCAAGTATTTAAAGAGAAGGAAAAGAAACAAAAGCAACTGAGGAGGAAAGATCAAGCATTTAAAGAGGAGGAAAAGAAACAAAAGCAACTGAGAAGGAAAGACCAAGCATTTAAAGAGGATGAAAAGGAACAAAAGCAACTGAGGAGGAAAGATCAAGCATTTAAAGAGGAGGAAAAGAAACAAAAGCAACTGAGGAGGAAAGATCAAGTATTTAAAGAGGAGGAAAAGAAACAACAGCAACTGAGAAGGAAAGACCAAGCATTTAAAGAGGATGAAAAGGAACAAAAGCAACTGAGGAGGAAAGATCAAGCATTTAAAGAGAAGGAAAAGGAACAAAAGCAACTGAGGAGGAAAGATCAAGCATTTAAAGAGGAGGAAAAGAAACAAAAGCAACTGAGGAGGAAAGATCAAGTATTTAAAGAGGAGGAAAAGAAACAAAAGCAACTGAGGAGGAAAGATCAAGCATTTAAAGAGGATGAAAAGAAACAAAAGCAACTGAGGAGGAAAGATCAAGCATTTAAAGAGGAGGAAAAGAAACAAAAGCAACTGAGGAGGAAAGATCAAGCATTTAAAGAGGAGGAAAAGAAACAAAAGCAACTGAGGAGGAAAGATCAAGCATTTAAAGAGTAGGAAAAGGAACAAAAGCAACTGAGGAGGAAAGATCAAGCATTTAAAGAGTAGGAAAAGGAACAAAAGCAACTGAGGAGGAAAGATCAAGCATTTAAAGAGGAGGAAAAGAAACAAAAGCAACTGAGGAGGAAAGATGAAGTATTTAAAGAGAAGGAAAAGAAACAAAAGCAACTGAGGAGGAAAGATCAAGCATTTAAAGAGGAGGAAAAGAAACAAAAGCAACTGAGAAGGAAAGACCAAGCATTTAAAGAGGATGAAAAGGAACAAAAGCAACTGAGGAGGAAAGATCAAGCATTTAAAGAGGAGGAAAAGAAACAAAAGCAACTGAGGAGGAAAGATCAAGCATTTAAAGAGGAGGAAAAGGAACAAAAGCAACTGAGGAGGAAAGATTAAGCATTTAAAGAGAAGGAAAAGGAACAAAAGCAACTGAGGAGTAAAGATCAAGCATTTAAAGAGAAGGAAAAGAAACAAAAGCAACTGAGGAGGAAAGATCAAGTATTTAAAGAGAAGGAAAAGGAACAAAAAGCAACTGAGGAGGAAAGATCAAGCATTTAAAGAGTAGGAAAAGGAACAAAAGCAACTGAGGAGGAAAGATCAAGTATTTAAAGAGGAGGAAAAGAAACAAAAGCAACTGAGGAGGAAAGATCAAGCATTTAAAGAGAAGGAAAAGGAACAAAAAGCAACTGAGGAGGAAAGATCAAGCATTTAAAGAGAAGGAAAAAGAACAAAAGCAACTGAGGAGGAAAGATCAAGCATTTAAAGAGTAGGAAAAGGAACAAAAGCAACTGAGGAGGAAAGATCAAGCATTTAAAGAGAAGGAAAAGGAACAAAAGCAACTGAGGAGGAAAGATCAAGTATTTAAAGAGGAGGAAAAGAAACAAAAGCAACTGAGGAGGAAAGATCAGGTATTTAAAGAGTAGGAAAAGGAACAAAAGCAACTGAGGAGGAAAGATCAAGCATTTAAAGAGAAGGAAAAGGAACAAAAGCAACTGAGGAGGAAAGATCAAGTATTTAAAGAGGAGGAAAAGAAACAAAAGCAACTGAGGAGGAAAGATCAGGTATTTAAAGAGAAGGAAAAGGAACAAAAGCAACTGAGGAGGAAAGATCAAGCATTTAAAGAGAAGGAAAAGGAACAAAAGCAACTGAGGAGGAAAGATCAAGCATTTAAAGAGTAGGAAAAGGAACAAAAGCAACTGAGGAGGAAAGATCAAGCATTTAAAGAGGAGGAAAAGAAACAAAAGCAACTGAGGAGGAAAGATCAAGTATTTAAAGAGAAGGAAAAGAAACAAAAGCAACTGAGGAGGAAAGATCAAGCATTTAAAGAGGAGGAAAAGAAACAAAAGCAACTGAGAAGGAAAGACCAAGCATTTAAAGAGGATGAAAAGGAACAAAAGCAACTGAGGAGGAAAGATCAAGCATTTAAAGAGGAGGAAAAGAAACAAAAGCAACTGAGGAGGAAAGATCAAGTATTTAAAGAGGAGGAAAAGAAACAACAGCAACTGAGAAGGAAAGACCAAGCATTTAAAGAGGATGAAAAGTAACAAAAGCAACTGAGGAGGAAAGATCAAGCATTTAAAGAGAAGGAAAAGGAACAAAAGCAACTGAGGAGGAAAGATCAAGCATTTAAAGAGGAGGAAAAGAAACAAAAGCAACTGAGGAGGAAAGATCAAGTATTTAAAGAGGAGGAAAAGAAACAAAAGCAACTGAGGAGGAAAGATCAAGCATTTAAAGAGGATGAAAAGAAACAAAAGCAACTGAGGAGGAAAGATCAAGCATTTAAAGAGGAGGAAAAGAAACAAAAGCAACTGAGGAGGAAAGATCAAGCATTTAAAGAGGAGGAAAAGAAACAAAAGCAACTGAGAAGGAAAGATCAAGCATTTAAAGAGGAGGAAAAGAAACAAAAGCAACTGAGAAGGAAAGATCAAGCATTTAAAGAGGAGGAAAAGAAACAAAAGCAACTGAGAAGGAAAGATCAAGCATTTAAAGAGGAGGAAAAGAAACAAAAGCAACTGAGAAGGAAAGATCAAGCATTTAAAGAGGAGGAAAAGAAACAAAAGCAACTGAGAAGGAAAGATCAAGCATTTAAAGAGGAGGAAAAGAAACAAAAGCAACTGAGAAGGAAAGATCAAGCATTTAAAGAGGAGGAAAAGAAACAAAAGCAACTGAGGAGGAAAGATCAAGCATTTAAAGAGGAGGAAAAGGAACAAAAGCAACTGAGGAGGAAAGATCAAGCATTTAAAGAGGAGGAAAAGAAACAAAAGCAACTGAGAAGGAAAGACCAAGCATTTAAAGAGGATGAAAAGGAACAAAAGCAACTGAGGAGGAAAGATCAAGCATTTAAAGAGGAGGAAAAGAAACAAAAGCAACTGAGGAGGAAAGATCAAGCATTTAAAGAGGATGAAAAGAAACAAAAGCAACTGAGGAGGAAAGATCAAGCATTTAAAGAGTAGGAAAAGAAACAAAAGCAACTGAGGAGGAAAGATCAAGCATTTAAAGAGGAGGAAAAGAAACAAAAGCAACTGAGGAGGAAAGATCAAGCATTTAAAGAGGAGGAAAAGGAACAAAAGCAACTGAGGAGGAAAGATTAAGCATTTAAAGAGAAGGAAAAGGAACAAAAGCAACTGAGGAGTAAAGATCAAGCATTTAAAGAGAAGGAAAAGAAACAAAAGCAACTGAGGAGGAAAGATCAAGTATTTAAAGAGAAGGAAAAGGAACAAAAAGCAACTGAGGAGGAAAGATCAAGCATTTAAAGAGTAGGAAAAGGAACAAAAGCAACTGAGGAGGAAAGATCAAGTATTTAAAGAGGAGGAAAAGAAACAAAAGCAACTGAGGAGGAAAGATCAAGCATTTAAAGAGAAGGAAAAGGAACAAAAAGCAACTGAGGAGGAAAGATCAAGCATTTAAAGAGAAGGAAAAGGAACAAAAGCAACTGAGGAGGAAAGATCAAGCATTTAAAGAGTAGGAAAAGGAACAAAAGCAACTGAGGAGGAAATATCAAGCATTTAAAGAGAAGGAAAAGGAACAAAAGCAACTGAGGAGGAAAGATCAAGTATTTAAAGAGGAGGAAAAGAAACAAAAGCAACTGAGGAGGAAAGATCAAGCATTTAAAGAGAAGGAAAAGGAACAAAAGCAACTGAGGAGGAAAGATCAAGCATTTAAAGAGTAGGAAAAGGAACAAAAGCAACTGAGGAGGAAAGATCAAGCATTTAAAGAGGAGGAAAAGAAACAAAAGCAACTGAGGAGGAAAGATCAAGTATTTAAAGAGAAGGAAAAGAAACAAAAGCAACTGAGGAGGAAAGATCAAGCATTTAAAGAGGAGGAAAAGAAACAAAAGCAACTGAGAAGGAAAGACCAAGCATTTAAAGAGGATGAAAAGGAACAAAAGCAACTGAGGAGGAAAGATCAAGCATTTAAAGAGTAGGAAAAGGAACAAAAGCAACTGAGGAGGAAAGATCAAGCATTTAAAGAGGAGGAAAAGAAACAAAAGCAACTGAGGAGGAAAGATCAAGTATTTAAAGAGAAGGAAAAGAAACAAAAGCAACTGAGGAGGAAAGATCAAGTATTTAAAGAGAAGGAAAAGGAACAAAAGCAACTGAGGAGGAAAGATCAAGTATTTAAAGAGGAGGAAAAGAAACAAAAGCAACTGAGGAGGAAAGATCAAGCATTTAAAGAGAAGGAAAAGGAACAAAAGCAACTGAGGAGGAAAGATCAAGCATTTAAAGAGGAGGAAAAGAAACAAAAGCAACTGAGGAGGAAAGATCAAGCATTTAAAGAGTAGGAAAAGAAACAAAAGCAACTGAGGAGGAAAGATCAAGTATTTAAAGAGAAGGAAAAGAAACAAAAGCAACTGAGGAGGAAAGATCAAGCATTTAAAGAGGAGGAAAAGAAACAAAAGCAACTGAGGAGGAAAGATCAAGCATTTAAAGAGTAGGAAAAGAAACAAAAGCAACTGAGGAGGAAAGATCAAGCATTTAAAGAGGAGGAAAAGAAACAAAAGCAACTGAGGAGGAAAGATCAAGCATTTAAAGAGTAGGAAAAGAAACAAAAGCAACTGAGGAGGAAAGATCAAGCATTTAAAGAGGAGGAAAAGAAACAAAAGCAACTGAGGAGGAAAGATCAAGCATTTAAAGAGTAGGAAAAGAAACAAAAGCAACTGAGGAGGAAAGATCAAGCATTTAAAGAGGAGGAAAAGAAACAAAAGCAACTGAGGAGGAAAGATCAAGCATTTAAAGAGTAGGAAAAGAAACAAAAGCAACTGAGGAGGAAAGATCAAGCATTTAAAGAGGAGGAAAAGAAACAAAAGCAACTGAGGAGGAAAGATCAAGCATTTAAAGAGTAGGAAAAGAAACAAAAGCAACTGAGGAGGAAAGATCAAGCATTTAAAGAGGAGGAAAAGAAACAAAAGCAACTGAGGAGGAAAGACCAAGCATTTAAAGAGGAGGAAAAGAAACAAAAGCAACTGAGGAGGAAAGATCAAGTATTTAAAGAGGAGGAAAAGAAACAAAAGCAACTGAGAAGGAAAGATCAGGTATTTAAAGAGAAGGTAAAGAAACAAAAGCAACTGAGGAGGAAAGATCAAGTATTTAAAGAGTAGGAAAAGGAACAAAAGCAACTGAGGAGGAAAGATCAAGCATTTAAAGAGGAGGAAAAGAAACAAAAGCAACTGAGGAGGAAAGATCAAGCATTTAAAGAGGAGGAAAAGAAACAAAAGCAACTGAGAAGGAAAGATCAAGCATTTAAAGAGGAGGAAAAGAAACAAAAGCAACTGAGGAGGAAAGATCAACTATTTAAAGAGTAGGAAAAGGAACAAAAGCAACTGAGGAGGAAAGATCAAGTATTTAAAGAGAAGGAAAAGGAACAAAAGCAACTGAGGAGGAAAGATCAAGCATTTAAAGAGTAGGAAAAGGAACAAAAGCAACTGAGGAGGAAAGATCAAGCATTTAAAGAGGAGGAAAAGAAACAAAAGCAACTGAGGAGGAAAGATCAAGCATTTAAAGAGGAGGAAAAGAAACAAAAGCAACTGAGGAGGAAAGATCAAGCATTTAAAGAGGAGGAAAAGAAACAAAAGCAACTGAGGAGGAAAGATCAAGTATTTAAAGAGTAGGAAAAGGAACAAAAGCAACTGAGGAGGAAAGATCAAGTATTTAAAGAGAAGGAAAAGGAACAAAAGCAACTGAGGAGGAAAGATCAAGCATTTAAAGAGTAGGAAAAGGAACAAAAGCAACTGAGGAGGAAAGATCAAGCATTTAAAGAGGAGGAAAAGAAACAAAAGCAACTGAGGAGGAAAGATCAAGCATTTAAAGAGGAGGAAAAGAAACAAAAGCAACTGAGGAGGAAAGATCAAGCATTTAAAGAGGAGGAAAAGAAACAAAAGCAACTGAGGAGGAAAGATCAAGCATTTAAAGAGGAGGAAAAGAAACAAAAGCAACTGAGGAGGAAAGATCAAGCATTTAAAGAGGATGAAAAGGAACAAAAGCAACTGAGGAGGAAAGATCAAGCATTTAAAGAGGAGGAAAAGAAACAAAAGCAACTGAGGAGGAAAGATCAAGCATTTAAAGAGAAGGAAAAGGAACAAAAGCAACTGAGGAGGAAAGATCAAGCATTTAAAGAGGAGGAAAAGAAACAAAAGCAACTGAGGAGGAAAGATCAAGCATTTAAAGAGAAGGAAAAGAAACAAAAGCAACTGAGGAGGAAAGATCAAGCATTTAAAGAGAAGGAAAAGGAACATAAGCAACTGAGGAGGAAAGATCAAGTATTTAAAGAGGAGGAAAAGGAACAAAAGCAACTGAGGAGGAAAGATCAAGTATTTAAAGAGGAGGAAAAGAAACAAAAGCAACTGAGGAGGAAAGATCAAGCATTTAAAGAGGAGGAAAAGAAACAAAAGCAACTGAGGAGGAAAGATCAAGCATTTAAAGAGGAGGAAAAGAAACAAAAGCAACTGAGGAGGAAAGATCAAGCATTTAAAGAGGAGGAAAAGAAACAAAAGCAACTGAGGAGGAAAGATTAAGCATTTAAAGAGAAGGAAAAGAAACAAAAGCAACTGAGAAGGAAAGACCAAGCATTTAAAGAGGATGAAAAGGAACAAAAAGCAACTGAGGAGGAAAGATCAAGCATTTAAAGAGAAGGAAAAGGAACAAAAGCAACTGAGGAGGAAAGATCAAGCATTTAAAGAGTAGGAAAAGGAACAAAAGCAACTGAGGAGGAAAGATCAAGCATTTAAAGAGGAGGAAAAGAAACAAAAGCAACTGAGGAGGAAAGATCAAGTATTTAAAGAGAAGGAAAAGAAACAAAAGCAACTGAGGAGGAAAGATCAAGCATTTAAAGAGGAGGAAAAGAAACAAAAGCAACTGAGAAGGAAAGACCAAGCATTTAAAGAGGATGAAAAGGAACAAAAGCAACTGAGGAGGAAAGATCAAGCATTTAAAGAGGAGGAAAAGAAACAAAAGCAACTGAGGAGGAAAGATCAAGTATTTAAAGAGGAGGAAAAGAAACAAAAGCAACTGAGAAGGAAAGACCAAGCATTTAAAGAGGATGAAAAGGAACAAAAGCAACTGAGGAGGAAAGATCAAGCATTTAAAGAGGAGGAAAAGAAACAAAAGCAACTGAGGAGGAAAGATCAAGCATTTAAAGAGGAGGAAAAGAAACAAAAGCAACTGAGGAGGAAATATCAAGTATTTAAAGAGAAGGAAAAGGAACAAAAGCAACTGAGGAGGAAAGATCAAGCATTTAAAGAGAAGGAAAAGGAACAAAAGCAACTGAGGAGGAAAGATCAAGTATTTAAAGAGGAGGAAAAGAAACAAAAGCAACTGAGGAGGAAAGATCAAGTATTTAAAGAGGAGGAAAAGAAACAAAAGCAACTGAGGAGGAAAGATCAAGTATTTAAAGAGAAGGAAAAGAAACAAAAGCAACTGAGGAGGAAAGATCAAGTATTTAAAGAGGAGGAAAAGAAACAAAAGCAACTGAGGAGGAAAGATCAAGTATTTAAAGAGGAGGAAAAGAAACAAAAGCAACTGAGGAGGAAAGATCAAGCATTTAAAGAGAAGGAAAAGGAACAAAAGCAACTGAGGAGGAAAGATCAAGTATTTAAAGAGGAGGAAAAGAAACAAAAGCAACTGAGAAGGAAAGACCAAGCATTTAAAGAGGATGAAAAGGAACAAAAAGCAACTGAGGAGGAAAGACCAAGCATTTAAAGAGGATGAAAAGGAACAAAAAGCAACTGAGGAGGAAAGATCAAGCATTTAAAGAGTAGGAAAAAGGAACAAAAAGCAACTGAGGAGGAAAGATCAAGCATTTAAAGAGGAGGAAAAAGGAACAAAAAGCAACTGAGGAGGAAAGACCAAGCATTTAAAGAGGATGAAAAGGAACAAAAAGCAACTGAGGAGGAAAGATCAAGCATTTAAAGAGTAGGAAAAAGGAACAAAAAGCAACTGAGGAGGAAAGATCAAGCATTTAAAGAGGAGGAAAAGAAACAAAAGCAACTGAGGAGGAAAGATCAAGTATTTAAAGAGAAGGAAAAGAAACAAAAGCAACTGAGGAGGAAAGATCAAGTATTTAAAGAGAAGGAAAAGAAACAAAAGCAACTGAGGAGGAAAGATCAAGTATTTAAAGAGAAGGAAAAGAAACAAAAGCAACTGAGGAGGAAAGATCAAGTATTTAAAGAGAAGGAAAAGAAACAAAAGCAACTGAGGAGGAAAGATCAAGCATTTAAAGAGAAGGAAAAGAAACAAAAGCAACTGAGAAGGAAAGACCAAGCATTTAAAGAGGATGAAAAGGAACAAAAGCAACTGAGGAGGAAAGATCAAGCATTTAAAGAGGATGAAAAGGAACAAAAGCAACTGAGGAGGAAAGATCAAGTATTTAAAGAGGAGGAAAAGGAACAAAAGCAACTGAGGAGGAAAGATCAAGCATTTAAAGAGTAGGAAAAGGAACAAAAGCAACTGAGGAGGAAAGATCAAGTATTTAAAGAGGAGGAAAAGAAACAAAAGCAACTGAGAAGGAAAGATCAAGTATTTAAAGAGAAGGAAAAGAAACAAAAGCAACTGAGGAGGAAAGATCAAGTATTTAAAGAGTAGGAAAAGGAACAAAAGCAACTGAGGAGGAAAGATCAAGCATTTAAAGGGGAGGAAAAGAAACAAAAGCAACTGAGGAGGAAAGATCAAGCATTTAAAGAGAAGGAAAAGGAACAAAAAGCAACTGAGGAGGAAAGATCAAGCATTTAAAGAGTAGGAAAAGAAACAAAAGCAACTGAGAAGGAAAGATCAAGCATTTAAAGAGGAGGAAAAGAAACAAAAGCAACTGAGGAGGAAAGATCAAGCATTTAAAAAGAAGGAAAAGGAACAAAAGCAACTGAGGAGGAAAGATCAAGCATTTGAAGAGAAGGAAAAGGAACAAAAGCAACTGAGGAGGAAAGATCAAGCATTTAAAGAGTAGGAAAAGGAACAAAAGCAACTGAGGAGGAAAGATCAAGCATTTAAAGAGTAGGAAAAGGAACAAAAGCAACTGAGGAGGAAAGATCAAGCATTTAAAGAGGAGGAAAAGAAACAAAAGCAACTGAGGAGGAAAGATCAAGTATTTAAAGAGAAGGAAAAGAAACAAAAGCAACTGAGGAGGAAAGATCAAGCATTTAAAGAGGAGGAAAAGAAACAAAAGCAACTGAGAAGGAAAGACCAAGCATTTAAAGAGGATGAAAAGGAACAAAAGCAACTGAGGAGGAAAGATCAAGCATTTAAAGAGGAGGAAAAGAAACAAAAGCAACTGAGGAGGAAAGATCAAGCATTTAAAGAGAAGGAAAAGGAACAAAAGCAACTGAGGAGGAAAGATCAAGCATTTAAAGAGGAGGAAAAGGAACAAAAGCAACTGAGGAGGAAAGATCAAGCATTTAAAGAGAAGGAAAAGGAACAAAAGCAACTGAGGAGGAAAGATCAAGCATTTAAAGAGAAGGAAAAGAAACAAAAGCAACTGAGGAGGAAAGATCAAGTATTTAAAGAGAAGGAAAAGAAACAAAAGCAACTGAGGAGGAAAGATCAAGTATTTAAAGAGAAGGAAAAGAAACAAAAGCAACTGAGGAGGAAAGATCAAGCATTTAAAGAGGAGGAAAAGAAACAAAAGCAACTGAGGAGGAAAGATCAAGCATTTAAAGAGAAGGAAAAGAAACAAAAGCAACTGAGGAGGAAAGATCAAGCATTTAAAGAGAAGGAAAAGAAACAAAAGCAACTGAGGAGGAAAGATCAAGTAGTTAAAGAGGAGGAAAAGAAACAAAAGCAACTGAGGAGGAAAGATCAAGTATTTAAAGAGAAGGAAAAGAAACAAAAGCAACTGAGGAGGAAAGATCAAGCATTTAAAGAGGAGGAAAAGAAACAAAAGCAACTGAGGAGGAAAGATCAAGTATTTAAAGAGAAGGAAAAGAAACAAAAGCAACTGAGGAGGAAAGATCAAGTAGTTAAAGAGGAGGAAAAGGAACAAAAGCAACTGAGGAGGAAAGATCAAGCATTTAAAGAGGAGGAAAAGGAACAAAAGCAACTGAGGAGGAAAGATCAAGCATTTAAAGAGAAGGAAAAGGAACAAAAGCAACTGAGGAGGAAAGATCAAGCATTTAAAGAGAAGGAAAAGGAACAAAAGCAACTGAGGAGGAAAAATCCTGATTTTCAGCACTATGAAACTAGTTACAAAAGAATGAAAAGAGAAGATGATAATATAAAAGAATATGAAAGAGCATATAAGCAAAAGCAGCGCAATGATGCATCATTTTGTAATATAGAAAAACAGCGAAAGAAGTCAAACAAAGAGGCATTTATAGTACAGCACTTCCATAAAGCAGGTGAAAGTGGACCAGAGTACATATGTACATCTTGTAATAATCTGTGGTATTGACATTACATTTCAATAGGTAATAGAACTCTGATTATGGATACAAGCTTTACAGAGAAAGTCTTGACTGGTGTTCATTGTGTAAATGGAAAGGAATGGTTATCCACCACTATCTAAAGCTAATGGCATAATTTTCCCACAAAAAACAAATGAATTAGAAATATCAAATCTGGAGGAAAGATTATTTGCTCCTCGTATTCCATTCATGCAATTACATGAATTAGCATGAGGTGGTCAAATAAGTTTGCATGGCAATATCATGAATGTCTCAACAAATGTCAATACGACAATAACATCCTTACCACGCAAACATGATGATGCTGCATGTATTCCTGTAAAATTAAAGAGAAGAATGGCTTATCAAAGCAATTACCTTTATCAAAATATATGACAAAACAAAGTAATAGATGCAGTAAAATGGTTGTTGATGAATAGCACACCTTTTCAGCAAGGAGGAATTAAACTTGATACAGAGTGGCATTATGATCATATAAATACAGATGAAAATAATGATGGGCAGACAGATGATATGAGAAGCAATCAATCCCCTGAAGAGACTGAAAAATTGTTGATTGTTGGGATGAAACTAAGCAGGAAGATCTGCCAGCAGGAACATTTGATACAATGCTTCAGTCTCAGGATCTGTTAGAAGAATCTAGAGATATTTTGACTTTGGCACCTGGAGAAGGAGCTTCTCCTATGAGTATATTTCTAGACAGGCACTCGGAATCTTTATCTTTTCTTACAATTTATTGTGGCCAAGAACAACCATATGGCAAAAATCGAGCTATTACAGCGCACATACTACAGTGAGCTCTGCAAATCAGAACTAAGGCATTCTGATCAACGCTTAGCAGGACAAATTCCCAACTTGTTTTATAAGGTAAAGAAATTGCAAATGAAGCATATTTTAGATAAAGCAAGTATGTGTTTGAGAAAAACCAAAGGCATGAATGAATATACAGCTAGATTTCTTAAACCAGAGGATAACATTAGGAAAATTGTTCAAATTGACGATGGCTACAAAATATTTAAGGATTTAAGAGGTTCTCCACCTTATTGGGAAAAGTTAAGGAGATCTTTTCTATGATCCGTCGGCTTTGTGTTCCAACATGGTTTGCCTCATTCTCTTTGGCAGATACAAAATGGACTCACTCCGAATACTTGGTAAGACTGTTGAGAGGCAAGACCACACAGATGAAGAAATTGCTCACTTTGATTGGTTTAAAAAAAATGTCTTTGTTGAAAAAGGACCCTGTTACAACAGCACGCCACTTTGATTACCAGTTAAAGCAGTTTATTTCCACAATGCTTTGGAATACATTAAATCCAGTGGGGAAAATTATTGACTACTTCTATAAGATTGAGTTCCAGATACGAGGCTCTCCCCATGTGCACATGCTTTTATGGGCTGAGGATGCACCAAAAATTGATGATGAAAATGGAGAGAGTGATCGCATGGTTACAGAGTACATTGACAAATATGTTATGTATGAGTATTCTAAAGAATTAGGAGATCTAGTCTCAAGACAACAACATTCTCATTCAAGATCATGCAAAAAGAAAAAACAAAACAGAATGCCGATTTCATTTTCCAATGCCACCTTTAAGAAAAACAATTATATTGGATCCACTGCCTGTTGAGATGGCAAAAGTAGATATAAAACAACACAAAGAAAGATGGCAGAAGATTCAAGAATTCTTAAATAATATAAAGAGTGATGAAGATGATAATGCATTTCAGGATGTCCTTCTAAAACTTGGTGTGACAGAAGAAAAGTATCTCCTTGCAATTAGATCATCAATTCAAAGTAGAAAGGTGTTCCTTAAATGAGATCTGAATGCGATAAGAACCAATAATTACAACATGGACTTTCAATTTATAATAGATGCTTACTCATGGGCGATGTATATTGTCAATTATATATCGAAATCCCAAAATGGCATGTCCAATCCTCTTTTTCATGCATGTGAAGAAGCAAAACAAGGAAATACAGATTTGAAGCTACAGGTTAGATTGATTGGGAACAAGTTTTTGAACAATGTTGAAATTTCTGTGCAAGAAGCTGTGTATTTGATTATGCAGCTCTCCTTACACAAATCTTCACATGTTTTTGTGAACACGGCCCCACCTGACCAAAGGACAATAATGTTGAAAAGTTTCACAATCCTGCATGCATTACCAGATGACTCTACCGATATAGCTGCACACACTGTTATTGACTATTATGCAGATAGACCATATCAGCTTCAAGATCTTTGTCTCGCTGATTACGTTTCAAAATACAACGGGAAAAAATCTAGTACAAATAAGTATGCTGAGTTTGAACACAAGTGCAATGAAGACGATATGGATATTGAAGATAAGCATGATGTAGATCAAGTAATATTTAATGCAAGGAAGGGATATGTATTAGTGAAGAGAAAACAACCCAGAGTGATTCCATACGTGAAATATAATATGGACCGTGATAAAGAAAACCATTATAGAGAAATTCTAATGTTATTTCATCCATGGAGACAAGAACATTGTATAATTGGCACCTGCCACTCATGTTATGAGAGCTATGCTCAAGTGGCAGACGAAGAAAAAACAGAAGTGCTACGTAAGATGTAATATTACGGCTATAATTCAGAACTCCTTGATGAAATAATGCAGCAAGTCAATCATCTCTCAGAACATGATATGGAAGATCAATGGGATAGTGTTGCCCCAAACACTCAGCACACAGATTCAGAAGATAGAAATGCAGTGATTCTCATGTCCGCAGAAATTTCTTCCTACATTCCTCTTGAACACAATAATATTGATTCAGTGGAGATAGATACAACACTGGGCATTAAAAGTGATAGTTGTCAGATGACGGAACATGTCAGTCAGATGAAGAATGATTGTGATTATTATAAGTTGGCCCAAGTGCTAAACAAAGAGCAGAGACAATTTTTTTATTGTATACAGAGTTTTATATAAAAAAAAGCAAATCTGAAGCCCTTTCATGTATTCCTTACAGGTGGTGCCGGTGTTGGAAAGACAGCAGTTATAAATGCTGTCAATCAAATGCTTATCAGAGGGTTAAACAGAGATGTACGTGCAAACCCAGATGAGATTAAAATATTGCTTGGTGCACCAACAGGAAAAGTTGCCTTTTTGATAAATGGTTGTACTCTTCACAGTTTATTTCACATTCCTGCTTCCCAAGGTTTAGCATACACACCTTTGTGAACAGAAACTTTGAATACTTACAGATGCAAGTACCATCATGTAAAGGTAATCATTATTGATGAGATATCAATGGTTGGCAACAAGATGCTTCGCTTTATTGATGGATGGCTAAAGCAAATTATGGGGTCATCATCACCATTTGGTGGGGTTTCAATTATTGCTGTTGGATATTTATACCAGCTAAGACCAGTTTTGATGGATGGATCTTTAACAATTTAACTGATGATTATGGGCCATTGGCAACAAATTTGTGGACAGAACATTTTAAAGTGTTTTCGCTCATTCAAATTATGAGACAAAAAGATGACATTCAATTTCCTAACCTACTGAATCGTCTCAGGAGTGCACAGCACACAAGTGATGATATTAAATTGTTAAAGACAAGATTAATTGATAAAAATGTTAATTCTCCAGGATATCCATTAGCTGCTCCGCACATATTTCTGAAGACTGTATCTGTCAGTAATCATAATACATTGCTATACAATCTCTCGGAGGAAAGTACAAGATTTGAAGTTAGAGCCTGGGATGTAGTCATAGAAGATGTTACGCCAGAGGTAAAGCTCAAAATACTTAAGGTTTTACCAGATGAATCCAGTGAAACAATGGGTTTGTTGAGATTACTCCAACTTGCTATTGGTTTAAAAGCGGAGCTGTCAACAAATGGAGCGTCATGTACAGTCATGGCTTTGGCAGGAGAACATGTATCAGGGTCTCACGATACATATATATGGGTGAAGTTTGACAATGAATCTGTAGGCACCAAATGTAGACAAGACAAGAAACATCTTTATACAAAGGACACAGGCAGGAACTGGACACCTGTATCACAAGTTAAAAAGCGGTTTCCTGTTGGCCATTACAAATCTGCTGAAGTTCTGCGTACACAGTTTCCTCTTAGACCAGCATCAGCCAAAACACTTCATAGGTGTCATGGAGATACAATGAATTTGGCCGTAATTGATCTAAGTGGAAGGTGCTTTGTGCACGCACATTATGTGGCATTGAGCAGAGTTAAGTCCCTTGAATATCTGTCTTTGATAGATCTTAATGAACAGAACATGCAAAATACACCCTTACAGGAATTATTAATAAACAAGAGAAGCATCTAGGTAAGTATTTTTAAAATTTATCACTTTGTGTGAATTGTGGCTTATAGGTTATGATTTAGACACAGATTAGTGGCCAAAAGATGATGGTTCTTTAGCCTTTGAAATGTCAAGCCAGTCATGGTTTCTGAAAGGGTCTTGAAAATTTTATGTCCAAGAAAATAATATTTTGGAAAGATTTTAACTTCAATGACATGGCTCTGTGTTACCATGCCTTTCATTCCAGTATTACTCTTTATAAAATATTTTAATAAGACATAAAACAGGCGAGCTGCATGGTTGCATTGCAACCACATTTCTGGTTTTAGGTAACAGCCCGGAATACGGTTTTGTTACTGACTGGCTAATTAACTGACTAAGAGACCCGGAATAAGGTTTTGTTACTGACTGGCTAATTAACTGACTAAGAGACATGATGGTTAAATATTGAGCTGCCACTTGCAGCTAAAAATCAAGTCATATTGTAATATAGCACATAGAGCTTAAGAGTATTATTGAATAACACTGGAAAATATTTTACCCGCTGCGAGCGAATCTGTATGTATTAAGCATTCAACAAGCTGGCTATAGGCTGATATTGACTGATCTCTTGCTGTGTGTGTTAGTGCATACAGTCCAGTAATTAGCCTACCTGACACACAGGAATTATCTCAAGACGCATATCAGTGCATTACAATTAGTTAGGCTTTAATGCTATATACGCTAATTACTCATAATGCCAGTCTAGTGTGAGTATTGCGGTTGGTGTTGTCTGTCGATCCATCCGTCCACCTGCCTGCCTGCCGGCCTGTCTGTTTGTATGTCTCTATGGCCCCACCACATCTCCAGAATGGGACATACATATATTGTGACTGACTAAAGTTGAAGTTTTAGGTCAAAAATTCAAATATCTATGTTATGGGGTGACGCGGTTAATGCTGAACAGTATATTTTTTACTATTGCTCAGGAATGCAGGAAGTTAGAATTACCACATTTGCCACATCTATTGATGTATAGTTACTCCTGGATAGAAATACTTTGAGTTTGAGGTGAAACGGTAAAATATCCAGGTTACGTGTTCATTAGATTTAATGCTTGCCACTCTGATATCAATAGTCTATCAATAGCAAAGAAACTGGTGTGCATTTTTCAACAATTTTGGTGGACGATGTTGCTGTCTACGACAGCACCACCTCCAACCAAATTTTTTGAAAAATGAACACCAGTTCATGTTTTAATTTAATTTGATAATTAAAAATCTTGGCATCAGAGTGGTAAGAGTTAAACGAAAGTACACATTTGTGGCTATAACTCTGTGGCCGTATTCATGAAGAGTGCCTAAGTTATGCTCCCGCCTAACTGCTTGCGCATATTTAGAAGACCTGACTACGTCGTATTCACGAAGAGGCAGCTAAATATTCATCTAATGTAGGAGCATACAGACCTAGATATTTTTCATATTTAGGCCAGATTTACACATTTTTTCGTCCTTTAAAGTACCCTTCATCAATACGGCCCCTGGAATATAAAATAGTAGAATCACCAAACTCGGCACATTCTTTCAAATTATTGTGAGCTTGAATTAATTTGGGTTTTAGTTCAAAGGGTCAAATATGTAAGTCATGGGGTCACGAAGTTCATTGGCAAAATAGAATTGGCATCCATCTTCATCTGTCCAGCTACTGGTTGATTTCAACCAAATTTAGATAGACTAACCCTTTGCTATCTATAAGCATCGGAACTTATGTATACAAATGTTAGTGGGAAATCTTTTTGATGCCATCTTGGTTTTTCATAAATTTATGTGAAATCAGTTAGATGACTACTTACTATACATTCATCACCTGACCAATTTCAACTAAACGTCACTGGAAGGGCCTTATCATTGTATACCCTAAATAACCAGCATAGAGCAAATTGATTGGTATGGTTCTTTTTTGCATATATCTTGGTATTATCAAAATGTACATATTGTTGTCAGACTACTCCTCATGAACTGCTTGGATGAGGTCATTTTATACTCTTGGCTGAAAGAAACAAATATTGATAAGCCTCTAAACTCGTATAGAGAAATCTGTTTGGTAAATTATTTTGACAGCCATCCTATATTTTCCAAATATTTATAGTAAATCAGTTAAAAGACTACGTCTCATTAACCACTGATCCAATTCTGCGCAAACTTGGCTTGAAGAAACGTATGATGGTAGTCATTGGAACTTCTGTGTATAAATTTGAATGGTCAATTATTTCTACGGCCGTGTTGGATTTCCTCAGATCTACGACATGATATTCACCTTTGCTGTTGTCTCTTGTTGGGGTTCTCATCTTCGGTGTCATGAGACGTAGATATCAAAGGATTACCCAGATGAACGCAGAACCTAGTTTGCCATAGTCAAGATGGGAATTGACAACTGAAGTGCCAGGAATTTAACCATGTCAAAACAAGGTTGGTCAGTAAGAACACACCATGTTTTACTAAGGTCACAGCCATTGTCGAAATGATTCTACCATGTAAATAGACCATGTGATGTGTGACCAAACTGTTTTACCATGGTTGAAACCATCACAGAGGTGGGTAGACCATGGTCAGACTGATCAATGTCTTACCATGGTCACATCCATTTTTTACTTTGTTAAACCACAGTCATACCATGCTTGACGATAGTCAATCTGGTCAGAGCAATTTTTACTGTGGTTTCAGCCATTGCCGAGCTGATTAAGCCATGGTTACATTGGTCAGATCATGTTTGTACCATGGTTGAAACAGTTGCCCAGCTGGTCAGACCATGGATGTTTGACCATGGTCAAACCTATCAGACCTATGTTTTTCAATGGTTGCAGCTATTGCCAGGCTTGTCAAACCATGGTTAGACTGACCTGACCATGTTTTATCATGGTTGCATAGTCAATGCTGTCTTGTCAACCAGTGGTCAATAATTATTAAGTCAGCTAGATCATGCTTAACACCATGGTCAGACTCTGACCTGACTGTGGATGACTAAGATAAAGCTAGCTAGACAGTGGTTGTCCATGACTGTTACCAAGCTATTACAGTTGGTCATCCCATGATTGGCCATGATAAACCTTAAAAGCGTAACAATTAGTTATACGGTTAAGTTATGATACAACCAAATTTAGAACACCTTTTCAAATTTCTTAAAATGTTCCTAAACTGTTCTTGAAGATTTTCAGGAACAGCTGAAGAACAGTTCAGTAACAAAACCTTTGTAGTAATACATGTATATCTGACAATGGTAAAAGGGTTTGGTCATGATGGGCAAATAAATTTCTGAAAACTATGTATGCCATTGGACAACCATGTTTTGACCATGGTCAAGCTTTAAAAATTACTTGACCTTGGTCGACCATGTCCTGTCATGGTTGGTATAATTTAATAAGGGAGGCAACTGTTTAATTGTAAAGATGGATTGCTGACTAATGGGCATATGACCATTGTCAACCATGGTAAGATGACACCATGGTATATCATGTTAGCTCACCTGGCAAAAGGGCCATTTAACAAAACATGGTCCAGCATGGTTAACCAGCACCTAAACACCCATGAACTAACATAAAAAACTATGGTAGTTCATGGTCATATGACCATGATCAACACTGATAGATGGTCATAAAGCGCATGTTTGTTCATGCTTAATTGACCATGGTTTTCAAGAGATATTTTATGTTTGTGGAACCATGGTCAATCATGATAGAGAACATATGTTGTAAAGGGATACCATGGTTAGAGTCCCTGGTCCCTAGTAGATCATGATAGCTCAGCTGGCGAAAGTGGGCCATTTAACAAAACATGGTCAACCATGTTTAACCAGTGACACACACACACACACACACACGCACGCACACACACACGCACAAAGCAAGCCCACAGAAGATGCAATTTTCCTTTTCTGTTGGTTAGACTTGCACAAAACTTAGCCAATGACTGTGTAGTATATTGTATGCGAGGGGCCTTTGGTGGGTGGATGTGGTGGGTGGGGTACTATGTACTATCATGAAAGTAAACTTATTAAAAGTTGTTGCTGTATTAAGCGTCGGCAAGGGCAGCCAATTAAATTATTTCCAAAATATTCATCATACCGCATATTTTGCGCTTAATTTAAAACCACACAGTTTTCATAGCATACAAAATTAAATGTATTAATCCTTTAACACTTATATCAGCCAAAAATAGCTTCTGCCGGGGTCTTGAGAAATGTCCATTTGCAGACCAAGAGAAGACTATTTTTGAAAATTTACCACTGGAATGCCTGGCTCGATAGCTGAGCCAGTCATTCCAGTGATAAATTTTCAAAAATACTCTTCTCTTGGTCCGCAAATGGAGATTTTATATGAGAAAATTGAATTTAAAAAAAACAAATTCGAGGGTTAAAGGGATAATGCTACTTCTGTTCAAATACTGGAGGTGTAATATGATAATTCATTATAACATCTGTGACCACAGGAGACAAGTCCAATCAAACCTGTCTAAAGCAACCACTTCATGGAGCAGCAATGAATTGCCATTAAGGCCAGGTGGTCTAATAATAGAAGACTTCTGTCGTATGATATGTCTTTAGAGGCCACAAGATGGTTGTTCATTAAGAAGGTGGTCTTATCACAATCTGTCCTAAAGAACCACCATCATTTGGCAAAAAAAACTAGTTATCATGATCAGGTTTGTCTGTATTTGACACCATTCATTGATTATTAATTCTCAAAGAATTTGATAGAATTCCGAAGTGACTCAGTTGGCTTATTTCTCCATTAACATTCAAGTAAGTGAGATAGGGCGGACAGCATTTTGTATATTAGGCCATCATCATATATACTTATGAGAAATATCTGTATGTATTTTTAAGGAGGTACTGTGGGATAGATCATTGCTGATGAAGATGGACAAATTTCACTTTGATGAAATTATTTGATGAAACTGTACATCTCAGTGCTTAGAAGTGTTTTAAATTTTCATGTGTGTTTGATGTAATTAATAATTTTGATGTGTTGCTATTAAATAATTAACTTGTTATTTGTGCATGGAAGCAGATTTATGTAGTCATCAAATCATTTTGTAATGACGCCTCAACCTTATGTACAGTCTTCTTTGCAACTTGGATTTTCACATTTTGAGGAATCTAACTTGAGTTGTGTGGTATGCTGTATTAGTAAGGTGACCTTTGTCAAGTTCGACTCGCTAACCATAGTCAGTTTCATGGTTTACTGAACATGCGCAGTCGCTATGCCAAGCCAAATGCTGAATAGTTAACTATAGTTCGTTGGTACCCGGTTCCCCATTGAAATACTAGTGCAGAAAATGTGGAGCCGGGTACCAGTCTCCATTAACCCTTTCTGTCGTCTGGTTTGACGACATACGAAAATTTGTGTCCGCTAAGACATCAAAAAGCATCCATATCAGATAAAGTGGGAAGGAATAGGGGCTTGGGAACATTGGCATACAATGGGAAAGCATAATTTCATCAAACCTAAGTTATTTAGTGAAATATTTACACTTTTATAAGCGTTTATTCGTGGCAAGCGATCGGTGTCCGCCATTTTGAAATTTACGCAAATATCGCACTAACCGTCTGAACCGAGCTCGGGTGCTCTGTCGACTATAGTTGACTAGCTAGTTAACTATTTGAAGTTTGACTGGTATTCTAGTTAGTTATAGCTAACTATGGTTAGGAGTCGAACTTGACCCTTATTATCTGCATGGCCGGTTTCAAACTTGGATGGAAGAAAATCGTTCAAAATGTATTTTCTTTTTCAAAAGGAATGGACCTTTCCAATTTTAGTTATGCCCTGGCCATCTTTAGCCAAGCTCCACCCACATTTTACTGTGTTGAGATGGATCAATCCCTGAACTGCCTGATTCAATTTCCAGAAAACTATACAGGTAAGCTAATGGATATTTTGAAACTAATTTGACTGAGTGATGTTTCTGCCTGTGACAGTAACAGCGCCTGAGTCAAATTAGTTTCAAAATATTCAACAGCATCCTTATTAAATAGTAAATAGATACAATTCGTACAACAACATTTATTCTGTCATCAATTAAGCATTCATTACAAACCTATCTACGTTATTCATGATGTCATTGATTATGACATCATCCTACACGTCACATAGTTAATTATGACATCATATAATTGATGGATAAACCGGAATGGTCCAGCCAACCATACTTGTCTGGATGTACCCTATGTATATTGAGTGATCAAGCTGTTTTCAACTTCTAAACAAGAAAACAGGTTTATCCATTCACCAGATATTGCTTTCACATGGCTTTGCAAAGACAATGCCTAAATTCTACTGTTTTGGAGGAAGGAATTCGAGACCCAACCTTTGGATCATCTTGACTAAAGCTAATTCTCAGGTTTATATGGTCAACTGACCCCATACTGATCATCATTTGAACATACACGCCGTGTTTTATTATAAATTATACAGGACTTAGCGCTTTAGCCCTTGAATTTATTCAAGAAAATTTTTATTTTCTTGTCCATTTGCAGACGAAGAGACTATATTTTAAAATTTACAACTTGAATGACTGGTTCGGTTATCGAGCCAGTCATTCCATTGGTAAATTAAAAAAAAAAATCTTCTTGGTCTGCAAATGGACATTTCTCAAGACTACTGCCGAAGCTATTTGTAGCTGGTATGATTGTTAAAGGGCTAAGAGCCCTTGCGGGGACCTCATGATGTGTACACAAACACTCATCCAAAGAAATACAAGCATCTTAGACCCATCTACTCCACACTTACCTACATTTACCTCTACACCTCACCATATTAGATGAGTGACTCTTTATTCCTCTCTCCCCCATGTTTTAGTCGCATTACAGTGGTACATTTTCAAAAGTATGTTGTCTTCTCTTGGCCTGTAATTGGACAGTTATCAAGCAGAAATTTCAATTTTCTGAATAAATCTTGACCAATAAAGGTAAATTCTATAATTATTGGTCTAGAAATGTAATAACAATAGAATATTGTTCAAATCATACTTATAAATGGCATGTGCATGTAACTGACAGTGGTTTGATTTTGATAATTTTTAAATATAATAAATAATCAGAATCTAATTAATTTTGTTTGCAGGATTACGCCGACAGAGCCTGTCATCAATGGACAGTGATTCGTCCACTTTGTTATCCGACCATCCTACGCTTAAACCACTCACACTACCCGATATACCACAACTGGACACACTCTCATTATGTGACCCACGGACACCCATGCGTGCTCTGCGCAGTCCCGGTGGACGTAGCATGCTGTCGGTTTGGAGTGACACGCTTACTCCGAGACCGCGAAAGAAACACTTTCTTCCTACAGAAAATAACTCCTGGTAAGTATGCCACTATTTTATTTGTTTATGTCTGTTCTAGAGAACCATACGTTAAAATAATTCCTGGTAATTAGTGTGTCACTATTTTATTTGCTTGTGTCTGTTCTAGAGAACACTAAAATAACTCCTGGTAAGTCATGTAAGTATGCGACTATTTTATTTGTTTGTGTCTGTTCAAGAGCACCATATGTTAAAATAACTCCTGGTAATTAGTGTGCCACTATTTTTGTCTCGCCTGCGAAGCAGAAGAGCGACATAGGGATCACTATTTCCGTCGTCATCATCGGCGGCGGCGGCGTCATCATATCTCTACTTATGGTTAAGGTTTTTAAATATCAATATTTCTCATCATTGCCCCATCAGATCTAGCTGAAACTTTACAGACATCTTATCTATAATGTAGGGAAGCTCATTCCATCATTATTTTAACAAAATTTTGAAAACATTTTGCTGAATTTTCCATGGTTTTCGACATAGAAAAATGTACAGGTTTTTTATGGTTGAGGTTTTTAGAGATCATTATTTCTCAGCACTGACCCATTAGATCTTGCTGAAACTTAAGAGACATGTTCTCTGTAATATAGGTAAGCATACTCCATCAATATTTGTTTTAAATTTTGAAAACTTTTTGCTGAATTTTCCATGGTTTTCCACATGGAAAATGTACATGGTTTTTTATGGTTACGGTTTTTAGAGATCATTATTTCTCAGCATTGACGCATCAGTTCTTGCTGAAACTTTAGAGACATGTTCTCTATAATATATGGAAGCATACTCCAATATTTGTTTAAAATATTGAAAACTTTTTGATGAATTTTGCATGTTTTTTGACATAGAAAATGTAATTGATTGTCGTGCTATTTTCCCCGCGTTTGGACTATTTTAGGACTTCAGGTTAAGCTTTTTGCTGAGGTTAAGCTTTTGTCAAGTGACAATTTACCCATCAAAGAGTTATCCGAGTTCCATAAAACTTCACAGATTTGTTATATACGATCATTAGGACTAGTCCATGTGAGAAAGAAATCAATTTTGAAAATATTTCCATATTTTTTCCACGTGTGAACTTGGGTAATTTTGTGGCTATTTTATGCCTTTAGGTTAAGGTTTTCATCTTGGTTAAGGTTTTTTCAAATGACAATTTACTCAACAAAGATTCATCAGATTTCAATAAAACTTCAGAGATTTGTTCTATACCATCACTAAGACTAGCTCACATAAAAAGGAAATTGATTTTCCAAAATCTTTCATACATTTTCAGTATTTGAACATAGACAATTTTGTAGCTTAAGGATATTGTTGCTTCAGTAAAAGTTTTTTCAAATGAAAATTTACTCCACAAAAGCTTATCAGATTTTGATAAAAATTCACAGATTTGATAAATTTGATAACTGAACTTAGATTCTATCCCCGTCTTCACAGGCGAGACATTGTACACTGCAGAGTTCTTGTATTTGCTAGTGTGTCTGTTCTAGAGAACCATATGCTAAAATAACTCTGGTAAGTCATGTAAGTATGTCACTATTTTATTGGTTCATGTCTGTTCTAGAGAACCATACGCTAAAATAACACCTGGTAAGTCATGTAAGTGCGCCACTATTTTATTTTTTCATGTCTGTTCTAGAGAACCATGCGCTAAAATAACTTCTGGTAAGTGTGCCACTATTTTATTTGTTTGTGTCTGTTCAAGAGAACCATATACCGGTATGTTAAAATATCTCCTGGTAAGTCATGTAAGTACGTCACTATTTTATTTGTTTGTGTCTTCAAGAGAACTATATGTTAAAATAACTCCTGGTAAGTCATGTAAGTACGCCAGTATTT
This sequence comes from Chaetoderma sp. LZ-2023a, assembly GCA_034401795.1. NCBI lineage: Eukaryota > Metazoa > Mollusca > Caudofoveata > Chaetodermatida > Chaetodermatidae > Chaetoderma > Chaetoderma sp. LZ-2023a. The sequence continues at coordinate 111,039,249 of CM067367.1, forward strand.
TATTTGTTTGTGTCTGTTCAAGAGAAATATATGTTAAAATAACTCCTGGTAAGTACGCCACTATTTTATTTGTTTGTGTCTTCAAGCGACCCATACATTAAAATAACTCCTGGTAAGTCATGTAAGTTGTACATTTTCAAAAATAGTCTTCTCTTGGTCTGCAAATGGACATTTCTCAAGACCACTGCAGAAGCCATCTTTAGCTAGTATGAGTTTTAAAGGGTTAACACTACTCTCAAATTTTCATCAAATTTAAAGTTTGTCATAAAATATATACATTTGCAGACCATGAGGTTATTTTTGAAACTGTATCACTGGAATGCCTGGCCCAGGTTAGCATTCAAAAACAGTCTTCTCTTCGTATGCAAATGGACATTCCTGAAGACCACTGACCGTTAAAGGGTTAAAGCTCATTGTTATAGTGGAGGAAATGCTGTGGCTTAAATTGATTAACACTAATAGTTAAGCTGATCTAACAGTGGCGTAGTGTCATATTTTTCCAGGTGGGGTGAACTGGTTGTAAATTTCCGACTTTGGGTATTCCCCTCCTCTAAGGTTTGTCGGTCAGAGTTTCTGAGGCTGAAATTTTTTTTAAATCTATGTTGTTTCAGGGAGCAGCTCCTACATTTCTAGATGGAAATATGGACCTGCTTGTAAAAGTTATCTGTTTTATTATCTTGAAAATGTCTACATTACAATCTAGGAACCTTTGTACTTGCATCACTTGGCTTCACCCATCTATTCAGTAGGCGGGTGGTGACCAAAGCTGAGAGTTCAGAGGTTTAGCCCTCTTTGCCTTCTGGCTCAGAATAACTAGTGTATCTATATAAATCACACCACCACCGTCACCACCACTACCACCACAACCACCACCACTGTGCTGAAGAGAGTATTACCATCGGACCTGCCTGCCTGCCTGCCTGCCTGCCTGCCTGCCTGCCTGCCTGCCTGCCTGCCTGCCTGCCTGCCTGCCTGCCTGCCTGCTTGTCTGACTGTCTGTCTAGAAAAAATACTGATCTGATTTGCCTCCAATTCTAACACAAGAATTTGTCTTGCAAGAGGATTTCTAAATGTTGGCCGTGATCAGGGTGAACGAAACCTGATCTGCATTAGATCAAATTCTGGATCTGTGAATATTTTGGAATTTAATGTTCAGATTTTGCTCACATTTTAAAACAGGAAAGGGTATGGCCATACACTACATAGGATGTCACAACTTTGGGCGTGGTCCGAAACAAGAGACCCAAAGGCCTTTGATGCTCACCGGGATCATTAGCATTTGAACCATTTGTGTTTAAATAAACATGATGGATAATTCCAAATAAAGTCCAAGATGGCACCAAAAAATTAACAATCAAAATTCTTGTTTGATATGTTGAAGCACACCGGCATAGGATCATTCCATCATTGTTGAAATTGGGCTTTTGCTTAATGATGAGTACTGTTTTTAAATGGTTCCAGAAAATTTTCACAAAATCAAAGATGGCTTCCAAAATATTAACCAATGAATATTACCCAAATGGTTAATGAGGAGTAGTGTTTTAAACGATTTCCTGCCAAAATAAGAATCAAGCTGTCAAAATTCTGCCTACCAATTCTGAAGCGTACCAGCCTAAGGTCTTTCCAGCTGAGTCGGGTTTAAATTGGCCAAGCGGTTAATAAGTAGTAGGCTTTAAAACTGATTTCACAATATTTTCAGAAAATCCAAGATGGGCGCTGGAAAAATTAACCAATCGAAATTCTGTATACAAGGTTTGAAACCTACCACCATAGTATCATTCACGCCGAGTTTGCTTGAAATGAGACAAGTTGTTAATGAGGGTTATGCTTTCAACTAATTTCCAGAAATCTTTTGAAAAATTCAAAACAGGCACAAGAAAAATTTACCAATCAAAATTCTGAATAAATTTTATAGTGCCTACCACAATAGGATGCTTTCAACCAAATTTGTTTGAAATTGGTTAATCCAATAAGGCGGATATGCAATTTGATGGACTGATGGACAATGGGCAAATGTGTGTGTGTGTGTGTGGTTGGAATGATGGACAGATGCCATGGCATAAGCCCAGGTGAGCTAAAAATTGGGCAAATCTGAAAACCTTTTACAATGTGACAAAAACAGGAGGGCGAGTGTCTGCAATCTCTGATTGCTCATCATGGTCATGTAAGCAAAATATGAATAATAAAACAGACTACTGTAAGAACTACCTACTATAAATGTGTATCCAGCCAACCCTGTGATTAACGTGATTTTAATTTTTCAGTATGATCAGAGTAAGCTTAAATTTTAGCAACGTGAAAGATGGCAACAAGCTACATGTCTCTGCCAAATCTTTGCCATGTAGCTTTAACATAGGCCTATACCCATAGAAATCTACATATATTATTTGGCTAACAATCAGCTTGTAAATATAGAAATTTATTATGCTTTTTATATTAAAAATTGAGATTTGGTCAGAAGTAGGCATACATAGTTGAAATTTGACTATTCGCTGCTTTACCATTCAGAGTTTTCCAAGTCAGAAAGTCAGAAATTCAACAGAACAGAGAATAATAGGAAGCTAACAAATCTGTTACAACTGGTTTCCGACTGGTTCATAAAATTACTACCAGATGGGTCAGTTGTCCCCCCCCCCAGACCACACCCATGCTATGCCTGTGTGACCTAAGCGCCTCTGCAATACGGTAGTAATAGCAACATCAGTACTACTGAAGTAGTCCTCCAGATATTTGAGTATAATCATCGACCATGCTATGGACAATGATGCACATGTTCAATCTGTGGGCAAATCACTATACTACCATCTATGAAACATTAACTCTATCCGAAATGTTTTAACACACAAAACAACATAGATGCTCATCCATGCCGTTATCACTTCACGGTTAGATAAAGGTAATTGGCTTCTGTATGGTATAACAGCAATGTTTATGGACAAACTGCAGCATGTTCAAAATGCTGCAGGCCAAGATGAGGAAACAAGACCATATAACACCTGTCTTGAAGCATCTGGCTACCGGTATGTAAAAGAATAGAGTTAAAGATTCTCCTAACATGGAAATGCCTGCACGGTGACGCTCCCAAATAGCTGAAAGATCTCATGAGTATCGTCCACATTGTACACTTTATTCCACAGACCAACACGTATTTCCTATCTCACGATCCATTATTAGCTCACATGGCTAGAATGGTCAAGTGATCTTATGCCATGCCGACAATCCGACGTCTGTCCGTTTGTCATTCCGGCATCCATCAACTCTTGCTTAAAAATGCTAATCCTCATTAACCGCTTGGCGGATTTCAACCGAAGTTGGCTGCAAGGACCTCATGGGTCTAGGCTTCAGGACTTGTATACAGAATTTTGATTGCCCAAGTTATGAAAAATCTACCGGAAATTGTCAAAACACTACTCATTAACTGCTAACCAGATTTCAACCTAATTTGGCTGGAATGACCTTATGGAGATATGCTTCAGAACTTGTATACAGAATTTTGATTGATCAATTTGTTTGGTGGCCATCTTGAAGCTCTAGTGCGGTAGACTTCAAAACTTGTAAACAGATTGACTTTGATTGGGTCCATTTTTTCAGCGGCCAACTTGGATTTTCAGAAAAGTTTGTAAATCAGTTAAAAGCTGAATACTCATTAACCACTTGGCCGATTCTAACCAAACCCGGCTTGAATTCCTCTAGGCAGGTAGGCTTCAGAACTTGTTTACAGAATTTTGATTAATCAATTTTTCCAGTGGCCATCTTGGATTTTCCAGAAATCCTTTAAAATACTACCCTTCCTTAATCAATAGCCCGATTAAAAAAAAAATTTGGTGGAATAATCCTATGATGATAGGCTCAATAGTTCTAGTGAGAATTTTTATCGGTCAATTTTTTCAGCAGCCATCTTGGATTTTCCAAATGATTTACGTAAATTCTTTAAAATGTTACTCCTTAACCAATGGCCAGATCCTATGGGCATATCTTTCCGAAGTTGAATACAGGAATTTAATTGGTAAATTTTTTCGATGACCATCTTGGATTTTGCAGAAAAATGTCCAGAAGCCTTTAAATCACTTTGTGCTACTACTACTACTACTACTACTACTACTACTACTACTACTACTACTACTACTACTACTACTACTCCCACTGCCACTGCCACTGCCACTACTGCTACTACTACTACTACTACTACTACTACTACTACTACTACTACTACTACTACTACTACTACTCCCACTGCCACTACTACTACTACTACTACTACTACTACTACTACTACTACTACTACTACTACTACTACTCCCACTGCCACTGCCACTGCCACTACTGCTACTACTACTACTACTACTACTACTACTACTACTACTACTACCACTACTACTACTACTACTACTACTACTACTACTACTACTACTACTCCCACTGCCACTACTACTACTACTACTACTACTACTACTACTACTACTACTACTACTACTCCCACTGCCACTGCCACTGCCACTACTGCTACTACTACTACTACTACTACTACTACTACTACTACTACTACTACTACTACTACTACTCCCACTGCCACTGCCACTGCCACTGCCACTGCCACTACTGCTACTACTACTACTACTACTTTTTTTTTTTTTTTTTTTTGAAAAACCGACGCTGACGCAGTCGGACAAACTTCACGGAGGAACTCCTTTAAAAAGGCTTGCAAACCCCCAGAAAAAAACCTGGTGAACTAGTAATCTTGATTAATATTACACCAAAACAATGATAAATAATGAGCATTAATACAATCTATAAATACATATGGCTTAAAAAGTATAGATACAAAACAATATGCTGATAAAGCTCCGATAGCAAAACAAAACTTAACAAAGGCATTACTATTCAACCCAGGTGTAGTAGTAGACCCGTGTGGCGAGTGCAACTATCCAACAAATGAAAAGTGCCTCGTCAATCTATGACAAATAAGTCAATCATTGACGCCAGTGGGCTGATTCCCTAAAGATCAGCGGGCGTAGTAGCATTTGGGTAGTATAATACATATAGTCGGCAGAAAAATTCCAGAAAAATTGATGGCCCTCTTGTTTACATTTTCAATTTACTTTATTGTAAGGTTTTGTAAATTAACATTCAATCCATGTGTGGTAGTAGTCCCGTGTGGCGAGTGCAACTATTCAACAAATGAAAAGTGACTCGTCAATCAATGACAAATAAGTCAATCATTGACGCCAGTGGGCTGAGTCTTAAAGATCAGCGGGCGTAGTAGCATTCGGGTAGCATAACATATATAGTCAGCAGGAAAATTACAGAAAAATAGATGGAAATAGATGGCGCTCTTGTTTCCATTTTTGATTTACTTTGTTGTAAGGTTTTGTAAATTACCCTGGAACAAATAACCCTATAAAACTCTGTGCAAATTCCTAAAATTACCTGGGACAATTTTATAATTCAATGGCAAATTACTTTATCGATTGATTATTAAATTACCCCAGTCTGTTTATTTCTTAACATGAATTATTAAACATACCAATATCAAAGTGCAGACTAAAATGAATTACAGATTAATTAAAAGACACAGATAAATCAGCTGTAGTAATTAAATGATTTAAGCTAGTGCAGGCTCATTTATTTTTACAGCTCCCAACTCTATTGAAACTATGTTTGTTTTGCACCATATGTCCTTGAATACTTTTTCTTTACCATGCTGCTTTAATCTAAAATATTCGCCAGGAATATGATTCAGCAGCAATGAACGAAATATTGCCTTTATTGCTCTATTGTGATTGCCCATAGATGGATTTTTCGTCTGTGCACACCGATGTTTCCAAATGGCCCAAACACCTATGGTTAGTATTGTTATTAAAATAGTCCTTTCAGACTTTATGATATTTACACCGCTTGATCCAAATTCTCTAAATAAGACTACATGCGTGTCTAGAACAATGGGCTTCGCTCCAAATTTTGCCAAGATTTGGCTGATATAGTCCCAAAATTGTGACGATATTGGACATTCCACAAATAAATGCTCGATTGTTTCCTCGTCTATTTGACATAAGTAACACCTATCAGAAGTCGTAATATTGCACTTGTATGTCAAGTGTCCCACCCATAGACGTCGATGTAGTAATCGCCACAATAAATCACGAGCCATATTTGGTATGGATGGAGAATGTAAGATTTTCCATACATTTTTCCAACTGGATGGTTTATTGCTTGAGTCATCCCATCTCCTAATTGCTATGGGAGGTGTTACTTGTTTTCGTCTCATAATATGGTACCATTCCTTGGATCTCATCTTGTATTTTAACATCTCATCATCAAGAACTAATGCGGGTTGTGGAGTCAAACTATTATTATTTACATTTGGCAGACGTAACCATTCAATTGGTACAGCATGTTTTATTTTATTTAGCAACCGCTGGACATCTATATGCCTCATATGTGTTTTTCTAGCTACGTCTTGCATTGAAATCCATCTACGTGTTTGAGGGTGTATCATATCCGATAAATGTTGAATGCCATATTTTGCAAAGGACGGTAGATAAAGTACTGCATTGTTATAACATATATTACTATTGCCCCACAATTGCTGTTCTAGTACTTCCTTCCAGCACGTAGGTGGAGGCATGTATCTGTCAAATATTTCTAACCCCTTAACTTGATCTTTAAACACATCTGGTATCATTTGGCTATTCGGAGGTGGCTTCTTTGAGGTAAACACATGCTCCGCCAGAAATGGTTCTACAATTCTCTCCATGAGAGCTCGTGAAACACATGCCCACGTCTCATCTGATGTAATAAGATCATCCAAAAATTTTAACCTTAAAGAAACACATTTCACTTTAATATCAATTAAATCAAGTCCTCCTTCTAACTTAGCATTATTGAGAACACGATGGGAAACTAAATGATTCTTTTCTTCCCATATGAATGACAATATCAACTCATTAACCTCCTTTTCTACATGTTTTGGCATGTGTACAACCGATGCTGTATACCATAGCCCAGATAATGCCAAGTTGTTGACAACAAACACTCTACCAAAGATTGAAAGACGACGACGCTTCCAATTTGCTAATATTCTCTTAAGCTTAGATACTCGTTCATTCCAATTTTGTATTGTATTCGGTTTCCTGCCAAAATAGATGCCTAAAATCTTAATGGTATCATTAGACCAATTGATTTCAAGTGGCTGGTCATTCCGCTCTTTCCATGGCCCCAGAAATAATCCTTTGGATTTTCCTTTATTGATTTTCAAACCAGATGCATTTTGGAACTTTTCTAGTACGTGGTTTAAAATTGCAAAATCATTGTTTGAACTGGTAAACACAGTTGTGTCATCAGCATATTGTGACAGCTTAAGTGGTCTTTCTATGCCACGAATACATATGCCTTGAAAGTTATTATTTTGCCTCAATGCTATGCCAAGTGATTCCATCACAATAACAAATAATAATGGCGATAGGGAACACCCCTGTCTAACCCCACGTTCTAAGACAATTTCTCTGGATAATTGATTGTTCACTAAATAGCTACTCTTGATATCCGTATATAAAATCTTTACCCATTTAATAAAGTTTGAGCCTAACCCAAACGATTGCAAAGAATTAAAAAGAAAATCCCATTCCACACGGTCAAATGCCTTTTCATTGTCCAAGGCAATCACAGCTGAAGGGATGCTATCCTTCTCAACCAATTGTATAAGGTCTCTTATTACCATGGTATTTGTTAGAATTGTCCTCCTGGGTACAGCACATGTCTGCTCTGTTCCAATGATTTCTCCTAAAACACTACCTAGTTTCAATGTTAGTGCTCTGGATATTATTTTGTAGTCTACACATAGTAGAGAAATTGGTCTGTAGTTCTGAATTAGACGTCTGTCATTTCCTTTATATATTAGCCTTACGTATGCCCTAGCCATAGTTGGTGGTAAATGGCCTTTCTCAAAAATTTCAGTGCCTAATTCTTCCATTATTGGACCTACAAGGTGCCAAAACGTTTGGTAAAATTCAACTGGAAGGCCATCACACCCCGGTGATTTTTCTAGTTTCATACCTTTAAGGGATTTAGTTAAATCTTCTAGTGTTAAGGGTTGATCACAAAATTCACTGCCTGTGTCTGACACCTTTTTGTCTATATTTGCTAACAAATCCAATTTTGCATCTTCATCAATTCCCTCTGACTTGTACAATGACTCATAGTAATTGCATACAATAGTACTCATTTCATTGTTGGTAAAGACGGTTGAACCATCCGGCATGTTTAATGAGCACATCACCTTATCTATTGCCCGTGCTTTTTCTAATGCGCAAAAATATCGGGTTGGCTTTTCCCCTTCTGCGTGCATCTGGGCTCTTGCTCTAATTTTTGCACCCTCAAACTCATAGTGTTCTATATCTCTTATTTTACTTTTAATTTTAACCAGTAATTCATAATAATTCTCTTCACCATTATTTACTTTAGCATTAATTTTCATCAGTGATCGATGAAGTGTTTTCTTGCGTTTGCGTATTTCCTGTGCTTTTCTAATAGCATACTTTCGGGAAACATACTTTAAATCCAGTTTAACATCCTCCCACCATTGCAATGTGCTCTTATATGATGCTTTCCTATTAATCCAATGTTGCCAACAACTCTCTATATTATTCTTATAAAATTCTTCTCCCAACAGTGTTGTGTTTAATTTCCAAAACCCGACCCCTTTTGTTACCCAGTCAGCATTGGCAAAGGTTACACAAACCATGTTATGATCAGAGAATGCAACTGGCTTAATATTAACATCTCTCCAGTACCCTGTTAACAAACTATTCACATAAATTCTGTCGATCCTTGAACCAACTGTACCATCTACCGAAAACCATGTAAGATCTTTACCATGAGGTTTTGATATTCTATAGGTGTCCACTAAATTTTCATTATCACATATTTCTTTTAAGAGTCTATGTGATGTATCAGTATAAGTTGAAGTTGCATTCCTGTCATTTTCTTTGTCTAAGACACAATTAAAGTCACCACCCATTACTAAGTTTTCAGTGATGTTATCTAGTGCTGTTTTAGACATCTCCTTAAAAAAATTACGACGTAGTTGATGAGATGTAGGTGCATATATACACAGCAACGTGATACGTGTTTGTTGTATATCTAGCGTGACTCTCACCCAGCGACCATTTGCACCTGATACTGAAGAGATTATATTTACATAGGCTGAACAACGAGGGAGTATAACAATTGCTACGCCTGCACTATTATCTTGAGATAACGAATAAAATATTCTGGATCCAGAAATCTTTTCTAAATTATCGTATAATTCTGACTTCTGAATTTTTGTTTCCTGTATCAAAGCAATGTCAATCTGCTCATTTTTCAGAGTCTCTAGTAAGTGACGTTGCTTTATGTCACTATTTAAGCCTCTACAATTGAGTGTGCAAATTAGCATAAAAGGTAATAAAATGCTGTGTAAAACCGCCATTATTAAGCTAACTAGATTTTGTTTTTTTCGACCCTCTCTTAGACCATTTACCTATTTTACTCACAAACGCTGCATTACTTAGCTCAACTTTTTCCAAATGCTTATATTTTAATATATCTGAATCATGATGCAGATGCCTATATTTAACACCATTTGCCGTCACATATGGAACTAACACCTCTCCTGCCTCTGACCTGTACATGACCATTTCATCAGGTGATTTAGAACTCTGTGTTTGAATGGATATATCAGATTCAGCGACTGACATATTATCGTCTTCTATATCACTTTCCTCTATTTCTGATTCAGAACTCTCTCCATCTTTCTGTCGCTTTGTTCCACTCAATCGATCCGAGACACCAATTACTTTCTCTATATTATTTAAATCGTCTAGATTGAGTGTACTCAGTGGAAAATCAAAGTTAGTTTCAGTATCTTGCGACCTGAATTTTACTTGTCCTAAATTAAAACTCTCTTCCAGAGGGTATTGATCATCATCTTCAACTTGTGTGGAATTAGCCTCTCTGTCATCAAACTTGGATTGACTTGTTACTGGAGTAAGACTTAGCCCCTCATCTAGAACCTCTATTTCATCGCCTGCAATTACAGCGATTGGATTCTTAGTTTTTTCCCCATGCTTCTCATTAACATGGACTTCAGCTACAATCTCAGCAACTACTGGTTCGATGACATTTTCCGTAGCAACGTGCTTCCCATTAGTATGGATTTCAGCTACAATCTCAGCAGCTACCGGTTCTATGACATTCTCTTTAGAGACAACTTGCTCTGCACTTTTATCAGCACCCTTTTTGACATATTTGTTCTGCGGGCATCGCCACTTAAAATGATCAGATGATCCACAAACTAGACATTTGTTTTTGTTAGGGCAATCTGTTGCAAGATGTTCTGTGCTTAAGCAGATTCTACACTCCTTGATTTGCCCCCTGTACCATAATGGCAAGATAAATCGACCATCTATGGTGACCTTGCTTGGGAGAGGTTTTTCTACCTTTTCAAACCATATTCTTCTGACGCCATTTTCTAAGGTTCGATCAAATGGATAGGTCTCGTGTTCTACTTTGTCAACTTTGCCATACTTGATCAATTCAGTGATAACCCGTTCATCTGGGATCTCTAATGGAACCTTCATCTTGACTAATAGACGATCAGAATCTATTTCCTCCACATTACACACCTCACCCTTCACGACAAGGACATCGTCGAGCAACTTTTCCTTCACACTTTCATTAACTACGGTGACATTCCATACAGATTTCGAAACATTAACGAGACCTTGAAGGACCCGTGGCCCTGCACCAACTACATCCTTCAACCCATGATACACCTCAATTGCCGAAACACCCCAAGCCTTTGTGGTGATTTTAAGACTCAGGGTACGCTTATATGAGGTTGCCATGGTGTTTTATAAAAAGAGGTACCCCATACTACTACAATATATAATACAAATATATAACACCAAGACGTCGGGGAAAGAGCTAAACACTAAATAAATAGTGTCCCCTTTTGAAACCCTGACGTCTACCAACAAATATACGAATAGAGAGTACAGTCGTATATTTGTTAGTTTGAACCACTTTCTAAGTGGTTCACTAACACCTATCCGATTAAAGTATGCTAACAAATATATGATTAAATAGTCAAGTCATATATTTGTTAGTCTGTTCGAGTTGACCGGGGACAGCCAACTGACTATAAGGATTTATATAGTTAAAGAACTAGGCTTGTGCTTACAAATGACAAAGGAATTAAATCCACTCACTCAAGCGATCTTGCCAAATATAATGCGCTAGCCTACGAACTATAGAAATAGCAGACTGGCGCAGCGAGAAATGTATTGCATTGACCACAGTAAGAGGAGCCCTACTAAATGGCGGAAACCGCCAGCTAAGAGGAATGCCTTTAGAAAATGGAGACACAAAATGCGCTCCAACCAAGACAAGAATTTACAAATTAAACATAAAGTTTGAAAGGAAACACTAATACGAAATATATGTATAAAATTTATCTACAAAATCGTGCTAGAAACTAGCAAATTCGGGCAGCAATTGCAGAGCTAAATAAACGCGTGCGTTCACTTCGACTACTACTACTACTACTACTACTACTACTACTACTACTACTACTACTCCCACTGCCACTACTACTACTACTACTACTACTACTACTACTACTACTACTACTACTACTACTACTGCCACTGCCACTGCCACTACTGCTACTACTACTACTACTACTACTACTACTACTACTACTACTACTACCACTACCACTACTACTACTACTACTACTACTACTACTACTACTACTACTACTCCCACTGCCACTACTACTACTACTACTACTACTACTACTACTACTACTACTACTCCCACTGCCACTGCCACTGCCACTACTGCTACTACTACTACTACTACTACTACTACTACTACTACTACTACTACTACTACTACTACTACTACTACTACTACTCCCACTGCCACTGCCACTGCCACTACTGCTACTACTACTACTACTACTACTACTACTACTACTACTACTACCACTACTACTACTACTACTACTACTACTACTACTACTACTACTACTACTACTACTCCCACTGCCACTGCCACTGCCACTACTGCTACTACTACTACTACTACTACTACTACTACTACTACTACTACTACTTTTTTTTTTGATGACACGATCAACGGATCGTGCGGAAAACCTTTAATATCCAAAAATATATAAAAGGCTGACAAAACTATACAATACACTAACACTGAACAGACGTCAAAGGAAAAACAACTTTCAAAAATTCGCCAGTCTTACCATCATAAATCATATCATTCAAAATATATGCGCAATAAAAATATATACTGCCGTAATACAATAAACGCCATACATACATTATTATGACCAGTTTCTGAACAGGCCCGGGTAATTGATTTTGTAGCCGACAAAACGCGAGTATTTAAACGCAAACGTTTTGTCAGCAGTACAGCGAACAATAGCAAATATCGCCTCTGCAAATTAATCTTTCTCTTTACTTGGCGAGAACTTTTCTGAAAATGCCCGTGATCGCTTGCGGCCTGAGTAAACAATAACAAACACTGCTGCTATTTTGAAAAAATGATCTGTGTTTACGTAGAGATACTGATTCCAATATTACCCCGGGTCGTTTGCAATTCAAACAATACAATGATCTTAATTTAATACTGGCCATTAAAAACATCCGAAACGACTGGAAGCAGCAGTCAGATAAGGCAGCAAGCGCCTCCAATCAAGGGATGCCCGTATTTAAGCGTTAATATATATACATTAAAAATCTATTCTTAAAAATGTTACACAAAATGATACAGATGGAATTTAAAACATTACAACATTACATTATTTCCATACTCAGCAAACTAAGGAAATTTTTAATCATCATGGTGATGCTTTAAAACCATTCTATGGCGAAGTAGACCAAAACCCTGTCTCTTCAGTGGTATTGAGGAATGTTACTTTCGATTTGGAGGCCAAGGGAAGACCATTTTTGAAAACTTACCAGTTGAATGACTGCATCGACAACCGAGCCAGCCACTCCAGTGCTAAATTTCCAAAATATTCTTCTCTCGGCCCGCAAATGGTCACTCAATCAGCAAATATTTTGACATTCCTTAACAAATGCTGCCATTAAAGGGCTAATAGTCAGATTTTCTTTTTCAACTAATATTAATTTAAACTCCTCTGGTACTTCAATACAGGATCTGTGGTGTTCATAAATTAAAAATTATCCAGTTCATAGGTGATAATTCTACTAAGTTGGTTACACACCATGTATATTTAAACCTTTCAATCTTCCCTTTCTTCATCAACCGAAAAAGTTCTCCTTGAAGGAAAATTAGCACACTGGCGCGAAAAATCGCTTTCAATGAAACTAAGCTGTTCATGTTATCATGGCCCAGTACCTTAGCACATCTATATTTCCAAATTGTCCAAACCGCCATTGTAACAAGACAAATTAGAACATCTTGCAGGCTGTTTGTAAGATGCATTTGTACATGTTTAAAATCTCTAAATAAAATAATGTTAGCTGTCAATTTCATGTGACTGATCCCGAAATCCTTTAAAACTGTCTCTATGTGATTCCAGAACTCAAGAATGACTGAGCATTTAAGGAATAAGTGCTCGATTGTTTCCTCCTGCGATTCACAAAGAGGGCATCGATTACTGGTTGTGACGTGACATTTTTGTAATAGATGACCAACCCAATGTCTGTGATGGAGAAGTCGCCAAGCTACATCCTTTGCTTTATATGGTATAGAGGGCAGGTGTAAATTTTTCCAGACAGTTTTCCATTCAAAGGGTTTATAACATGTGTCATTCCAAACAGCAACAGCTTTTGGTGTTTTAGCGTGTTTTTGTATCAAAACTGTATACCAGTCATGGGAACTCATATGACATTTGAATACATTTTCATCGTAAAGCAAGATGGGTGGAGCTATTTCCTGTTTGCTAGTGGAATTTTGTAATTTAAACCAATCCGGAGGAACTGCCTTCCTAATATGAATTAATAATCTCTGAGCGTTGATGGTTCTCAGCTTACATTTCTCTGATAGGGTCTGCCTGGAAACCCACGCTCGGGAATCAAGCGTAATCACATCTGCTAAGTGCTGGATCCCATTAATTGCTAATGATGGGAAATAAAGAGCTCTATTGGACAGGGTAATGTTATCATTTCCCCACAATTGTTGGTTTAAAGCATCTCCCCATGTCAATGGCGATTGAGTGGTTTTAGAAAACATACTTAATGCCTTGCATAAGTCCTGATATATCCCAGGAATCCTCCGAATATTTGGGGTTGGCGTATTTGAAAAGAAGATACTTGCAACTGGAAATGGCCCTATGTAACTTTGGAGTAATTTGCGTGAAACGGTTGTCCAAGGCGAATCTTCATGAAGTAATTCATAAAGAAATTTCAGTTTTAAAGACGCACATTTTGTTGGTATGTGAACTAAATCTAACCCGCCATTTTGTTTTTTGTTCACACACACAGCCTGTGATACAAGGTTAGTTTTATCTTTCCATAAATATGCAAGAATTGACTAATTTCAGTTTCTACATATTTTGGCATATGTACAACTGAGGCTGTATACCACAGCCCGGACATTGCCAAATTATTAATGACAAAGGTTCTTCCAAAAATTGACAAATGACGCCGCCTCCAACCTGCTAGAATATGTTTCACTTTAGTAAGGCGATATGTCCAGTTCATTGAGGGATCCATTTTCCTATTGAAGTAAATTCCCAACACTTTAATATTGTTGTCTGACCACTTTATTCCCATGACGTCATCATTTCGGGAATTCCACTCACCAAGAAACAAACCAACTGATTTATCCTTATTTATTTTTAGGCCAGATGCTTTCTTAAATTCAACCAGTGTCCTTTCTAGGCGACTAAAATCATAATTATCTCCTATGAATACTGTGGTATCATCAGAATATTGTGAAACCTTCAAGGGTCTTACAATACCTGGTATGACAATTCCTTTGAATGTTTTATCTTCACGTATTGTTGCCCCAAACGACTCCATGGCAAGCACAAATAACAAGGGTGACAATGAACATCCCTGTCAAACGCCACGCTTCAAAATTACAGGGTCAGTTAAATGATTATTGACCAAATATCGACTACTTATATTAGTATACAATATCTTGACCCATTTAATAACATTTTCCCCTAAGCCAATACAACGTAAAGACTTAAAAAGAAAATCCCATTCTAGACGATCAAATGCCTTTTCATTATCAAGGCTAATGATTGCTGCTGGTATTTTGTCTTTCTCCACTAAATTAATTAAATCCTGTATAAGAAAAACGTTTGTTAAAATGCTTCTTCCTGGAATACCACAGGTCTGATCAGCGTCAATCAATTCCTCCAAAACTCTGCTTAGTTTTAGTGATAGAGCTCTAGAAATTATTTTATAATCCACACACAGCAGAGATATTGGTCGGTAATTTCTCAAATCTTCCCTTTCACCTTTCTTATAAAGTATTCGAACGTATGCCTGAGACATGGAAGGTGGAAGGTTGCCAATTTCCAAAATTTCATGTACGACCTGCAGCAATGATGGCCCTAGTATACTCCAGAATGTGCTATAAAATTCTGCTGTCAGGCCATCACATCCAGGAGTTTTGCCTGCTTTCATACCATGTAAGGATTCAGTTAAATCTTGTAATGTTAAACATTGATCACACATTACACGGCATGAATCCGGCAACGTTTTCTTGATGTTACCTAAAACATTTGCAAGCTGCTGCAGCATCACATCCTTCAGATGAATAGAGACATTGATAAAAATGATGAACAGCTCTTGTTATATCAGCTGTTGAATCAAGATTTACACCATCATTTGATTTTACACGTCTAATAATCTTTCCTATGCCCCTATCTTTTTCCAAACTGCAGAAAAACTTTGTGGGTTTTTCACCCTCAGCCTGCATCTGAGCTCGTGACCGAATTTTTGCACCTTCAAACATATACTTATCTAACTCATTTATTTTGTTCTTTGTTTGAATTAAAAGGTCGCTATAGCCTTCTTCTCCATTATATACTTTATTGGAGGTTCGTAATAAAAGTTTATCCAACGCTTTCCTGTGCCTTCGTCTATCTCGTGCTAATTTATTAGCATACTGCCGTGAAATGTGAGCCAGATTATTTTTACCCTCCTCCCACCATTGAATCAAATTTTCATATGAGTCCTTTTTCCCGAGCCAATAATGCCAAAAGTGTTGGATAAGCTGATAATATTTAGCATCGTGAAGGAGTGAGTTATTAAATTTCCAATATCCATTCCCTTGCTTAATCCAGTCAGTATTATCTAAGGTAATACACAGCATATTGTGATCCGAGAATGCTACAGGTACAGTTTTTGTCTGAGTTAGTTTACCTTTAAACGACTCCTGCAAATAAATCCTGTCTATTCTTGATGCAACATGCCCATAACGTGGATACCAAGTGAATTGTTTTCCATCACGATTCAACAGCCGATAACTGTCGAATAAGCATTCTCGATCACATAGCTGGTTCAACTCCTTGTGGGATGTGTCAGCATAAATAGCTGAAGACTGTCTATCTTTATTTGCATCTAAAGTACAGTTAAAATCTCCTCCTAGTACTAAATTTTCCATCCCTTCATGTATAATTGTCGATAATTCTTTTAGAAAAGCATGCCGAGGACCATGTAATGTTGGTGCATAAATACACATAATATTTAAAACTGAATCAGAAATATTTACTGATATTTTCACCCAACGCCCATTTGTATCAGTTGATGATGATACGACATTAGCATATTTAAGGCACCTAGGGAGAATAAGAATAGCAACTCCTGCACTATTGTCTGTTGATAACGAAAAGTACAATTCGCCTTTGAAGAACTATTTAAATGAATTATATACTTCAGGATTGTGAATTTTAGTGTCCTGAAGTAATGCTATGTCTGTCTTTTGCTTTTCAAGTTCTTCCAACAAAGACCTTTGCTTTAATTCTGTATTCAAACCCCTACAATTTAAGGTGCTAATAATCATAATAAGTAAGGTAATATACAACACCGCTACAATGGCAAATCTAATTGGATTTTGGTTTTTTACTGCCATTCTTTGTTTTTTTTAGCCCATTTACCCAGCTTACTGTTAAAATCATGATTATTCAGCTGAACAATTTCCAAATGTCCGTACTTGGAAGCATCAGAATCACACCTTAAATGTCTATAGTGTACCCCTTTCGCTGTCATATAGGGCACGAGCGTTTCACCATCATCTGAACGATACATGACCATTTCATTGGTCGTATGTGGAGTGACTGAGTATTCTGACCCAGCCAATAACATATTGTCATCCTCAATATCCTCTTCCTCCACCTCACTCTCAGATCCAGAATCAATTTGGTGACGTTTGATTCCTCCAACGCCATTATTAATAGGGGTATCCATAGCATCCATCATTGAAATACCTCCACCTATTGCGCCTTTCTCAAGGCTGTGGTTAATGCTACTTATGCCCGAGATTTGACTTAAAGGAAGTGGGGGGAAATCTTCATCTTCCGTCAATTGTGACATAAATTTATTTTGCCCACATCCCAAACTCTGACTGAGTAAACTCAATGTCACTCAGATTCTCGCCATCAACTGGTTGACTTTCGCTAGCATCAACTGGAGTTAAACCAATCCCTTCTTCTAAAATTTCTATTTCATCATTAGGCTCAGTTCTTGCTACCGCTGCACACGACGTTAATGGCAAATGTACATCAGCTACAACTGGAATTGGCGCTGTAACTGGTGGTGAAATTTCCTTATCCCGTATCAGCATAGAGGGCTTTTCAACTGATCCACCGCTTTGAGGTTGCTTTTGTGCAGTGGAATTGGCCATCTTATTAGGGCATCACCATTTTAAATGCTCAGTAGAACCGCATATAAGGCACTTGTTTTTCTGTGGACAATCTCCTGCTAGATGGGTAGTACTTGAACAAATGCGGCATTCCGTAACTTGTCCCCTGTACCATAAGGGAAGGATGAAAATTCCATCAATGGACAATTTATTAGGTAACGGTTTATCCACTTTATCGAAATAAACTAGCCTAACTCCAGTCTCTAGCGTCCTGTCAAATCGATACGTCTCTCTCTCCACCTTCAGAATCTTCCCATACTGGCTGAGCTCAGATGTTATCCACTCATTAGGGATCTCCAAAGGCGCTTTAATCTTCACCACCAGTTTATCGCTTTCAATTTCTTCAACTCCACAAACCTCTCCCTTAACAGTCAAATCATTTGCTAATAGCTTCTCCTTTGCCTGTTCATTGGCCAAAGTGATGTTCCATATATTACGAGTAATATTAATAAGGCCCTTTAACACCATAGATCCAGCGCCGACGATATCTTTTAAGCCATGATAAACGTCTATGGCTGATACGTCCCACCCTCTTGTGGTTATTTTCAAACTTAACGTCCGTTTATATTTAGCTGACATTTCTAATGACGTTATAACAGCAGCGCGCCAGACCACCTTTAAAACCGCGCGTTTGCATGTAGGTCACGCTAACACAGGTGAACGAAAAGCCGCCTATACAAACAGGCCAGGCTAATGCAGTTCCCAAAGGCAACCAACATAAAAGGCGCTTTTAACGGCGTGAAAGGGGGCGGACAAGCGCAACTAAAGGAGGACAAACAGCTGGACAAACAAGGCCGAAACAGCAGCGACAGCCAACAATGGCTAGCGCTTTAAAACAAGCGAGCGACAAGCTTGAAATACTTCGCTGCAAAATACGACCTTCAACATAAAAATCTCCCCAAATAAATACAACAAAATCAACGTATATACACTTATAAAGAACCAAGACAAAAATAAAGCATATAGGCATAATAGAATGCGTCTTAAATCGACGTTAATAGCAGAGCCAAAGCAGTACGACTTCAATGACTACTACTACTACTACTACTACTACTACTACTACTACTACTACTACTACTACTACTACTACTACTACTACTACTACTACCACTGCCACTGCTACTGTTACTACTACTACTACTACTACTACTACTACTACTACTACTACTACTACTACTACTACTACTACTACTACTACCGCTACTACTACTACTACCGCTACCACTACCGCTACTACTACTACCACTACCACTACCACTACCACTACCACTACCACTACCACTACTACTACTACTACTACTACTACTACTCTTGCTTGATCTTAGCGCTGCTTTCGACACAATCGATCACCAGAATGTCCTGACATGCTTGAAAAACGAGTGGAGTTACATGTCTTGCTTGGGACTGGTTTCAATCGTATCTGTCTGATAGATTTCAATCGGTTTACGTAAATGGCATATGTTCTCACCCAGTAGAGCTCGTAAGTGGCATACCACGGGGATCCATACTCGTCCCAGTACCTTTTACACTTTGCACAAAATCGTTGGGATCTGTTATTAAGAACCATAGCCTTGATCACCATTTCTACGTGGACGATACTCAACTCATACATAGCTTCCAGCCATCAGTGCCCACAGCCGATGAAGCAATCAATTAACAACCTGCTGTCGAGACATCAAAGCATGGATGTCATCAAACATGCTTAAATTAAACGATGATAAGACTGAACTATTGTTAGTGGACCCATCGGCTAGGCTGGCTAAAGCCGACCTCAATAATATCACAATAGGTTCTAGCCCCATTAAACTGTCGAGCAGTGTAAAGGACCTTGATATTGTGTTGGATAGTGAGCTAAGCCTTGAGAAGCAAGTTAGACATCTTTGCAGGACTTGTTTCTTTCAGTTGAGGAACATCAGCAATATAAGAAAATACTTGACGAAAGAAGCAACTACTACACTCGTTTGTTCGTTGGTGCTATCAAGACTGGACTACTTTAATAGTTTGCTTGCTAGCGCTCCAGCGGCGCTCATTCATAAGCTCCAGTCTGTACAGAATACCATGGCTAGAATTATCTCACTCGCCAGTAAATACGAACACATCTCTCCAGTGCTTCGTGACTTGCATTGGCTGCAAATAGAGCAGAGAATCCATTACAAGATTCTTTGCTTGACCTACCACTGTGTAAGCAACACAGCGCCGACTTACCTGTCGGGTCTCATACAGCCCTACACTCCAGGTCGCATTCTCCAATCACAAAACAACAGAAATCTTAAAGTTCTGAAAGCAAAACTGGTAACATATGGACAGAAGACGTTCTCCTTCACCGCTGCTTCTGAATGGAACAATCTCCTTTTAGATATCAAAACATGTCATACTCTACAGTCTTTTAAATCAAGTCTCAAAACATTTCTATTTCGGAGATCTCCAAGCGCTTAGAGCTTGCTATTGCATGGAGTTCTGCACTATATAAATGTACTTATTATTATTATTATTATTATTATTATTATTATTTTTACTGCTGCTGCTGCTGCTGCTGCTGCTGCTGCTGCTGCTGCTGCTGCTGCTGCTGCTGCTGCTACTGCTACTACTACTACTACTACTACTACTACTACTACTACTACTACTACTACTACTACTACTACTATGACTACTACTACTACTACTACTACTACTACTACTACTACTACTACCACCACTACTACTACTACTACTACTACTACTACTACTACTACTACTACTACTTAATCAATCGCTCAATTTCAACCAAACTTTGATGGAATGATCCTATGATGACAAGCTTCCAAGAAAACAAATGAGAATTTGATTGATCAATCTTGTTTTATGGCCATCTTGGATTTCCCAAAAATTATCCATCATGTCTATTTATAAGCAAATAGTTCAGATGCTAATGGTCCAGGTGAGCATCACAGGCTATTGGGCCTGTTGTTTACGTTCCTGTGGCGATAGAGCATTGATAGAGCATTCAGTGTCACTGCTCCAAGACCTGGGAACAGACGACCAATAAACATTAAGATCAGCAGCTCAAAGAATAAATTAAAGGAAAAATTAAAACACCCTGTAAATGAGTGCCTTTGAAAGTTAATGTATTGATAAAATATGGCACTATATAAATGTTGAATTTTATTGTATTGAATAATGTCTGATTGCAGGCTAGAGGAAAACTTTTATTTTAGATTTGCCAGTAAAATGTCTGCCTCGATAACTAAGCGAGTTATTCAAGATGGAAATTTCCAAGTATAGTTTTCTATTGCCCCGCAAATAGATATTTTATTAGAGTTTTCACAATTCAGAAATCAAAAAAGGGCATGAGACGATAATCTTGAAAATTAGTTTTCATGGGATAACTTTCAGTATCTTAATAAGTTATCGCTTAACACCTCTGGAACTTGATTTAGCGTGATAAAGTGAGCATCTCTATCAACATTGAACTGGGGGTAAGAATTCAATATCCCCCCATCAGGCAGACATTTTGAAAAATGGTGAATCCAATCTGTCACTCAGCTATATGATGTCATAATGATTTACATCACATGTCGGCTGATGTCAGAATTAGAATGTGTAATGAATGACGTAACTAAGTCTGTCATGATTGTTTTTAAAAGTCTGTCAGTTGTGTGAATTGTATGTCTTTACTATTTAATAAATATTCTTTTGAATATTTTGAAACTAATTTGACTGGGCGCTGTTGATGCCATAGGCAGCAACAGCACCCAGTCAATTTAGTTTTAAAATATTCAACATGCTCGCTATATAGTTACCATGAAAGTGGGGTTCTGTCAATTCAGTATTCAAAGTATATAAATTGATCCCAATATGCACAAAGCATGGGTGGAGCTTAGCCAGACGTGGGCGGGGCATAGCTAAAAGTCGATTCATCCATTGGTTTCTGTGAAATAGGTCCTGAGCTTGATTGATTACAAGCTCAAATTGAAATAGACATTCACATTTCACATTTTACTGTAGATCATTCTGTCTCTCTGGGCCATTTATTCTTGAGCCACTTTTATGGCAACGTAACAATTTATTGGTCACGCTGGCAAAAAATGACTGACAGTTTTGTTATGGGGAATGTCCATTTGCAGGCCCATAGAAGAATGTTTTTGGAAATTTCCTAGTGGAATGACTAGGTCGATATCCGAACCAGTTATTCCAGTGGTTAGTTTTAAAAAATAGTCTTCATTTAGCCTGCAAATGTCATTCACTATGCAAAGGTTTCTTGACCAATCTTGACCATTAAAGAGTTAAAATGATACTGAAAATGTTAGCTGTTGCTGGATGTGACAGAAATGGCTTTCAGAAACGCCATTTTCGAATTGAAACTAATAATTCTTCTACGAACTCCGGCCTTCGGCAGCTGTACTGTTAGCATTGATTATGATTAAGGTGAGAGCAGTAGTTGATTGCTTCCACTCTGATGTCAATAGCAGAGCTTGTATGTAGTCTAGACAGATTGACATAACCCCCTTCAGAGGCTACATAAACATTCAAAAATATGAATACACATTTATGATGATAAATCTCAAAATCCCATATCTCTATGGTGATTGTATACCATTTATGGACGTGAATTTGGTGGCACATATAAATAACGCACAAACTGTAATTTATCAGACAAACGTGGTGTATAATGGAAGAACATGGTTGTTCGACATGAAGCCGTGATATGGAAGAATGGTGGGTGTGTATGTGTGCATGTGTACACGAATGTATGTATGCATGTGTGCATGCGTACATGAATGTACATGTTTGTGTGCATGCATATGTGAATGTTTTAGGGTTTGCGTGTGTGTGTGTACGTGTGTACATGCGTGCGTGCATGCGTGCGTCCATCCATGTGTCTGTGTGTGTGTGTGCGTGCGTGCGTGCGTGCGTGCGTGCGTGCGTGCGTGCGCATCCGTGTCTGTGTGTGTACATGCCATCTCTCATGGGCTTCTCATAATGCAGTTGCTTGACTAGTGGTATTCTGAGGTCACAAAGGTCAACCGTGTAACTCCATTTTATTACTATATACCCATTTCAATTTAATCTGCATTTCACAAAGAAGGAAAGCTGTTACACACATGCAATTCTCTCAAATCACCTGCCCTGTATGTAGTTCAGTGATATATTGTTGATGCCTTCCTATCAATATATGTATAGACATTTAATATGCATTGACAGGGAATCGAATCCACACCCGATAAAAGTACCAAGCCTCATAGCCCACAAACGCTTCCACCACACCAATGCCGCAAGACCATTGGTGTGGTGGAAGCATTTCTGGGCTTGGCACTTTCATCGGTTGTGGGTTCGATTCCCTGTCAATGCCAAAAATACCGTAATGCCACAATGACGTGTATAACATTTAATCTGGTGATGGTTAAGCTGGATAAATACCTGCCGCAGGTGTTTTGTAAAATGCAGATTGCCAGGCCCAGAGACTTAATGTTATTTATGAAAATGTCTAACTGCAATAGTTAGCTCAAAAACTGAGCCAGCCATTCCAGTAATACATTTTTTTTTAAACCCCAACCTAGTTTCTTTGCCTGCTAATGGATATTTGCTAGTCACAAAATTTAGATTTCTACCAATCAGCCATGCAGGGGAAAAGATTTATGCATGTGGCATTATTCCTACTAGCTCTCAGTAAACCTGACAGGCCTTATTTAACTCTTTGATACTCGTATCAACCAAAATCAGCTTCTGCAGTGGTCTTGAAAAATGTCCATTTGCAGACCAAGAGAAGACTATTTTTTTAATTTATCACTGGAATGACTGGCTCGATAACTGAGCCAGTCATTCCAGTGGTAAATTAAAAAAATAGTCTTCTCTTGGTCTGCAAATGGACATTTTTTATGTGAAAATTTAAATTTTCTTGAACAAATTCAAGTGTTAAATAATTTAGTCTTAACCAATCATACAACAATATTGTGTTAGCAAAAGAAGATGCCCTTCAAGCTGTGCCTCACACCTTTCTATTTAAGCTCCACCCAATTTTCACCTGTGTTGGAATGGATTTAAAAGTTTGAAACCTGAGTTCCTAGTATGTAAATTTCAGGGAAACTATACAGCTGTTGAATATTTTGAAAGTAATTTGACTGGCTGCTTCCAGTCAAATTAGTTTCGGAATGTTGAACAGAATGCTTATTAAATTGTAAATTCACAAAAGGCATGCAATTCGTATATGCGTGACAGCCACACATGCACAAGCTCAAAGTGCACTATAATACCCAAAACACATTTGCCCAAAAATCTTGGGCAAATCTTGAGCTTACATAACCACGCAATGCACAAGCCCCAGGTGTGCATTAATGTATTTTTGGGCAAATTCTTGGTATGTGCTCGAGCCGATTTGCTAAAAAATCTTGGACAAATATAGGGCTGGCTAAACACCACAATGCACATGGAAGCACACAATGATGCCCAAAGTACTTGAGCAAATTCTGGGTAAAGACATGTACATAAGGGTGTGCCCAATCCCTACCAAAAGGCCTTGAAATGGTGGACACTAAATGTAAAAGCATCTGACTTGGTTCTCCAATCAAGAACAGTGGCAGGCAATAATTTATGTGAATGTGGCATTTCACATTTTATTAGAGATCTAAATTTCTCTTTGTCATGTAAATGTACAATCCAAAGGACCACTGCAAAAGTGCCGATTTTAACCCCTCTTGTGTCAACTTAAACCTTTCAATGGTCAAACTGACCAAAACAACTCTGCAGTGGTCTTAAGGCATGTTTATTAGCAGGTCAAGAGAAGAGTATTTTTGAAAATTAACCACTGGAATGATTGGCTCGGTAACTGAGCCAGTCATTCTAGTGGTAAATTTTCAAAAATACTCTTCTCTTGGCATGCAAACGGACATTTAACAAGCAAATACTTTGATTTTGAGAAACAAAGTTAGCCATTAAAGAGTTAATCAGTTTTGCTTTTTATTGGGTAGGTTAAAGGTTTATTAAATGGTTAATGGGGTCTGGAAATGTAGAGCTGCCAATGGTGTCAATAACACACTTGAAGTATTGAATTAAGCCTACATTCCGCCATCTTCAGCCAATTAACCCTTTCACTGATAAAGATATTACATGGCAACACCAGCTTCCAGGCAAATCAGATCCAAACAAAAACAACATTATTCAGTTATTGTTGCAATAATCGATGTTAACCCACCATTTTATAAGACAACATAATTTAATTTGTTGGGTTACAATGAACTTTAACCTGAGTTTTGATGTCAAAATAATATGGAAAATCTGAAAGATAATTTTTAATGTGATGGAGACTAGATGCAATGATAATATAGATAAAATCTATAACGTTTCATCATGATCGATCGGATACAGAAATCTTTGATGAATTAAATGTCCACTGAAAAATCTTAACATTTACTTAATTAGGATTATTATGTCTATCCTGATTCTCTGCTTCGCATAGGCTCCTACAAAAAATTATTGATTTCCTATATATTATACTCAGCAGTATACCCAAGATGTCAATAGCAGTTTTTAGATGCGGAAGAAGATATACTCAGCGGACAGGTCATGAACTCAGTTAATATTTATTTGTTTTTCTGCGAGCAGATGTTCACAGCTCTACTGTGAAATTTAGAATTAACAAGAGGCCCAAGGGGCCTGTATCGCTCACCTGGAATTATTGGCCACTGGCACAATTGAACAAAATGAGATGACCACTGGGAAAATTTACCAATTAAATTTCTCTGAAGAAGGGTTAGCTAAATTGGCCCAGTGGTTAATAAGTAGTCTTTTCATGATTTTCTCAGAAATTTGCAGAAAATACAAGATGCTGAGCCATTCGGCAAATCAAGTTGCCTCGAACAACCTTGGTTGAGCTCTTGCCCTAGATCATATTTCATGAGGTTTGCATCGATCCACCAAATGGTTTCAGAGAAGATTTTTAGACGTTTCTAAAAGTCAGCCAAAATCCAAGATGGCCATCAGACAAATTGGCCAATCGTCTTCCTTTGAACAAACTTGCATCCCTATGCCATAATGATGCTTCCTGTTAAATATAATTGAAATCGGCCCAGTGGTTCTTGAGAAGGCATTTTAAATTTCCCATTGCTTTAGTATGGAAGTTTTTGGCAGTAAAACGATCCAAGATGGCCGACAAACCGTTCATCAGACAGTTTCAAAAATGGCAAATTTGAAATCAGAATACCCAAAAACAGATATAAAACCAATTTTGGCTTTAAAATCCATCAAATAAAAATATCCAAAATGCCCGCCAAACACTGCATTTTGATTGTTCCATGGCGGACATGTTTTTCATGTATCAACTTCCCTTGAACAAACTTTAATGCCCCTTAATCCCTAATCATATCTCCCAAATTCTGGCTGGATCCTAATCAGCGGTTCGGGAGAAGTTGTTTTTGCGAAAACTAGGTCATCCAAGATGGGCGCCGAACCATTTGGTCAATAAAGTTCTCTTGAACAAACTTAGATGATGTTTCGTGAGTTGTGAATCGATTCTCCAAGTGGTTTCGGAGAAGATTTTTAAAGACATTTGTAAAAATTGGCTGAAATCCAAGATGGCCGGTTTCGAGACGATTTTTAAAGACATTTGTAAAAATTGCCTGAAATCCAAGATGGCCCCTGGCCAAATTGGCCAATCGGCTTCGTTTGAACAAAGGTGGATCTCTATGCCCTATGGATGTTTCCTGCCAAATATAATTGAAATCGCCCCAGTGGTTCTTGAGAAGACATTTTAAATTTACCATTGCTTTAGTATGGGAGTTTTTGGCCGAAAAATGATCCAAGATGGCCGCCAAACCATTTATCAGACAGTTTCGAAAATGGCAAACTTGAGATCAGAATACCCAATTTCGGCCTCAAAATCCATCAAATAAAACAACCCAATATGGCTGCCAAACACGCTACATTTTGATTGGCTCATGGCAGCCATGTTTATTTACAGATCAATTTCCCTTGAACAAAGTTTAATGGGCCTTAGTCCCTAATCATATCTACCAAATTTTGGCCTGATCACCTCAGCGGTTCTGGAGAAAAAGTCGTATTCGTGAAAACTAGGTTGTCCAGGAAGGCTGCCAAAGCATTTGGTCAATCAAGTTCTCTTGAACAAACTTGGCTTACCTCTTTCCCTAGATGATGTTTGATGAGTTTTGAATCGATTCCCCATGTGGTTTCGGAGAAGATTTTTAAAGACATTTCTAAAAATCGGGCGAAATCCAAGATGACCACCGGCCAAATTGGCCGATAAGCTTCATTTGAACAAACTTGGATTGCTATGCCCTAAGGATGCTTCCTGGCAAATATAACTGAAATCGGCCCAGTGGTTCTTGAGAAGTCGTTTAAAGAAAAAATTGACAGACAGACAGGCAGATGGACAGTGGACGGTTGCCACGGCATAATCTCACTTGGCCATTCTGGCCAGGTGACCTAATAAATTATGCATTCAACTCTTAACCCTTTAGCCCTCAAATTTGTTCAAGAAAATGTCAATTTTCTCATGAAAGGTGTCCATTTACAGACCAAGAGAAGACTATTTTTGAAAATTGACCACTGGAATTATCAAAGCCAGTCATTCTAGTGGTAAATTAAGAAAAAATAGTCTTCTTTTGGACTGCAAATGGACATTTCTCAAGACCACATACTGCAGAAGCTGTTTTTGGCTGCTATGAATGTTAACGGGTTAATGCCTAGATAGTGAGCGAGTTTCTACATCACACATCAGTAAATATTGCATCCGTCTTCTTACAATAAATTATTACTTTTATAACCAAGTTAGTTTTATGCTAAGAGAATGCTATTTTTGAAAATTTACCACTGAAATGACTGCAGAAGCATTTCAGTGGTGAATTTTCAAAAATCGTATTCACTTGACCTACAAATGGACATTCCTCAAGGTCCCTGCAGAGGCAATTTGCTCAATGATTACATGTTTATTAACCCTTTCATGGTCAAATTTTGTAAAGAAAATCAAACTATCTGCATATTGAGTGTTAAACTGCTCTGAAAATGTAAGATTTCTCTGTAACTGGACATTACTCAAGCTACAGCAGATGTCGGTTTTGGCCTGACATTTACAATATTGAAACCTCAGCCAGCATATTAGTTTCAAAATATTCAACAGATCTTTCTTAGATTATTACCATAGGCAGTTTTGCCAGAATGTTAAACTATTTTACAGAATGACTTATGATATGTGTGTCACAACTGTAGTGTAGAATTCCCTTTAAGTGGCAGTGAATGATATCCCTTTCATTGTCAAGAATGGTCAAGAAGTGTAGAATTCCCTTTAAGTGGCAGTGAATGATATCCCTTTCATTGTCAAGAATGGTCAAGAAGAGAAAAAACTTTGAATAATGAATGACTGTTTTGAGAAATATCTCATTTGCTGACCAAGAGAAGACTATTTTAGAAATTTTACAACTGGAATAACTTGCTCGATTAGTGAGCCAATCATTCCAGTGAGAAATGTCCAAAATAATCTCTGGGTCTGCAACCAGTTTTGAGAAAATTAAAATTTTCTTGAACATATTTGAGGATTAAAGGGATATGGGGGTAGGGGGGGTCTTTGTCAGAAATGTGAAGAATTTGAGGAACCAACAGATCGACTTTTATAGAGTGTGGGTGTCAAATAAAAAGAGTGTACTTACCTATTATAGTGGTAACTATATTACAAAGCCAAATTTGTCCCTGGAGATAAGATGGTCAGACAGCTCTATAATTAAAGCTTTTAATAAATCATGAAGTTGAATGTTTCTCAAGTCTCTTTAACTTTAACTACTTGGCACAGGGACACAAACAGTTTGTCAGACATTAGCAGTAACCTGAGTGATCGTATGCGACAACTAGTGCGTGCTTTCTCATCTCGGACACAGAATGTGAAAGAGCTAAATGAGCAGCCGCCAACACCCTCGTCGATTGACAGTATGGAAGCCAGATCAGGTCAGTCTTATATATACATATAAATATACAAGTACACATGCAATCCAATTTACATTCAAACGATGCCCGTTATTCAGCCCTTACTGGTCAAAATTATTTAAGAAAATTGAAACAGTTTCTCTACGAATGTCCATTTGAACGCCAAGGGAAGAATGTTTGAAAATTGATGACTGAAATGACTGGCTCACAGTTATTGAGCCATTCACTCCAGTGGTCATTGAAATAAATGTTCTTCTTGACCTGCAAATAGACAATTCTCCATACCTCATCAAAAGGCTCATTTCACCAGCTTTACCAGTAGTATCATTGGTGACTGTAATGCTGTGTCAAGGTAGGTGAGTAATTATCATGAATTCTTTGATAGTCTAGAATACTGAAGTCATTCCTAGAGAATTTCATTTTGCAAATCAAGAAAAACATATTTAGAAAAAATTATTGCAGGAATGACTTCAATATTAGTTATTCTCAAAGTTAATTCTCTTTGTCCACAAAATTTTTAAGATCTAAGATGAATATAAACTACGGTACGTGAAGTGTTCATTGCAATTGTATATCTAAGCATTTCACATTCAGATTTTGTCCCTTTTCTGCATGGTTGAGATAATATTTATGATGTTGAGGCAATTTGACAAGAATTCCTTCATGCTGAATTCACACATCATTGTCTTCCCATGAATTTGCATGGACTCACACGCAAATTCAATTATAAATTTTAAAATAAGATAAAAAACCTACCAATACATGCATGGACAAGCTGGCAAAAGTAGGTACCCAAACTGTACCGACATCAAGTATAAGTAGCAGAGATAAAGACCCTTAACCCTTTAACACTCAAATTTATCCAAGAAAATTTTATTTTCTCATAGAGAATATCCATTTGCAGACCAAGAAAAGACTATTTTTGAAAATTTACCACTGGAATGACTGGCTCGATAACCGAGCCAGTCATTCAGTGGTAAAATTTCAAAAATAGTCTTCTTTTGGTCTGCAAATGGACAATTCTCAAGACCCCTGCAGAAGCGTTTTTTAGCTGATATTAGTGTTAAATGGTTAACAGTTCCAGATACAAAGACACTTGGAAGAAGTATACAAACAGAAAATCACGGTACTCCTATTTACTCACTTAATCGATTGCAACAACCAACAATATCTTGACTGCACTCTGAACTTTGTTGAGTAAATGCCCACGTACAGAGAACTAAAATTGTCTCTTCTCCGCCATGTCACTGCACTATGTGACCAAAATTCCGCAACACACCCTGAAGATATGTCCTGCCTACAAATTAACTCGCACTGAAATATGCTCAGAGGGAAAACGCTAGAGGAGAAATTGTGGTGAACTCACCATGACCTCCTCACTACATCCAGCTTCATGGCAACAACAGCATTAGTGGTTTATGAGAATCTGAATGCAGATGAAGAAGATGATGAAGAAGAAATAAACAATCCTAGGAAAGGCCTTTGCATTATTGTAGCCATTTCAAAGTATATCTTTTGGTTTAATTATCTGCGTACATTGGAATAGAGGATTCGAGTTCTTCAGTCGATCATGTGATGTCATAATCAACTCTGTCACATATAGGCTGATGTCATAATCAATTACATCATCCGTCAAGTTGTACAAATTGTATGTCTTTACTATTTAAGAAACATTCTGTTGAATATTTTGAAACTAATTTAACTGAGCGCTCTGTTGGCCGCTGTAGGCAGCAACGGTACACAGTCAAATTAGTTTCAGAATATTCAACAGCTTACCTGTATAGTTTTCTGGTAATTGAGATTCATGGAGTTCAAGGATCGATTGATCCCAATGCGTGTGTGGATCTTAGCTAGAGATTAGCAGGATGTAGCTAAAACTGGATTCATCCATTGTCATCTCTGAGTACTACATCAACCT
The DNA here is from genome assembly GCA_034401795.1 of Chaetoderma sp. LZ-2023a. Lineage (NCBI taxonomy): Eukaryota > Metazoa > Mollusca > Caudofoveata > Chaetodermatida > Chaetodermatidae > Chaetoderma > Chaetoderma sp. LZ-2023a. The sequence continues at coordinate 111,069,976 of CM067367.1, forward strand.
CTATCACACTCATGATATTGTTTGGTCTAATTCAACTAACACCATTTTCTGTGTGACGATCCAGCTAACTGTTACTAAGCATACATGTTCATTTCGCTATATGATAACTTGAAACCTATCAATGGTGGTGCACTAATGGGTGATATGGCAAGGGGCATGTTGTGCGTGCGTGCGTGCGTGCGTGCATGAGTGTGTGTGTGTGTATGCGTGCGTGCGTGCGTGCGTGCATGCGTGCGTGCGTGCGAGCGTGCATGAGTGTGTGTGTGTGTGTGTGTGTGTGTGTGTGTGTGTGTGTGTGTGTGTGCGTGCGTGAGTACGCGCAAGCGCGTGCCTGCCTGCGTTCGTGCGTGTGTGTCTGACCAGAGAGAGATGTAGTTAGTATGTTTTTATTGACTACGTCTAAGGTTATGACCAATCAGTTAATGTAGTCACTGTGTTTAATATTGCACTCTCCTGCTCTGGAGGGGTAAAATTTAGTCTTCCTTAGCGTAACACATTGAATAAAACTCTCTGGCTTCCTTCAGATGACAGTTATTCTTTTTTTACTAGTTTCCAATAAAAGAGACAACTATGAGCTAATGCTACAGGTACTTAGTTTGTTTTAGTAGGTTTACGCACAGCCTGATCATGATCTGTGTTAATATGTTCTCAATATGTGACAAGAACTAAGTATTTAAGGAACCGGATGCTTTTTCCATTCTAACTCTAACCAATGAGTGATAGTAACCCAGGCTCATGTGAGAACAGATAAATTTCAACCTTACAGGCAATGTATATAGACATATAACTACTTCGGTCCATTTACGCTGTGTTCTATGAACAACTTAAAATTCCAAGGATAAGTACCTAAGCTTAGAGAGGAATCATGGAGGTTGTAATGCTCACCATCTACACCATGTACTTAAATTTGAACGACATTGTTCGCTTTGAGAGACATTATATTTTAACCGTAAGTTTTTTGCAGATGGCATATTTCAGGGGTTATATCTCTAGACCGGCCAAGTATTTTGAAAACAATTTGACTGAAAGTTGTTGGTGGCTAAAAAGTTATATCTCTGGACCGGCTAAGTATTTTGAAAACAATTTGACTGAAAGTTGTTGGTGGCTAAGCCACCAACAACTTTCAGTCAAATTCTTTTCAAAATATTCAGCAAGTCAAGAGGTTTTGCTCATTGAAATTATTGTTGGTGGCAATAAAGATGTTATTTAATTGCATAAAATATGATAGTTGTAGAAGTAAGTTATCTGGACATAAAGTATCTAGGAAAGAAAATTATGATAAGAGCATGTGATTTATTCCGCTGAACATTATTTGTCTGTTATTATTTTGTTGTTGCCATCGTCGTCGTCTTCATCATTCCCTTCATTGTCACCATTTTCAGTGCATTTGCGGCAGCAAAGTCATTGACATCATCAGCATCGGCGGTGGCAGCATCAGCATTTCCATTGTTGTCATGTAAAATGATACACCATATATTATCTATGTTAATTTTATTAAAAATTCATTCATGACATTCTAATATTTATATTTGTTCAATTTTCCACACTAGTATCTGCCATGGAAGAGCTACCAGTACAAGCGCGGCACCGCCTCGATTCCTTCATCCCTGCCGGCTCTCACAATAGCTCATTCACGATACCAGAGAAAGAACAAGATGAGATCTGGGTGGGTGTTGGTGGTTGTAACGTAAAGTTACCAACATGTCTTCGGAAGATCGAGTGTAAGCGAACATTTGAACCCCAGAGTAAGTACTGCCAGTACAGTGAACAGAGTTAACGATATGGTCTAAGCTATCTCATTCTATTTAAAGTTTTAGTGTCCCAATTAATAGACTGAAACATATGCATAATTGTATACGGTGCAGTCAATTTATTTTGCCACAGAAACCGTAACCTGTTAACCCTCATATCAGCCAAAAATGGCTTCAGCAGTGGTCTTGAGAAATGTCCATTTGCAGACCAAGAGAAAACTATTTTTTAGCCAGTCATTCCAGTGGTAAATTTTCAAAAATAGTCTTCTATTGGTCTGCAAATGGACAAATTCGATGGTTAAAGGGTTAATTGCCCCCTTCCCCAATCAACTGTACAAACTGTCTCCACCCAACACCATATGTCAATCCCAGTATGATAAATAGTTACTATCCTTGCATGTCCTTGTGTTAAAGCACAATTTTTCATTTTATCACCTATATTTTATCAGATTTAACTGTCAAATCTGTTCTAAGTATCTTCTTCTATATAAAGTCCATCTCCATAAAGCTCCACATCTGTGTAAAGTCCACTTCTATAAAATCCACCTCTATGTAAAGTCCACTGACTGATCTGCAGGTTGGTCTGTATAGACAGGTTTAACTGTATTCAATCAAAATAGAGAAATTATCAGTAACCCCAAGTAATTAATAGATTAGACGAGACTTCCAGCGGAGCCTGATAATAATTATACCTCAAATTATGTAGAATTCAATGAGAATAGTGTATATGAACGATGAAGCCATACTACAAAGGTCACTAAAATCATCTCTATCCAATCAAGGAATAGCCAATTAACCCTTGAACACTTAAATTTGCTCAAGAAAATGGCAATTTCTTATAGAAAATATCTGGTTGCAGACCAAGAGATTATTTTTTTTAATGTACCACTAAAATTAAAAATTAAAAGTTCGTTATGGAGCAAGTCATTATATTTGTAAATTTTCAAACAAATAGTTTTCTGTTGGCCTACAAATGGACATTTCTCAAGACCACTGCAGAAGCCATTTTTGGCTGGCTTAAGTATTAAATGGTTAACGTATCACCTGATTCCAAATGGGTGGGAATTGGAGTCTACAGTATTTGATTAAGCTATAATTATTATCATACTTCACCTGTCTCGTCTAATCTGTTAATTATATCCATTAATCAAATTCTTCAAATTGCATGAGTCTTCAAAGTACAGCCGATTTTAGCATAACTTATCTAATTATTGCGCTATGAAATGCTAATCTCTCTTTGTGTTTATGTCCACAGGTATCTGCCTTCGGTTGTTTAGGACATCACATTATCAGAGAGTTGGTTTTTCTCTCCACCAAGGTTCCATTTCCTACTAACATTGTTAGGTTGTCTAACCAAAAATTATGCCCAGTGAGTTGGAGGCCTCGGATGAAGGTCTTCTCACTTTCCCCTCTTGGTCCGCTTCTTTCCCCCTAAGGTGGAGAGAGTTAAGAGGTCATAATGTTGGTGGAGGGTCCGGTTCATCAGATCAGATGGTTTGTCTATGCTAAAGACTCGGGTACTCTAGTTATGATATGAGGCTTTTCAATTATATTTGAAAATATTTATAAAATCTTACTGCCATTTATCACTGTTTATCTGATGTTTGTATAGTCTGTATAAACTATCCTGTCGAGTTAGGATGTTCTGGATATGATTACAATTCGTCCTTACACCTGGAGGTTTTGTTTCGGATCAATTTAACTTCTTATTCTTGAAGATATGACGTCATAATCAGCCTTGCGCCTTACTGTCAGTTATAAGTTTTGTCCAACGCTGATTTAGTATTATTAGCTTGGGTCTTTATGGCCCCTTCCTCTTTGTTTATTTCGTGTTGAGTTTTAATTCAATATCTGTAATACTCATTGTCTTCGTCCTCTGGTGTGTTTCAGAGGCCTGGTTGTCCTTCATGTGGTAGGATGGATAAGTTCTTCCCCCATGTATGCTTCCAGTGCAGCCCATGTGGGCCATTGCTTAAATGTGAGATCTGTAAAAAGTGGGGAGGGGGGAGCTAATGTCTGAATTTCTATCATTGCAGACCAGGGAGAAGGCTCCAGAGGAGGAGAGTAAACTTAAGAAAGAGGCTTCTGGTAAGAAGGGTAAGAGGAAGGCCTCGTCCGCTATGGATATGGAGGCCTTCCGTATTAGATGAAGAGGACAATTAAAGATTTGGTCCCAGAGTTGCTTCGTGGCATGCTTCCTGGTCCAAATCTTTTGTTGTCCTCTTCATCTGCTCCGGAGCAGATAATCCCCGCCTCTGAATCGGTACTACTTAGGGACCTATCAGTTTTCGACCATGATTCAGAGGTGGCCCTAATAGAGGGTGAAATCCACAGTAAGAACACTGGCAGCAGGCTTGCCGCGCCGGTTGTTCGTGGTCAGGTGTCGCTGGAACCTGCCTGCTTAACAGGCCAGGATTATCTGCACCCTGCAGGTACCAGTTCCTCCTATGGTACCTCTCCTGGCCAGTTCGGGTTAGCATTCTTTGACATATGTGCACCCCTCGCGGGGAACACGGGCGACATTGTCCACGGTACTACTCATGCAGGAGTAGCGTTCATGGCGCAGAAGGTAGCCCGGGATGGTTCTGATGGCCAGTTTTACCGCATACCTCGGCTTGCCGATGGTGTAGCAGGTGCTGGCCAGGGCCGTGGTGTGGCAAAATTTTCCCCACACAATACCACGGCACCTGCTCCTGGTCAAGCCAGTCAGTTTGGCATGCCTGTTCTTTCAGGCCCGCATGCTTTCTCTGGCTTGCCAGGCGTATCGGTTCCACCAGCCACATACACACCTGTGATTGCTCAGGAGGATGACGAAGGCCCTCGTCTTGTCAGTGGCTAATCAACGTCAGGCCAGATCTTAACGTGGATCAGTCGGCCAGTCAACGGGATCAGCACCCGTGGCTGGCAGGAAAGCCAACTTACCGCTATGCCATCTTTGCCGTTAGCTGATCATATTGTTCACTGCGGCGGAGACGTCCATTAAGGCACGTGGACGTTTAGCGAAGGCCCCCCGCAAAGTGGCAAAGCGTGCCGTATTACAGCTGATCAATATCAGCTATACGGTGTAGTACCGAAGCCAAGCACGGATGACCATGCTGCGCTGGGTGAAGATACGCGGCCAGGTTCCCGGTCTGACACGGGAGCACTGTGTTCGAACATTTTGCGTTCGGCTAACACTGCATTACGTGATGCGGAAGAGAGTTCGAGGGTGTCTATTTCAGCGCTTTCGCATGTCTCACAGTTGTTACAAGGGGTAGTAATGGCATCCGCATTATGTCAGCCTAGTCCGGTGACTGTCCAGAGAGCCATCCAAGATGGAATTAACTTGGCTTTGGACTGTTTAACCCGGTCTGTAACCAGGAGTGTCCGGGCGAGGCGCACGTTTGCTCTTGACAACTTGTGCCCGTCCCAGGATTTGTATAATAGGCTGCTGCGTATGCCTATGACAGGTCCTGGTCTTTTTGGAGGTGAGGGATGTAAGCATCTCCAGGAGACGGTTACCCTGGTCAATAACCAGAGGGCATTACGTGAGCAATTTGAAGTGCTCCGTAGAGAGCGAGTTCGCGCAGCTTCCCCTGCGTATCATCCCCTGCAGGCTCGAGGTGGCAGTGGCCAGGTCAGAGGCCAGCCACCGGCGCAGCGTCGGCAACGGCCTCGTGTGCTTCAGCCAGCAGCGAGGGGGGCGCAGGCTCCTCTGGTGCAGGCTCCTCTGGTGCAGGCTCCTCTGGCGCAGCCTGCCAGGCAGCACGGTGCGCGCGGTGCAGGCCGTGGTGCGCGAGGATCTCGTCGTGGTAATCGTACCTGACAGGGTGATTACCACAGTAAGAGCTACCCCAGTGCATCTGCACCAGGAGACAGTGCCACTCTTGCACTTCTTATGTCCACCTCTCTCCCTAGGTGGACCAGTGGGAGGCCGATTGGCCAACCACATGCAAGAGTGGGAACGGTTGACTCAGGACCGTTTAGTCTTGCGATGGCTTTCAGTCGGGTATCATCCCGACTGGATAACAGGCCCACCATCACGACTGTCTCTGGTGCCGGTCTGGACTCAAATTCCAAGAGATCCAGATCAGCGGTTGTGTATAGAGGAGGAAATAACTTCCCTCATACTCAAGGAAGCAATTCAGCCGGCGCAAAATTGCCCGGGCTTCTATTCAACCGTGTTCTTGGTAACGAAAAGCACTGGAGGGTGGAGACCAATTCTCAACCTCAAGCCATTGAACAAGTTCATAGACACACCCAGTTTCAAAATGGAAACTGTGAGATTGGTGTTGGCAGGGTTGGAGAAGGGAATGTGGACAGCTTCAATAGATTTGAAGGATGCTTGTTTCCACATTCCAATAGCGAAGAGTTTCCGTCGCTTCCTGAGATTTGCATTCCAGGGCAGACAGTGGGAATTCAGGGTGTTACCCTTCGGAATTTCTACGGCTCCTTGGGTCTTCACCAGGGTGATTCTTGCGATAACAGCATACCTCCGCAGGAGAAGCATAGCAGTCCACATGTACATAGACGACTGGCTGTTAAAAGCACACAACCAGGAAAGTTTATCAGCAAATCTGGAGATAGTTTTGAAAACTCACAGATTTAGGCTGGATAATAAATTTTCAAAAATCTGAGCTGACTCCATCCCAGAAGTTTGTTTACCTGGGAGTGTTCTTCGATCTGGAGATAGGATATGTTTATCCTACTCAGGAGAGGGTACAGATACTCATCTCAGTAATACAGTCAGTGTGAAACAGTCGTCGTGTCCTGGCACGGGTTTCTCTGAGAATGCTGGGATTGATGGTTTCTTTGGAACCAGTCATTCCTCAGGCGGCCTTACACAGGCGGCCGATCCAGTTATTTCTCATGACACAACGGACCCAGAGTACAGGTTCACTGGACTCGAGCGTGTCAGTGGTGGAGCCTCTAGTTCATCACCTTCAATGGTGGTTGAAGACAGAGAATCTCCTGGCGGGGTGATGTTAACCCCTCCTCACCCTCAGTTAACGATAAAGTCTGGTAATTCAGAATTTTATCCTTCACCCCGACCACATACACTGCATTTTCATTTGCTGGGTGTCATCGGTACCAATTCTCGAATTTATCCATCTGCATGTACTTTTTGATGTCTTGTTCTTAAGTGGCCTCATCAATTCACCCAAGAATTTCACTCTGGCCGTAGACAGGATAAAAGAAATCCGGGTTTTTTTTGTTATTTTTGTCTGAACTTTAATATTCTTAATCAATTCAAATCTATCTGTTAAAGGAGAATTTACCACTTACCACAGTATATTTATGGTTTTCAAATGGTTGTAAGAACAACACATTATCACACCCGATTCTGCATCCCATCATCAAGTCATAGATCAAGTCATAGATTCATGGAATATTTTTTGATGACTTAAATCTCTGTATGCTGGGGTGGTGTTATCATTTTCACTAGCATCTATCCTTCTTTATTTTCTAGAAGCTGGTCCGAGAGTTATTAAGTAGTTACATCATTTATCCATGGTACAGGTATTTTTAGGGTATAGCGCAAAGACAAATGCCTATAATAAATTCCTCTATTAACTCATGTCTTGGGTCCATCTGTTTAATTGTATAACTCTGAAATCATTATATTTCTACTAGCAGCCGTGTTTGTTAGATGGCGTTCTGATATTCATATTCTTTTTGTGAATGATCTTTTCTAGGTGGTAGGAGATCTGGCTACATTCTTTGCCCATGAAGAGATCTTATATATATAAAACCTAATTAATTGGTTTCAATCCTTTCCGAAAACTGTACCCAACTATACCCAAAGATCTTTTTGAAACACCGTTCAGATTACTTATGCAAATTTGTTTAGTAAGCGCAGATCTCATCAACTGGATTATAGACACCATTAATTGACACTAGAATGTATCTTCAGGAGACACGCAGTAAGTGTTAAGGCACATGATGTTCATGGTATGGCCTTCTTCGCATTCTATGCAGATCTATCAGTGGACGACATTTTGTAAGTTGCGGTATAAATGTCAGATTCTACATTATTTTATCTGAAAGATCAAATTCAATTTACAATCTGACATTTCTAGTTTCGCCACTCAAACTTAGGCTCAATTGCCTAGATTCTTTAGTCAGCCGTCTTCTTCACCATCTCGCGTCTGTTTTTTAATTTTAAATACATGCCCATTTGCCAGTCAAGAGATGAATATTTTTGAAGATTTAACACTGGAATGACTGGCTTGATTATCGAGCCAGTGATTCCAGTGGTAAATTAAAAAAAAATCCTTTCTTGGCCTGAAAATGAATATTCATCAAGACCAGTAAATGATTAGTTTTGGTCGCTTGACTATAAAAACTTGTATTATACGTTACCAATTAGATTGCTTGCTTAAGATTTCTTATGTAACATTGTTTCAAAAGTAAATTGTGTTTGATTTTAATAGTTTACGCTAACTTCCTTGATGTTTTATCTTCAGGTAAATTGTATTTGTTCTGGCTTGGTATCGTCACTTTGGTCTTCATGTATAATGTTGGAACGATAACGTTACGTGGCGTCTTCCCTTACCAAACACCGGAGAACCTTATCTACTGGCTAGCTGCGGACTACTTCGCAGATTTCATCTATATTTTGGATATTTTTGCTTTCAAAATGAATATGAGATTTATCGAGGATGGGATGCTTCAGGTGAGATTTGTGATAGAATGCTGCCTTAGATCCCAATCAGTGGTCCTTATATGGTCAGTCACGCGTGTAGTTCGACCATTTAACCCTTTCACTGTCAAGTCCGAATAAATTATATTCTTTACGATATAAGCTTTATTCTGTGGGATATTTTGAACCAAATTTGGCTGGAAATCGTTGCTGCTTAAAGCAGTAATGGCTTCCAGTCAAATTAATTTCAAAATATTCACCAGTTTTCCTGTATGGCTGTCTTGAAAATGAGATATTGGGAATTCATCGGTGAAGGGTTAATGGTCACGTTAGGCAAAATAGGCACAGTAGTGGCCTTGAGAAATGTAAATTTGCAGGTCAAAAGATGAATATTATTAAAAATTTACTACTGGAATGATTTGTAGGTGAGTTTGTATTTATTTTTCTTGTTAATGATAACCACTTCAAGTCATAGATCAGATGCAAAATATTCCCTAAGATGGAGGAAATATTCTGAAATGACCTGGACTGGAAATCAATGCTGCATGAGGCAACAAAGGCTTCAAGTCATGTTAGGTCCAGTGCCGTCCATATACTAGCATGCTTGTATGTTTGCCTTGAAGTAGAGATGTTGTGATTCCATGTATGGAAGGGATCATTGCGTTTTTAATGATCATGATTGGTCAAGATTACAAAGAATTTTGCTTAATGAATGTCAATTTGCAGGCCAGGAGAAACCTGTCTTTGAACAATTATCACTAGAATGACTGGCTCAGTTATTGAGCCATGCGTTCGAGTGATAAAGCTTGAAAAGTAGTTTTCACTTGCCTTGCAAATAGAGACAAGACTACGGCACAAGTAATTTTTAGCTGACTTGCCCATTAAGCTGTTAAAGGTCAACATAACTGAAATTGATTCTGCCCCAATAATTTGCTTGTTTGTTTAGCTGATCACTGTGAACCACGATAGATTTCCTGGAAGGTTATTATTGATGCCGGAATATACGGTTAAGGTTATTAACAATGGAGGGATTTGATCAGTCACTCAAGTATCTGATGTCATAGTCAAATATGTCACATGTTAGCTAATGTCTCAATTAAAATGATGTAGCTCTGTCATAAAAAAACACCTAAATTCTGTCACAAATGTGTATGAATCATATGTTTTGGTGTATTTACAATTTAATAATCATTCTGCTGAACATTTTGAAACTAATTTTGCTGTGATCTGTTGCTGCCTATGGCAGCCTCTGCACCCAGTCAAAGTAGTTTCAAAATATACAGCCTCTTATCAGAATAGAATATAGAAACTAAAACTCGGGAACTATTGCCTGACGCTTTCTAGAGGTTTAGAAGAATAGCTTGAAATTTAGATTCTGGGAACTCGGGCTTTAAAATTTCAAATCTATTCATACAGGTATACAGAAATGGGTGGGGTATATCTAGAACATGTACAGGCTTACCGCCAGTTGTGCAATAGTGCATGTAAACATGCACGCACGCTTCTACAGTTAGACAAACTGGAAGCATCCATTTCTATTAACAAACCGCCCGCCAACCTCATGACAATGGTTAGATACATTCCACCGTCTGATGATACTGAATTAGTCAAAGAATGGCAAGACATTTTGACCAAACACAGTCTCCAACTGACGTCTGATCTACATTCATTACTCAGAAATAGAGGTGATCGCCTCTCAGAACTGGTTAGACGACACAGAGCGGGTTTCAGGGCAGCCACAGAAAATGAAGCAGTCTTTCTAGAAGGCCAGAAAGCAGTCAGAGCTACGGTACTGAAAACATGAGAACGGTCGACCAGTCCACCCAAGAGGGTACGGACAAGAGAAAGGACAGGCGCAGACCTCCTCCAGGACCAGGCAACCGCAACACGACACGCGAACCAGGCCAGAGATGCCCACCACCGAGGAGACAACCACAGGGCAAACAAGACAGGCGTCCCTACAGGGAAGACACACTGGCTCAAGTCCTCCAACTACTCAAAAGACTCATAAATGTAAACACTATTACTTATGTAGGCACAGCCTATAACTGCTGTAACTTTAATATTTTTTTAAACTATAAAAATACATTTTCCAGTCAACGAAAACCCTTTGTTGTCAATCTATCATCAAAACCCATCTCCAAGGAGATACGAGACATCCTAGATCTAGGACTGGGCTTCAGCCGTAATGTTATTGAGCCCAACCTTGGCCAACTTCATAAAGATCTAAATAGATTCTTTAGACGATTGAGATTAAAACTACATTTTCAGTTCCCACCCACCTACTGGGAAAACGGAAACATATCCACATCTGATACATCCATTACCCCAACCAATAATCCTACCAATAATTTTATGGACAAACTGTCACATAAATTCAAACCAGCCAGCACTTGGACACCAAACCCAGGTAATGACGCCACACTAGACGCATTTATCAGATCCATCAAACATGACATCATCAAAAAGGCCCACCGAAGGTATAATAATGGGAATCTTTCCAACACACAGAGAAAGATTATCAATCAGCTAAAATATGGCAAAACTATTGTCATCAAGAAAGCTGATAAAGGTCAGGTTACCGTCATCCAAGATACGGAAACATATAAAAAGGAAGCACTCCGACAACTTAGTAACACCCACTACTATATTAAACAAACCACAGATCTCACCACGCACCACACAGAGAAGGTAGAAACCGCCATCACGGACATGATTCTCAGTGGTGAAATCACAAGAGACATAGCTAACGGTCTCAGAACCGACAACCCACGAACAGCCAGTTTCTATCTACTTCCTAAAATACACAAAAAAATGAATGGCCCACTCACCCCAGGGAGACCAATTATCAGTGGCAATGGAAGCCCTACTGAACTCATCAGTAGCTTTGTCGATGAACATATCAAAATTCATCTTCACAAAATTAAATCATATATCCAGGACACCACTGATTTCATAAATAAACTAGAAACTTTTGGCGCCATCCCTCCACATGCCATTCTAGTTACTATGGATGTTACATCACTATACACCAACATCCCTCACAATGAGGGACTTAGAGCTGCATCCCAAGATTTAAGAATACATGGCTGTCCAGGCACGCTAACACCACGCAGATTGTTAACACTGCTCAAAATAGTGCTCACATGCAACAACTTCGAGTTTAATGATGAACATTATCTTCAAATTGGCGGTACAGCTATGGGCACAAAATTAGCACCCAGTTATGCCATTATTTTTATGCCCCAACTCGAAGAAAAACTACTCAGGACAGCTGAAATTCAGCCAGCCCTATACTATCGCTATGTTGATGATATTTTCATAATCTGGACCAAAGGTTCAGACTCACTGGCAAAATTCATAACATATATGAACAATACACACCCCACGATTAAATTCACAGCAGAACAATCCACAGAATCCATCAATTTTTTTGATACAAAAGTATTTATCCTCCCAAATAGACACTTAGGCTTCGACCTCTACACCAAACCAACAGATACACACGGGTATCTACACTTCTCATCGGCTCACCCAAATTCTTCCAAACAAGCGAGCCCATATTCTTGAGACTATGGAGGATCTGCAGTAGAGAAACAGATTTTCTCAAAAACGCACATGAAATGGTACACCACTATGCAATTAGAGGATACCCAACAGATATCCTCATTACCAGCTTGCACAGAGCAATGCAACAAAACTGCACAGACCTACTCCTACCAAAACCAACCAAGGAAATCAACACTCGGATACCATGTATCACTGATTTCCACCAACACAGCAAACAAGCCCAAAAAATAATTAAACGCCATTGGCCAACACTACAGTCCAGGCCAAAATGTCGGGCAACATTTACAGAGACACCTATCTTCGGCCATAGACACAACCCATCCTTCAAGGACACATTGGTCACTGCTAAATTCACAGACCCAAGGAAATTTGGGCAACAAGAGAAAAGCATAGCGAATCCCATACATCCATGTGCCAAAAATAACTGCTTATTTTGCAAAAACATGAACAGCACAAAAGGTTTCAAAAGCTCACACACTGGGCTAAAATACTTTATCAAAACAAAAACATTCTGCCACACTATGAATGTTATCTACCTACTTACCTGCAAAAAATGCCGTAAACAATATGTAGGTGAAACTAAACGGGAATTCCAAGTTCGCATCAAAGAACAAATGAGGGACATTTAAAACAACAAAGACACACCTGTAGCACAACATTTTAATCTCCCCAACCACGGACCCACAGATGTCAATCACAGAATCATTGAAGTGTTACATCACAATCCCGAGAGCATGGAAGCCACCGCTTTCCACAAGGACCGTGAAAAATTGTGGATCCATCAACTACATTGTATGGATCCAATCGGCATCAATCACGCTGATTGGTAATCATCATCTTATATATCTAGAAATAAATCCCTCTATTTTGACCTGTAATTTGCTTGTGTTTAGGAACCAATGTCCTAGCTAATGCCAGTTTTTCAATATGTTATAACCATCAGATTTATTTCATGTAAATTTGTGGCTTTGATTTTTGCAGAAGGATCCAAAGATAACTCGAAGACACTACATGAGGAAAGTGATGTTCAAGGTGAGCTGGTGAGATAACCAACAGAGGAATCCAGTCTCATTCAATCTTATGATATCCTTTATCAACTACAATTACATGTAGGCTGACATCATAATCAATTATGTCATGACTGACATGATTAAGTCAGTCATAAATGCTTAATAGTCCGTCAAGTTGTACGAATTGTATGACTTTCCTATTTAATAAACATTCTGATGAATATTTTGAAACTAATTTGACTGAGCGTGGTTGCTGCGCTGTAAGCTACCTGTATAGTTTTCTGGAAATTGAGATTTAGGGAGGGCATGGATCGATTGATCACAGCATGGGCAAAGTGTGGGTGGAACATAGCTAGAGATGGGCGTGACCTAGCTAAAACTCGATTCATCCTTTATTGACAATCAATTGAGGGATCCCATCTGTACCTTGATGTTAGCTGACGTCACATTCAAATGACATAGTCTGGCACGAAAGGCATGAAAAATTACTTCTCTGCAAACGCTGAATGGATTGGCCTGAAATTTGAAAAAAATGATTTGGGACTAAATGCCATTCAAACCAATTAAAACGTAGCTTTTCTGGGCATAGTGGATTTTATTCTTTGATGAATTTGATGGTGAACATTGAAAGAAGACAAGAATGGTAATCTTTGCAAAAACCACTGGGCTGATGTTAAGTAGATTTGACAGGAAGCATCCTTAGATAATAGACCTTTCCACTTTATCCATCCATTGTATGACGTCATGATCAACTATGTGATGTGTAGAATGACATCATAATGAATGACATCATGAATGACGTAGATAAATACATCATGACCGCATATTTAAAGACGGACTATGCGTTGTTATACGAATTGTATGTATTTACTATTTAATAAATATTCTGCTCAATATTTTGAAACTAATTTGACTGGGCGCTGTTGCTACCATAGGCAGCAACAGCACCCAGTCAAATTAGTTACAAAATATTCAACAGCTTACCTGTATAGTTTTCAGGAAATTAATCTTTAGGGCATTCAGGGATCGATCAATTCCAACTCGGTGAAGTGTGGGTGGAGCGTAGCTAGATGTGGGCTGGGCATAGCTAAAACTGGAAAGGTCCATAGAGATCCAAGATAATTCAAATGAAACTGATTGATCCATTTGGGAAGTGGCCATCATGCATCTTGTGCTATTTTTAAAAACACATTTACCATAGGCATCTTCTCCGGCATTTCATAGCAGATTGATTATAAACCAAGTTTGTTCAAGAGAACCTAATTGGTTGATTTGTTTTGTGTCCATCTTGGATGACCTAGTTTTCACATAAAATTGTTCTCTAGAATGGCTGAAACTATAGCGCCGACATTTTGGAAATATGACTAGGAGCTAAGGCTTATTTAAGTTTGTTCAAAGGAATTTGATATATGAAAAAATATGTCAGTGATAGACCAATCAAAATTGGTGACAAAATTTCGACAACAAAGTTGCAATATATAGGTTTTGGTGGCAGCCAAATGTAAATTTGACATTTTCAAATCGGGTTGATCAATCAAGTTGCTCAAGTGAAGCAGATTGGTCGATTTGATCAGTGGATGTTTTGGATTCTGCACCATTTTGAAAATGTTCAGGAAATCGATTCAAATACTATTTGTTAACCATTGTATCTCTGGGCAGAACTCTTGAATTTTTGCCCGAAATGGCTCTATCTATAGACCATTGCCTTTCTACTTGAAATCTTCCGGGTGAGCGATGTGGCCTTGGGACTCCTGTTTATTATACAATTTCAAGTCACAATTTTAGAAGCATGTCTTTATCAGAGACTACACCCACAAGCCAGAGTTATCTCCTTTGCTGATGTTTTATCTCCTCAGATGGATGTCGCATCTCTAATCCCTTTAGACCTGCTGTATTTAGCAGTGGGTGTGAATCCTTGGCTGCGACTTCCCAGGATACTCAAGGTCAGTGTTAAGTTATCACTTCTAACAGATTGCTCTATGATATGAGGGTTAAAGGGTTAAGAAAAAGTATACAGACAAACCTGTCTAGAGACCTGGATCCAGTTTCCCAAAGGTGTGTAAGTTACACCCTGTTGTAAAGTAGAAAACAGACCAATCAGAATGCTTCATTTGAAGCAAAGAAGTACCAGTGTACACTTGAGTACCATTTGTGAAACTGGCCCTGTTCTGGAGATGATTTTTACTTACCACTCTGACACTCAAATACCATAAAAGACAAATTCTTTATGATGTACAGCATGATGTAGACCGTTTAGTATTTTGAAACTAATTTGAAACCGTTGCTGCCAAATGTATTCTAGTCAAGTTAGTTTGAAAATATTTGACTGCTTTCATGTATTGTTATCTTGATATTGAGATGCCAGCATTTCAAGGTTTAAGGAGATTAGACAGGTGAGTGAAAAACATGTGATCCATGGTGTACTCAAATACAATAAAGGGAGTTGATGCTTTCAAACATTATTCAACCATCTATCTGTGAATGCTTTACAACATTTTACCAGTTATAAACAAACAAATGATATACGAGTGTGATCTTGTATTTTCATGCAGTGGACCTTTCCATTTTTAGCTATGCCCCA
The DNA here is from genome assembly GCA_034401795.1 of Chaetoderma sp. LZ-2023a. Lineage (NCBI taxonomy): Eukaryota > Metazoa > Mollusca > Caudofoveata > Chaetodermatida > Chaetodermatidae > Chaetoderma > Chaetoderma sp. LZ-2023a. Next base: position 111,085,510 of record CM067367.1, read on the forward strand.
CCCATCTCTAGTTAAACTCCACCCACACCTCGCTCGTGTTGGGATCAATCGATCTCTCACCTCTCTGACTATCAATTTCCAGAAAACTGTACAGGTAAGCTATCGAATATTTTGGAACTAATTTGACTGGGCGCTGTTGATGCCTATAGCAGCAACAGCGTCTAGTCAAATTAGTTTCAAAATATTCACAGCATGTTTATTAAATAGTAGAAACAATCAATTTGTACAATGTGTCGGACTATTAAGAGTTAAAGACAGGCCTATTGAAATCATTTATGACATAATGATTATGATGTCATCCTACACCCCGCTTAGCTGAGTATGATATCATATGACGTCAGATCATCGATAGATACTCTAGAAAAGTGAATTTCTTTGTATGTAGAGTGAACCAATCTATCACTACAGTATCTGATGCATAATCACATGTCGCATGTTAGCTGATGTTATGATCAAAGTAATGCAGCTCCATCACAAAAATGGACAAGTTTGTCACGAAAGTGTATGAATTGTATGTCTTTGATGAATTTACAATTTAATAAATATTCTGTTGAATATTTTGAGACTAATTTTAATGGGACCTGTTGTTCAGTTAGTGCTGAACTAGTGAATGAGATTGTCACTAAAGCTAGGATTCCATTAACGCGTATGCATATGCGTATCTGTATCTATAATATTTTTGCTACAACAATTGCAAATAGATAGTATGATTCCATATGCGTATGTGTAACCGGTATGTATCCACATCCGATCGCTACATGTAACAGTTTCAATCGGAAATGGGCATTTGGATGTGGGATTCCTGGAAAATGACGTTATGATTGCGTTATTCATTGGCTTTCAGCAAATCCATGTGCAATTATTCAGTACATATGTTCTGAATGGTCGCTCCTGTGATTGATAGGTACACCAGAGCTTATTTTCATGCCCACCAGCTTTCATATTTTGCCATAGATCAGACACATAGCTGGTGGTGGTGGTGGTGGGTGGGATGGTGGACGTGGGGGGGGGGGGTGTGTGGTAGAAGTAGTAGTAGCAGCAGCATCTGCAGCAAGAGCAAAGACAACAGCAACAGCAGCAGTCACAACAGTCGCAGCAGTTGCAGTGCTCAGCAGCAGCAGCAGCACACTTGATTGACCTAGAATTGAATAAAATCACTGCTTTCAGACGTGTATAAGCAAACAGATACGTACAAATTGAATCACTGAATCGGATATGCATACACGTTAATGGAATCCTCGCTTAACCCTTACCACGCTGATGTCAAAATTTTAAATTTTCAAATTAAATTAAAAGATGATCTGGTGTTAATTTTTCAACAAATTTGGTGGAAGACGGTGCTGTCGGAGACAGCAACATCATCCAGTAAAATTGTTGAAAAATGTATACCAGTTTCTTTGCTATTGGTACAGTACATGATAGAACATTGACATCAGAATGGTAAGAGTTAAAGCTACATTCAAACGACCCCCAATATCCCAGAGAAGTAACTAAGCAGTGTTTTTAACTTGCAATTATCATATTTCAGGGGTTACAGATTATGTTGGTTTGATCAAACTTTGTACTTAGTTATTATTTTCTTTCAGCTACAGACATTCTGGGAGTTTTATGACCGCTGCGATCAGATGATAAAATCTGCTCATGCACTCAGGTGAGAATAACACCTGATCATTATATAAACTTATTTTATCAGGAATTATTGAGGTGTCTCCACTAATTATTTATTGATGTAGTCTAACAAAAAAGGGCATATCTTCTTGTGTGATCTATTAGGGTTAGTGGGCATTAATGCAAATTAAATGCATATATGGTATTCCCTCTTACAGATCTCGTGAGACATGAATGGGATGTGGAGTTATCACACACCTGGGGCTAGTTTCACAAAGGTGCATAAGTTACACCCCGTCGTGAAGTAGAAAATAGACCAATCAGAACGCTCCATTTGATATTTACGTCGTACTTAAGTACCCTAGTATACATAAGTACCCTTTGTGAAACTGGTCCCTGGGAGAGTTGAGTGCAGAGTTGGGTCATTGGGGGTGGGGGGGGGCCCGGTATTTAACAAATTTTATGAGCTGAGAAGCCATTATGCTACAGTGAAAATCATCAATACTTACCCGAATTATTAGTTATGATTTACAGTACAGCTCAGACATAACTTAACATGTTTCCAAAACAAAGTAAAACATACTGTTGATTATTTTGAACATAATTGGATTGGAGGGCATTGCTGCCATTGTGTTCAAACAAGCATGTCTCTGTTTTTGTCTTGGCAACATGTTACCTGTAAGGTAATTCTGAGCTGAACTGCAGATCTTTACTACAACCTGCATGGGGATATCTGTAACATTTGTCACCTGAATAATGGCTGATATTACATGCAGTTCAGGTAAACCTTTAACACGCGAGCCAGCCAAAAATGCCTTCTGCACTGGTCTTGAGAGATGACTTGATTTTATCAAACATCCTGTTGAATATTTTGAAACTAAGTTGACTGGGAGCCGTTGCTGCTATAGGCAGCAATGGCCCCCAGTCAAATTAGTTTCAAAATATCCAACAGCTTGCCTATATAATTAGTTACCATGTAATTTCAAATTGATTCCGACACGCATAAAAAGTTGGTTGAGCTGAGCTAGAAATGACTGAGGTGTAACTAGAAGTGGATCCCTCTATTGTTCTTAGGCTAAAGGAATGATGTCATAACAGCATCATGGTCATTTCACACTGTCTTTTTCAATCATGTTATTTATTACCCTCGTCCTGTAATGGAAGAATGGTATTGCAATGTCTGTCTGTCTGTGTGTCTATCTGTGTGTCTGTTGGGCGGGTGGGCTGGCGGGCAGGGTTGGTCGGACGGTCGTTCGGTCTGTCTCAGAACCAGATTGGATCAAATTCTGGATCTGTAGATATCACGGCAACTACTGGTGCGATTTGACTAAAATGCTAACACAGCAAAGGCTGTGACCATGCATTTCACAACTTTGGCTATGATCCAGTAAATTCCTAAAAACCTGAAAAAAATCTGCAAAATCCGAAAACCTTTTACAATATCACAAAAATGGAGTGCAAGAGTCCGTAAGCTCTGATTGCTCTTATTACTATTTGTTTCAGAGTTCTGCGTACAATGACGTATATGTTGTTTCTCATTCACATTGAGACCTGTGGCTACTATGCTATGTCAGTGTATGAAGGGATCAACACAAACAGATGGGTCTACAATGGAACAGGAATTGCGTAAGTTATGGCTGGTGGAGGTTTTTCTTTGTTTGCTTCCTAAATAAGATAATTGATGGGTCCGATCTGTCACTCAAATATATGATGTCATAACCAGATGTCACATGAGTACTAGCTGACGTTACAATTAAAATGATTTAATAAACATTTTGTTGAATATTTTGAAGGTATTTTAACATGGGCCACAACAGCCCCCTGTCAAATTAGTTTCAAAATATTCAATAGAATATGTGTATACCTGTCTTGAAATTTAGATTCTGGAAATTCAGGTATCAAAGTTTGAAATTGATTTCCACACATGTAAGAAGTTGGTTTAGGTTAATTAGAAATAGGTGGCTAATAGCTATAAATGGATCCCTCTGTGGTCTTCAAAGAGACTTGATGGGAGAAGGAGTTAGGCAACAACAACTCCCAGTCAAATTAGTTTCAAAATATTCAACAGAATGTTTCTTAGATGTTAAAGCATTTGTATGTAGTTTTCAAAGAACTACCATCTTTATGTACATTCATGCATCAGGGTGTGAAATAAATGCGAGAGAAAAAACTAATTTAACCCTATAACACTCAAATTTATTCAATAAAATTTAAATTTTCTCTAAGAAAATGTTGATTTACCAGAGATGACTGTTTTTCAAAATTTACCACTGGGATGACTGGCTCTCTTATTGAGCCAGTCATTCCAGTGGTAAATTTTTAAAAATTAGTCTTCTCTTGATCTGAAAATCGACATTTCTCAAGATGACTGCAGAAGCCGCTTTTGGCTGTTATCAGTGTTAAAGGGTTACATGACTCGCCATGTTTGGAGCCTATGGGATGAAATTAATGCTATCCTGAGTAGAATAAATTTGTTATAGTTTTGATTTCTGCCACCTTTAGATGTGTTCAATACTATAGATGTTTTAATGGGTTATGTATAGCACATACTTACCCCTGAATAGTTAGGCTTTTGTCTCTGTTTTTGCTCACTCCACTGAGCAGTGAAAAGTAATTTCTTATTTTGTATTTTAATTTCAGTTACATTCGTTGTTTTTACCTGGCCACAAAAACGGCGACATCTATTGGAAACAATCCAAAGCCGACAAACACGTTGGAGTATGCGTTCATGACTCTCTATTGGCTGTCAGGTGTCTTTGTGTTTGCGCTTCTTATTGGCCAGGTATGAACATGAACCATTATAAATAAACAGTTCAGCTCGGAAATAAATTAAAATATTTCCAGAACAGAACATGTTAGTATAATTTTGAAAACAATGTAAATGATTTTCTGGTTAATGTTTAATATTTTGAACATAATTGAATTGGAAGGTATTGCTGCTGCCTTAGGCAGCAATGTCTTCCAATCCAGTTATGTTAAATATTCAACAGTATGTTCTCAGTTATTTCTGAGCTGCACTCTAGTTTGATTGCTACATCATTTGATGTTGGCAAACGTAAGTTAACTCATTCTTATCTGTACTATAGGAATCAAAACATGTTATGAAATCTGAGTTAGAATATCTAGAGTTATAATGCCATAAGATGTTGATACAATATAGGAGGACAAAGAGGAGGACATGTAAGGTATTTAATTCTGCGGAATTCTTGTCTATGTTGTACAATTTTTAATTCTCATGCTTCAGACTCAAATTGAGATATAATGCTCATATTTCTAGTCAAAATTCTTACCCTTCTCATCAAAACTCATATTTAAATCCAAATTCTTCAAATCATAGTCAGACATTCAGATTTATGCAAATTTTTTTTACAGATTTTTGTATTCCTGTCTGAAATGTGTTGGCTTAGCCCCACACTTACACATTTCAGGCCAAAATTTTTGCATTTTTACCCCCCAACTTTTCAGAATTTCAGTCAAATTCTGTGTATGTTGTGACCAAATTCTCTGTATTTCCGGTACAGGTAATGAATCTAGATGTACCGTGTATGCAATACCGGTCCCTTGCAAAGTTTTCAACATGATCTATCAAGGATTTCTACCATAGCACAGATATTTAGCCCTTGAATAATTTGATTTTAGTTTATTACAGCATGAAATTCATTCCTTATTTTAAGTGGGGTTACATTCATTGTTTTTAGTTGGGCATTAATTGAGCAATAGCACTATTCATGATGCATTTATTGGCAATGCATGGACCCAATCTGTCAATCAATTAACTGACGCCATAATCAAATACATGTTAGGTGACATCACAATTAGAATGACGTAAAACTCTGTCACAAAAATCTAAAAGTACATCACAACACGAACTGTACAAATTGTATGTCTTTGATGAATTTGCAGTTTAATAAAGATTCTTTTGAATATTTTGAAACTAATTTGAATGGAAACTGTTGCTGCCATTGGGAGCAGCAGCCATCCTGTCAAATTAGGTACGAATATTCAACAGCTTATACCAGCTACGTTGAAATTTAAAATCTATGAATTCACGTTTCAGTTTCAAATCAATTCCAACACATCAGAAAAGCCAGTAGAGCTTACCATATTCTTCCTATTAGAATCCTAGGCTTCTATTTGGATAGTGATGAAGAAATTTCACCAGCAGAATATGAGAGAAAGGGGGTAAGCTTCTATTAGGGAGTTTTACCGAAAAAATGTTTAGACAACCCCCAAAGCGGCTTCTAATAAGCTCATGTTAGACGTCTCCATGTATTTCCGGGATTCCATGAAATTACATCAGAAATAATATAATTATATACTGTTTTTATTCGAGGAAAGGACGCTAGCATGTATTGGAGGCAGGCTAAATTTTGGCCCAAATGCTCCCCAAAAATCCTTATACTCATAGAAGGGACGCATAGAGAAATTGAAATCCATTCTCTAAGATGGTTTTAGACTCATAGAACCTAGCACGAAAATTGAACGCAATTGCCACCCGCATGCTTAACGCCGTACGGCTATGTTTAATGTACGCCTAAAAAATATCATCGTGGAAGTGAAATTATTAATGGGACAGCCTAAATATCGCGTATCTTCAATAAAGATCGTTTATTACATTAAAATCAATGCTACTTTTGACATAAAATGTTGCCTTGAAAATATGGAAATCATGTGATGTTAGGAATGCCGTCAGATCAGCAGTTGTGTTTACTAGGATTCTTCTAATATCTGCCATTCTCTATTTTCATTGGCTTGTACAGGTGAATTTATCCAATCAGAACAGGGAAATAATATTCTCTTCAGTAAAAATTAATAATAGAACAGTGTTTACTCTCGTATTCCGTATTAATTTTGTAATGCCGACCAACATTAAATGATCCAAAACAGAATCAGAATTAAAATGGGATAAAGTGCTTCTTACTTTGGCGAGCCACGAATTGGAGGTGCCATGTTCTCACGGGATCTTATACGTTAATGGGAGTTTGTTATCAAACAGGTACGGATCAGACATAAAGTACAATACTTAGTTCCTATTGCACAATGATAATATATAGTATTCAGATTTCCAAGTCCAGAATATTTTATCCGAGTACTCTCTCTAATTAAAAACAATCTTTTGCATTTGGAGGTGAATCACATGATTTATATCTTTTCTAGACGCCATTTTATGTACAATTCAGGATTAATTTTGATGTAATAAAAGTGTGATGTGATATTTATTAATGGATACGCAATATTGAGGCGCTCCAATTTAATAATTTCACTTCCGCAATGATGTTTTGAGGTATACATTAAACATAGTCGTAAGGCGGCGAGAATTTGTACTGTTGAGTTTCCGTGGTATCATCAATTTTTATTACGAAAGTTGACAAAAAAAAATGGGCTCAAAGACTGTACTCGATTATAGGACACACCCCTTTCCTAGAACATGTAATATGACAAAAAAACTGCGTCCTTTAGTCAAATTTTAACGGTACAGACTAATTATAGGCACTGAGTCACGAGTTCTGGCCTGGCTTCGTGCATTATCGATCCCGTTTCGAAGGGAATCTCGCGAGACACGAATGCAAAATTCCCTAAAGTGATCTCAACTTCCTTGTATGACAGGATTCATATCAACGCGCAGTTATCAAACGGGTACCGATTATCCCAATCTCATTTAACGTACAGTTCTGGGTTACCATCACACAATATAGTAATTTTGAGTTCTGAGTCCAAAACCAGTACTCGCTCTAAATATTAAATCTATGTGCAGCTTCCTGATATCACATGATTTGCATTTTTTCATGGTGCCATTTTGTTAGATTTGATGAAGAATTTTGATGTAATAAACGATAGTTATTAGCTCACCTGGCCTGAAAGGCCAAGTGAGCTTATGTCGTGGCGACCATCTGTCGTGTGTCCATCATCTGTCTGTCCGTCCGTCAACTTTTCCTTTAAAACGACTTCTTCTCAAGAACAACTAGGACGATTTAAATTATATATGGCAGGAAGCATCCTTAGGGCATAGGGATCCAAGTTTGTTCAAATGTAGCCGATCGGCCAATTTTGCCGGCAGCCATCTTGGATTTTAGCCAATTTTTAGAACCGTCTTTAAAAATCTTCTTCTCCGAACCCGCTTGAGGGATTGAAGGAAACATCATGAAATAGCAAGAGCTCAACCAAGTTTGTTCAGGGGAACTTGATTGGTCAAATGGTTCGGCGGCCATCTTGGTTGACCTAGTTTTAGCAAAAATGGCTTCTTCTCCAGAACCGCTGAAGGGATCAGTCCAAAGTTTGGCAGATATGATTAAGGACTAAGGGCCAGTAAAGTTTATGCAAGAGAAGTTGATTCGTCAAAAAACCTGGCCGCTATGGGCTAATCAAAATATAGCATGTTTGGCGGCCATATTGGATTTTTTATTTGATGGACTTTGAGGCCGAAATTGTTTTTACGTAGGTTTTTGGGGTATTCTGATTTGAAATTTGCAATTTTCGAAACTGTCGGATAAATGGTTTGGCGGCCATCGTGGATCATTTACCCGCCAAAAGCTCCCATAATAAAGCAATGGGAAATTTAAAATGTCTTCTTTTCGAGAACTGCTGGGCCGATTTCAACTATATTTGGCAGGAAGCATCCTTAAGGCATAGAGAATCAAGTTTGTTCAAACAAACCCGATCGGCCAATTTGGTCGACAGCCATCTTGGATTGTGTCCCATTTTTAGAAATGTCTAAAAAAATCTTCTCCAAAACCGTTTGAGGGATCGATTTAGAACTCATGAAATATGATCTATGGTAAGAGCTGACCCAAGTTTGTTCAAGGAAGCTTGATTGACTAAATGGTTCAGCGGCCATCTTGGATGACCTCGTTTTCGCAAAAACAGCTTCTTCCCCAGAACCGCTGAAGCAATCAGGCCGAAATTTGTGATATATGATTAAAGACTAAGGGCCATTAAAGTTTGTTCAAGAGAAGTTGAGCCGGCAAAAAAACTGGCCGCTTTAAAATGTCTTTAAAAATCTTCTCCAAAACCACTTGAAGGATGAAATATCATCTAGGGCAAGAGCTGCACCAAGTTTGTTTCAAGGGAGCTTAATTGGCCAAATGGTTTGGTGGCTATCTTGGATAACCTAATTTTTGCCAAAATGACTCCAGAACCACTGAGCGGGTTGGGGCGAAATTTGGGAGATCTGATTAGGCACTAAGTGCCATTAAAGTTTTTTCCAAGGTAAGGCGCTACGTCAGAAACATGGATGCAGTGGACCAATCAAAATGTAGTGTGTTTGGCGGCCATATTGGACTTGTAAAAATGTCCACAAACTCATTTAGAAGACTACTCCTAAACCACCCACTAACAATTGTGACAAAAATGCATAATGTTCCAGGTGAGCGACACAGGCGTCTTGGGCCCCTTGTTACAGCTAAAACACTTTTTATGTGGCCCTACATAATACTTCACTCCCGCGGTTATTGGCATAGTATACATTAAACGTAGTTGTCTGATGGAAATAATCTCTAGCGTGAAATGTTTTCTATTTTCGTCCTATTTATGGCCTGACTGGATTTCAACTTTTATGACAAATTTTGAAGTAATAAATGATGAATTATTTATTAATGTCAATATTTGGAAAAGGTTTATCGGACCAAGATGCTGAGTTTTGGGGTAGGCTTGTATTAAGATATAGACCTCTAATAGGAGGAATGCGGTAGATAGAAATGGGCATAGCATAGCGAGAAATGTATCACAGTCAATCACTCCAATCGTTCAGAAAGATGTAATATTTGCGGAGCCATTAGAAATCACTATCATTTTACCCTTAGTATTTTGAGAACAATAATTATTTTTCCTCTGTCAATTATGTTTATTTAATTACATTTCTGTTTAGATTCGTGATATCTTTGATGCTGCCAATCAAGTAAAATCTGACTATAGAAAGCGACGTGACATCACGATATGGTATATGAAATCTATTAACTTGCCTAATGAGATGCAGGATCGGGTGCGGATGTGGTTCAACTACAACTGGGACCAACAGAAAACACTAGGTTTGTATTCTTTAACCTTTTCACTGATAAATCCCTGAAAAAGTATATTCTTTATAATATAAAACTTATTCTGTTGAAAATTTTGAAATTAATTTGACTGAAAGACATTGCTCCCTCCTATATGGTTGTGTTGAAAATTAATTTTGTGGAATTCATCGGTGAGAAGGGTTAAATTTATACTGAGGTAACAAGACTAGAAAAAATACTTGAAAAAACATTTTGAAAATTTCAGTGACGATCGTCTTCTTCAAAGGCGCCATTTTACTTGTTATTTTCACTGTTGTGCAATGCTCAATATAAAACCTATTCCTGTAACACTAATAATAATCATTGTACTATTGGCTTCCAAGCTGAGCAGAGCTGCCTCGATTGCGTAAAGCAAGAGTATAGTTGTCCAATACAAATTGTGCAGTTCCTATGATACAAGTGAAATGTGCTAGGGTAATATTACTGTATTATATACTATAATATTATGTTGCCTGTAATATTGTACTACCTGTAATATTGTGCTACCTGTAATATTGTGCTACCTGTAATATTGTGCTACCTGTAATATTGTGCTACCTGTAATATTGTGCTACCTGTAATATTGTGCTAACTGTAATATTGTATTAACTGTAACATTGTGCTAACTGTAACATTGTGCTAACTGTAACAGTGTGCTACCTGTAACATTGTGCTACCTGTAATATTGTGCTACCTGTAATATTGTTCTGCCTGTAATATTGTGCTAACTGTAACATTGTGCTAACTGTAATATTGTGCTAACTGTAACATTGTGCTAACTGTAATATTGTGCTAACTGTAACATTGTGCTACCTGTAATATTGTGCTAACTAATATTGTGCCGGCCACAATATTGTGCTAACTGTAATATTGTGCTAACTGTAACGTTGTGCTAATTAATGTTGTGCCGGCCGCAATATTGTGCTAGTTGTAATATTGTGCTAACTGTAATATTGTGCTAACTGTAACATTGTGCTTCCTGTAATATTGTGTTAACTAATATTGTGCTGGCCGCAATATTGTGCTAACTGTAATATTGTGCTAACTGTAATATTGTGCTAACTGTAATATTGTTCTAACTGTAATATTGTGCTAACTGTAATATTGTGTTAATTGTGATATTGTGCTACCTGTAATATTGTGCTACCTGTAATATTGTGCTACCCGTAATGCTGTGTTACATGTAATATTGTGCTACCTGTAATATTGTGCTACCTGTAATATTGTGCTACCTGTAATATTGTGCTACCTGTAATATTGTGTTACATGTAATATTGTGCTACCTGTAATATTGTGCTAACTGTAATATTGTGCTAACTGTAATATTGTGCTAACTGTAATATTGTTGTAACTGTAATATTGTGCTAACTGTAATATTGTGCTAATTGTGATATTGTGCTACCTGTAATATTGTGCTACCTGTAATATTGTGCTGCCTGTAATATTGTGCTACCTGTAATATTGTGCTACCTGTAATATTGTGCTACCTGTAATGTTGTGCTAACTGTAACATTGTGCTAACTGTAATATTGTGCTACCTGTAATATTTTGCTACCTGTAATATTGTGCTACCTGTAATGCTGTGTTACGTGTAATGTTGTGTTACGTGTAATGTTGTGTGACCTCTAATCTTGTATTTGAAATAATTGAGTCTAACTCAATTCTGTTGTATAATTTTGTCTTCTAGATGAGAATAAGCTCCTGGTGTCACTTCCGAGTAAAATGAAGAAGGAACTGGCGATTAATGTTCATTACGATACACTCAGCAAAGTGCAACTCTTCCAGGTAATAATCATACTAATAAGGTGTTCAATTCTTCAAATTAATCACTAGTGTATTTTTAGAGGCACCAAATAACTGATGAGATTATGCGAGGGTGACCGATGTCCGTTCAGTCTGGCCAGATGTTCATTAGTGGGTTGTACCATGATTTCAGAATGATTACCCTGGTACCGTGGTGATTGTGAATTCTACTGATATATTAATGAAGATCCAATATGTGAAATATCATCTTCAATAAGTGGTTTCCATGATGTAAATTTTATAATGTGTGTCATATCTGGTTCGACTCTCTGGGTTATAGCTAGAAATGGGTGGAGTATAGCTAGAAATGGGTGGAGTATAGCTTGAAATTGGTGGAATATAGCTAGAAATGGGTGGAGCATAGCTAGTAATGGGTGGATTATAGCTAGACATGGGTGGAGTATAGCTAGAAATGGGTGGAGTATAGCTAGAAATGGGTGGAGTATAGCTAGAAATGGGTGGTGTATAGCTAGAAATGGGTGAAATATATCTAGAAATGGGTAGAGTATAGCTAGAAATGGGTGGATTATAGCTAGACGTGGGTGGAGTATAGCTAGAAATGGGTGGAGTATAGCTAGAAGTGGGTGGGGTATAGCAGAAGGATAATCTATGGCTGTTGACAGAAACCATCGCAGAAAGACCCAGAATGTTGTATGATAACTGGATGGTGAGAGATAACAACAATGCATTGAGTACAACAGAAAAACAATTGACTTTGAATTAAGTATGGGAAACAAATTGCATATTTTGGGTGTGAAGATTCTCACCAGGGTTTGTGCACAGATAATGACACCATTTCACTGCGGAAATTTCAGTATCTCAAATTCTGTTCAGTGAGGCAAGCATCAATAACTCCCAGCATATTCATGCATCGGAAATAATTTGCAGTGCCTGTCCTGAATAGTTGACATAGTTAATGCATAAAAAATACAGTGTCACTAATCGGTGAATCCATTTCTAACCCATGCCCTGACCATTTCTAATTAATAACCTACTGTCAATTCATGTTAAATGTTCATTAGTTTAAAATTTAAAGGTGAATTATTACTGGATCATGTTATGATTTAAAATTAATTGTTTATTGACGTACTTAAGATTTGAAGTTAAATGCTTATTGACGTACTTAAGATTTAAAGTTAAATGCTTATTGACATACTTAAGATTTAAAGTTAAATGCTTATTGACGTACTTAAGATTTAAAGTTAAATGCTTATTGACGTACTTAAGATTTAAAGTTAAATGCTTATTGACATACTTAAGATTTAAAGTTAAATGCTTATTGACGTACTTAAGATTTAAAGTTAAATGCTTATTGAAGTCAGTTAGGATTTATATTTGGTGACTTGCGATAATGGAAAGTGTGTTACCAGTCACCATGGCTAATGGCAGTGGAATCCATTGTGATTCACGTTCCCAGAGGAGCCTAATGCTTTGTTCTGTTGGAGGATTGTGTAGAAGCAGTACAATGGCACTGTGTTAGTTTAGTGGTAATGATTGCATGGAAGCAGTACAATGGCACCGTGTTAGCTTAGTTGTAAGGATTGCATGGAAGCAGTACAATGGCACCGTGTTAGCTTAGTTGTAAGGATTGCATGGAAGCAGTACAATGGCACCGTGTTAGCTTAGTGGTAATGATTGTGTGGAAGCTGTACAATGGCACTGTGTTAGCTTAGTGGTAAGGATTGTGTGGAAGCTGTACAATGGTAGTGTGTTAGCTTAGTGGTAAGGATTGCATGGACACAGTACAATGGCACTGTGTTAGCTTAGCGGTAAGGATTGCGTGGCAGCAGTACAATGGCACTGTGTTAGCTTAGCGGTAAGGATTGCATGGAAGCAGTACAATGGCACTGTGTTAGCTTAGTGGTAATGATTGCGTGGCAGCAGTACAATGGCACTGTCTTAGCTTAGTGGTAATGATTGCATGGAAGCAGTACGATGGCACTGTGTTAGCTTAGTGGTAAGGATTGCGTGGGAGCAGTACAATGGTACCATGTTAGCTTAGTTGTAAGGATTGCATGGAAGCAGTACAATGGCACTGTGTTAGCTTAGTCGTAAGGATTACATGGGAGCAGTACAATGGCACCATGTTAGCTTAGTTGTAAGGATTACATGGAAGCAGTACAATGGCACTGTGTTAGCTTAATGGTAAGGATTGCATGGAAGCAGTACAATGGCACTGTGTTAGCTTAGTGGTAAGGATTACACGGAAGCAGTACAATGGCACTGTGTTAGCTTAGTGGTAAGGATTACATGGAAGCAGTACAATGGCACCATGTTAGCTTAGTTGTAAGGATTACATGGAAGCAGTACAATGGCACTGTATTAGCTTAGCGGTAAGGATTACATGGAAGCAGTACAATGGCACTGTGTTAGCTTAGTGGTAAGGATTACATGGAAGCAGTACAATGGCACTGTGTTAGCTTAATGGTAAGGATTACATGGAAGCAGTACAATGGCACTGTATTAGTTTAGTGGTAAGGATTGCATGGAAGCAGTACAATGGCACCATGTTAGCTTAGTGGTAAGGATTGTGTGGAGCTGTACAATGGCACTGTGTTAGCTTAGTGGTAAGGATTGTGTGGAGCTGTACAATGGCACTGTGTTAGTTTAGTGGTAAGGATTACATGGAAGCAGTACAATGGCACTGTGTTAGTTTAGTGGTAATGATTACATGGAAGCAGTACAATGGCACTGTGTTAGTTTAGTGGTAATGATTGCATGGAAGCAGTACAATGGCACTGTGTTAGTTTAGTGGTAAGGATTGCATGGAAGCAGTACAATGGCACCATGTTAGCTTAGTGGTAAGGATTGTGTGGAGCTGTACAATGGCACTGTGTTAGCTTAGTGGTAAGGATTGTGTGGAGCTGTACAATGGCACTGTGTTAGCTTAGTGGTAAGGATTGTGTGGAGCTGTACAATGGCACTGTGTTAGTTTAGTGGTAAGGATTACATGGAAGCAGTACAATGGTACTGTGTTAGTTTAGTGGTAATGATTGCATGGAAGCAGTACAATGGCACCATGTTAGCTTAGTGGTAAGGATTGTGTGGAGCTGTACAATGGCACTGTGTTAGCTTAGTGGTAAGGATTGTGTGGAAGCTGTACAATGGTACTGTGTTAGCTTAGCGGTAAGGATTACATGGAAGCAGTACAATGGCACTGTGTTAGTTTAATGGTAATGATTGCATGGAAGCAGTACAATGGCACCATGTTAGCTTAGTGGTAAGGATTGTGTGGAGCTGTACAATGGCACTGTGTTAGCTTAGTCGTAAGGATTGTGTGGAAGCTGTACAATGGTATTGTGTTAGCTTAGCGGTAAGGATTACATGGAAGCAGTACAATGGCACTGTGTTAGCTTAGTGGTAAGGATTACATGGAAGCAGTACAATGGCACTGTGTTAGCTTAGCGGTAAGGATTACATGGAAGCAGTACAATGGCACTGTGGTAGCTTAGTGGTAAGGATTACATGGAAGCAGTACAATGGCACTGTGTTAGCTTAGTGGTAAGGATTACATGGAAGCAGTACAATGGCACTGTGTTAGCTTAGTGGTAAGGATTACATGGAAGCAGTACAATGGTACTGTGTTAGCTTAGTGGTAAGGATTACATGGAAGCAGTACAATGGCACTGTGTTAGCTTAGCGGTAAGGATTACATGGAAGCAGTACAATGGCACTGTGTTAGCTTAATGGTAAGGATTACATGGAAGCAGTACAATGGCACTGTGTTAGCTTAGTGTTAAGGATTACATGGAAGCAGTACAATGGCACTGTGTTAGCTTAGTGTTATGGATTGCATGGAAGCAGTACAATGGCAGCATGTTAGCTTAGTGGTAAGGATTGTGTGGAAGTTGTACAATGGTACTGTGTTAGCTTAGTGGTAAGGATTGCATGGAAGCAGTACAATGGCACCGTGTTAGCTTAGTGGTAATGATTGCATGGAAGCAGTGTGGATATTGGTGGCTAAGCCACCAACAACTTTCAGTCAAATTGTTTTCAAAATATTCAGCAGGTCCTGTGTTATTGCCCATTGAAATTATTGTTTGGTGGCTATCTTGCAGCAGCGAAACAGTTAAAACGTAACTAGTCAAAGTCATTGTGGCTGCTGCATGGCCATCATTTAAACATGGCTGTGTATTGAGGCTTGGTAAGACTTAAAATTAAATTATTATTGGGACCTGTTAATATTACATGGAAATTATTAATATAACAATCATCATCATTATTATTATTTCTTCATCACCTTGTGATCTTTGATGTCATTGTTTATTCTTCCTCAGGACTGTGACAAGAATCTTCTCTATGATCTTGTGTTAAAGCTGAAACCTCTACTGTGTCTACCAGGGGATTTTATCTGTAGAAAGGTAATGTATTCATCTTCTATTCCGAACATTATCTTTGTTAATAACGTTCTTGAGTGTCTTGAAACTATTTTGTGTGGAAGGTGTTTCTGCCATATGTTGCCCATGAGAGCATCAGGTGCCAGTCGATTTAATTTTAAAATATTCAACCCACTTTCCTATCATCATCATCATCATCATCATCATCGGCCATCTTGGATTTCCGGAAAATTTTCCCGCGTTTAAAAAAATCTTCTCCAGAACCACTGGCCATCTTGAATGACCTAGTTTTCGTGAAAATGACTTCTCCAGAACGGCTGAATGGATTGGGCCAAAATTTGGCAGATATGATTAGTTATTTTTGTTTTTATTTTTATTCCGGCGTTTTTTATTTGTTCGCGAATAGCACGAAGACAAAAATGCCGGTGAAATTCAGGCTTGGAATGGCAAGAGGGCCTCATTAGGGCAAACTTTTTATTTGTGAATGGATATGATTTTATAGATAGGTTGGCGGCCATCTTGGATTTCCAGAAAATTTTCCTGCGTTTTGAAAAATCTTCTCCAGAACCACTGAACGGAATGAGCTGAAATTTGGTCAGAAGCAGCGGAGAGTGGGTCCATACAAAGTTTGTTCAAGAGAAGTTAATGGCTCGAAAAACATGGATTTCCGTATGGACCAATCATCATCAAGCTTTCTGGCGGCCATGTTGGATTTTTTATTTAATGGATTTTGATGCCCAAATTGGGCCTATATAGGTTTTTGGGGTCGAGAAATCCAAATCTGGCATTTTCAAATTTGTTCGATCGATGGTTTGGCTGCCATCTTGGATTTGTTTCCCGCCAAATTCCCCCATAGTAAAGCAATTGCAAATTTAAAATGCCTTCTCCTCGGAAACCACTGGGCGGATTTCAATTCTATTTTGCAGTAAGCATCGTTCAGTAATAGAGATCTGATTTTGTTCAAACAACGCTGGTCGGCCTATTAGGCCGGTGGCCATTTTGTATTTCGGGAAACGTTTTTAAAAATCTTCTCCGCCAAAACCACTTGGTGGATTGATTCAAAACTCATGAAATATCATGTAGGGCATGCGCTGACCAAGTTTGTTCAAGGGAATTTGATTGGCCGAAAACTTGGGTAGCCATCTTTTTGTGAAAACGACTTCTTCTCCAGAACCGCTGAACGGATGGGGCGAAAATTTGGCTGATATGATTATGGACTGAGGGGCATTACAGTTTGTTTAAGAGGAATTGATATGTACAATAACATGGCTGCCATCGACCAATCAAAATTCAGCATGATTGGCGGCCATTTGAAGCCGAAATTGGTTTTACATAGGGCTTTGGGTCTACTGATTCCAAATTTGCCATTTTCAATACTGTCGGACAAACGGTTTGGTGGCCATCTTGGATCGTTTTCCCGCCAAAATTGTCAATGCTTAAGCAATTGGAGAATTGTATTGTCTTCATCTCAAGGAGAACTGGGCCAATTTCATTTATATTTGGCAGGATGCATCCCTATGGCATCGGGATTCAAATTTTAACAAATGAAGCCGATTGGCCAATTAGGCCGGCAGCCATCTTGGATTTCGACCGATTTTGTGAAACGTCTTTAAAAATCTTCTCGGAAGCTGCTTTGCAAATTGATTCAAAACTCATGAAATGGCATCTAGGGCATGTGCTAGCTAGACCAAGTTTGTTCAAGAGAATTTGATTGGTAAAAAACTTTGAAAGCCATCTTGGATGACGTAGTTGTCATGAAAACGACTTCTCCAGAACCGCTGAACAGATTGGGTGGAAATTTGATAAACTTTTCATTTTACCTACCATGAAGCCAGATGCTTGGCCCCCAATGCATCGCCGCTTGCGGCCTAAATTTATTATTATTATTATTATTATTATTATTATTATTAGCTCACCTGGCCTGAAAGGCCAAGTGAGCTTATGCCATGGCGACCATCCATCGTGTGTCCGTCCATCATCCGTCTGTCAACTCTTCCTTTAAATGACTTCTTCTCAAGAACCACTGGGCCGATTTCAATTATATTTGGCAGGAAGCATCCGTAGGGCATAGGGATCCAAGTTTGTTCAAATGAAGCCAATCGGCCAATTTGGCCGGTGGCCATCTTGGATTTTGACCGATTTTAGGAAACATCTTTAAAAATCTTCTCTGAAACCACTTGAGGAATCGATTCAAAACTCATGAAACATCATCTATGGAAAGAGGTAAGCCAAATTTGTTCAAGACCAAATGGTTTGGTGGCCATCTTGGATGACCTAGTTTTCCCAAAAATGACTTCTCCAGAACCGCTGAAGGGATCAGGCAGAAATTTGGGAGATATGATAAGGGACTAAGGGCCATTAAAGTTTGTCCAAGGGAAGTTGATCCATCAAAAAAACCCCACTCACCAACAATTTGGACAAAAATTGATGGTGCTCCAGGTGAGCGACACAGGCCCCTTGGGCCTCTTATTATTATTATTATTATTATTATTATTATTATTATTATTATTATTATTATTATTATTTAGGGTGAGGTTGGCAAGGAGATGTACATTGTGAGCAAAGGTCAAGTAGAGGTCGTCGCTGGCCCCATGGGCGAGGTTGTGCTGGCTACGCTTCATTATGGAAGTGTGTTTGGAGAGATTAGGTAATGTGTAGTGGCCAGAAAATAGTACCGATCTAGTCACTACATTAATGACCTGGGTCTATGAGAGCAAGATTTCTTGATCAGGTCCCTCCATACCCATCCATCAGCACCGTGACTCCTCCAATTGGTGTTCGCTATCTGAATGGTAACAATACTGGGGAAGCTGGGGACTGGTCAGAAAATTGTGATCGCTAATTCTAATCTCCAAACTGACCCTAGCCATGATACATATCTTCTTCATGCATCCAAACTGACACTATAATATAAAGTACTTAACCGTGTGTCTGCTGCAAGCCACCAGATTATAATTATTAATGGGCTATAACTCTGGACCTGCTGAATATTTTGAAAACAATTTGACTGAAAGTTGTTGGTGGCTTAGCCACCAACAATTTTCAGTCAAATTGTTATCAAAATATTCAGCAGGTCCAGAGTTAAGCCACATGGAAAAATGTGGTCTGCAGAAATTCAGCAGCCAGACAGTTAGTGTTATTACTAATTTACATTATCAAATCTCAGGCCCTCAAATTCAGAAATTCAGAAATCCTGCGGGAGATTTGTTGAATACTTTGAATGTAAATTGACTGCTGCAATGTCATCCATTCACAATAAATTCAAAATATTTAACAGAATATTTTTACGATATGTATCTCCAAACATCTGATTTTAAAAGGATTGTATGGTGCATATTTACCATTGAACCATAAGTGGGAGATGGTATAGCATTGCAGATGGTGTCCATGCATGCATGCGTGCGTGCGTGTGCTCGTGTAATTGAATTTCAGAAATTACAGATCTAATTTAGCTCAAATTTTAATGAAAGAAAAGTACGATTTCCCGACTTTGGTTGTGTTCCAGATTTTGGATGGAAAAAAAGAAAGTTATTTGCTAAATACTCTGTTTTCATTCTATACAGTTTACTGGCGCTAACTGGTGGCAATCGTCGTACCGCCGACGTCCGCTCCAAGGGTTTCACAAATCTGTTCATCCTCAACAAAGCAGACTTTGAAGCCGCTATGATGGATTACCCAGAAGCGCAAGTAGTCCTAAGGAGACGAGCTAAGAAGTTACTAAGCCTGAACGCGCGACGAGAACAGACTGAACATAGAAATGAGTCTGACTCGATCATTCACAGTCCTAAATCCACACCCAAGATGGTGAAAGCAGTCATTCAGGTACGGCCGCACTAGATGCTGGAGTTAAAGGAATACACAACTCACCCCATAGCTTGTGTCGTGCTGATAGAGTATGCCATACATGTAAAGATTCTGTATCACACACATCATGTCGCATACAGTACAACTCAGAAATAACGTAACATGTTTACAAAACAAAATAAAACGTATTGTTGAATATTTTGAACATATTGGATTGGAAAACATTGCTTCCTGTCTTCCAATCTAATTATGTTCAAAACATTCAAGAGAACAGTTTCAAAATATTCAACAGAATGTTTATTAGATTATAAACCAGTCAATGACATAACAATTCAGATACTTTCCTGACAGACTTTTCCGGTTTTGTGACTGACCTACATAATTTTGATTGTGATGTCACCTAATAAGTGACATAGTTGATTATGACATTAGATACTTGAGTTTCAAATCAGACCCATATATTCCGTATACAACCAGAATCAATCATTGACTTATATATTCGTTGATGGTTGACAGTAGGTTTGCGTGATTATGTGATTAAGTCGAAAATCGCGATTATGTTTTAAATCATGAATTTATATGATTAAAATTTAAACAAGAGGCCCAAGGGGCCTGTATCACTCACCTGGACCATAGACATTTTCACTTCAAGAGTATACTTACCTCCCTAACACTCTTTGATATTCCCAAATATCGACGTTCACTCAATAAACACTCAGATTAAAAGGGTTAGGTGCCCCTACTGGGCAGGTAGTCAGATGACAGTCCGGCGGATGCCAGCCCCAACCTCGCGCATGCGCAGACTAGTACTTCCTTTTTTCTAATTTATTGGCAAAAAAGTCACATGCATACTTTTTTCTAAGAGTTTTCTGCTGTGTCAAATCACTTTCTAAACTTTTTTATCATCTGAAAATCATGCCTGAGCATGGGAAGTCACCAGAGGAGGGCCCAGGACCAAGTCATCAGGTGATTTCTAATACATATTTGTCTAATTTAGCGTTTTAGTTCCGATGTAATGTGTTTCCGGGACATGCGATTAGACATGATAAGCGTCCATAAAACTTGTTTATTTCTATGTGGCGCTATGAAATACTAATCTCTCTTTGTGTTTGTGTGCACAGGTATCTACCTATGATTGAAAAGGACAGCACATCATCAGAGGGTTTGTTTTTCTCTCCACCAAGGTTCCATTTCCTACTAATATTGTTAAGTTATCTAACAAAAAATTCTATGCCCAGTGAGTTGGAGGCCTCGGATGAAGGTCTTCTCACTTTGCCCTCTTGGTCCACTTCCTTCCCCTTATAGGTGGAGAGAGTTAAGAGGTCATAGTGTTGGTGGAGTTTCCAGTGCATCAGATGGTTTGTCTATGCTAAAGACTCAGGTACTCTAGTTATGATATGAGGCACTTCAATTATATTTGAAAATATTTATGAAATCTGCTGCCATTTTATCATTGTTTATCTGATGTCTGTATAATCTGTATACACTATCCTTTCCAGTTAGGATGTTATGGATATGAATACAATTCGTTCTTACACCTGGATGTTTGTTTTTGGATCGATTTAACTTCTTATTTTTGAAGTTATGACATCATAATCAGCCTTGCGCCTTACTATCATTTAAAAGTTTTGTCCAATGCTGTTTTGTTATTAGCTTGGGTCTTTATGCCCCCCCCCCCCCAGCCTCCTTGTTTATATTTGGTTTTGAGTTTCTTATTCAATAACTGAATTACTCATTGTCTTCGTCCTCTGGCTTGTTTCAGAGGCCTGGCTGTCCATCATGTGGAAGATTTATCAAGGATAGATTCACCCCTCACTTATGATCCCTGTGCAGCAGCCCATGTGGTCCATTGCTTAAATGTGAGATCTGTACAAAGTGTGTGGGTGGGGGGGCTAATGTCTGAGTTTCTATCTTTGCAGACCAAAGGGAAGGCTCTGGAGGAGGAGAGGAAAGTTAAGAAGGAGGGTTCTGGTAAGAAGGGTAAGAGGAAGGTCTCGTCCTCTATGGATATGGAGGCCTTCCATATTGAGATGATGGGAGAGATAAAGAGGACAATTAAGGATTTGGTCCCAGAGTTGCTTCGTGGCATGCTTCCTGGTTCAAATCTCATTGTCCTCTTCATCTGCTCCGGTGAAGATAATCCCCGTCTCTGAATTGGTGCTACCTAGGGACCTACCAGTTTTCGTCCATGATTCAGAGGTGGCCCTATTAGAGGGCAAAATCCACTATGAGGACACTGGCAGCAGGCTTGCCGCGCCGGTTGTTCATGGTCAGGTGTCGCTGGAGCCTGGTGCCTGCTTATCAGGCCAGGATTATCCACACCCTACAGGTACCAGCTCCTCCTATGGTACCTTTCCTGTCCAGTCCGGGTTAGCATTCTTTGCTGACCTGGAGTCTAATCTTTATGGCCAGGAAGAAGAGGATTATCTGCTGGGTTCTCCTTCTGGCACTGTGTCCATGGACATTGACATACGTGCACCCCTCGCGGGGAATACGGGCAACATTGTCCATGGGACTACTCACGCAGGAGTAGAATTCACGGCGCAGAAGGTAGCCCGGGCTGGATCTGATGGCCAGTTTTTCCGCATACCTCGGCTTGCTGATGGTGTAGCAGGTACTGGCCAGGGCCATGGTGTGGCAGATATTTCTCCACGCAATACCACGGCGCGTGCTCCTGGTCAAGCCAGTCAGTTTGGCATGCCTGCTCTTTCAGGCCTGCATGCTTTCTCTGACTTGCCAGGCGTATCGTTTCCTCCAGCCATACATACACCTGCGATTGCTCAGGAGGATGACGAAGGCCCTCGTCTTGTAGAGCATTCACAGGTGGCCACAGAGAAAGACTGGTCTGACACTTGGCAGTGGCTAATAAACGTCAGGCCAGGTCTTGCTGTGGATCAGTTGGCCAGTCAACGAGACCAGCGCCCGTGGCTGGCAGGTAAACCGACTGTTACCGCTATGCCATCTCTGCCGCTAGCTGATCATATTGTTGATATGTTCACTGCAGCAGAGACGTCCATTAGGCCGCATGGACGTCTAGCGAAGGCCACTCGCGAGGTGGCAAAGCGATGCCGTATTGTAGCTGATCAATATCAGTTATATGGTGTAGTGCCGAAGTCACGCGCGGATGATCGCACTACGCTAAGTGAAGATACGTGGCCAGGTTCCCGGTCTGACATGAGCACTGTGCTCGAATGCTTTGCGTTCGGCTAACACCGCGTTGCGCGATGCGGAAGAGAGTTCGAGGGCGTCTATCTCAGCGCTTTCGCACGTCTCACAGCTGTTACAAGGGCTAGTAACGGCATCCGCATTGCGCCAGCCTAGTCCGGTGACTGTCCAGAGAGCCATCCAAGATGGAATTAACTTGGCTTTGGACTGTTTAACCCGGTCTGTAACCAGGAGTGTCCGGGCGAGGCGCATGTTTGCTCTTGATAGGGTACACCTATGACAGGTCCTGGTCTCTTTGGGGGTGAGGAATGTAGGCACCTCCAGGAGACGGTTACCCTGGTCAATAACCAGAGGGCATTACGTGAGCAATTTGAAGTGCACTGCAGAGAGCGCGTTCGCACAGCTCCCCCTGCGTATCATCCCCTGCAGGCTCGAGGTGTCGGTGGCCAGGTCAGAGGCCAGCCACTAGCACAGCGCCGGCCATGGCCGCACGCGCTTCGGCTAGCAGCGAGGGGGGGTTGCAGGCTCCTCCGGCACAGCCAGCTAGGCAGCCGCGGTGTGGGCCATGGTGCGCGAGGATCTAGTCATGGTAATCATACCTGATGGCGCGATTACCACAGTAAGAGCTACTCCAGTGCATCTGCACCAAGAGACAGTGCCACTCTTGCTCTCCTTATGTCCACCTCTCTCCCTAGGTGGACCAGTGGGAGGCCGATTGGCCAACCACATGCAAGAGTGGGAACGGTTGACCGTTTAGTCTTGTGATGGCTTTCAGTCAGGTATCATCCCGACTGGATAACAGGCCCGCCATCACGACTGTCTCTGGTGCCAGTCTGGACTCAAATTCCAAGAGATCCAGATCAGTGGTTGTGTATAGAGGAGGAAATAAACTCCCTCATATTCAAAGGAGCAATTCAATCGGCACAAAATTGTCCGGGCTTCTATTCAACCGTGTTCCTAGTGACGAAAAGCACTTGACCAATTCTCAACCTCAAGCCATTGAACAAGTTCATAGACACACCAGGTTTCAAAATGGAGACTGTGAAATCAGTGTTGGCAGGGTTGGGGAAGGGGATGTGGACAGCTTCAATAGATTTGAAGGATGCTTATTTCCACATTCCAATATCGAGGAGTTTCCGTCGCTTCCTGAGATTCGCATTCCAGGGCAGACAGTGGGAATTCAGGGTATTACCCGTTGGAATTTCTACGGCTCCTCGGGTCTTCACCAGGGAGGTTCTTGCGATTACAGCATACATCCACAGGAGAAGCATAGCAGTCCACATGTACATAGACGACTGGCTGTTAAAAGCACACAATCAGGAAAGTTTATCAGCGAATCTGGAGATAGTTTTGAAAACTCTCACAGACTTGGGCTGGATAATCAACTTTCAAAAAGCAAAGCTGACTCCATCCCAGAACTTTGTTTACCTGGGAATGTTCTTCGATCTGGAGATAGGATATGTTTATCCTACTCAGGAGAGGGTACAAGTACTCATCTCAGTAATACAGTCAGTGTGCAACAGTCACCATGTCTTGACACAGGTTTACCTGAGAATGCTGGGGTTGATGGTTTCTCTGGAACCAGTCATTCCTCAGGCGGCGTTATGCAGATGGCCGATCCAGTTATTTCTCATGACGCAATGGACCCAGAGTACAGGTTCACTGGACTCAAATGTGTCAGTGCTGGAGCCTTTAATTCACCACCTGCAATGGTGGTTGAAGACAGAGAATCTCCTGGTGGGGGTGATGCTAACCCCTCCTCACCCTCAGTTAACGATGTATACAGATCATGATAGACGGATCTGCTGGACCTTCTGGTCTGCAATCTGGTTCCTCTGCCTCTGATGGACAATATTGTCTTCCAGGGCAAGACCCTTCACAACAATCCGTCAATGTTCCAATTGACTGCGTGGATGTTGTCAAGGAATCTAGAATTAAGGAGGGCTTTTCTGAGCAAGCAGCCATGTTCCTGGCAAAAGCCAGAAGGGGGTCAACCTCCAGAGCATATAATTATAAAATCAACAGATTTGCAGAATGGTGCTCTAAAAGATGTTTTAATCCAATGGATTCATCTATTCAGGTGGTAGCCGATTTTCCTCTGTCACCTGTATGATGCCTATAGCCTCAAGCCTAACTGTTGCTGGCTATAAGTCAGCTTTAATGACAGTTATCCCTTGCTTGGCTAATAGGGGAAGTGATGAAGTAAGTACATTAAATACTTTAATCAAAGGCATGGGCAATCTAAGACCAAGGAGTCCCCCAGTGATTCCGTCTTGGAGTTTATCACTAGTGCTTCATGTACTAGCTGATAGGCCATTTGAACCACTAAGTTCCATTTCTATGAAAATGTTGACACTTAAAGCTGTATTCTTAATTGCTGCAGCCTCAGCTAGGCGTAGAAGTGAGATTCATGCCTTATCAGCTGAGGCAGACCATTTTCTGGTTACAGGGGAAGGCCTTAGGCCTAGGATAAATTTCATGGCTAAAAACCAGTCTTTGAAATATCCAGGTCAACCTATATTTTTACCAGCTTTGACTATATATGATCCTAATTCAAAAGCATGGTGTCCAGTCTGAGCATTAAACGGGTACAAACAATGTACTCAGGGATGGCGGATGGACCCTACAGCATTATGGTTGTCATATATTGAACCCCATGGCAGGGCGTCAAAGGACACCATTTCCAGGTGGATTGTAGAGTGTATTCAATTTTGTCATAAATCCGCCACAGGTAAACAAGTTGACATGGCCAAGGCTCACAGTGTCCGGGGCGTAGTGGCTTCCACTGCCCTATTTAATGGGGGTTCCTGTGGATGACATTATGTCAGTAGCTCAGTGGCGCTGTGAGTCAAGTTTTACCAACCATTATCTCCGTGACACCTCGAATCCGCTCGCCTTATCGATTTTGAAAAGCTAATCTAGGTGTACATATTTTGATGAGGTATCCTCATTTTTTTTCTAAATTTCACATTTAATCAATGGAAACATCCACTTTTGGGCTGCATCAGTCTTCACCAATGGGGAGATGATGACAGCAACAATCTTTCACAAGGTCAGTCTTGTGTATGCGTTGTCCGTGGTTAATTGTAATGTCACGTGACCATTCATTATTATGAATATGGTGATGGTACGTGTTTTTTGTGGTTCATTATTGAGAGTACGAAAATGAAGCTTTTTCGGTTAATGTCCTATAGTACATGGCACTTGTACGTAGAGAGCGTATAGGACATTGAGGTCATTCAGTCTTCCTCCCAAGAAGAGGGGGGGGGGGAGCGCATATGACATATGGTCATCTCTCAGCCATCGGTTGTGTTAGCCGATGTTCAAGGCTATTCCTGATTGTGTTTCCACACAATTTCAGAAGTTTTTGTGCCTTAAACGCAGAAAAGCACATAGGGAAGAGCTGGTCTTTTTACCTCGCTTCCCTCCCGCCGAATTCCCTGACAAATTCTGGCAATATCAAAGAGTATTAGGGAGGTAAGTATACTCTTGAAGTAAAATAAACAAAATCACGGATTTATTTTTTCACGAGAGTTGATACTTACCTCCCTAATACGGACCCAGCCTCTCCGCCCCACAGAGGCTCGGTCTTCAGGCTCTTATAAAGTTGCATAGTGTCAGCCAATAAATTAGTCAGAGGAAGTACTAGTCTGTGCATGCACGGTGGTGGGGGTAGCATCCGCCAGACTGTCATCTGACTACCTGCCCAGTAGGGGCACCTAACCAGTGTTTTATTGAGTGAAAGCCGATATTTAGCAATATCAAAGAGTATTAGGGAGGTAAGTATCAACTCTCTCATGAAAAAAGAAATCCCTGATTTCGTTTAGTACGTCTCTCCAATTCCAGATCCGAGCGCTATCGCAATAGATGCACTAGCTATCAGCTGAGAGGGAATGTAACATAATCTTCCGGGTCAAGGCCTTGCACAACAACTGGTCAATGTTCCAATTGACTGCGTGGATGTTGTCAAGGAATCGGCAGTTAAGGAGGGCTTTTCTGAGCAAGCAGCCATGTTTATGGTAAAAGCCAGAACCTCCAGAGTATATAATTATAAAATCTATGGATTTGCTGACTGGTGCTCAAAAAGATGTATTAATCCAATTTATGCATCTATTCAGGTAGTGGCCGATTTCCTGTCACCTTTTTGATGCCTATAGCCTCAAGCCTAACACTGTTGCTGGCTACAAGTCAGCTTTAATGTCAATTATCCCTGGCTTGGCTAATATGGGAAGTGATGAAGTATGTAATCTAAATACTTTAATCAAGGAATCCTCCAGTGATTCCGTCTTGGAGTTTATCGTTAGTACTTCAAGTATTAGTGGATAAACCCTTTGAACCACTAAGATCCATTTCCATGAAAATGTTGATGCTTAAAACATGTTTTTCTGATTGCTATAGCTTCAGCCAGACGAAGAAGTGAAATACATGCTTTGTCAGCAGAGCCAGACCGTTTTGTGGTTACAGGGGAAGGCCTTAGGCTTCTACCTAGTGTTAACTTTATGGTGAAAAACAGTCTTTAACATATCCTGGTCAGCCCATTATCCGCTTTGACTAGGTTTGATCCTAATTCAAAGGCTTTGTGTCCAGTCCATGCTTTAACACGTTATAAACAACGTACGCAGGAATGGCGGATGGACCCTAGTGCTTTATGGCTATCTTACATTGAACCCCATGGGAAAGCTTCTAAAGATGCCATTTCTATGTGCATTGTGGAATGCATCCGGCATTACCACAAAGCCACCACGGGAAAACTAGTTGGCATGGCCAAGGCTCACATTGTCCATGGCATAGTGACACCCACGACTCTGTTTAACGGAGTGCCGGTGGATGACATTATGTCAGTAGCACAATGGCACTGTGAGTGTAGTTTTACAGATCATTACCTCTGTGACACGTCTAATCCGCTTGCCTTATCGATTTTACATAAACTTTAAACTGTATATATTTGTAAATATTGTACATAAGGCCGTTGACTCACACACAGTGCAATTTAGTGGGGGAATCCCCACTTTTCCATACTGTACCTATCATCGCCAGCGGTGATTAAAGGGAATCTCGTCAAAATAGGTTAGTCCTATATTTGATGGTTATTTTTGTCGCATTTTTTACTTACTAAAATGGTGATAGTTTGTGTTCTTTGTGGTTCCATCCGAGAGTATACGAAATGAAGCTTTCATCTGATGTCTTATAGTACTTTAGCATGAGTACATAGAGAGCGCATAGGCCATTGAGGTCATCTCTCCCTCTTTTTATAAGGGGGGGGGGGAGACACATGTTAAATGGTCATTACTCTCAACATCGGTCATATTATCTGATTTCCAAGTCATTTCCTGATTGTGTTTACATAGACAATTTCAGATGTTTTTTGTGCTCCAAAAGCAAAAGAGCTTGCTCTTCCCGGGATAAGCAGGTCTTCTGACCTTTGCCTCCCTCCCGCCTAGTTCTCTTACGAATTCTGGCTATATCATAGAGTATCAGGGTGGTAAGTATACTCTTGATATGAAATAAACAAAATCACGGATTTCTTTTTTCATGAGAGAGTAGATACATCCCACCCTGATACGATCCCGGCCTCTCCGCCCCACAGAGGCTCGGTCTATCAGCATTTTATGTTGCAATTATGTCAGCCAATAATTTGAAATAGAAAGAGACAGCTCCATGCATGCTCGAGTTTGGGCCGCACATCCGCTGGACTGTCAGTTGGGTAACCTGCCCAGTGGGGGCAGTTTCTTTTTAATTCTGAGTCTTATTGAAGCTAGGTCGATATTTGGGAAATATAGAGTATCAGGGTGGTAAGTATCAACTCTCGTGAAAAAAGAAATCCGTGATTTCGTTTAAAATCCAAGATGGCCACTGGCTAAATTGGCCGATTGACTTCGTTTAAACAAACTTGAATCCCTATGTCCTAAGGATGCTTCCTGCCAAATATAATTGAAATCGGCCCAGCGGTTCTTAAGAAGTCATTTAAAGAAAATGTTGACGGATGGATGGATGACAGATGGATGGACACATGACGGATAGTCACCATGACATAAGCTCACTTGGCCTTTCAGGCCAGGTGAGATAATAATAGAATAATCGTGAATATTTTCAAAACCTAACTTTTTAATGCGATCGGTCATGAAAAATGACATTTTGCTTGGTGAATGTATGTCTATTTGCTGGGCAAGATAGGACTTTTTTTTTAAATGTATTACTGGAATGCCTGGCTGGAGAAAAATTGACTTTTCTAAACACCATTGCAATTTTCCTCATTAACATTCTTTTGTTGTTATGTCTTGGTAATTTGTATCTAAGCTGATTAATCGAGTAATCACGAATATTTTTTAATAATCGATCGCGATCACTCAATGCAATAATCGCACAAGCCTAGTTGCTAGTGTATTAGCTCGCTCTATGGCCCTCTGCAGTGATGCTGTTGAAGCAGATATGTTGTATAGTCCAAGATGATATGAAAGTCACGTTTTCTCATGCATTCCTGTGCTCAGACTTGACCAGAATAAATCTGGGGTACTTAACCACTCTTGCGTCAACAGCGCCTCAAAGCGCTCAAGATGCTTATATCAATTCATGAATCCACTTCCTTACTCAATCGTATGATGTCATAATCAACTACGTGATGTGTATGCTGACGTCATAACCATGACATCATGAATGATTCGATTAAGCCCGTCTTTAAGGCTTAATAGTCTGACACGTTGTACACATTGTATGTTTTTGCTATTTAAGAAAAATGTTGTTGAATATTTTGAAACTAATTTGACTGGGTGCCATTGCTGCCAAAGGGAGTTCAGAGATCGATCGATCCCAACACGAGCAACGTGTGGGTGGAGCTTAGATAGAAATGGGCAGGGCATAGCTAAAAGTGGAAAGTTCCATTCACCTTTAATGCTCATGAGTTTTCAGCCAAATAACATTTTTGGCAGGCCAAGAGATGACTCCTTTTGTAAATTTACCAATGAAGTTTACAAAAATTGTTTTCTGCTGTCCTGCAAATAGACATTCTTAAAAAATCAATACAGAAGCCACTTTTCGACGGACTGATCATGAAAAATGGAATGGTCAAGAATATTCAAATGTTGCTTAGCCAGTCAGTGTCCATTTGCAGGCTGAGAGAAGACTATTTGTTGAAAATTTACAACTGAAATGACTGGCTCGGTTATTGCTCAAGACCACTGGCGGGGTAATTTTTTGTCTAACTTGACAAGGGTTAAGTTGATACAAGAGGGTCAAATAATGATTGTTCTCTTTCTAACATGAGTGCATATTGTAGCAACATTACGAGAGCTTTAAGATCTTAGATGTTTGACCTCGAAAATGCAATCTTTCTAAAATACTTTCATCCCTTTGTTGATTTTTAAAGCTTATGAATCCGCACTCTGATGTCATAAAGAAAATTGGTTGTCTAACGAAAAAAGAGGCTGCTGAAATGCTTGATGGGGATGATGATGGTGGCCATGATGGCCTCGAGTCAGATGTCGATCAAGAGAATGATGATGATGATGATGATGAGCATCGCAGGTCAAGTGATAGCTCTGAGGTAAGAATATATCTACAATAGTGAACTATGCATGTTGAGAACATAAGATTTTCTGACCAAATTCTTTGAAAATAATCAGCAGAAACCATTTACTGGCTAAATTTGCTCAAGAAAATTAAGATATGTGCTTGTTGAATGTCTATATTCAGGCCAAGGTTATCGAGCCACTAATTCCAGTGGTAAGTTTTCAAAAATAGTATTCTCTTGGCCTGCAATGGCCATTCCTCAAGACCAGTACAGATGTTGGCTTAGAATGAAATGTTTTAAAAGAAACAAGGTGCATGGCTAGTAAGCTGGATTCAAGAGCTAAACTTACAATCCGAACCACAACGCCCATCATCAGCATTCTTTCTTCTTTGTATGATGCTGGCTATCTGAAGAACAGCAATACTGGTGGAATGCATCTTGGACAAGAATTAGTCAGGAAATCTGGGTAGCCCCCCTCCCAACCCAAGTCCCTATGGCAGTGACAAGAAACGGACAACAGATTAGACAGTTTGGGTGAGATCAAGAACCATGTGGAGTTATTTGCTTTAGCTGTACATGTTCAACATAAGGCTACATTGCCGCCCATGTTTTACACGTTTTGGAATTAATGTGAAACCTGAATTTCCAGAATGTAACATTCAAAGTAGCTATACGGGTAAGCTGTTAAAGATTTTAAAGTTAATTCGACAGGTGGTGGGGGTGGGGTGGTGGTTGTTGCTGGCTATGCCAAGAACAGTTCACAGTCAAATTCATTTCAAAATAAGCTCTACACACTTTTTATGCATGTTGGAATCGATTTGGAACTGAATTTCAAGGTAAGATGTTTAATATTTTAAAACTAACTTCCTTGGGTGATGTTGCTGCTCCCAGTCCAATTAGTTTCAAAATATTTAACAGAATGTTTAAGTTGTAAATTCGTAAAAGACATACAATTCGTGAACTTTCAGACAGACTTTTAGATTTTCAGTACAGAGCGCCATTGTCATTGTGATGCCAGCTAACATGTGACGTGCTGATTTTGGAGGTTACTTGAGTGACAGATCAGATCCTTCCTGCACCCATTTTTAAATGGTGTACAATGTAGTGTACACCGTAGTCCTCCAAACTCATCCAGCTATACTATACTATAGCCTTTACTATATCACGGTTAGTCCTCTCCTTTTATTAAACCGTTAATGGCTAAATTTGGTCAAGAACATCCAAATTTTTGTTCTTTTAATATCCTTTTGCAGGCCAAGAGAATACTATTTTTGAAAATCTAGAACTGGAATGACTGGCTCGGTGGTAGATTTTCAAAGAGTCTTCCCTTGGCTTGCAAATGCATTCATCAAAACACTGCAGAGGCTGGTTTTGGCCACCTTCTCCATGAAGATAGGTCATTTAATTTATTAAAACCGTATCAAATCTTAATTTCAGATTAATGTCAGATTTGATTTATACCATCATTGCATCCGGTCGCCATCATAATGAAAATGATTTTTAAAGTTTTTGAAAATTCTTACATGGTTTGGACTTCATATTGCACCAAGAATTAGAAGAATGTTAAAGTTTTGCAATAGACATTTAATTCATCAAGGGCTTATCCAATCTCAATAAATCTTTACAGATTTGTTCTATATCATCAATGTATTCAGTTTGCATGATAATGAAAATGATTTTCAAATTTTCTATACTTTAACATATCTTGTTTCTGGGATATTTATCTGCTTTTCATGCAAGAATTAGAATCATAGATTTTGGTTGTGACACAACTGGTATTAGTTGGTCTGTCAGTCTGGCTGTATGTCTACCTGCTGGTCGGCGTGTCAAATTTTTGACATTTCTGTTAAAGGTGCCTACATCAACATTAGATTCATCAAGGGCTTGTACTGTTTTAACCCATCAATTCCTAAACCACCCAGAACCGACCTCTGCAGTGCTCTTTAGAAATGTCCATGTACAGACCAAGAAGACTATTTTAGAAAGTTTACCACTGGAATGCCTGACTCGATCACCGAGCCAGTCATTCTAGTTGTAAATTTTCTAAAATAATCTCTTGATCTGCAAATGGACATTTTTAGGAGTTAGAATTTCCTTCACACAATCTAGCCATTAATAGGTTAAGATATCCTATTTAGCGACGACACCACATATGATGTATGATATGGGGAAAACTGAAAGGACTCATCACGCATGTGGCAGTTAATCTAGTTATTATTCTTGTTCATATACAGATATGATGTAGAAATCGTTCAATGTGTTACTATTCATTATTTCAGATTTCTTTAACAGACATTCTCGAGGACAACAGAGGTGATAGCTTAGACGATGCAGAAGAAGATGAAATCTTACATGCGATACAAATGGAATCTCGTATCAGTATTCGATCTGATCTGAAGACGCTCCTTCCTGACAGTGTATCAATGCCTGTCATGAAGTCACCACTCTCACTGCTGTCTCCACCGTCACCAATTCAACCTGTGTCTGCCTCTCCTATGCCACTGCCAGGGAATGGCGCTAAAAACATGTCTAATCCTTACCTGGCTGATTATACTGTGTTTAATTTTGACACAGATAGCTCAGTACTGAACAGGTGCTTTCAACAGATGGATTCTAAAGACAGTTTCGATTCAGGTACATGGATTGTTTTAACTATTAACACTGATGTCAAAATGTTCAAATTATATTAAAAGAGTGTTCATTTTCTAATAAATTTTGGTGGAAGATGTTGTTATCATAGACAGCAAGATTGTCAACTAAAATTGTTGAAAAATGTACACCATTTTTTCCCTATTGCCACTGTGAGAAAGATAGAATATTGACATCAGAGTGGTAATGGTTAAGGATGTTGTTATACGTGGTCCATACACTTTCCACAGAATTAAATTTCAGACACTTTTCAAACCTGTTCCCGCCTTATTTGGGCAATTTCAAGAAATGTTTTATGTTTGTAATAATGGTGTCCATTTCAAGTTTTTTAGATACAAAAATATCAAAATAAATATTTAAATATTCCAAAGAATTTTTAAATTAGAAGCACAGAAATATTTGATGTTCCTACATTTTAACCCTTTACTGGCTCAGATTGATAAAAGAATTGACATGAATGAAGATTTGCATGCCAAGATAAGAATATTTCTGAAAGTTTATCACTGGAATGACTGGGTCAGGTGCCCAGTCAAATTAGTTTCGAAAATTCAACAGAAGGTTTATTAAATAGCAGATATACAATTTGATGGACTATTAAGCACTTACGACAGACTTAATCATAATTGACATCAGACTACACGGGTCATAATTGATTATGACGTCATATGATTGCCTGCAAGACTGGACTCCCTCTATCGGGTAAACCTACAAAGAGTGTACCCATATCATTGTGGATTATGAGATAACATTGCTGTTTGGCTCCAGCTTGATCAGTGAGACAGGGTCAGAAGGTCAAACATGTTCTTGGGCTCTGCCACCCTGTGGGGAGGGGGAGGAAGACAAAATCAAAAGGTAAATATGATACAAATTATACCCATCACGTTATCTCAACAAAATTTTGTATGTGACTTGCCCATGCTATTCTGGATTTTGAGATAGCATTGTACCCTACGGAGGCCAAATAATCAAATATTAAAATTTACTTTGTCTTTTTCTCTTTTGAAATCATTTGGTGGAATTCAACAAAATCTTTATCGGAGTTATCTATATGATTGCGAAATGATGGCTACAGACCCACCTAGTTTCTTGTACCATTATCAGACACATCACCTGCTTACACCATTATACCATTCCACGAATGCTTCAACCAATGCATCCAATTCACTAGCGAGGCCGAAGAAGCTGCCATAGACAGAAAGAATAAGTGGAGACAAATTCTTCACACCTTAAAATTGAGCCAAATTGAAAGGAGACAATATGATGTGATAAGCTTTGAGGGAGAAAATTAAACAGACTGATAAATTAACGTATGCTATTAGCTAGTGGCAGCCAAAGCCAGTGCCAGACACTACTGTTCTAACATAGCCACCTTTGTCAGAAATGTAAAAATACGTGACTGATTGACAAATAGACTGAATTGAACTATAGTTGTGTCTCAATTAACCCTATAACACTCAAACCATCCAAAATTGGCTTCTGTAGTGCTCTAGAGAAATATCCATTTGCAGACCAAGACTATTTTTTGAAAATTTACTACGGGAACGACTGGCTGGAGAAAATGTGATGGTTAAAGGTTTAGGAGTCTTTATCTCTACTACTTATACTTGTTGTTGGTACCCTTAAGTTTTGCTACCTGCTTTTGCCAGCTTGTCCATGTATGTATTGGTAGATTTTATCTTATTAAAAAAATTATAATTGAATTTGTAAGTGAATTTTTCTTTGAGAAAATTAAAATCTTTTTGAACAAATTTAACGCTTAAAGGGTTAAAAACATTGTTCCTAAAAGCTGTTGCTGAACACATTAGAGCAACATTGTTTTAAAAGTTACAGCAATACAGGGGTGGGTGGGTCATTTTCTAACTATGCCCTGCCCATTTCTAGCTAAGCTCCACCCACATTGTACGTGTGTTAGAATCAAGTTATATATTTTGAACCCTGATTTACCAGGAACCCAATTTCAAGGTAACTATATATACAGGAAATCTGTAGAATATTTTGACACTAATTTGACTGGGTGTTGTTGATGCCTATGGCAGAAACAGCTCCCAGTCAAATTAGTTTCGAAACATTCAACAGAAAGCTTATTAGATTGCAAGTTCATCAAATTTATACACTTCATACACTTGAATGACATTTAGATAGGTCACTACGATTGTGACTAGGCTAATATGTGACATATTTGATTATAATGTCAGATAGTTGAGTGATAGATCATATCCCTCTATTCTCTTAAAGGTAATTGCCAGATCGATGAAATAACTGATAGAACGTAATAATTAGGTCTAGAGAATAATAGACATGTCACTACCCCAGCTGGTTAGTTTCTCGTTTATTTTAATTTCCATCTTTGTTCGTTTACATTGATAATCATAGTTATCGCTTTAACTCTTAGCTTAATCTGGCCAAAACCGGCCTATGCAGTGGTCTTAAGGAATGTCCATTTTCAGGCCAAGAAAAGACAATTTTTGAAAATTTACCACTGGAATGACTGGCTTGATAACCGAGTCAGTCATTCCAGTCGTAAATTTTCACAAATTGTCTTCTTGGCCTGAAAATTGGCATTAAATAAGCAAATATTTGGATTTTTGTTAATCAAATTTAGTCATTAAAAGGTTAACCCGACCAGACAGGAAAATTGTTGAATATTTTGAAATTAATTTGACTGGAAGATGTTGTTAGGCAGCAACGCTGTTAGGAAGCAATGTTGTTAGGCAGCAATGGCTGGCCTCCGGTCAAATTAATTTCAAAATATTCAACAGAATAAGTTTTATATCATAAAGAATAAACTTTTTCAGGGATTTGTCAGTGAAAGGGTTAATGGGAAAGAGTTGTCAAGAGAATGAATATCTCTTAGTGAATATCCATTTGCAGGCCAAGACAAGAGAAGAGTATTTTTGAAAATGTATCACTGGAATGACGGGATCTGTACCGAGCCAGGCATTCCGGTGATAAATTTTCAAAAAGACCATTACAGAGGCTGGTTTTTGGCCAGCTTGAGCCATAGTGTTACCAGCATTGTGCTTTATTACAGGTGTGCAGAGTGTGAAGAATGACAGTGGCAGTCCAAAACTACTGAGTCCTACTCTAGCAGAACTGAATGACCTCAGTTACATAACAGACACTAATAACTATGCGGATTTATTGCTAGACTCACCTCGAGATCCACTCAGTCCATCATCTATCAGCCGACATAATTATTCAGACCGACCAAAAAGTTCATTGCGGCGCCATGAGAATAACGGCGGTAGTGCCAAGAGTAATCTGAGTATGAGGAATGTACATTTCTATGAGGCAACGTCAGGCATGGTACCTCAAGCCCAAATTGTATTGCAAAATGGACTAAACCACTGTGGGCCACCGAATGCCACTGCCTCGCTGCTCTCCCCGACCACTCCGCGATCATCAGTATCGCTTGTTCCACTCGAGAATCGCATTACCTGCTCAGCGGAGATTCATCGTGAGCAGACATTAGTGACACCGGCTTCACAAGTGAGCAGTGATGTGAAAATTGGACAACGATTATCGACGGAGTCTATGAAGGGAATGAAAGAAACAAAGTGTTGACCGATCAGACCTGCTCCAGTGACCATTTATCTTTTGGAGTCAAAACAAGATGGTTCTTTAAGACAGGTTGTTGTTTAAATATGCTTGAAAGACTACCTGTCTTAATGAACCACGATTATTGGCTTCACGTGATATTCTAGAGAAATTCATCCTTTAATGGCCCGACTGCTGCAAGCCACCAGACAACAAGAGGCCCGAGGGGCCGGCGTCGCTCACCTGGAGCACTATGCATTTTTGTCAAAATTATTGGTGGGTGGTTTAGGAGTAGTCTTTTAAATGAGTTTGTGGACATTTTTGAAAGTCCAATATGGCTGCCAAACATGCTACATTTTAATTGGTCCAATGCGGCCATGTTTCTGACCTAGCTACTTCCCTTGAACAAACTTTAATGACACTCAGTGCATAATTATATCTCCAAAATTTCGTCCCAATCCGCTCAGTGATGCTGGAGTTGTTTAGGCAAAAAATAGGTTATCCAAGATGGCCGCTAAACCATTTGGCCAATCAAGTTCCCTTGAACAAACTTGGTGCAGTTCTTGCCCTAGATGATATTTCATGCCTTTTAAATTGATCCCCAAGTGGTTTCAGAGATTTTTAAAGACATTTCTAAAAATCGACCAAAATCCAAAATGCCCACCAACCAAATTGGCCGATCAGCTTTGTTTGAACAAACATGGACCTCTATGCCCTAAGAATGCTTCATGCCAAATATACTTGAAATTGCTCCAGTGGTTCTCGAGAAGACATTTTAAATTTCCCATTGCTTTAGTATTGGAGTTTTTGATAGGAAAATGATCCAAGATGGCTGCCAAACCATTTATCCAACAGTTTCAAAAATGGCAAATATGAAATTAGAATACCCACAAACATATATACCACCAATTTCGGCTACAAAATCCATCAAATAAACAAGATGGCCGCCAGCCCAATTGGCCGATCGGCTTCGTTTGAACAAACTTGAATCGCTATGCCCTAAGAATGCTTCCTGCCAAATATAATTGAAATTGGCCCAGTAGTTCTCGAGAAGAAAACATTTTAAATTTCCCATTGCTTTAGTATGGGAGCTTTTGGCGGGAAAATGAACCAAGATGGCCACCAAACCGACAGTTTCGAAAATTTCAAATCTGAGCTCAGAATACCCCAAAACACGTACAAAACCAATTTCGGCCTCAAAATCCATCAAATAAAAAATCCAATATCGCTGCCAAACATGCTATAGTTTGATTGGCCCACAGCGACCATGTTTTTTGATGGATCAACTTCTCCTGAACAAACTTTAATGGCCCTTATGCCCTAATCATATCTGACAAATTTTGGCCCGATCCCTTCAGCGGTTCTGGAGAAGGCATTTTTGCTACAACTAGGTCAACCAAGATGGCCGCCGAACCATTTGACCAATCAAGTTCCCTTGAACAAACTTGGTTCAGCTCTTGCCCTAAATCATATTTCATGAGGTTTGCATCAATCCCCCAAGCAGTTTCGGAGATTTTTAGACGTTTCTAAAAATTTTGCAAAATTGGCCGATTGGCTTCGTTTGAACAAACTTAAATCTATGCCCTAAGGATGCTTCCTACCAAATATAATTGAAACCGGCCCAGAAGTTCTCGAGAAGAAAACATAAAAAATTTCCCATTGCTTTAGTATGGGCGCTTTTGGCGGGAAAATGATCCAAGATGGCCGCCAAACCGTTTATCCGACAGTTTCGAAAATTGCAAATTTGTGATCAGAATACCGCAAAACACAATTTCGGCCTCAAAATCCATCAAATAAAAAATATCCAATATGGCCGCCAAACACGTTATATTTTGATTGGCCCACGGCGGCCATGCTTTTTGACGGATCAACTTCCCCATAACAAACTTTAATGGCCCTTAGGTCCTAATCATATCTGCCAAATTTCCGCCCGATCCCTTCAGTGGTTCTGGAAAAGTAATTTTCGCTAAAACTAGGTCAACCAAGATGGCCATCAAACCATTTGACCAATCAAGTTCCCTTGAACAAACTTGGTTCAGCTCTTACCCTAGATCATATTTCATGAGATTTGCATCAATCCCCTAAGCGGTTTTTGAGATTTTTAGACATTTCCTAAAATCGGCCTAAATCCAAGATGGCCACCGGCCAAATTGGCTGATCGGGTTCATTTGAACAAACTTAGATCCCTATGTCCGAAGGATGCTTCCTGCCAAATATAATTGAAATCGGCCCGGTGGTTCTTGAGAAGTCATTTAAAGGAAAAGTTGACGGATGGACGACGGATGGCAGGCCAGGTGAGCTAATCATTGGAACAGGCAATAGCTTTGGAACTACTGAATATTTTGAAAAAAATTTAACTGAAAGTTTTTGGTGGCCAGCAACAACATTCAGTCAAATTCTTTTCAAAATATTCAATATATCCAGAGTTAGATCACACGGAATGTGTAGTTGACAGAAATTCAGGCCAAGATTTGTCAAGAAAATCCCCAAATTTGTTCTTAGTAGATGTCCATTTGCACAACAAGCGTATAATATTTTTAAAAATTTACCACCGAAATGACTGGCTCGCTTATCGAAGCACTCGTTTGTGGTAAAAATTTTAAAATACAATACTCTTGACCTGCAAATGAACATTTCTAACGACTACTGCAAAGGCTATTTTTCGCCGACTGGAC
This sequence comes from Chaetoderma sp. LZ-2023a, assembly GCA_034401795.1. Lineage (NCBI taxonomy): Eukaryota > Metazoa > Mollusca > Caudofoveata > Chaetodermatida > Chaetodermatidae > Chaetoderma > Chaetoderma sp. LZ-2023a. Next base: position 111,124,625 of record CM067367.1, read on the forward strand.
CAGTACAAGGTTGTCAAAATTTTAAATTTTCAAATTAAATTAAAGGATGAACTGGTATCAATTTTTCCACAAATCTGGTGGAAGATGGTGCTGTCGTAGACAGCAACATCCTCCACCGAAATTGTTGAAAAATTAACACCGGTTTCTTTGCTATTGACATGGTAAAAGATAGACTATTGACATCAGAGTGGTAAGGGTTAATTGATCACTTGTATAGGGTTGTTTTTGGATTATATGGTGTTTTTAAATACAGGTTGTTATTACAACACAAAAACATCCATTACCATTCAATCACTACTTGCTAAATCAACTAATCTACATTTAGCCACCAGAAGATTTTTATGCTTGCTTACTTTCCTCCCCATACCTATTCCTATTAATATATTCCCTCAACCAGGCTACTGGTTGAGTACACCTCCAGTATATAACCGGATATAGACTGGCACCAGTCTGTCCTCACTCCCTGGTGACTCCTGTCACTATGCAAACCTGCGCATGCGCATTGGAGCCCAAATAGGAAACAGATTCACTTTTCAATTATTCTGCAAGCAGAACAAAAATATTCCAACTAAGTTTTTTTTATAGCTTTGCGCTGTGTCAGCTTACTGTTTCTAGAAGTTCATCATTACAAGGATGCCTAATATGAAGTCTATCCTCCCGGAGCTATGTTTATGGAGTATTTCGTGGCTTTTATTGCTTTTTATATTCTGTACTAAAATGTTACCAGTTTTCATGATGTATCTCGTTTTCGTGGGTACCCTTAATATGCCTAAGACATCATCATCATTTAAAACCCCTCTTCTACTCTAGGAGCCTTTAAGTCACTTACAGTTTAGTGGAAAGTAGGAAATTGTTTTAATCCCTTAGAAAGTTTGGTCTTGTCTTTAGGGATTAATTGATATTTGAATTTGAAGCTTTCCTGCCTTTTCTATAGCATGCGTTTTTGCTTTGTATCAGACTATTTTAATGAAGTAAAAGTTCTTTGGAAGCTGTACGCTTCATTTTAAACTTTTATTTCCGTTTTTAGGAGTCTGTAAAATCTGTCAAGAAAGTCAAGTGTACATCCTCGAAGTGCGATCCTGTTCACTCTGTGGAGTTTGGAGGCCATGTCTGTCTTAAGTGCACTACGTGTAGTCCCACAATGATGTGCGGGGTATGCAAGGGTTGGTCTTCGTCCGTATCAAAGGCTTATTTCAAAGATTTTTCATCTAAGCTGCCCTCCGAGTGCTCGGCCCCCCCCGCCCCCGATATTTCTTCCAAATCGGACATTGACCAGAAGGTTAGTGAACATGTCCGCAAATGGGGGAAGCCTACTTCCTTCATGTCCAGACAGGAGATTCGGTCACCAAAACAGAAAATTAGAAACTCTAGGAAGAGGCTCTCGAAGGTGAACTCGAGTAGGTCACCGGGGAAAATCCACATGAGTCTAGAGGAAGGGCATTACCCTCAAGCAGTGGTGGCGGCGACTGATGTCGCCGACCACAACCTCTATGCCAGCGTCATGTTTTCGGTGATTCCAGTAGCCAGGAATGTGCAAAGATCGCCGGTGTCTAGTTTTTCGCAGACAGGAAGTTTGGTAACTTCCGGCTTAGCAAGCACATCCGTTTTTGCCTAGTAGATTCAAGTCTCCAGGACCTGGTCTACTTCCGGTTTCTGCTTCCGGTTCTGTTTCTTCTGTTTCCGGTTTGACTTCTGGTTTTTCAGGACATCCGGGTCCTCAGAATCCTGTTCCTGTTTCAACTTCCAGTAGGATGTTATCCAATTCTGTTTCCTCTTCCGGTATTTGTACTTCCGGTCATAGCAGACTTTTTGGACCCAAGTAATTTTCCGACTTCCGGTAGGCATACTTCCTTTTCCGTTTCGGATTCCGGTCTTTACTCTTCTGCTTCCGGTTTGAAGGGTACACTTCTGGGTCTTAACGATCCGGCTAAGCATCCGGTTTCCATTTCCGGTTTTGTTGGAAATTCCGGTATAGTCAATAGCCAGGGTCTGCCAGATCCGGCTAGAGCCTTATCCCAGCATCAACTTCCGCTTCTGTTTTCCGGTTCTCCTAAGATTAGAGTTGGCGTTTCCGGTCAAGAGCTTCCTGCTCTTTCAAATCCTACACCTGGGCGCTTAAATTTTTCAGACTCACTTTTGGTGGATAGGAGTCAGGTGGCTGTTGATAGGAACTTTGTTAGCTCTGGCTTATCTCCTTGTCCTATTGAGTTTTCTGACTTATTTTCCTAGTGATCATTTAGTTCAGGATTTTGGTTCTCATTCCCCTTCTCACGTTATTAATATTGATGCAGCTTCCCATTTGTTTGCTCCCTCTTTTCGTGATGCAGTATTGAATTCTTCTGGAGTGAGGCTTCCTCCTACTCATTCCTCTCAGGTTCAAGGTCATAAGTCTCTACCGTCTCCTTCTGCCCCTTCTCTTTCGGCAAAAGATTTTTCTTCTAGTCATGTTTCTCCTTCCTCTCTTTTTCAGTCATCCTCTATCCCGCCTCCTCCGGTGTTTTCCCGTCTTCCATCTTTTATCAATTCTCTCCATGGATCTTCGGATCCTGCTCATTCCTCTTCTTTTTCTTCTTCCGTTCATCCTAATTCCTCTCTTCCTCCTTCATCTTCCTCTTCCTTCGATCACCTTGATCCGATTTTTTCTGTCATTCTCTCCTCAGAGCTAGGGTTTCAAATTGTTGATTCAGGTCTGGACTTTTCCTTGTTTTCTGTGGTTAGGGATCCATCATTCTTTCGTGTCAGCTCATTTCGTAATTCTTTTGTTGTTTTCCACTAGTGGCCTGATTCATTTTCCGTTGTCCTCTGGTCAGGATAATGTCATTGATCCCAATCCTTCTGATCAATTTTCATCCTTTTCTGATTCTTTGCCTGTTCTCCTCTTACCACTACAACTGTTGATTCTATGGCCTCTGGTGACTCCTTTCATCATCTTCTTCTTCCTCTCCTAATCCTTCTTCTAATTCTTCAATTCCCAAGACGGTCAGGGCTAGGGATCTGTAGCGGTTTTGTCCAGTCAGGGCCTCTTCGGATGACTGGTCCCTGGCTCACAGGAGGATTGCTTCTACTCTTTCTCTTCCTCTTAAGGACGAGTTTTCTATAGATCCTCCTTCTTTTGGGTCGGCTCTTTCATCTTCCGATTCTTCCTTGTCTCCGCAGGTCCTTCGAATTGATAATTTTGACCATCTCCCAGATCATCGCCAGTCTAGATCAAAGCATGTGGACTTCCTCCATAGATCCCAAGGATGCCTACTTCCATGTTCTTATTCACCCGTCTTTCCGAAGGTCCACGAGGTTCGCCTACAAGGATCATGTATGGCAGTTCCGAGCCATGCCCTTCGGTCTGACCACGGCCCCTTTTCTCTTCACTCATATAGTTTCAGCTAGTGCAGGAATACTGCACCATTGTTCTATCCATCTTCATGTTTATGCAGACGATTGATTAATAAAAGCAAAATCTTCCTCAATTCTTTCAAAGGTCATCCCAGAGGTCTGCAGTCTGGCATGCAGCCTAGGTTGGATCTTAAATCTAGAGAAGTCAAGCCTAGTTCCCTTTCAAGTCTTCACGCTCCTAGGCGTTGCTTTTGATCTGGCTCAGGGATTAGTCTTTCCATTGGCTCCAAGAGTAGAGGCAATTTTAGTAGCAATGGACATTTTGTCAACTGTTCCCTCGGTCAGAGCAAGATTCTTCCTGAGAGTGATAGGCTTGATGGTAAGCGTCGAGAATGTCATTCGTTGGGCGGCGCTGATGAGAAGACCCTTTCAGATGTACTTGATGTCCCTATGGAAGCAGTCAATCCACTCCATTTATCTTCAGATTCCCATGAGATCACTTAATCCCTCATCTAGAATTTTGGAAGGATCGTTCTCTGCTTCTGAGGGGTGTCCCTCTGGTCAAGTCCTCCCCTCAGGTGGTTATGTTTACAGATGCTTCCCAGGAGGGATGGGGAGCAGTCTGGGATTCCCTGTCAGTCTCGGGCCTTTGGTCTCTGGAGGAGTCGACAGCTCACATCAACATCTTGGCGTTGTGGGCTGTCAAGAAGGCTCCCCCAGCTTGGTCGGATCGATTAATAGGATTCAAAATCTCGATCCGATCGGACAATTTGACGGTAGTCTCCTACATCAACAGACAGGGGGAACGAGATCCTCTCTCCTTTGTATGGAGGTTTTGAACCTCCTCTTGTGGTGTCGCAAGCATCAGATTTTTCTAGTGTCCTCTTATGTCCCAGGCAGTCTGAATTTTCTTGCGGACCAGCTGTCTTGTCCCAGCAAATGGGCCCACACAGAGTGGCAGTTAAAGAGGTCGGTTGCTAGAGCAATTTTCAAGCTCATGGATCGTCCCCACATAGATCTGTTTGAGACTTGTCTAAATGTCCAGATCTCCTCTTTCATGTCTCCTTTTCCGGACAGCCAGGCATTGGCAGTGGACGCCCTGACTCAGTCCTGGACAGGAATGTTTGCTTACGCATTCCCTTCAATGATCCTGATTCCTTTGGTGTTGAACAAGGTCAGGGACCAGTTCTGCAAAATTCCTCTGATAGCTCCCTTTTGGCCAAAACGGATCTGGTTTGTGGATCTTCTCGATCTCCTGGTAGACTTCCTTCATCTTCTTCCAGCCTCCCCAGATCTTCTTTCTCAGGTAAGGGGAATGTCATCATCCAAACCCAGAAATCTTCAGTCTGTGCGTTTGGAGGATTTCAAGCATCAAGTCTCTGAGGTCAAAGTTTCTTCAAGATCTCAGGAGATTATTGACTCTGCCAGGAGGGAGTCGACCCGTAGAGTATACAAGGGTCGGCGTAACATTTTTGGAGAATGGTGTTCAGTTCATGATCTCGTGCCCGATTCTGTTTCTGTTCCCCAGGTGTTAGATTTTTTATCCTATCTCTGGTTCGTTACAGTTATCTGCTAACACAGTCAGGGGTTATAGATTTTCTTTGGCATCTTCTCTTCCTTGTCTTTTGAATGCTGACATCACGGATACAAAGATTCTTAATGGTTTTATCAGAGGATTGGGTAATATTCGTCCTCCAATTGCTAAGCCTTTGCCTTCCTGAAATTTGGCCTTGGTTCTTCAGGTGTTGGCAGGCCGCCATTTTGAACCTCTGGCTTCTGTTAGTATTAAACTTTTAACTCTTACGGCTGTTTTTCTTGTTGCCTCTGCTTCTGCTAGAAAACATTCCAAAATTCATGCTCTTTCCGCTGAAAAGGACAGATTTATCGTATCTGGGGACGGTCTAGTCTTATATCCCAGAAGGGATTTTTATATATCTAAAACGCAGTCTAACCACTTCCCTGCTAAACCAATCATTTTAAAATTGTTATCTTCTTTCTCACCTTCTGACAAATATTGGTGTCCTGTCAGGACATTAAAAGTTTACAAGCAACGAACCAATTTTAAAAGCTCTGATCCGTCCCATTTATGGGTCTCGTATGTGGAGGTAGCCAGACCAGTCTCTAAGGCTACGATTGGCAGATGGATTTGTGAGACCATCAAACTTTGTTATGTGATTGCTTCTCCTGAACAAGTGAATCTTTCTCATATAAAAGCTCACGATGTTAGGGGAATGGCTACCTTCTTTGCTCTTTTCGCTGGCTCTTCTTTAGATGGTCATGCAGGTCGCAGGCTGGAAATCTGAGTCCACTTTTACCTCATTTTATTTAAAGGATCAGAGTGCAGCGGCCTCTTTTTTTTGTAATATCACGATTTTAACAAAAAAGGCCGAAGACCATTTACCAACCACATCCCGCCATTTTCGTTAAGACTGTCTGTGAGAAATAGTGAGTTTTATTTGATTTTGTTTATTTCCTTATGTTTAAAGTTTTCCTTATTTGATAATCACGGAGTGATTGTTTAAAGTGCACTTTTATGTTATGTTATTAACATTTGGATATGATTTGTTTAATTTTTATCCTTGTTTATAGATTCTCAAATCTCCACCCACCATCGATTTAAGTGGGGCACTGACCAAATCTACGGGTTTAGCAAGTAGTGATTGAATGGTAATGGATGTTTTATGGTGTAATAACAACCCCCCACGGACTCCCCTTGCGGGTTGGTCTGTTGTTTTATTAGCCACTATAAAACATACTTACCATTCAATCACTATGACCCGGCCTCAACCACTCCACGTGGGAATGATTTGAGAATCTGTCTGTAATATTTGGCACTTAAATTTAGAAAAGTGAATCTGTTTCCTATTTGTGGCGTGCATAGTGACAAGCGTCACCAGGGGGTGAGTACAGACTGGTGCCAGTCTATATTAGGTTATATTCTGGAGGTGTACTCAACCAGTAGCCTGGTTGAGGGTATATATTTATAGGGATAGGCATGGGGAGGAAAGTAAGCAAGCATACAAATCTTATTCTGGTGGCTAAATGCAGATTAGTTGATTTAGCATATAGTGATTGAAAGTCAAGTATGTTTTATAGTGGTTAATAAAACAACAGACCAACCCGCAAGGGGGGGGGGGTTTGTGGTTTGTTTTTTTACTGTAATCCTCATCCTCTCAATCACTATTCTTGATACACCGTGAAGATGGTCGATGATGTGAATATATTGCATAATTTGTACAGCCTGTTATATATGCGTCCATCTGTCACGGATGACAGATTTCAGTTTCAAAACCGCCAGGGATATAAAATTACAGCTTCATATTTGAACAGAGACTCGAGAAACGATGTACAATATGTTTACATTTACAGTTACATCTCTCGTGGTGTGTTTCCGTGTTGAGATTTTCTCGTTACAGTTTTCAGATGTCAGTTGTACAAAATCGTTATCTAATTGTAGAATCTCATCATCGAATGAATGCACATTTATAACAATGACATATCTTTTTTGTGGTAAGATTCCATGAAAACTGGCTAGAGTCCCTTACCGCTCTCATGTCAGTTTTAAATTTTCAAATTAAATTAAAAGATGAACTGGTGTTTATTTTTCAACAAATTTGGTGGAAGATAGTGCTGTCGTAGACAGCAGCATCGTCCATCAAAATTGTCGAAAAATGTACACCAGTTTCTTTGCCATCGATGCCGTAAAAGATAGAATATTGACATCAGAGTGGTAAGGGTTAAAACACTACAAGTTTCAAACTGACCATCAGTGGCAGGTGCATTGAAACTACAGATATAATCATTTGTGGACTGGTTTTCAAATTAATGTTTGAATGATTGATTAACTGTTTTATACATACAACTATAATATAATTATTTATTTATTATTCTCGACACGAAGTGCTGTTGGACTCTTGTAATAGCCATGTCTGTCTGTCTGTCATTCAGTCAGTCAGTCTGTCTATCGCCAGCCCCATAACTCAAGTTCTAGTTAGGAGGGATCTCCATCAAACCTGGCTAAAATGTCAAAGTTCAAGGCCATTGAAATAGGTCTATGGTTTTCCTTGAGGTCCCAATGAGCCTTTTAGATGTTGGGCTTAAAAGTCACGGGGTGGGATGGGCAAGATTCTGAAGTCTCCCGAATTTTGGGTTATTTATAGTTTTGTAATCTAAATATTAGTTTATCTCTCAGTGAATGACTTCATCGTATCTGTGCGTGATGACACTTCAGTCATAGCCTACCCTAGTAAAGACATAGCTCTCTTTCAGGACAAATGATGGTAGCCTGTTTAATGAGATAGGTGGTTACTAATGTGTGTACACAGTCAGTTATTCACTTGTCTATGGTAAAAGTAGCTTTCTACATGATAAATCTGATTACAAATTCTCAAATTCATAAAACAAACTTTATTAATGCATGGATCTCTGTAAAAAAATTTGCATTGCTCCATGGTCACACGGCAGGTATGTTGAAAGTTAACATCTGAAAGAAACTTGTGTCTACGATTTTCTGATTGATTTTATAGGTGCATTTGGGTAAGGTGACAATGTGTTCACAGAAACTGGACAAAACCATGTATTTGATATACTTATCTCTCTGTCGATATTGGAGTACTACAATAGTGGAACTGAGTAAACTAGAAAAGAATGTCTTGCATTTTCTTGGATGTCCTTATAACTCATGACTAAAGTTGGAGAATTGTATTTTATGGTAACATTGAGAGACTGAGAAACACAAATATAACAATGGCTTTCATAACAAAGCTACCATGTTGGTATTCATTCCACTGTGGTCAATTTTCTCTTAGTCTGCAAATGGACATTTTCTATGGGAAAATTCAATTATTTTAAAAAAGAATTTGAAGGTTAAACGGTTAATCGCTAATCATGTGAATAATTCATTAATTACTAATCACATGACTCATATCACTGTACTCTTCAAGATATGCTACCTTATAAAATTTGGCAACCATTCCTCAATTCTTTTTAAATTGTTTGTTATTCTAGCGTTGCTAGAAATTATCTAATGTTTTAAAAATAAATAAATTTATATATAAAACTGAAAGAATTTCATATTATGCTTTTAACTCCACAACACTATATATACATATAAATAGAGGGACCAAAACTGGTTATCATCCCAAGCACACATACATATCGGCATGCGAGGGACCCAAATTTTGGGTCCTTGTTTTTTTTGGCTACAGTGTGTTTCGCATACCATGTGCATGCATGGTTTATGAGGGACCTAAAATATGGATTTAGGTCCTCGATGCCTGGTTATCGATGTTAATGCCATTTTTTGACATTTGTATTGGTTTGATCAGGTTGACGCGTTCTCATGTGCTGGGCAAATGGTGAGAGGAGAGAGGCACCTATATAAAATAGATATGGCAGAGGGGTGAGTGGGTCATGACCCCTTTCTGAGATCCAACTTTATGGCATTTCACTCCGCATGGGAAGCTCATCAGAGGATTTACATACTAGTATGATTTATAAGCAGTAGAGACACACAGATTTTGTTTGTTGTTTTGCCATGATTTTTGTTTTGGCGAGTCTTTTCTTTTATAGGAGACTGCAAAAAATGGTGCACGTTGCACCATTCTGCTGAAGCTGAGCCACGCATGCACACTCACACAAAATGCACTTAGGCGTGCTTAAGATTAGAAACTGTGCCCACCAATTAACGGGCATAATAGCATACAGGTGGTGTGGCAACACATGTTACATGTTGGGGGGGGGGGCTTGAGCCTCCACCCCATTGGCAGTATATAGGTGAAACTAAGTGTGAATTCAAAATACAGAGCAAAAACCATTGGCAACTGTATTCCCTAGCATAATGGCATGCGGGTGGTGTGGGCACACACGCATGTATGCCTACGCATAACAATAAGCACACCTAAGTGCATTTTGCCTAAGTGCATTTTGTGTGGGTGTGCATGCGTGGGCGCTTGGGTCTCCGCCGCCATTGGCAGTATATTGGTGAAACTAAGTGTGAATTCAAAATACACAGCCAAAACCATTGGCAACTGCATTCCCTAGCATCATGGCATGCGGGTTTGTGGGCGCACATGCATGTATGCCTACGCATAACCATGAGCACACTTAAGTGCATTTTTTGTGGGTGTGCATGTGTGGGAGCTTTGGTTTCAAACCGCCATCAGCAATATATAGGTGAAACCAAGATCGAATTCAAAATTAGAATACAGGAACACTTCAGGGATATAGGACATTAGGACTCACCAGTAGCCTGTAACTTCAACTTTCCTAATCATAGATCGGACCATATGACATTGTGCCACCGCATTACTCAGGTCTCGAGGTGACCCCAATGCGGATGCCAACACCCCAAAAAAAGAGGAAAGAAGGTCTACTGGATACACCTACTCCACACAACAGAGCCTAATGGCATCAACCATATTGGATAAAGATAAAGGCTCATTACAAGTCCCCATCCCTCTCAAACCCACCACCCCCTCCTGATATATATATATATATATATATATATATATATATCAGATATGACGGCAAATTTGCTACAATGTGAGGAATATACTGTTGTATATTTTAAAACTAACTTCATTGGAACAGCTACGTAAGGCAGCAGAAGCTTCCAGTCAGATTAGTTTCAAAATATTCTGCAATCTGCACCATGCGCAGAGAGGGTTACAGCCAGCATGATTGATGCTGATCAGATTCAACATAATTATGTAACTGATGGATGCATTAAGATTCACCATTCTATAGATGAACGGTGTTTGTCTTATCATCACAATCGTGTGCTAGTACGTCGATGGTTCTCTATTGCACATCCGTGGGATCATGGAAAGGGGGATTAAAATATTGGTCGACAGATGTGTCTTTAAAGTTGTAATGTCCCGTTAAATACAGAACCTTTTGCACGAGATATGAGACGCTTGCTGATTTCTGTTCAATTTACCCATCATGCTATGCTACCCAGCATGCAACACTACCCAGCATGCAATTTCCTGACTCCATAATCGTTGTAACTATTGGACGCCATATTCGTGTAGTCTATTGTCTGCACAAGCCAGGATTTCTCAAACAAAACCAACCCGCCTACACTCGACAGCCTGCATTCCAATACCGTTCAGCGCAAGTGTGTCAATTTCCAGAAGAAAATTAGAGAACGTTTTTATATATATTTTGACAATAATTTGCATGAACGTTATTGCTATCAATCACAGCAACAACATTCTGTAAAATTATTGTCAAAATAATTATTAGGTAATGCGATTACTACCTGGTACAGGTTTGACACTAATATGAATAAAAAATGTTGCTACAACAGCTTTCTGTCTATATATTCTAAAATAATCATCATAATTTTTAGTCGACTCTCGCTACGGATTTGAATAGCAATTTGACTAAGTTGTTGGTTTCTAAGGCACCACAACATTGTCGAATTATTATTAACACACTGCAATCAATATATTACTATTTAGGTAAAATGAGCTTAGGCCTACACGTTCTCGCCAAGAATAAATGCTTAGCCAACGGCGTGTATGTTTCGTTGACAGATTTGTGCATTTGTTTGAAATGCATTGGTCAAACAGAAACGTACACGCGGTAGCTAGGTGAAATATTTCCTTCGTGCAGGCAAAGCGTATTTTGGCCATATTCTCATTCTACTTAGATAGTAATACTAATCGCCGTGTGATTCTATGGACAACAATTTGATAACGTTGTTGTTGCCTTAGTCAGCAACAACTTAGTAAAATTGCTCTTCAAATCCGTAGCAAGCGCTGACTGAAATTTATGATGATTATTTTAGAATACATAGACTGAAAGCTGTTGCAGCACCACTTCAATACAATTTTTTATCAAATATATAGCAGGTAGTAATTGCATTACATACTAATTCTTTGACAATAATGACTGAATGTTGGTGCTGTCATTGATAGCAACAACTTTCACGCAAATGTCAATGTATATAAAAGATATCACCTATTTTCTCCTGGACATTGACACAGTTTCACTGAACAGTATTGAAATACAGACTGTCGAATGTACTGCCGTGAATACGCCCTATGGGCATGCTTACGCTTCTAGAGCTGGAGGTCTAATGACTAGTTGCATGTGCAAACAGATTGGTTTTGTTTGAGAAATCCTTGCTTGTGCAGACAATAGACAACGAACACGGCGTCCAATAGTTACAACGACTATGGAGTCGGGGCATTGCATGCTGGGTCGCATTGAACGCCGGGTAGCATTGCATGCTGGGTAAATTGAACAGGGATCTCATATCTCGTGCAAATGTGTCTATATTTAATGGAACACGAGAGTTTTAATGTCCCTTAATGCGTTTCTTGGACCTATTTTTGAGCATTTTTTTCATGTAAGTAGATATACTACATTACACATTGTGCAGTATATTCTGACTTTAGTTTTATACTTGGTGTGTTCAAAGTTTTGATCTTTGCAGAAATTACACACTTTAGCGCGCCTGTTCAGCGAACACAAGAGCTTATGTGATACCGGGTGCATCGTCCGGAGGCGGCATCCAATGTTGGTTAAGTTTTGCGTTTAGCTCTGCTATGGCAATCCTATCAGGCATACAGCCACCAAACTTGATATACAACCTTATTACTATATATATATATATATATATATATATATATATATATATATATATATATATATATAATACTACTATCCATTTATAATGTTATCCCCTACATTTTCCGCTCACAGACTCTGTTATTTTACCGTTTTAGCGTTTAGCTGGACGTAGACATTTTAGAGCAGAACGGTTGTAATTTTGTTCTCCCCCCACCGGCTGGCCCCAGGGGTCAAAAGGTCAAAATTGGGCAGTAATTATCAAATGTAATGCAACTCCTACACCATTTTCAGATAGAAACTTGAAACTTTGGGGATGATTACTTTATATGATTACATATATGTACAGTAATGTGCATGACACTTTTGGAATTTTAGTATGACCCCCCGCCCTCGGGCCCTGGGGATGGGGAATGTGGTCAAAAATTAAAAATTTTCCAAAGGTGGTTATGTTGCATACCATTTTCAAGCCAATGATTAGTAGTCTACAGTACAAGGAAGTACCGGTATTTTGATCTTGGGTCAAACTGATGGTAGGGGGCAGGGTCAAAAGGTCAAAAGTGGGCACCAATCGATTGTAATGTAACTCCTCCTAGAGCATTTCAGATAGCCTATCCATAGGCCATTTAATTGAACAATGGCTTATATAATTTTAACAAATGACACCATTGTCACATACAATAAATACAAGCAGCATGCATTATTGACATTTCTTGTAAGGAAAAAGAAAATCTACAACCTTCTACAAATAACCTTCCTAACTGTAGAAATAAGTCAAACAGGCCAGCTTGTTCAACTTTTCTGTTTAGCTCTGCTACAGCTAAACTATCAGGCCTGCATAAATAGCATTAGTAATGAATATATATCACTACTTTATTTTTATATAATCATAATAGTTAACCTTTTGCAAATAATCCTTATATGTAGAATTATATCAATAGGCGAGCTCCGTGGTTGCAAAACCACAATTCTGGTTTATTGGAAGGAGTGATTTCATTTGGGATGATGCCGCCATTCTTGTTCTTGGTGTTGGCATTTTAATCTCCCTTTCCACGATCGCACAAGATGATATGGAGCAGCCAAGCATTGAAGGGTACCAGACCCTCCATTTCTGGAGGACCAAGGCCGTAACGCCACACTTACCATTACATCACAAGCACATACTTCATCATGGTACAACTGACAAACATAGCAATATGATGACACATCCACTCACAACTGCCATGTATGCAATAAATGATACATTGATCAAACCTGTCTGAGCAGATTCACCAGAACATTGCGATGTGAAAGTAAATGGACTCGCTTGAGAAGCGGCCAACCTCAATGAGTTCCCGGTCCCATCTCTAAGACCTCAAACTGGCATGTCTTACAGAATAGCATTACGTTTGTTTACTCAAACATTATCATGATCCACATCTGTACACACCCACTTACACAATATCTAGGACAACATACCGTTATGTCATGAAGAACTTTATATTTGATGCCATAAACGTATGCTATTGCACACGTGCATGCATACATTACATATGATATGGAAAATACCACATACATGTGGAACAAACTGATCACTTCTGCAACACAGGTACGAAATGGCACGAGCCAGGATCCAAAGGAACAGGGTCACTATATAGATTGCACATAGTATTAGATTTTAGATATTCTACGTTTCTCAGGAAATGTTGACCGCAGGATCATGACATCATTATGACATAATCAGTTCCAAAGTCAAGAACTGTGGACAACCATTCATGATGTCATTGATTCCAAAATAGACAAATGTAGTTCGGATCGACCAGTCGGATACCGGCTGTACCAGCTAAGCTGGGTACGTGCCGCCCATCCTGGATTCATTTCGTGAACACGCCCCCCTGGGTAGAGCGTATAAACGTATATAGGCCTATGGGAGAGATAGCGTTGCGAAAACGACTAAGTTCGTTAAAACGCATGATGCGCATGCACGCGCCAGGATTCTGTTTTTGATAGAGCACGTAGTTACGACCAAGATAGGATGGCGCTTTTAGTGTACCGAGATAGTACCCTGTAATCCTTATTGATTGCCTGTTCCCGTTAAATCTGGCATTGATCAAGACCAGAATTTAACAGGCTTTTTACATCTGTAAACCATTTCAAAATCGGTTGAGAAATGGCGGAGTTATCCACGGAAAACCCTTCTTGATTATCTTCAAAATATTGCCGTGACGTCATAACCACGTGGACACAAAACTTCTAGAATGTTCTAGAACATTCACCTACGCTATTATTAGCTACGCGCTGATTGGCTGTTGCTCGAACAAGGATTGGTTGGAGCCTGCGTCTGTGACGTCACGAGGAGTATAAAAGGAGAACGCGATCCAGTGATCGAGAGCATCCTCGGTCAGGGGTCGAACAGGTTGGATCTGTACCAGCTACTATTAGCACGACAGACAATACGCGTTTTACTTCACCATGTGTCTGGGTTTTATCCCGTAGCTGGCAGTTGTCCAACCAACGCATTAAAACAATTTTGCAACTCGCTACCTACGGGAGTAATTTGGAACTTCTGATAATTGTTCACGAATATCAATATCTACTTCGGAACACAAATTTGCGGTGAGGCCTTTACGGCCTGAATATGTGAGTCTACAGATGTAGAGGCAGGATGTTCTTTAATGGATGACTCGCTGGATCTGCCAGCCACGCCAAAGTGGTATTTCAACCGTCACCGCACTAATATCATGTAGGTTCTTCTAACTTTCGACCGCAGCAAGTACACACTGCCCGGTGCGTCTTCAGAGCTGGCTGACGTACCCAGCACCGTGAAGCTGTTTTGTATCTTCGTTTGCCTCTGACAACCCCTGCATGTGATCGGGTTGTTTACACTTCCATCCATGCCATCGGTGTATGGGAACTTTCTTCACCACAGTAGTACTATCATATCTTTTGCTGACTGCTCGTTAAACATCCTATTAGGCTTACAGTGCTGAGGGATGTACCAATCCCGCCATGAGTGTTCGTGCGGAAATCTTGTTTGCGGAAAACAGCTTGCGGGAACCAACGTGCAGGAACTTTTCAGCTTCCGGAGAACGCATTATCTCACGTCGACTACGGAATAACGTATCAATTTCAGTAACACGGTAGCCTAACTTAAGAATGACTACCGAGTATTCAAGTAACTATACTTCGCAGTTTAATTATTTCTCTATATGTATTTCGTTAATTATATTGTATCCGTAAGAACAGTCCCGATGACTAAAAGGAACCGTAATGGTCTTAGGACCGCTAGTTACAATTTCTGTATCTGTTTATAGTTATTCTCATTTTCCTCCATGTGTTGCTAACCGCACTATAGTAGGTTCGTTAACCTGTACTGATATGTATACCTTGATCCTTTGATACCGTATTGATTGCAAGGATTCAGCGACAACGGTCCACGCCAGGATAATACTCCTCACCCAAACTAGCACTAGTAGTGCCCGAGGCACATAACTTTTCGTCCGAGATAACCTTCTTCCTTTCAGCATAGAGGTATAATAACTTATATTAAGTTAATTAGTTAAGTCTCGTGTATGGGAGCCCATCTTGCGGGGATACCTCTGTGGACCTATGAGTCTGTGTGGTACCTCTGGGAGCCCCATGTTTAAAAGTTCATCTACCCGTCTCTGTCTTGTATTTTTGTATGCTCTTACTGTGGTATTATCTAGTATATTTATAATTGTTTAAGTAAACTCATTGTATAGACTTATATTTTTAAGTCACCAAATCAAATCTTGTAAGTCCATAGATCACAAAATTGCCATGGACAGGCATACTGGTGACACAAATTCTTGGGATGAGACCGTTGTGTTTAATGTTCGCGACGATGGTCGCACGGCCCCACCGGAACGATTGAGTTCAACTTGCCCTAGGAGCCGGTTTTTGTTTCCTGCAGGGCAGTCTCGTACAAGGTCCGTCACCCCCGAGACCGGATGCTAACCAGCGTCATCACTCGTCGTGCACTTGCGGCGCGGCGAGTCGACATGATACACCGGAACGGCCCGACACTACCCGGCGAGCTACACAAACATGCCAATGAGCTTCTAAGGAATGATGTACACAATTTAGACACTGGCTCAAACTGCCACTATATAAGGCGAGTGATCCACGGGTCAAGCATGCTGGATTCGATCAAAACCTTGATTAGCATCAGGTGCTATTCAGCGAAGTTCTACTAGAAGAGTGAAGATGATTTTTCCTGTAGATGAGGCAGCTTTGGGGCCAGGTAAGCACTGATGGAAAAAAGCTAGCCTTTAGACACTGAATAGTGTTGATGGATGCCAATCCATCAATCAAACAGCTTGCACTCGATCCCTACCACAAGGCCACCACATTCTGCATTAGTGAAAGCGCATCTCTATTGGGCATGCACAGGGCTGTCATAGTCATTAGTGCTTCCACACAATCCCGTGACAGAGCCAACCAACCATTATGCTCCACACGGGAATGTGAATCTCATTGAATCCTTTATCATCGGATACTCAACAATTACTTTCAGTGGATATATTATATGGAGGTGCAGTTCCATGAATCGGAGTCAGCAAAATCTGTCCATATTCAACATAGTTATCTCCCTTAAAAACTTCAAAATGGACATTCATAAAACAAAATTTTTATATTTTGTTGATTCTCTTGAGCATTCAATGGAGGATTCCAGTTTATCCATCAATCATATGATGCCATAATCAACTATGTGACGTGTAGGGTGATGTCATAATCAATTACGTCATGAATAACGTGGCTAAGTCATCACGAATGCTTAATTGATGACGGACTAAGTATTGTTGTATGAATTGTATGTCTTTACTATTTAATAGAATATTTTGAAACCAATTTGACTGGGCGCTGTATGGTAGTACCCAGTCAAATTAGTTTCAAAATATTATTCAATCCCAACACGGGTGAGGCGTGGGTGGAGCTTAGCCAAAAATGGGCGGGGCATAGCTAAAACTGGATTCCTCCATTATACAGGAAAATGGGATAGTACATCATTCAGGCATTAAATAGCATAAAGCAACATCCAACATTAGCACAGGTCTTAGACACGAGCTAAGGGCGGACGTTGCTTTACACCTATTTAATGCAATAATAGTGCACTCGTCCTCAGAACTCTAATGGCTAAGACAGTAGAGGTCAAGCAGATACAAACACTTATCTAACAATAAACACAAATTGCACAAAGTATGATTCACTCATTTATTTTATCACAGTTGAGAAATATACATAAAATGAACATATAAAATACACATTTATCAAAATAGAATTTTAAAATACATTAACAGAAAATATTGTTCTTAAGTGTGAAGCCACCAAACAAGCAGAGAAACGCAAGCATGCACGCACGCACGCACGCACGCACACACTCATGCACGCACACACACACGCACGCACACACACACACACACACAAGTAGAACCCTTATGAAACAGTTCTTCTGATCATAAGAATTTTG
This sequence comes from Chaetoderma sp. LZ-2023a, assembly GCA_034401795.1. Taxonomy (NCBI): domain Eukaryota; kingdom Metazoa; phylum Mollusca; class Caudofoveata; order Chaetodermatida; family Chaetodermatidae; genus Chaetoderma; species Chaetoderma sp. LZ-2023a. Next base: position 111,142,005 of record CM067367.1, read on the forward strand.
CTTAATCAAGTATTGAGGTAATATTAACAGTGGTTTGAGAAATGATTGCCATATTAAACATTACACACCTACGCGAAAACATACCACGACTAAATGTCGCATTATCAACGCATATGTCCCAACTACCGAAAAAGCCAGAGAATCCAGCAATATTACATTCCTTCTATGCAGAACTGAGCTCCGCCATTACAATCCTAGCTAGAAGGCAACTGTTCATGTGTGGAGAGTTCAACTCCAAGCTGGGTAAACATGGAATTGCAGACAAAAGTGCAGGACTTGGCTTATGCATGGGATCGTACTGAGAGAGCACAGGCAACAGCAATGGGGATGCACTGGTGGCATACCTTAGTTCCAATGGCCTATTTGTCACAAATACGGCTTTCAAACACCCATGCTGTCACCAGACAACATGGACCGGACACATTGCTGATCACAAAGCCCCAAAAGGTTCTAGGGCTACAACAGCTGTCTTCAACCAAATAGACTTCATAGTATGCAAGACAGAAGCAAAACCCCTGCTTCGGAATGCTTGTTCCTACAGAGGCACAGACCTCAATTCTGACCATAAGCCAGTGATTACACACCTCCAGATGAACGGTCTCTAACTAATATATAAACGCCATATCAGGCAAGAGGGTAGTCACCTAAAACCTACGCAAGCTCATCAGCGACACTGACACTCAAATGTCATACAAAAAGGCCCTCGGGGAGCAGATAGCTAACATCGACGTCAGCTCCGATCCAAACAAAGTTCTAACCAAAAAACTGAAATCTATGGAATCATCAACTACCAGCACCATAGGTGTTCTTGAAAATAACCAAACTAGGTATTCTGATGACCCTCTAGTAGTAAAACTGTCAGCAGAGCAGAAAGCGTTACGGCTGCGCATCTATCAAAGTGGCAAAAGTGAAGACCGCACCAAACTACGCCGGGAGAACAATAACACTGCGCCACATTAGCAAACACTTAAAAGATTTTGATATTCAACAAGCAGACTCCCTAGCAGATGAAATCACTGTCACAAAATGTTTCGGGCAGCCCGAGCCCTAGAGTTACTGACTACACACCACCACTCACTGTACACAATTCTGAAGGACACTTTATCGGGACTGACCAGGGAAAAGCTGAGGCGATTTGAGAATGGTTCAAGGAACAGTTCACTGACCGTGATGAGCCGCCATTGCGGCCATTCTCATGAGACCCCAGGCCATTACTAACACCAAATAAAACAGCAGAAGTTGAGAAGGCTATTAAAGCCCTGAAAAATGAATGTGCATCTGGACCTGATGGCATGAGCAATGAACTATTCAAATATGCAAGTGACTATCTCAAAACCGATCATGCACCTAATCAATTCAGCTTTTATGCACCACCTTCCCATCAACGCTGTAGAACAAGGCACCCTTATCGCACTACCCAAGCCCAAGAAGCCACCTGGCCCCTCCCCAAGCCAATCTGCGGTCCATTGTGCTCCTCAACAGCAAACGGAAAATCCTATCCAATGTTACTCTATGCCGCATCCGAGACAAGACCGATGACTTCAACGGATCATGTCAAAGTGGCTTCAAACATGGACGCAGCTGCGCAGACATTGTATGGGCTCAATGCATGTGTGTGTCGGTAGTCATGTTCAAACACTGGGATTTCCACAAAATGGGCATTGACATGTCACGAGCCTTCGACACAATTAAACGTTTAAAGATCCTAGATGTACTACGTCAGGCCAGTTGCAATGAAGATGAGCGATGACTAGTGAGACTACTGCCTGCAGACACCAAGCTGAGAGTACGAGTCAAGTCAGTGAAGTCTGTAGAGTTTGAGACATCAATCAGCTCCCCACCTCCGGTGCTCTTCACCCATTACCTTGCTGCTGCATTGAAATCCGTGCTGGAAAGTTCCACAAGAACAAACCCCCCCCCGCCAGTGTCAATACTGGATATGACGCTAGAGATGTATGCTGACGATGTGGACTTCATAGATGAGGAAAAGAAACCCCTTGACGAACTTCTCCCAATAGCTGCACGCAAACTAAAAATCGAGAATCTCTACATCATGGGGAACTTAGCTTTCCAGTTAGGGCTTCACAGTATTAGAAAAATTAATATCGGTATCGAGAATTTTCATACTGGTATACCTTTAATACTGGTATTATTCTGATGGGAAAAACGGAGTGAGGCTTGAATAGTATGATTCCATATTCAACGTATCTCTGCGCTGCTTAAATAGTCGCCATAAATTTCCACAATAAAACGGCTGAAACTCCCCCAAATGGTCCCTACAAATGATTTGAATTTGCCACGAAATTACAACTATTTTCGCGTGGAGATCGCGAGATACTGGTAACCAGTGACCATCTCGTCTCGTATAAACTCACCCAGTGAAATTGCAAATGGCTAAAGTTGTTAATATTTGACTGACAAATATCAATGTTATGAGTCGAACACGTTGGAATGAATGTAAACATATACGTTTTACAAATTTTCTTGGCTATCTACATTGAAGTATGTTAGAATAATAAATGAACTTACCACGATGCCCTGTGCTTTATAGGATGAATTTGCAATGGGACTAAACTGCCAGGTAGCCATTATAAACACATACCAAATAGACTATCATATGCTGCGAATACATAGGCCTAAGCTCGCTTTCGTTAGAGTAGCTTGTATCGATCGATATCTAGTGATACCCGCCAACATAAAAAGTGAATAAAGCTCGGGAATTGAGGTTTTTCTCATATTGTCGGGTTCTTCTTTACTTGGGCTGTTGGGAGGTCACTACAAAGGCGCACAATTCCAGGAAATCACTGACTAACCAGGCTGTAGTAATTGATATAAAATATCACTCAAAATATTAATTTCATATTATGATTTTTCTAGCAAACAACGGGCTGAAATTGTAAAATATTAGCACAGGAAAAGATAGCTTTTAGACATTTTTAACCATCCGATGTCCTATGATGGTAATTAAAATAAGTTTTATTAAATTTTTAGCGAGAAGTGTATTCTTATAAAGTAGGCAACATTCGTAGCCGTAATCGTTAATTTATCAATTAATCTAAAACTAGCCTCAAAACAACAATTTGACAGCTCTGGATAAATAAGAAGTGTGACCGTTAAATACAGGTAAAATATTATTTTCCCATACAAAGAGCATTAACTTATATCGCTAGACAGCTATATACTATTGAAATATTACTAATGGGAAGCAGATTGTCTGCCTAACAAAATGTTATACCAGTTTTATCGTATATCTCAATATTTCGGTATCAGCAAAATCATATCAGTATGACTAATGGTATAGCTATGATACCGGTATTCGATATATCGTGAAGCCCTATTTCCAGTCCTTCTGGAAGCTATGGATTCGTAGATCAAAGATACCCGTAGGCTATGTTTATACAATGCAACCTATGTATCCTTGATGTTGTATAACTTTAACAGCTGGACAGCTCCAAATGCAGCTCTAGACAAACTCGATGTCTGCCACCACAAAAACCTATGCGCCATCACTGGACACCGATGGCCAGACAGCATAATTTCCAGCGATGCACTATACAAGATGTGTAATACGTCGCCGCCATCTGTAGAAGTTGCCCAGCAAAGATGGTCCATGTTTTGCCATGTGTTAAGGATGCCAGAAGAGACACCAGAATAGAGAGCCTTGGAATTCGCTCTACTCGGAGCCAACAAATACAAAGCCAGGAGAGGACGTCATTGCATAAATCTGCTAAGCGTGCTACGAGGTGACCTCAAGAAAGCAGGACTCGGTACACTCAAGTCAAGAATGGACCTGAGGAAGATAAGGATTTCGGCTGATGACAACACACAGTGGGCAAAAGCGAAGGACTGATTGCAGCTGTAGGATGTTTCTACTACTACAGTGGCAAAATACAGTAATCATACATCCTACATGGCAAGTGAAGCTTTTCACACTATTCATCCATTTTATCACAGACAGGCAGAACAATGTTTTAATGGTGCATTAAAATCTCAATACCTAATCACTGAATAAATGTGTCTCCATCACTTTGAGCAAATATTTAAGTATTAGAATCCTTCCAGAATTTGCCCTTTTAAACCCAAAGACAAGATGCAACAAATTCTTTGCAATGTCAGAAATATCTCTGTTATACCTCAAAATGGTAAAAAAACGTCTTCTGCAGTGGTCATGAGAAATGTCGATTTGCAGACCAAGAGAAAACTATTTTTGAAAATTGAGTCAGTAATTCTAGTGATAAATTTTCAAAAAATAATATCTTGATCTGCAAATGTATATTTTTTCTGAGAAAATTACAATTTTCTGGAACAAACTTGAGAAATAGATTGAAATTAATTTACCTAAAAGAAGTTTCCAGTCAAATTAATTTTAAGATATTCAACATTTTTTCTGTGATGGTCTTGTAATGAACTCAAGCCTAAAAACAGCCTGCATTTGGTAGAGAGCTTAGAAATTAACAGACATAAAAGACCAACATTAATTTGATTAACCTATTATTGGCCAAAACCACGCTTTGCAGCTGTCTTGGAGAATGTACATTTGCAGGACAATAGGACTATTTTTAAATTCTACTACTTGAATGACTGGCTCGATAACCGAGCCAGTCATTCCAGTTGTAAAATCTAAAAAATAGTCTTCTCTTGCCCTGCAAATGAAAATTCACGTAAAAAAATTATAATTTTCCTAACAAAGAGGTTTACAATGATTGATGCCGATCTATATTTAAAGGATTAAAGCCTGTTTCTTATTAACCATTACTACTCTGTCAAAACTTTTAATTTTCAAATTAAATTCAAAGAACTGGAGTTCATTTTTCAACAAATTTGGTGGAAGATGACAGCAACATCATCCACCAAAATTGTTAAAAAATGTACACCCGCTTCTCTGCTATTGACACGGTAAAAGATAGACTATTGACATCAGAGTGGTAGGGTTAATAATGGTAATAGTTGTGAGACATTAACCATTAGCACTGTCAAAATTTAAAAATTAAAATTAAAATTAAAAGATGAACTGGTGTTAATTTTTCAACAAATTTGGTGGAAGATGGTGCCGTCGTAGACAGCAACATCATCCACCAGTTGTTGAAAAATATACATTGGTTTCATTGCTGTTGAGCCGGTAAAAGATAGAATATTAACCTCCGAGTTGTAAGCGTTAACAGTGCTTGGACTTGACACAAGTTGATAGATACTAAGTGTTAACAATTAGTATTTATAATAATGCTAGGTGCACACTGACCATTTTAAATTGTTTTGACGTTTTGAGCCACAACTTCAAAGTTTGAACTTTCTCGCTAGCAGCTTAAGTATTAAGCCTTGTTTATACCAGCCATAAAGCACTCCAGCCAGTCACTGCTGAAGGCGCCTAATCTACAATAATTAGAAGATCTACGGTAAATTGCTGGAGCATTCCATCACGTGACCATAACATCAGTCTAAATTTTTTCGTAATCCATCTGATAGAATTCAGTCATAATCTCAACATAATCTCAACATAATCTCAATTCTCAAGGTATTTAGCTAATAAAGTGGTCATTTATATCAGTGCTAATGGATTATTGTGGTTTGGCCAACACATTACAGCGCTAACAAGTAGTAGTGGACATTTCTACATTTTAACATCGACATATTTACCGGCATTCTTGTCAGTTGGTGTTGGTTTCTCACTTGGGAATGAGTTTGGCCCGTTTTCGATATGTAACATAATTTTGAACAAAATGGATATATGGAAAACGAAGAGACATATCAATTTTTATCTCAGCATTTTCGCTGCTTTGTCGTTCGGGATTCAAGTTTCGCCCGGGGTCAGTGAAACAACATAAAGTGAGGAGACTAGAGACTAATTCGTCAGGCAGGTCAGAGCTAGATTTGGACACACAAAGGGTTGACATATGTGGTAGTAGACTTCCTACAATATTATCATAAGCTATAATATTGTCATAAACTGCTCATCAGTACTTAGTAGACTTCCTACAATATTATCATAAGCTATAATATTGTCATAAACTGCTCATCAGCATTCGAGGTGTTGGGTGCTCATTCGGTGATAAAGTTCCACTGTTTCTGTAAAAAAAATTCCCGGTTTCGGTAAAACGTATTTTCCAACAAAATGCCTACCCGGAAATTGCACAGACATTAGAACAATTCGGCGGCCTGGTCAGGACTATATTTGGACATATACATTGTTAACATGTACTAGTAGACATATCTACAGCATTGGAATCAACTGTGTCAGCATCGCAGTGTTTTCTTCGTTAATGAACTCATAACCTGGTTGCGGTAAAACGTATTTTCGACAAAATGGCTACTAGGAAATCGAAGCGACAGAAGACTAATTCGTCGGCGAGCTCAGAGCTAGATGTGGACAATTATATGAATTGGAGTTTGTCTAAACTTAGAGCAGAACTTAAAAATGTGGGACTTGAGACACCAGGATTTTTTAGCTTGCAAATATTACGTAAACTTTATGTTGACAATGTAAAGGCAAGCAATTTGTCTCAAAATAGTGCGACACAATCCGTCGGCCTGGGACCAAGAACAGAATCTACAAATACTAATTTAGCAGCCATCGATTGTTTGTATAATGAAGGAAACGTTAACCGTGACCTATGGCTCCGTTTGCATTCAGTGACAATGTTGCTTCGCCTGGGGTGAATCACTCACGGATGAATTTTCCATCTCAAAATAGTTCGGCAAACATGACCACGCCCATAGATTCGGCCATTTCGGGGACACTTAGGACAATCGTAGAGCAGACTCTTGCTGGGATGCAGCAATCTTTGAGTAATTTTGCCCCAACTGTCAACCTCCCTGGATTTACACTTCAACAAGCATATCAGAGTGCTAATCATCCACCAGATGCTGAACATGCATGTGAAAGTAGTAGCTGCTGCTCTCATGGGAAGCAACTTTATAGGTCTAGGCAGCAGTTTCATCTTGGCAGTGGCCGTCGGTTTGGTGTATCGCCAGAGGAGTTGCCGCATATGGACTTGATGTCTCCTTCCTTGTGATGACAGATTGTTGAGGGTAAGGATGTCAATATCACTTCTCTGCTGATTCTCTATTATGATGTACCCACCCATGACAAAGACTCGAATACGGAAGACCATAGGTTGAAATGTTCGCTTTCCTTAAGGGAATTTATTACGGCATTTGGTCGGTTCAAGCGTACTATGAGTCGAACCTTCCCAGACAGACGTGACGAGCTGGGCGCATACGAGGCGATTATAGTGGGAATTTACAATTCTTATGGGAACAAATGCCCTGCAATTGCATGGTTTGAGGGTGGACTGGTCGATCACAGACCGGGATCTATTGCAACTTGTGACCGAGGGAGCTCGTTCGCGATTCTGCAACTCTTGTGGTGAGGCGTCCCATGAAACTGCATTCTGCAACAAAATTTCATCAGTTGTGTCTCTTCCACCCAGTGTAGATGTGGGTGTGCATCTTAACTTTGCTGGCAGTCGAACGTCTCGGACAGATATGAATGGTAGGAGGCATCTTTTTCATAATGGCACAGAGCTATGCAACTTTAATTCAGTCCAGGTTTGTTTCAAGCCACTATGCATTCATGATCATATTTGCAGTAAATGTAAATCCAAAGGACATGGTGCTGAAAAATGTCCAGGATTTATGAAAGCGATTCAGCCATATTACAGGAAGAAGACTGGACTCAGGAGTGAACAATGTTGTTATACCACGCCTGTAGATGATAGCCAGTTAGAAAAGGAATTGGAGGCCATGGAGACTAACTATGTTACATACCTTATTGATGGTTTTAGTTTGGGATTTGACACTGGAATGCAGGAATCTGTAATCGGCGCTCCAGCAGAAAGCTATAGTGAGTCAGTTAATTGACGGCGAAGTGGCCAAAGGTTATCTTGCGGGCCCATTTCAGAAACCACCATTTTCAGTTCATAGAGTTTCACCTATAGGGATTGCCGAAGGGAAGTATTCTGGGAAGAAACGGCTGATTGTCGACCTCTCATCACCTCATAGCAACAGTTTGAATTGTAGCATTAATGATTTGATAGATAAAGAACAGTGCTCTCTGACTTATGTGAAGATTGATGACGCCAATCGACAGATTGTACGATGTGGGAAAGGGGCAAAAATGTGTAAAACGGACATCACTGACGCCTTCAAGTTAGTTCCCATATCACCACAGCAATATCATTTATTTTGTGTCAGATGGGAAGGCTTGTATTATATCTCGCCTTTGGGTATAGATCGAGCCCTAGGATTTTTGCCTGTCTTTCTTCAGCCATATGTTGGATAACGACAAAGAATTATGGTGTTGATTTTATCTTACATCTGTTGGATGAGTTTCTAACCATTGACAAACCCGATTTTGATGCTGAGAGGACGATGGCCATCTTAACGTTGCTGTTTAACAGACTGAATATTCCTCTTACGCAACACAAAACTGTAGGTCCGACGACAGTAGTAGAGTACTTGGGCATAATCCTAGACCCTGACAATATGCAAGCCCATCTTCCCATGAATAAGATCGATAGGATTTCAGGATTGTTGAACACTTTACATCATAAGTCATGCACTAAATTGGAACACTTGAAACTTCTGGGACATGAGTTTTGCCAGTCGGGTCATTCTGGCTGGTAGATCATTTGTTTCATATGTGATGGCTTTGGCATTTTCAGTTAAGGAACTTCATCACTATGTGCATTTAACTGCAGAATGCCGGGAAGATATATTTATGTGGAAACTCTTTTTAGACCAGTGGAATGGGGTGTCTATGTTTCATGATGCATCATTGACTCCTGCCGCTGACATGGAACTATTTACGGATGCATCATCAACCATTGGCTATGGGGGGTATTTCCAGGGCCTGTGGTTTTATGACAGGTGGCCAGACGACTTCCACTTAATGGTGGATGATAAACTTTCTATGGCATTCCGGGAATTATACTCTATTGTTGTAGCAGCGCTCCTTTGGGGGAGCCAGTGGTCCTCTAAAAAGATTTTATTTCACTGTGACAATCTAGCTACTGTCAATATTATTAATAAAGGGAGATCTAAGGTGACATCCATAATGTACTTAATGAGACGTTTGACGTGGTGCACGTTGCAAAATTCTTTCACTGTGTACGCGCAACATGTACCAGGTATATCTAATAACATTTCAGATGCTCTTTCACGATTTCAGATGGAACGATACAGACGTCTTGCACCAGTGGCTCACAAGAACAAGAGTCCATGTCAACCAGTCTCAGAGGTGCTGTGAAGATCTAACCTGAGGCAGGAAGCTTAATTGGAAAAGCAGAGGCTTCTTCAACAATGGCGGCATATTCTTCAGGCTACCAGACCTATGTGTGTTTTCTGACTTTGCATAATGTACGCTGGAATACAGCGATGCCGCCGGTGTCCGAACAGCTGTTGATTTATCATGTGTCGCATTGTCATAAATATCTGAAGCTCAAACATTCTACCATTAAGTTATATCTCTGTGGAATATTTAATTTTGTTAGTTCTGGGGTGCTTAACCCCTTCAGTGATCCGTCCTGTGGCGGTTTGGCATGCTGGCAACTTGTTATGTGTGGGGTTAAACGGGAAGATGGGCAACCTCGTTCGCTAAGATATCCTGTTACTTTTAATGTACTGTCGCTTATGTGTGCACGCTTACAGAAGAGTTGGAAACAGTGTGTATTCACAGCCTTCTTTGGGTTCCTCCGATGCGAAGAATTTACATCCTTATCCCCCTTTGATCGGTCGATTCACTTGTGTACGGGAGATATCTCCTTTACCACCGACCATGCCAGCCTAGTGTTAAAGACTTCTAAAACAGATCCTTTCCGTCGGGGCGTTAGTCTCAAATTATTTTGTATATGTACAGCTACACAACGTGTATGCCCAAAATGCATCCTCGAACATTATGTTCTCCATAGGTTGCACTCCAAGGCTATGCCAGCTGATCCCGTATTTGTCACAGATACTGGTAGAGCATTTGAATGAATTTATTAGTTATATGCGTCGTGTTCTCCAGGCATGTGGCCTTCAACAGGACCTCTATAATGGACACTCATTTAGAATTGGAGGAGCTACTACTGTCGCCGTTAGTAATGTTGAAGACCTTCTCATAAAGACTATGGGCAGGTGGTCCTCCGATTCATATTGTAGGTACATCAGAATATCACCTTCCACATTAAGGGCAGCTCAGTTAGCTTTGGCTGAATCCGCTGGCCATGGGCCAAGCTAAGAGTTGGTGAAAAGGTTAGTGTTCAGTTCGAGAACGGCTTTCAGGGTTGTGATCCTAAATAATGAGGCAGCCAAAGCAGGCCATTTGAAAAATAAACAATAACTTTGCAACTCATAAATAAGCATCTTACATGTTTTGTTTTTGTTTGTTTTGTTTTGTTTTTGTTCCCGTTTGGGGAGTCAGGTTAACTTATTTACAAGCTGTGTTGTAGCAATGACTAGTCATGAGCAACAGCTTTAAGAACCGATACCATTCTCAAGAAACACATGCCTGATCATAATGGACTTGTAAAGCGTCTATTTAAATCTGAACATGTTACAGCTCAATTAGCATCAACGGAGAAATCCATAACATGCTATGTCCCGTTCATTTCTAGCAAGGTTTCAGTTTGACACAATTTATACGGTGCTGGGATCGATTGAAACTTTGGAACCGGAGTTAGCAGAATTAATATTGCAAGGAAACTATACATGTAAGCTGTGGAATATTTCGAAAATACTTTGAGTTGGCAGCAACAGCTCCGAAGTAGGAATGAGTTTCAAGAAGCAGGTATACCCAATAGAGGGCTTATTATAAAACATACTATTCGTACACGTCCATGACAGACTATTGCCACCTTCATGGCAGAGTTAGGTTCTTTTGATTGTGATGTCAGCTAACATGTGATTTTTGCGATTATCCTGTTGGATACGATCCCACTATTAAAAAGAACAAACCGCTCAATAATTATGAATGAGTAATCGCTTTTAGACAACAATTGCAGTGTCCTAGAGAGATCCCTGTATAATTGATGGGTGCATTTCTAGATAGTTAAATTTAGGCAGTTGTGGTATGGCTCATCAATTCATTCCTCAGGAAGAGGATGACCTAATTTTGTTTTAATGAATGTTTCTTTGTACTCTCTCACTAATATATATATATATATATAGGCGCTCCATCCTATGTCTTCCTCGGGAATGTTCAAAATTTCCTACATATTTATCTGGATAGTATGCTCAGAAATGGCGTGAAATTTGGGGGTGGTTTCTATACACAGGGTTGACTTTGTTAGGTGAAACCTGTGTAGAGAAACCACCTTTCTGTTCAGTCCAAAGTATTTGCTTTAGTTATTATCTGTGAATTCTTAACTGATCCACTTCATCGGGTACAACAGGTTTCGTTGGAAGGAAATTCAAATTAATTGAATTCATCACACTTCTCGTCCTGAATACGGAGGTTCGACATGATTTGGTCTCCAGATTAGGCATTTGAATTGTATTTGGTTAGTTGCATCCTGCAAATTTATGAACAGTTTTGTCTGTCTGTGGGTCAGTGTGGAAAATTTAGTTTGTGAGAAGAATGTAAATATGCTTACTATGCATATATCAGGTCAGCTACGTGGGTATACACTGTATATCATCTCATTCTCCTGTATGTATGATGCCCTGTCCATGTCTTTACTTACTTATCTGTGGACTATTCATGGAGCAATCATTGAGGCTCTGATCGTTATCCGTAGCGGTCTTTGTTCTTATTCCATTGCTTAGCAGCATGTAGCCAATCATGAGTCGAGATAGTGGGCTCTTGCTTATAAGTCTATGTCAAGTTGGTATTATAGTACTGTGGATTGCAGTTCATGGTTGTTGACGTCAGATGAATAGTGAATTACGTTGATTTGGGGGTGTGTGGTTTGTGTTGTTTTATTTCAAACGTGATAGCTATTGTTATTTTATTTTTATTTTTGTGTGTGTTACCATGGCATTCATAGTTGAATCATTCTTTACTTGGGGACTCTCAGCTGTTCAAGTATTTACATCTGTGAGTTTTGGAATCAATAATTCTTGTTATTCATTATTTCCCCAAGTAACATATCCATCAGCTGATTTGTCCACATGCAGATATTCAGGCTTCCACTCAATTGAGTTGCACAGGCTTCCATTCAACTGAGTTTCACTATTGGTTGCCTCAGTAGTTTAAAAAAAATTTCAGCTTACGCTGATTCCAAATCCAGGGAAGTTTCAACAGTAAGTTAATAATCTTGCAGGGCTTTACAGCTTATGCTATGTCAGTGCACTTACGTGTACTGGGAAATTCTACCGACGTAGATTTCCAGCTCCATAAGACTCTGTTTGTCAGTTGCATAGCCGAGTCAGTCCCCAAGCCCTGATAATTCGGGAATGTGAATGGTACAATTGACCAACTTTTAGTAATTCCCACCAATATCGGCTGATGTCGATAGAAGAGAACCTGTCCTAGATTTAGCCACCAACATCGGTGGGTTTCCACCAATCAATGAGAATATATAATTTTAGCAATTACATGTCTGCAGAAAATGGATGATTTGCGAGTGCAAATTTATCTCCAAGAGCTCTTTCCCCATAATACCCTGGGAAGCATGCTTCTAAATGTCTGTAGTGTGAATGGCTTTGCTTTCAATGACACAGGCTATCTAGAATTGACTAGAAAGTTAAGCATTTAAAGTCATGGCTTAAAAAGTGAAAACTTTCTCAAGAAATTGCCAGTGTGCACCTAGCATTAAGAAGTAATAAAGTAAAAATGTCCTTATAACATGCTCTAAAGAGTAGCAATATAAAAAGACCACCTCTCTATTCAAACTGCAATATAGCTGAGTCATAGCACATGTTTATATACAAATTTGATATTGCACTTTTACACACGCAGTAAGAAATTTTATATATCTGTAAAATGTTATAACATATCTTATTTATATGATTTAATTATACACATTTATTTAAACAATGTGTTGGTTATGAGGAATATTAACAAGAAAACTGAGGGTCTGTTGAATATTTTGAAAGCTATATGGCTGTCACTTTTATATCTGCGATAGTAAATAATGCTATAAAACTTGTCTTAAATGAGCGTCTTATTGAGCTACAATAGGCTGGGTTTTTCTTACAGCTGAGCTGTTATGCTAAAAAAATCAGTGCTTAAACCCTACCAGTAACATAGTGCTATCAAGAAATTTCCGTTTTCGCTATGTGTGGTATAAGTCCAGGTATTGATATTTTAAACAAGACCCGTTTAACACTCCCGGCGCACCACAAAAGGCCCTGCTTAGTACATAGAACTTGCAGTCAGCCGATAGGTGTTGGCGTGAGGACTTACCAGCTAAGCAATACATAGCCAACAGGCCGGTGCTGTAATATTTCCAATGGTAACCCATAATAGATTGCCGTATATGTTTTAAGGAGACATATGGTAACCTAAACCGTAGAAAGCTCATTGATGTCCATACTAAAATCAATATATTACGGTTACCCATTTCAGGGACCCTTAAATAAATTAAGACAACCTCATGGAGAATGTTTTCAACAGGTTACCATAACAGCACAGGTCTGGCCGACAGCTCTGCATAGCGCTGCACTGTGAGAAATGTAATGCTTACCTGTCAAATGCACGCCACGTAAACCACCTGCTGGTTAACTCTTAACTCACTGAGTGAATCCTTTTACAATGGCTTAGGTCTGTTGCACTAGTCTTGTTTAACCCTTTAACAACCATATCAGCCAAAAATGGCCTCAAGAAATGTCCATTTGTAGCTCAAGAGAAGACTATTTTTGAAAATTTACCACTGGAATGACTGGCTCGATAATTTTGGTCTGCAAATGGACATTCTCTATGAGAAAATTGAAATTTTCTAGAATAAATTCAAGGGTTAATGAATAAATGCCTGGACACGTTACAAGAGTTACAGAAAATGGAAATTTATTGATAGCCCGATGTTACTGGTAGCGGTTACGCATTGATTATGTTATTAGTGTGACAGTTCAGCTTTAATACAAACTTGTGTCGCTTACTCATAGGATATGCGTTTTAGAGCCAACTGATCATCACAAGTTAACCCATTAATGGTAGAGCCGGCCAGAATCGGCCTCTGCAATGGCCATTTGCAGGCCAAGGGAAAACTACTTTTGGGGGTAAATTTACCACTGTCATGACTGGCTCAATAAACAAACCAGTCATTCCAGTGGCAAATTTACAATAAAGTATAATCTTTTGGTCTGTAAATGGACATGCACTAAGTGAAGATTAACATTTTTTGTCAGATCTTGGCTATTAAACGGTTAACAGATAGTCTTTCGGCCACCTGTCTTGGAAAAATCATCACGCATGTTAAGAAACAGATAAAATTTAATGACCTACTAATACTTCGACCATGTTCACAAATCTGAATTCCACACAAACCCACTCTTTCCCCAAACTCCATGATTAGGCAACTGATGTAGTGATTCGTATCATTCATTTGCAAAATGTAAGGAAAGCGACAACAGCACTGCCATGATTCACACTCTTCATAAAGGTGGTCAGTTATATGTCAATGGGTAAGTAGTAATTGACCTGATTGGAGCACGGTTTTTTTTTAAATTCTACTTCAACTAAAATTTACCCATTAGATGCTATTTGAAAAGCACCATAATTAGGAAGGCTGTATGTATGGCAGTGGATTGAGGCATGAGCACAATTTAAAAAAATAGTCTTTTCTTGACCTCAAAATGGACATTTCCTAAGACAACTGCAGAGGCCTGTCTTGGTCGGCTTGATCAGCAAAGAGTTAAGAGCTGGACTTAATAAATACAAGTTAAATTTTAGGCTTAGTTCTACTATCATTGCGATGCTGGAGTTTAGTTAGAAAATAATTTGACTGAGTCATAGCTGTTAGACAGCAACAACTTTCAATGAATCAAACACATTTCAAAATATTTTAACAGTATAGATGTCAGAGCACATAATAATACATATCTTAAATATTTATGCAGAAAAAGGTTAATCCGTTAATTTGGTTTTTATCTACTGTGGCAATAAAAATTGTCAGGTTATACATCACCGGACAGTGGAAATAAAATTCCAATTACGCATTACTTAACCATTTTCCTCAGCTAGCTACATATCTAAGATATGTATTGTGTCCTCTAATGTTGAATATTTGGGAATTTATTTGCTTCATTGAAAGTTGTAAGGCAGCTATGACTCAGTCAAATTATTTTCTAAATAAACTCCAACTTCCCTTGAACAAACTTTAATGGCCCTTCATCCCTAATCATATCTCCAAAATTTCAGCCAGATCTGTTCAGCAGTTCTGGAGACGTTTTCGTGAAAACTAGATCATCCAAGATGGCCACCGAAACATTTAGCCAATCAATTTCCCTTGAACAAACTTGGTTCAGCTCGTGCCATAGATAATATTTCATGAGTTTTGAATCAATCCCCTAAGTGGTTTCGGAGAAGATTTTTAAAGAGGTTTCTAAAAATCAGCCAAAATCCAAGACAGCCGCTAATTAAATTAGCCGACCAGCTGCGTTTGAACAAACTTAGATCTTCATGCCATATGGATGGTTCCTGCTAAATATAATTGAAATCGACCCAGTGGTTCTTGAGAAGTCGTTTAAAGAAAAAGTTGATGGATGGATGACGGACGGTCGCCACGGCATAAGCTCACTTGGCCTTTCAGGCCAGATGAGCTAATAATATCTAAGTTTTAAGTTGAAGTAGAAAGGTAGTTTCCTCAGGCAGCAGTGGCATCCAATTAAATTGTTTTGGGAATAATCAGCAGGAATTTTTCAAGAGATATACACACTCCGGTCAAATCTTGATGATAATGAGATCATTGGACTGAATGGTCAAGTCTTGATGATAATGAGCTTATTGGACTGAATGGTCAAATTTTGATGATAATGCGATCAATAGACTGAATAGTCAAGTCTTGATGATAATGCAGTGGACTGAATGGTCAAGTCTTGATGATAATGCGATCATTGGACTGAAATCCAATCACAAACCAAATCCAATCTGCATCTGGAAATACTTGTAAACCTGAAACAAACATGTGATTACTGACCATTTATTTCAAAACTGAAATTATATTAGTTGTTAGATGTGAAGTCTTTAATATAGCATAGCATGACGACTCATTAACAATTAACCCTTAGCATACTGATGTCAATATCTTTTACTGCGTCAATATCAAAGAAACTGGTGTACATTTTTCAACAATTTTGCTGGAAGATGTTGCTGTCTACGACAGCACCATCTCCCACCAAATTTGTTGAAAAATGAACACCAGTTCATCTTTTAATTTAATTTGAAAATTTAAAATTTTTACACCAGAGTGTTAAGGGTTAACTTGTCACTTGCACCAAACTTTGAGGATATTTATATTGGCAGGTTTGATAGCTGGCAAGAAGCAGTACATCTGATATCATATCACTGATATGAAAGGTTTGGTACCCAGCCCTCCAATAGAGGAATTCAGTTCCAGCTATTCCCCACCCATTTCTAGCTAACCTCCACCCACTTTATATGCGTGTTGATTTTAATACCATGCAGTCCCAGAATCTGATTCAAGTTAACTATACAGGTAAACTGTTGAATATTTTGAGACTAATTTGACTGGCTGCTATTGCTGCTTATGACTACAACAGCTCCCACTCAAATTAGTTACAAAATAATCAACAGAATGTTTATTAAATTGTAAATTCATCAGCCGATATCTAACATATTTGATTATGTCATCAGATACTTGAGCGACAGATCGCTTAAGCGTAACTTATAAAATTGGGATTGTGGGAGATCAAAGTACATAACTTGATCACAACACAGACAAAGCTAAGCTAGAAATCGTAGCACCAATACGTTAAACAACCTTCAATGATTATAACATTGAATGAATTATTGTCCCACTTCAGATATAAGTCTATCACATTACCCCTTTTATGGCTAAGATTGGTGATGAAAATAAAAATATTTGCTTATTTAATGTCCATTCGCAAGCCAAGAGAAGACTATTTTTGAAAAATTACCACTGTAAATCAGTTATTTCGGTGGTAAATTTTCAAAAATAGTCTTCACTTAGCCTGCAAATGGGCATCCATCAAGAGCACTGCAGAGGCCAGTGTTGGCCGGCTACCGCATGAAAATGTTAAGCAAGGCTATAATCCATTGTATAACATTCATTATAAGATTATATATCATTTTATCAGCCACCAGTGTAATAAAGCCTGGTACTATGGATGTTAGTTATATACAATATATTACAACACACACATCTTCGCATGATTTATGGGTAAAAGAAGGGTAACCTACTTACTAACCTAACCACTACAAGTCATGAAATATGATGATATATGGATGAAGCCAGTTTTAGCTTTGCCCCACGAATCTCTAGATAAGTTCCATCCACGCTTTACCAGCGTTGGGATCAATCGGTCACTGCACTCCCTGAATCTCAATTTCCAGAAAACTATACAGGTAAGCTGTTGAATATTTTGAAACTAATTTTACTGGGTGCCCAGTCAAATAGGGAGTATTATATTATAATACTCCCTATTTTCACCCAGTCAAATTAGTTTCTAATATATATACATACGTCATATATATACATAATATATATATACGCACTATATTCACCCAGTCAAATTAGTTTCAAAATCACCATTGGTGCTGTTGCTGCCTGTGGCAGCAACAGCACCCAGTCAAATTAGTTTCAAAACCAACAGTATGTTTATTAAATAGTAAAGACATACAATTCGTAAAACTTGACAAACTATTAAGCATTTCAGACGGACTAAATCATGGCATAAAATGGAAAGATTTGGAGTGAAAATTCTAAATAATCGCTTATGTGATAACTAGATTCTTAAACTCATTGCCATTTAGTATCAAGCTTATCACACTTGTGTGCAATATCTCATTGAGAAATCACTGCAGCTAACTCCACAGCTGCATTCCATTCCTGCAGCTATTTACCTCACCACAAACGCGCTAAAACTTTACTCTTTAACACTCATATCAGGAAAAAAATGGCTTCCGCAGTGGTCTTGAGAAATATCCATTTGCAGATCAAGAAAAGACTATTTAAAAAAAAAATTTACCACTAGAAGGACTGGCTCGTCATTCCAGTGCTAAATTGTCAAAAATAGTCTTCTCTTGGTCTGCAAATGCACATTTTCTATGAGAAAATTGAAATTTTCTTGAACAAATCCTCGGGCTAAATGTTAAATACATGCTGCTTCTACCTTAATTTCTCTATCTTCCGAGCCAGAGAGCACCAAGTCACCATACATTGACAGCGTGTGTACTGGGCCATCGTGTCGCTGCAAGGTCTGGATAGGAAGCATGTTCTCTAAATTCCAAACCTAGTTTACAAACAAAACAAGGCAATGACAGTAAGATAGTAACATGCTTTGCCATGACATTTATTAATGTGTGCCAAGTTCCAGGGTATTCAGTTTAAACAAGAATGACAATCAGAACCTACCCTAAATTGGTAAATATTTTTCGGACCACCAAGGACAAGCTCCAAAAGCAGATTGGTAACGTACATTTCGATAAGTTTCTTCACCAGACATATTCCAACGACCCTATGAAGTGATCCGATAAATGGTACCGCAGATATCATCCAGAAACCAACTTTCAAGATGGCAGCCCGTGGCTGGCGGCCCTTTTGGAGTTTGGATCAATTTCGATAGGTTTCTTCTCCAGACCCAGTCCAACCACTCCATGAAGTTTCAAAGGGATTCGACAAACGGTAACGGAGTTATCATCTGAAAACCAATTTTCAAGATGGCCGGTGGTGGCTGGCGGCCATCTTGGATCATCGTCAATTTCAATCGCTTTCTTCCCAAGACCTAGTCCAACCACCCTATGAAGCTTCAATGTGATCCGACAAATGGTACCGGAGTTACCATCCGGAAACCCTTCTGCCGCCCGTACGTCCGACCGCATGCCTGACCGCCCGCACGGATGGCACCATTACATAATACCCTGCCAAATCTTTTTGGCTATAAAAATACATGAAAGATTTATTCAGCTGGCCACAACAATAGTGTTGCGGGTCTGGGTTGAGCAGAATCTGGGTTAACTAAAATCTGGTTCAAACAAAGAGTCTTATAAATATGAGTCATCTAAAAGACATGCTTGTATGAGAACGAAATGTAAAATGCATTTATGAAAACGGTGAGCATGCAGCCACGTATAAATGTCAACATTTTATTTGATCATGAAACACAAAAATCTTATATGGACTGCCTCCACCCTCACATGAGAGCATATAGAAAATATATTGCTTTATTCATGACCCATAATATAACTGGCAATGACAAGCGATTTTGCGAATGAAGCCAAAACAATCAAAATGTAATACATTTTAAAATCTAAGATGTGGAAGACTTACCATGACAGTATTATCACTGGAGCCAGTAAAACAGAACTTGCCAGATGGCGACACTACAAGTGTTGTCACAATGCCAATGTGACACTTCAAATGCTGCACTGCATCATGGGAATTAATGTCAAACACGTACACATTTCTGTTATATGTACCTGTTAAAGGACAAAACTATATTTCATTAGCATTCTAGGAATTGATTTAAATGATAACACAAGCGCTGAACATATGGCCACTTCACACATATGCTTTAACCCTTTACGGACAAAATTGTGTCAAGAATATCAAAATATTTCCTTATTTAATGTCCATTTGCACGCCAAGCGAAGACGACTTTTGAAAATTTACCACTGGAATGACTGGCTTGGTTATCGATCCAGTCACTTCAGCGGGAACATTTTTTTAAATAGTCCTCACTTGGCCTGCAAATGAACATTCCTCAAGACCACTGCGGAGTCAAGTTTTGGCCGTCTTCGTCCTGAAAGGGTTAACTTTTATAATGGTCATGCTGGCTAAAAATGGCCCTGGACTTCCAGTCTGAAACAATGCCGAAATTACAGGCCAAGTGAAGACTATTTTTTATATTTTACAGACCATTCACGATTAAACATATCTAGCAGAAAGAAAAATCTTAACAAATTCTAGATATTTCCTGGGGATTTAAATGTTAGATGTATTTTTTCGAGGTGCAATCCTATGATACACAGACATAGTCCACTTTAAATGAATAAGGATATGCTTTAGAGTCATTCTCGCGAAACTACAATATTTGGAACTCATTAGTTTTTCAGAGGAGATAAAAAATAGCTAATATGGACTGAAACTCAATCCCAAGTAACATCTTCCTGATGAAGCATGTTTACGTGAGGCTGATTGTAAAAAATGTACAACATTTTTATTCTATTATTATTATTGGAGGCATTCATATCTAGGTATACCACAGTCATTTCTAGCCAAGCTATGGCAACATTTTATGCATGTTGGAATTGATTTGAAACCTTCAAACTTGAATTCCTCGAATCTTAATTTCAAGGTAACCCCACAGGTAGTCTGTTCAATATTTTGAAACTAATTTGGCTGGGGAGCTGTTGCTGCCTATGGCCGCAACAGATCCCAGTCCAATTAGTTTCAAAATATTCAAAAGAACATTTAGTAAATTGGAAATTCATTAAAAACATACAATTCATAGACTAGTGATAGACTTTTCAATTTTCATGACACAGCTATACCGCATTACGATTGTGACGTCAGCTGCCTAGTGACGTAATTGATTATGACATCAGATACTTGAATGACAGACCAGATTCCCTACCCCACCTCCCCCATTAGCAGACTTGTACAGCTAGCACATTTGTCATCCACTGTACCTGCTATAATGTACTGGGAAGTTATCGCCAGAGAATAAACAGATCCAAAGTCTTGTGTGATCTTGCCCTCAGACTGGAACTTCCATGTCGCATCCCATATATCTATTGTGTTATGCGAGCCGCTGTACAACAGATCCTGAGAAATTGCAGCCATACATAATAAAACACCAACACTAGTACGCATGACACACACACACACACACACACACACACACACACACACACGCGCGCAAGCATGCACGCACACACACCCATTCACGCACACACACACGCATACGGACACATGCACGCATCTGCGCACGCATGCACCTGCGCACACACACGCACGCACACCAATTCATGTCTTTCACCAGGAAACATTTGTCTCATACATGTATGAAATAGTCTCTCTGAAACACAATTTCAGGTTATCAGGTGCTTGCACAGAAAGCAAATTTGTGAGTAATTTTTATAGTAAGATAACTCTGACACTACATATGGACGGATTATGCAGACACAATCCCCATTTCAGTGTTACTATGGGTAACCTGCGAGCTCAGTTACACGATGTCAGTGTTGTTCCTGTAGATGCTATGCTATGAGATCAGATTTACATGGAGAGGAGGAGGATTGGATGGACAACTGCATGCAGATGGAAGGATGGAATCCGATGGATAGACAGAGCATATATCTTATGCTACCATTCAAGGATATCGGGTGGGGAGAAATATTCCTGTTCACCGGCTCTCTTTATCTATTTCACTGACTAGGATAACCAATATCAGCATTGTAATTACTTCAAATGGATCATCCTAAAGCATTTATGACTACAAGAGAACTGTTTCTTATAACGCTAAGCTTTCCATAAAAGTAAATGCATCGCCTGTTCTCACTGCTGGTAACTTTGCTAACAGACCTTTCCAGTTTATCTATTCATCATATGACGAAGTGACGTGTAGGATGACGTCATAATCAATTACAGCATGAATGACTCGATTTAGTCTGTCTTAAACGCTTAATAGACCAACACATTGTACGAATTGTATGGATTTACTATTTAATACACATTCAGTCAAATATTTTGCAATAAATTTGACTGGGCGCTGATGCTGAGCACCCAGTCAAATTAGTTTCAAAATATTTAATAGCTTGTCTGTATAGTTTTCTGGAAATTGATAGTCAGGGAGTTCAGGGATCGATCGATCGATCACAACAGAGATGGGAGGCGCATAGCTAAAACTGAAAAGGTCCATTGCCAACCAGAATTTGGCCATTGTCGTCACCAAAGCAATGCTTATGCATAGCTTTCTGCTTCCAGCATTGTCTAAGCGAGAGAAAAATTCAAAACTTAGCGTTACAACACCTACAATCATGGGATCAATTCAGAAGGTGCCCATGACATTGTCTAATGGATAGGGGTAGCATAGACATAACATTCACTCAGTACTAATGGATAGGGGTAGCATAGACATAACATTCCCTCGGTACTAATGGATAGGGGTAGCATAGACATAACATTCACTCGGTACTAATGGATAGGGGTAGCATAGACATAACATTCACTCGGTACTAATGGATAGCGGTAGCATAGACATAACATTCACTCAGTACTAATAGATAGGGGTAGCATAGACATAACATTCACTCAGTACTAATGGATAGGGGTAGCATAGACATAACATTCACTCGGACCTAATGGATAGGGGTAGCATAGACATAACATTCACTCGGTACTAATGGATAGGGGTAGCATAGACATAACATTCACTCGGTACTAATGGATAGGGGTAGCATAGACATAACATTCACTCGGTACTAATGGATAGGGGGTAGCATAGACATAACATTCACTCGGTACTAATGGATAGGGGTAGCATAGACATAACATTCACTCGGTACTAATGGATAGGGGTAGCATAGACATAACATTCACTCGGTACTAATGGATAGCGGTAGCATAGACATAACATTCACCCAGTACTAATGGATAGGGGTAGCATAGACATAACATTCACTCAGTACTAATGGATAGGGGTAGCATAGACATAACATTCACTCGGTACTAATGGATAGGGGGTAGCATAGACATAACATTCACTCGG
The DNA here is from genome assembly GCA_034401795.1 of Chaetoderma sp. LZ-2023a. Classification (NCBI taxonomy): domain Eukaryota; kingdom Metazoa; phylum Mollusca; class Caudofoveata; order Chaetodermatida; family Chaetodermatidae; genus Chaetoderma; species Chaetoderma sp. LZ-2023a. Next base: position 111,164,835 of record CM067367.1, read on the forward strand.
TACTAATGGATAGGGGTAGCATAGACATAACATTCACTCGGTACTAATGGATAGGGGTAGCATAGACATAACATTCACTCGGTACTAATGGATAGGGGTAGCATAGACATAACATTCACTCGGTACTAATGGATAGGGGTAGCATAGACATAACAGTCACTCGGTACTAATGGATAGGGGTAGCATAGACATAACATTCACTCGGTACTAATGGATAGGGGTAGCATAGACATACCATTCACTCGGTACTAATGGATAGGGGTAGCATAGACATAACAGTCACTCAGTACTAATGGATAGGGGTAGCATAGACATAACATTCACTCGGTACTAATGGATAGGGGTAGCATAGACATAACATTCACTCAGTACTAATGGATAGGGGTAGCATAGACATAACATTCACTCGGTACTAATGGATAGGGGTAGCATAGACATAACATTCACTCAGTACTAATGGATAGGGGTAGCATAGACATAACATTCACTCGGTACTAAACACAACCAGTTTTATAACCCTTTAATACTCAAGCTGGTAAAAATGGCTTCTGCAGTGGTTTTGAGAAATGTCCATTTTCAGAGCAAGAAAGACTACTCTGCATAATTTCCAACGATGCACTATACAAGATGTGTAATACGTTGCCGCTGTTTGTAAGTCGCCCAGCAAAGATGGTCCATGTTTGGCCATGTGCTAAGGATGCCGGAAGACACACCAGCACAGACAGCCTTGGAATTCACCCTACTCGGAGCCAGCAAATACAGAGCCAGGAGAGGACGTCATTGCATAAATCTGCTAAGCGTACTATGAGGTGGCCTCAAGAAAGCAGGATTAAGTACACTCAGGTCAAGAATGACCTGATGAAGCTAAGGATTTTGGCTGAGGACAAGACACAGTGGGCAAAAGCGAAGAAGGACTGATTGCAGCTGTAGGATGTTTCTACTACTACAGCCACAGAATACAGTAATCATACATACATAAAGACTACTCTTGGAAGATTTGTTAACAGAGCCACGCATATCAGTGGTACATTTTCAAGAATAATTTTCTCTTGGTCTGCAAATGGATATGTTCTCTGAGGAATTTTAGAATTTTCATGAACAAGTTTGGGGATTAAAGGGTTAATTGACATAATCAAATGTTCTTTACTTTGACAAAATATTTAATTATGAATAAAACTCTACCGATGATAATACTCTAGTTATTTTAAATTTAACACTTTAATGGCTAAATTTCGTCAAGAAAATCTAAATATTTGCCTATTGAATGTCCAAGTACAGGCCAAGAGAAGCCTACTTTTGAAAATTTGCCACTGGAATGACTGGCTCGGTTACCGAGCCAGTCATTCCAGTGATAAATTTTCAAAATAGTATTCTCTTGGCCTGTAAATGGACCTTCCTTAAGACCACTGCAGAGGTTGGCTTTGTCTGGCTTCGCCATGATTGATTGAAACGGGATAATTGTGAAGTTACCTTGCTTTGGTTGAGTGCCAGGGCACGGACCCAATGACAAAGACCAGATATACTGTGAATGTGATTCAAAGACTTTGCTTCCCACACCTGTTGAAACACTAATACAATCACATAACCATGTTAATGCTCCATGTGATATCATCTAACCAGTGACAGATCTGGCGTTTGCAATGGTCTAGCCAATAGGTTAGCCAAACACCATTTTTGTTAGCCAAATATTAAAAATTTTAGCGACATCTTTACTTCAATGTCACTTAAGTATATGTTTGCAGTCAGTCATCATCAGTTAATAATATCAATTCTAAAGTCCAGAGACACTAGGGTCTTACTATATATAAGAAAGTAGTTGAATATTTTGAAGATAATTTGACTGGAAGCTGTTGCTGCCTTAGACAGCAACAGATTTCAGTCACATTACTTTCAAAATATTCAGCAACTTTAAACAGAATTTTCGCATTGCAATTGAAATCAAGAAAATCTAATTAATTTTAATCATTAGCCAATTCTGCCGTTCATTTTTCAGTTTTACTAGCATTTGACTAATTGGTTAATGGGTAGATCGGTCCCTGTCTAACTGATGTTAAAGCTTGAGAGACAATCCTAGATGCTTAGGAGCTATGACTACAGTATCTATTGAAAACATTTACTGACCAATTGAGGAGTCCCGTTTCTCAGTCAATCATATGGATTGAGGAGTCCTGTTTCATGAATCATATGGCGCAATAATCAACTATGTCACTGGTAGACTGACGTCATAAATGACGAGATATATAGTCTGTCACAAACACTAAATAGTCTGACAAGTTGAACAAATTATATGTCTTTGCTATTTAATAAACATTTTGTTGAATATTTTGAAACTAATTTGACTGGGCACGCACCCAGGATAATTAGTTTCAAAATATTCAACAGCCTACTTGTATTGTTTTCTGGAAATTAAACGAAATCACGGATTTCTTTTTTCACGAGAGAGTTGATACTTACCTCCCTAATACTCTTTGATATTGCTAAATATCGGCTTTCATTCAATAAAAATAAAAAAGATAGGTGCCCCTACTGGGCAGGTAGTCAGGTGATAGTCTGGCGGATGCTAGCCCCAACCACCGCGTATGCGCAGACTAGTACTTCCTCTGACTAATTTATTGGCTGATGCTATGCAACTTTACGAGAGCCTGAAGACCGAGTCTCTGTGGGGCGGAGAAGCCGGGTCTGTATTAGGGAGGTAAGTATCAACTCTCTCGTGAAAAAAGAAATCTGTGATTTCGTTTATTTCACTTCAAGAGTATACTTAGTACCTCCCTAATACTCTTTGATATTGCCAGAACTCGACAGAGAATTCGGCGGGAGGGAGGCAAGGTCAAAAGACCAGCTCTTCCCTATGCGCTTTTCTGCATTTAAGGCACTTAAACTTCTGAAAATTGTGTGAAAACACAACCAGGAATAGATTTGAACATCGGCTAACACCACCGATGGCTGAGAGATGACCATATGTCATATGCACTCCCCCCCCCAACCTTCCTGGGAGGAAGACTGGATGACCTCATTGTCCCATACGCTCTCTACGTACAAGTGGCATGTACTAGAGAACATTTAAAAACGAAAAGGCTTCTCAATAATGAACCACATAAAACACGAACCATCACCATATTAATAACGAAAGATCATGTAACAATACAATAAACAATGGAAACACATAAGCAAGACTGACCTTGTCGAGGCTGGAAGCTGTCATCATCTTCCCCTTGGTGCAGGCTGATGCAGTCCTAAAAAGTGGTTGTCTCCATTGATTAAACCTCATCAAAATATGTACACCTAGATTATTTCTTCAAAATCGATAAGGCGAGAGGATTCGAGGTGTCACGGAGATAATGGTCGGTAAAACTTGACTCACAGTGCCACTGGGCTACTGAGATAATGTCATCCACAGGAACCCCATTAAACAGGGCAGTAGAAGTCACTATGCCACGAACACTGTGAGCCTTGGCCATGTCAACTTGTTTACCCGTGGCGGATTTATGACAAAATTGAATACACTCTACAATCCACCTAGAAATGGTGTCTTTAGATGCCCTGCCATGGGGTTCAATATATGACAACCATAACGCTGACGGGTCCGTCCATCAGGAACTGAGTACGTTGTTTGTACCGGTTTAATGCTTGGACTGGACTTTTGAATCACGATCATATCTAGTCAAAGCTGATAAAAATATAGGTTGACCTGGATATTTCAAAGACTGGTTCTTAGCCATGAAATTTATCCAAGGTAGAAGCCTAAGGCCTTCCCCTGTAACCATAAAAAGGCCGCAGAAATTAAAAATACAGTTTTAAGAGTCAACATTTTCATAGAAATGGAACTCAGTGGTTCAAATGGCTTATCAGCTAGTACCTGGAGCACTAGAGACAACTCCAAGACGGAATCACAGGGGGATTCCTTGGTCTTAGATTGCCCATGCCCTTAATTAAAGTATTTAATGTACTTACTTCATCACTTCCCCTATTAGCCAAGCAAGGAATAACTGACATTAAAGCTGATTTATAACCAGCAATAGAGTTAGGCTTGAGGCTATAGGCATCATACAGGTGACAGAGGAAATCGGCTACTACCTGAATAGATGAATCCATTGGATTAACATCTTTTTGAGCACCATTCTACAAATCTGTTGATTTTAAAATTATATGCTCTGGAGGTTGACCTCCTTCTGGCTTTTGCCATGAAGATGGCTGCTTGCTCAGAAAAGCCCTCCTTAATTCTAGATTCCTTGACAACATCCACGCAGTCAATCGGAACATTGACGGATTGTTGCGAAGGGCCTTGCCCTGGAAGATAATATTGTCCATCAGAGGCAGAGGAACCGGATTGCAGACCAGTATGTCCAGCAGATCCGTATACCATGATTGGCTTGGCCAATTTGGGGTGATCAGAAGCACTTGGCACTCCTCATGTCTGATTTTCTGAAGAATCTTTGGAATCAGGATTGCTGGAGGGAATGCGTATGCATACATTCCCACCCAGCTGATAGCTAACGCATCTGTTGTGATAGCGCTCGGATCGGGAATCGGACAGACGTACGTCGCCATCTTCGCATTCTTCTTCGTTGCGAATAAATATATATTGGGCTTCCCCCAGTGGTTGAACAGACGATCCGCCACACATTGATTTAGTTGCCATTCCGTAGGTAAAACACTCATCCTTCGGCTCAATGAGTCTGCTAACAGATTTAACCATCCCGGAATATGAACTGCTTTCAAGGTAATCCTGTGATTCAGGCACCAGCAAAGCAGCTTCCATGTCATCATACAGAGACTGATGATAACAACGTAGTCAGTTATATGAGCTACTCATCGAAGGTTGTTAAGCCTGACGCTTGGTCTCGATGTGAGACCAAAAGTCTGAATGATCTGGACATGAATTTTCTTCCCTTTTATACCCTTCCTGGGTGAGCCTGTGGATTGAGTCGATCTTGACTATATATGGGCAGAAAAGAACCAGATTGGCGGTTCCCCTGTTTGGAATTTTTGGGGGTTTGGCGGACTGGTCAAACATTTTACCGGTTGACCTGTTTTGGCGGCCTGTGACTGTTTTTTGGCGGTTGTGATAATTTTTACTGGTTGTAAGTTTTTTGTCGGTTCTGCCATTTTTGGCGGTTGAGCAACTTTTTTGCCGGTTGTGGTCATTTTCACCAGTTGTGAGTTTTTTAACGGGTGTGTCCATTTTGGTGGTTGAAAAAACGTTTTGGCAGTTCAGGATTATTTACTGGTTGTAGGTCATTTTGGTAAAAAATTTCCAAGGGATTCTGAAGGTCAAGATCATAGAGGTATTGCTCCCTTAGTGGAGATTTTCTGACTACGTTGTTATCATCTGTCATTTCACAATTGATTCATCCAGCAAACCGTTGCCACGGGAAACGGAGATAGCCACAATACTTCCCGCTGTCCACACTGAGTCTAAACTCAGTAGGTTCGGACACGCAAGCCGCCAAGTCTACACAGACCTGAAAGCCACCAAAACAACCGGTAACAATTACAACCAGTGAAGTTGACCACAACTGCCAAAAAAAAGTTGCCCAACCGCCAAAAACGGCAATAACCATCCATAAGTATGTAGGGGAAACTACGCCCCTCTAAAATCAGAATCCAATGACATCTCAGATTGATATCAAACCGCCATAGGTATTCTCATCAGACCTGGACGATGAAAACTCCACCTCATGGAGAACAGAGAAGGAATGTCATTGGATACACGAGCGCCACCCGATGAAGCCTATAGGCACAAACCGAGCAGGATAAGGGACGCCCTTTTCCTGGACCAACATGCCCACCACGGGCAGACACGCACAGTATGTTGTTATTATTCTATCATACAGAGACTGGGCGACTTCGTTCTGCCCTGGCACTTTATGTAAGTCACTACTGTTGAATTATCTGATCAAATTAGAACACTCTTGCCCTGAACTTTCTGTAAGAAATGTTCCAGGCCCAGGACTACTGCTCGTAATTCCAGTAAATTTATATATGTTCTTGTGACTGATCCAGATTCCAAAGCCCTGATATTGTGGATTCTTCTAGGCAAGCTCCCCACCCCTCCATCGATGCATCTGTATACATCGTTAACTGATGGTGAGGAGGGAGCATCACCCCCCGCCAGGAGATTCTCTGTCTTCAACCACCATTGAAGGTGGTGAATTAGAGGCTCCAGCACTGACACGTTTGAGTCCAGTGAAACTGTACTGTCTATTGCGTCATCAGAAATAACTGGATCGGCCACCTGCGTAAGGCCGCCTGAGGAATGACTGGTTCCAGAGAAACCATCAACCCCAGCATTCTCAGGTAAACCCGTGCCAGGACATAACGACTGTTGCACACTGACTGTATTACTGAGATGAGTATTTGTACCCTCTCCTGAGTAGGATATATTATCCTATCTCCAGATCGAAGAACATTCCCAGGTAGACAAACTTCTGGGATGGAGTCAGCTCTGATTTTTGAAAATTGATTATCCAGCCTAAGTCTGTGAGAGTTTTCAAAACTATCTCCAGATTTGCTGATAAACTTTCCTGGTTGTGTGCTTTTAACAGGCATTCATCTATGTACGTGTGGACTGCTATTCTTCTCCTGCGGAGATATGCTGTTATCGCAAGAACCACCCTGGTGAAGACCCGAGGAGCCGTAGAAATTCCGAAGGGTAATACCCTGAATTCCCACTGTCTGCCCTGGAATGCGAATCTCAGGAAGCGATGGAAACTCCTTACTACTGGAAGGTGAAAATAAGCATCCTTCAAATCTATTGAAGCTGTCCACATTCCCTTCTCCAACCCTGCCAATACCGATTTCACCGTCTCCATTTGGAAACTGGGTGTGTCTATGAACTTGTTCAATGGCTTGAGGTTGAGAATTGGTCTCCACCCTCCAGTGCTTTTCGTTACTAGGAACACGGTTGAATAGAAGCCCGGGGACTTCTGTGCCGGCTGAATTGCTCCTTTTTGTATGAGGGAATTTATTTCTTCCTCTATACACAACCTTTGATCTGGATCTCTTGGAATTTGAGTCCAGACTGGCACCAGAGAGTCGCGATGACGGGACTGTTATCCAGTCGGGATGATACCCGACTGAAAGCCATCGCAAGACTAAACGGTTCTGAGTCAACCGTTCCCACTCTTGCATGTGGTTGGCCAATCGGCCTCCAACTGGTCCACCTAGGGAGAGAGGTGGACATAAGGAGCGCAAGAGTGGCACTGTCTCCTGGTGCAGATGCACTGGGGTAGCTCTTACTGTGGTAATCACCCCATCAAGTACGATTACCACGACCAGATCCTCACGCACCATGGCTCCCCTCCCCACTCCCACCCGCATCGTGCTATGCGGTGTTTGCTGAACGCAAAGCATTCGAGCAGTGCTTCAGTGTCAGACCGGGAGCATGGCCGCGTGTCCTCACCTAACGCCGCGCGGTCATCCACACTCGGCTTAGGTACCACACCGTATTTCTGATATTCATCAGACACGATGCGGTAATGCCTCGCCACCTCGCGAGGGGCCTTCACGAGCCGTCCATGCGCCTTGATGGACGTCTCTGCCGCCGTGAACATATCTACAATATATATGTTCAGCCAGCGGCAGAGATGGCATAGCGTTAATAGCCGGCTTACCTGCCAACCACGGGCGGTGCTCCCACTGGCTAGCCGACTGTTCCACAATGCCAATGACAAGCGTCCGACCAATCCTCCTCTGTGGCTACCTGCGAAAAGCTCTACAAGATGAGGACCTTCGTCTTCCTCCTGAGCGATCGCAGGCGTGTATGAGGCTGGCTGACCTGACACTCCTGGCAAGCCAGAGAAAGCATGCGGGCCCGAAAGAGCAGGCATACTAAACTGACTGGCTTGACAAGGAGCCGGCGCCGTGGTATTGCGTGGGGAAAATTTCGCCACACCATGGCCCTGACCAGCACCTGCTACACTCTCGGCAAGCCGAGGTATGCGGTAGACCCGGCCATCAGAGCCAACCCGGGCCACTTTCTGTGCCGTGAACCCTACTCCTGCGTGAGTAGAACCATGGACAATGTCGCCTGTATTCCCCGTGAGGGGTGCACAGACGTCAATGTCCATGGTCAAGGCATTAGAAGGAGAACCCAACAGATAATCCTCTTCATCCTGGCCAGAAAGATTAGACTCCGGGTCAGCGAAGAATGCTAACCCGGACTGACCAGGAAAGGTACCATAAAGGAACTGGTACCTGCGGTGTGCAGATATTCCTGGGCTGATAAGCAGGCACCAGGCTCCAGTCACAACCGTCCATGGATCACCGGCGCGGCAAGCCTGCTGCCAGTGTCCTGGACTGCCCCTCTAATGGGGCCACCTCTGAATCTTGCTCGAAAACTGGAATTGCCCTAAGGAAACCTGATTCAGAGGCGGGGATTATCTGATCCGAAGCAGATGAAGAGAAAAGATTTGGTCCAGGAAGCATGCCACGGAGCAACTATGGAACCAAATCCTTGATTGTCCTCTTCATCTCTCCCAACATCTCAACTCGGAAAGCCTCAATATCCACAGTGGACGAGGCCTTCCTCTTACCCTTCTTACCCGACACCTCTCTTCGCTTTCCTCTCCTCTTCACAAACCTTCTCCCGAACCTGTAACGACAAGAATTCTGTCATTAGTTCGCCCCCCCACTGTTTACATATTTTACACTTAAGCAGTGGTCCACAGGGACTGCACTGAAAGCAGCGATGAGGGGCGAAACGTTCTTTAAGGAACCATCCACAAGAAGGACAACCAGGTTTCTGAAACAGGCCAGAGGACGAAGACAATCAGTATTTTGGTTATATGGATTAGAAACTCAAAACCAAAATAAAAGGAATGGGAAGGTGGTCATACAGACCATCTACAAAGATAATAAACCAGCGTTGGGCAAAACTTTAATAAAGTGCAAGGCTGATTAAGACGTCATAACTTCAAAAATAAGAAGTTAAATCGATCCGAAACAAACATCCAGGAGTAAGGACGAATTGTATTCATATCCAGAGCATCTTAACTGGAAAGGATAGTGGATACAGACTATACAAACATCAGATATATAATGATAAAATGGCAGCAGATTTTCTATATATTTTCAAATAAAATTGAAGTGCCTAATATCATAACTAGAATACCCGAGTCTTTAGCATAGACAAACCATCCGATCTGATGAACATGGAAACTCCACCAACTCTATGACCTCTTAACTCTCTCCACCTATAAGGGGCAGGAAGTGGACCAAGAGGGCAAAGTGAGAAGACCTTCTTCCGAGGCCTCCAACTCACTGGGCATAGAATTTTTTGTTAGATAACCTAACAATATTAGTAGGAAATGGAACCTTGGTGGAGAGAAAAACAAACCCTCTGACGATATGCTGTCCTGTACAATCATAGATAGATACCTGTGGACATAAACACAAAGAGAAATTAGTATTTCATATCGCCATAATAGAAATAAACCAGTTTTTAGGCGCTTAACACATTAAACGCGAGTCCCGGAAACACATTACAACGGAACAAAACTCGCTAAAACGTAGTAGAAATCACCTGATAATTTGGTCTTGGGGCCCTCCTCTGGAGATGCAGTGTGCTCAGACATGATCTCAGGTAATTACACTAGAATTTTCTATTTTTAATTGAAAAGCCAGCAGAAAACTTTTAAGACAAAAGTTGCATGTGGTCTCTCTGCCAATAAATTAGCAAAGAGGAAGTACTAGTCTGCGCATGCGCGGTGGTTGGGGCTAGCATCCGCCAGACTGTCACCTGACTACCTGCCCAGTAGGGGCACCTATCTTTTTTAATCTGAGTTTTTATTGAATGAAAGCCAATATTTAGCAATATCAAAGAGTATTAGGGAGGTAAGTATACTCTTGAAGTGAAATGAAATTCACAGAGAACATGGATTGATCAATCCCAACATGGGCAAAGCATGGGTGAAGCTTAGCTAGAGACAGGCGGGGTACAGCTAAAACTGGATTCCTCCATTCAGCTATAATGAGCTTCTGCATTTATCTTCAGCAATGTCCATTGCCATACCAACAGAAGAGATACTATGCATTTACTGACCTTAATAAGGGAATGTGATGAAGTGAACAGATACTCGGCATTAATGGCCATTGCACAGATCAGGTTCTCATGAGCATTCTAAAGGCAACATACACAGATATGTGTAACAGATATGGGATAACTATCTCATCGCAAATGTCACATGTTACTGATACAAGAATATAGCATAGAGTATGATAGAGATTTGCATATCAATGGAGGCATCAGATCTGCCACTCAAGAATATGATGCCATAATCAATTACGTCACATGTAGGCTGATGTCACAATCATTACGAATTACGATATATTAGAACTCTGTCATGAAGCAGGAAAATTCCGTCAAGTGTACAAATTCTATGTCTTGGATGAATTTACAAGTCAATAAACATTCTTGTGAATATTTTGAAACTAACTTGACTGGGAGCGGCTGCAACAGCACTCAGTCAAATTAGTTTCAAAATATTCAACAGCTAACATGTAAGTTTCAAAATATTCAACAGCTAACCTGTATAATTACCTTGCAATTAAGATTACCATGAATTAAGGGTTCACAGCATATAAATAGATCCTAACGCCGGCAAAACGTGAGCATAGCTTAGTTAGAAATGGGAAGGACATAGCTATAAATGGATCCCTCTATTACTTTAATGTACATGATGCCTTTATGAACATTTGTATAATTATTAGCTTTTTAATAACAGGCCAATATTGGTTTATGGATACCAGCATTTTGTGTTCTTAATGTCATTATGTAGGAGGGTGCACAAAAAAATTCTTTATCAAACAAACAGAAAATTCGGAGTCTTGGCGACCTGACATTTTTTCTCAGCTTGACCATCTTATCAAAAATATTTTTTTCAGGACCCAAAGGATAAATCTCCAATCTAACTTTGGTGAAGATCCAGCCAATATAATTTGATTTGCGACGCAACATTTTCAATGATCTTGAACATTTTCCCCCACCACCTCCCAAATCAACAAACTTTTTAGGAGCCCAATGCAACCCGACACACACACACACACACATACACACACACACACACACACACACACACACACACACACACACACACACACACCCACCCACCCACCCACACACACACACACACACACACACACACACCCACCCACCCACCCACCCACCCACACACACACACAGACACACACACACGTGTCATTATATTTAACCTTTTTAAACCTGAAATACCAGCAACTCTTGATAAAGACTAAACTCAAGAACTTTTGCCTGACGCTTTCTTTGTTTAAGAAGAGTCTGGATGCCAATGGTCAAATTCTGACCCTTTATATATGTTCCCAGTGCGGGTAACCATGCTACATCCGATCTGGGTACGGCTAATGCGGGTAGGCGGTGTTTCCCGCCATTACCCGCATTTTGCCGCAACTATGGTGGTCCCTCTTTGACGAGGGCGGTTAGTTAGCCGACCATACTTGTCGTAGCCGGATGACCAGCCATTACTGGCCATTTGTGTGTGGCTATTTGTTTAATGGAGGTTTTATTTTAAATTTTTTGAGATTAAAAGTTTTCCTTAAAAATTCTTTTTTGAAAATTACAAACAAATTTTTAAAAGATGTGAATTTAAATTTAATTTTAGATTCAAATTCAATTCCTCCTTGGTTTTGGGGGAGATTTGGAGGTTAGCATGTAGACATATAGGGCAGTGGGTTCATTTCCCCAGCTGTGTGTATGGGCCCATGTGAACGTTAGAGTGTTGGTAGTCTATCTTAAAACTTGCATACAGCTAAGATGTTAAATATTTTGAAACTAATTTAATTGAAAATTATAGACTTGACCATTAAAGCGTTAAATTGACTCAAAATGGCTGCTATTTGGGTTTACCTGACCCACTGCCATGAGGAAGACGATGGAATGGTATACAAGGTAGGCCACTATAAAATGTAAATAAACAGGGGCAATCCGATATTGCAGACCGTAACCATATCATTTATGTCACATTTTCATTAAGTTAAAGACATTCCAGATCAAGATCAAGTTGCTTCCATCAGTCTGTCCATCCATCAGTCTGGCTATCTGCTCCGAAATTATTTGTTAGTTACCCATATGATTGTGAACTGCAAGACATCTACATTCGCCTCCACCCCCAGGGTGGGGTGGATGCAGGGTGGAGGTTGGATCAGAAAGTAAAAGTTGGTGGAATTCAACCAAGCTTGGAATGTTGGTTACCAATATGATTGCGGATTGGGAGACAGTGTTTACATTAGTCTCGGCCCCCAGGGTGGGGTTGGGGTAAAGGTGGTGGTTGGGGGAGGGAAGCATGGGGGTTTGCCTTGCCATGCCATTGACTGCGCATTCCAGTTAAAGTATTTTGGATCTGCACAAATTTAACTAACTAAATGAAGTTTACCAACAAGTAAGCATCTAATTCTGTATGTGTACGCACCTTTACACATCTAAGTTCTTCGCCTGTATCCAGGGCCCATAAACGTATTGTGTAGTCTTCACCAGCACTGTACAGACATCCCAAACCTGTTGTAAGACAGTGTACCTAGAAAAATAACCTTAAATACAATAGCAACATAATTCCCTATAAATAAATATTTGACAACTGAAAGAGAATTCTAATGTATGTTATGCTTATCTAAACGAAATCAAGGATTTCTTTTTTCACGAGAGAGTTGATACTTACCTCCCTAATACTTTTGATATTGCTAAATATCGGCTTTCACTCAATAAACACTCAGATTAAAACAGTTAGGTGCCCCTACTGGGCAGGGAGTCAGAGTGTAGTCTGGCGGATGCCAGCCCCACCACCGCGCATGCGCAGACTAGCACTTCCTCTGACTAATTTATTGTCTGATACACATGCAACTATTAAGAGCCTGAAGACCGAGCCTCTGTGGGGTGGAGAGGCCGGGTCCGTATCTAGGGAGGTAAGTATCAACTCTCTCGTGAAAAAAGAAATCCTTGATTTCGTTTATTTCACATCAAGAGTATACTTACCTCCCTAATACTTTTGATATTGCCAGAATTTGACAGTGAATTCGGCGGGAGGGAGGCGAGGTCAAAAGACCAGCTCATCCCTATACGCTTTTCTGCGTTTAAGGCACTTAAACTTCTGAAACTGTGTGAAAAAACAGTCAGGATTTGACTAACCATCGGATAACACCACCGATGTATGAGAGATGACCGAATGTCATATGCGCTCACCCCCCCCCCCCCCCCCCCCCCTCCTTCCTGGGAGGAAGAGTCGAATGACCTCAATGTCCTATACGCTCTCTACGTACAAGTGCCATGTACTACAGGACAGAGACAAAAAAGCTCCATTTTCGTATACTCTCAACAATGAACCACATAAATACACAAAACCATCATCATATTAATAACGGGTAACGTGACAAGACAATCAACAATGGACAACCCATGCACAAGACTGACCTTGTTGAAATGGCTGCTGACATCATCTTCCCATTGGTGAAGAATGATGCAGTCCCAAAAAAGTGGTTGTTTCCATAAATTAATTGTGAAATATATAAGCAATGAGGAAACCTCATCAAAAATATAAACCTAGTTATTTTTTCAAAATCGACAAGGCGAGAGGATTAGAGGTGTCACGGAGATAATGGTCTGTAAAACTTGACTCACAGTGCCACTGAGCCACCGACATAATATCATCCACAGGGACCCCATTAAATAGGGCGGTGGATGTCACTACGCCGCGGACACTGTGAGCCATGGCCACGTCAACCTGCTTCCCGGTGGCGGATTTATGACAAAACTGAATGCATTCTACAATCCACCTGGAAATGGTGTCCTTAGAAGCCCTGCCATGGGGTTCAATATATGATAACCATAACGCTGACTGGTCGGTGCGCCACTCCGATGTACGATGTTTGTACCGGAGAAGCGCCCGGACGGGACACCATGCTTTAGAATTAGGATCATATCTAGTTAAAGCAGGCAAAACAATAGGTTGACCTGGATATTTCAACGACTGATTCTTAGCCAAGAAATTAATCCTAGGTAGCAGCTTAAGGCCTTCCCCTGAAACCACAAAACGGTCATCCTCGGCTGATAAGGCATGAATTTCACTTCTACGCCAAGCCGAGGCCGCAGCAATTAAAAACACAGTCTTCAGTGTTAATAGTTTCATAGAAATGGAACTAAGTAGTTCAAAAGGCTTATCACCTAGTACTTGAAGCACTAGCGATAAACTCCAAGACGGAATCACAGGGGGATTCCTTGGTCTTAGATTGCCCATGCCTTTAATTAATACATTCAATGTATTTACTTCATCACTTCCCCTCTTAGCCAAGCAAGGAATAACAGACATTAAAGCTGACTTATAACCAGCAATAGAGTTAGGCTTGAGGCTATAGGCATCATACAGGTGACAGAGGAAATCAGCTACTACCTGAATAGATGAATCCATTGGATCAATACATCTTTTTGAGCACCATTCTGCAAATCTGTTGATTTTATAATTATATGCTCTGGAGGTTGACCCCCTCCTGGCTTTGGCCATAAACATGGCTGCTTGCTCAGAAAAGCCCTCCTTAATTCTAGATTTCTTGACAACATCCACGCAGTCAATCTGAACATTGACGGATTGTTGTGAAGGGCCTTGCCCTGGAAGATAATGTCGTCCATCAGAGGCAGAGGAACCGGATTGCAGACCAGAAGGTCCAGCAGATCCGTATACCATGATCGGCTTGGCCAATCCGGGGCGATCAGAAGCACTTGGCATTCCTCCTGTCTGATTTTCTGAAGAATTCTTGGAATCAGGATTGCTGGAGGGAATGCGTATGCATACATTCTCCCCCAGCTGATAGCTAACGCATCTGTTGCGAAAGCGCTTGGATCCGGAATCGGAGAGACGTACGTCGTCATCTTCGCATTCTTCTTCGTTGCGAACAAATCGATGTTGGGTTTCCCCCAATGGTCGAACAGACGATCCGCCACACATTGATTTAGTTGCCATTCCGTGGGTAAAACACTCATCCTTCGGCTCAATGAGTCTGCTAGCAGATTTAACCTTCCCGGAATATGAACTGCTTTCAAGGTAATCTGGTGATCCAGGCACCAACAAAGCAGTCTCCATGTCATCATACAGAGACTGGGCGACTTCGTTCCGCCCTGGCGGTTTATATAAGTCACAACTGTTGAGTTGTCTGAACGAATAAGAACAATCTTGCCCTGAACTTTCTGTAAGAAATGTTCCAGGCCCCGGACTACTGCTCTTAGCTCCAGTAGATTTATATGTTCCTTTGACTGTTCCAGATTCCAAAGCCCTGATATCGTGGATTCTTCCAGGCAAGCTCCCCAGCCCTCCATCGATGCATCTGTATACACAGTCACCTGAGGGTGGGGAGGGGTTAGCATAACCCCCACCAAGAGATTCTCTGTGTCCAACCACCATTGCAGGTGATGAATCAGAGGCGCCAACACTGACACGTTCGAGTCCAGCGAACCTGTACTCTGGGTCCATTGTGTCATGAGAAATAACTGGATCGGCCGCCTGCGTAAGGCGGCCTGAGGAATGACTGGTTCCAATGAAACCATCAACCCCAGCATTCTCAAGTAAACCCGTGCCAGGACATGACGACTGTCGCACACTGACTGAATCAATGAGATGAGTTTCTGAACTCTCTCCTGAGTAGGAAAAACATATCCTGTCTCTAGATCGAAGAACATCCCCAGGTAAACAAACTTCTGGGATGGAGTCAGCTCTGATTTTGGGAAATTGATCATCCAGCCCAAGTCTGTGAGAGTCTTCAAAACAATCTCCAGACTGGCCGATAAACTTTCCTGGGTGTGCGCTTTTAACAGCCAGTCGTCTATGTACGTGTGGACTGCTATGCTTCTCCTGCGGAGGTATGCGGTGATCACAAGAACCACACGGGTGAAAACCCGAGGAGCCGTGGAAATTCCGAAGGGTAACACCCTGAATTCCCACTGTCTGCCCTGGAATGCAAATCTCAGGAAGCGACGGAAACTCCTGTGTATGGGGATGTGGAAATAAGCGTCCTTCAAATCTATCGACGCTGTCCACATTCCCCTCTCTAACCCTGCCAACACCGAGCGCACAGTCTCCATCTTGAAACTGGACGTCTCTATGAACTTGTTCAATGGCTTGAGGTTGAGAATTGGTCTCCACCCTCCGGTGTTTTTTGTTACTAAGAACAGGGTTGAATAGAAGCCCGGACACCTTTGTGCCGGCTGAATAGCTCCTTTTTGTATGAGGGAATTTATTTCCTCCTCGATACACAACCTTTGCTCTGGATCTCTCGGCTTTGGAGTCCAGATTGGCACTAGAGACAGTCGCGATGGCGGGCCTGTCATCCAATCGGGATGATACCCGACTGAAAGCCATCGCAAGACTAAACGGTCCTGAGTTAACCGTTCCCACTCTTGCATGTGGTCGGCTAGCCGGCCTCCCACCGGTCCACCTAGGGATAGAGGTGGACATAAGGAGTGCAAGAGCGGCACTGTCTCCTTTGCCAGAAACACCGGAGCGGTTCTCACCGCGGTAACCGTCCCATCAGGAACGATTACCTCGCCCAGATCCTCGTGCGCCACGACCAGCACCGCGCGCACCTCGGTGCGCGGGCGGCTGCCTGGCTGACTGCGCCTGAGGAGCCTGCGCCCCCCTCGCTGCTGGCCGAATCGCACGCGGCCGAGGCCGACGCTGCGATGGTGGTTGGCCTCTGACCTGGCCAGCACCACCTCGAGCCTGCAGGGGACGATACGCAGGGGGTGCGGCGCGAACGTTAGCACGACGAAGCACCTCAAACTGCTCGCGCAGCGCCCTCTGGTTATTTACCAGAGTAACCGTCTCCTGGAGGTGCCTACATCCCTCACCTCCAAAGAGACCAGGACCTGTCATAGGCGTACGCAGTAGCCTATTGTACAGGTCCTGGGACGGGCACAGATTGTCCAAGGCAAATGTGCGCCTTGCCCGGACACTCCTGGTCACCGCCCGCGTCATACAGTCCAGAGCCAGGTTGATACCATCCTGGATGGCTCGCTGGACTGTGACCGGACTTGGCTGGCGCGATGCGGATGCTGTTACTACCCCTTGTAACAGCTGGGAGACGTGGGACAGAGCGGCAATCGAAGCCCTCCCACTCTCCTCCGCATCACGCAACGCGGTATTTGCTGAACGCAACGCGTTCGAACACAAGACTCCCGTGTCAGAACGGGAGCCTGGCCGCGCATCCTCACCCAAAGCCGCGCGGTCATCCACGCTCGGCTTAGGTACCACACCGTACCGCTGGTAATCCAGGGGCACGATGCGGCAACGCCTGGCCACCTCGTGCGGGGCCTTCGCGAGACGTCCACTCGACTTAATGGACGTCTCCGCCGCCTCGAACATGTCAACGACATGCTCTGCCAGCGGCAGAGAAGGCATAGCGTTAGCAGTAGGCTTACCAGCTAACCACGGCCTGTGGTCACGCTGGCTAGCCGACTGCTCCACGGGCAGATCTGGCCTAACACTCACCAAACACTGGCAAGCGTCAGACCAATCCTCCTCCGTGGCTAGCTGCGAGCGCTCTACAAGACGAGGGCCTTCATCTTCCTCCTGAGCGCAAGCAACAGAGCTTGACGGCGGATACGCTGATACCCCTGGCAAGCCAGGGAGAGCATGCGGGCCTGACAACACCGGCATGCTAATCTCACTGGCTTGACCAGGAGCAGGCGCCGTGGTAGAGCGCGGGGCACATACTGCCCCACCACGGCCCCGGCCAGCACCAGCGACACTCTCGGCAAGCCGAGGTATGCGGTAACGCTGGCCCTCAGCGCCCAGGGCCACAGTCTGAACCGTGGATTCTACCCCTGCGTGAGTAGAACCGTGGAATAAGTCACCTGTATTCCCCGTGAGGGGTGCACAGACGTCATAATCCATGGCCACGTCCTCAGACGGCGACCCCAACAGGTAATCCTCATCCTCCTGGCCAGACAGATTAGACTCCGGGTCAGCAAAGAGAGCTAACCCGGACTGGCCAGGGAAGGTGCCATAGGAGGTACTGGCACCCGCGGTGTGCGGATACCCCTGGACTGATAAGCAGCCCGCGGGTTCCAGCGACAACCGTCCACGGCCCCTCGGTGCGGCACTAAGCCTGCTGCCAGGGTCGTGGAACGCCCCCTCTAATGGGGCCACCTCTGAATCTTCGAACAACGGAAGCGTACTAAGGAAAAGTGATTCAGAGGTGGGGATTACCTGCTCCGAAGCAGATGATGAGGACAGCAAAGGATTTGGTCCAGGAAGCATGCCACGAAGCAACTCTGGAACCAAATCCTTTATTGTCTTCCTCATCTCTCCCAACATCTCGGTCCGGAAGGCCTCCATGTCCACCGCGGACGAGGCCTTCCTCTTACCCTTCTTACTCACAACCTCTCTTTTCTGCTTCTTCTTCTTCTCCTCCTCCACCACCTTGTCCTTCGCCTGCAAGCACAAGAATTCGGACATTAGCTCGCCCCCCCCCCCCCCCCCCCCCCCCAGTGCTTACATATCTCGCAATTAAGCAAGGGACCACAGGGGCTACATTGATAACAGAGATGAGGCACAAACTTGTCCTTCAAAAATCGTCCACAGGACGCACAACCAGGTCTCTGAAACAGGGCAAAGGATGAGGAGTATGAGCAATCTAGTTAAGCTCAGAAACTCAACCAACTCAAGAGAAGGAAATGATCATAAAGATCAATATTCATCAGAAAACCAGCTTTGGACAAACTTTAATTGTTAATAAAGAGCAAGGCTGATTATGACGTCATTAATCCTATGACAGGAAAAAATCGATCCCCAACAAACATCCAAGTGCAAGGACGAATTGTATCTCTAACCAGAACATGTGCAGAATGGACATTTCGACTACACAACCATCAGATATATACTGATAACAATGGCAAATACTGTTAATTATCTCCCTTTCCTCTCTAAATAATTAACATCACCTCATATCAATAATTAGATACCTGACACTTTGTATAGACAAACCAACCAACGTGATGAACTGGAGCACTCCACCAACTGAACGCCTCTTAACTCTCTCCACCTCTAGGGGAAGGAATTGGATCAAGAGGGCAAAGTGAGAAGACCTTTATACTAGGCCTCCGACTCACTGGACATAAAATGTTTGGTTAGATAACCTAACAGTATTAGTAGGAAATGGAACCATGGTGGAGAGAAACAAACCCTCTGCTGATGTGATGTCCATTACATATCGTCACACAGACCTGTGGACATAAACACAAAGAGAGATTAGTATTATATAGCACCTAGTTGAAATAAACCAACTAAAAAGGCGCTTATCACGGTAAACGCGAGTCCCGGAAACACATTACACCGGGTAAAAAACTCGCTAATTTTACTAGAAGTCACCTGATTTAAAGGTCCTGGGCCCTCCTGTGGCGAGGTCCTCCTTTCTGCCATCTATATCAGGGATTATCACTTCCAAAATTCACACAAAAAGACTATGAATTGAGTTAGAAAAGCTCTAGCACAAAAACATGTGTAGACTCTCTGCCAATAAATTAGCAAAGAGGAAGTGCTAGTCTGCGCATGCGCGGTGGTGGGGCTGGCATCCGCCAGACTACACTCTGACTCCCTGCCCAGTAGGGGCACCTAACTGTTTTAATCTGAGTGTTTATTGAGTGAAAGCCGATATTTAGCAATATCAAAAGTATTAGGGAGGTAAGTATACTCTTGATGTGAAAAGTAAGTATGCGCATACAAATTTAGTTCGTGATCAGTCAAACAATCTGATCTGTAACACAAGTACATAGTCATAGTCCATTATCCCTATACATATCAGCCAAATGCGGCTTCTGCAGTGGTCTTGATAACAGAGCCAGTCATTCCAGTGGTAAATTTTCAAATTTTCAAAAATAGCCTTCTCTTGATCTGCAAATGGACATTTTCTATGAGAAAAATTAAATTTTCATGAACAAATTCAAGGGTTAAAGGGTTAAGTGACCAGTGAGCTGATGTCACAATCATAATGACCTATCTAGCTCCATTATCTGATAAGTCCATCAGTAGGGTAGGAATTGCGGGTCTTTGATGAATTTACAATTTAATAAGCTTTCTGTTGAATATTTTGAAAATAATTTGACTGGGAGCGCAGCAACAGCTCCCAGTCAAATTAGTTTCAAAATATAAAACAGCTTACCTGTACAGTTACCTTGAAATTTAGATTCTGGAAATTCTGGTTTCAAATTTTGAAATCGATTCCACCAGACACAAATAGTGAGTGAGGTTTTGCTGGACATAGCTAGCAATGGATTCCTCCATTATTTCTAAATTAATATGAGAACAAGAATATATTAACCTTTAATCTACACCATTGTCAAATTCCTAAATTTCATTTCACAGCTTTTTATTTTGAAAAAACCGCTGCTGAAAACTGCTGCTCTCCTAAACAGCTTTCAACAACATTGCATCCAAGATGTGAAGCAGCATACCATCCGATTCTGCAACAATTGAACCATTTGACATCTATGAAGACGTAGAATGCTTATGTCCTGTGATGGCATGGGTGTTAAAAAGCCGTATTTCTGGCAAATAGGCCATTGGAACTGAGGAATGCCACCAGTGCATCTCCATTGCTGTTGCGTGTGCCCTCTCCATACGACCCCATGCATAAGCCAAGTCCTGAACTTTTGTCCGCAATACCGAGTTTACCCAGCTTGGAGTTGAAATCTCCACATATGAATAGTTGCCATCTAGTTGGGATCGTAATGGCGGAGCTCAGTTCTGCGTAGAAGGAATCTAATATTGCTGGATTCTCTTTGGCTTTTTTGGTAGTTGGGCCGTATGCATTGACTATGCGACACTTAGTGGTGGTGTGTTTTCTCGTAGGTATAGCCAGGTCGATGTATGCAACATGATCACTGACGTATCCAAAACTAATGACATGGTCCAAGACCCTTGGTCCGATTACAAAGCCTAAACCCCAGTATGTGGCCTGTTTTTGCTCCATGAGTACTAGCTTATGGCCTGTCTGTACTTGCTGCTATTAAGTGTTTAGCTACTTTAGTCTCTTGAATGCATGTAATATCGGTGTTGTAGTGTTCACAGTCTGCACCTAAGGTTTGCCTCTTTGATGTTGCACTCAGACCATGTACATTCCACGTAGCTATGCTAAGCTCCTGGGAAAATTGTGTCATCCGAGGATGGCGAGCACAGTTTCTTGTTTGAAGAAGGTTAGACATAATCAGAGTTGCCTCTGTATGCAGATGTCAGCCTGCAATCCTTGATGACTTGTTTCCTAACAAAGTTGGTACTTATGGAGGAGACCGGCATGGAAGTGTCATCTTTCTCCCCCAGGCATTCTATATAAATGTCAAAAGGTTAAAGGTTAGCCCCAAAAGGTTCTAAGGCTACAACAGCTGTCTTCAACCAAACAGGCTTCATACTATGCAAGACAGAAGCAAAACTCCTACTTCGGAATGCTCGTTCCTATGGAGGCACAGACCTCAATTCTGATCATAAGCCAGTAATTACACGCTTTCAGATGAACGATTTCTATTTAATATATAAATACCATACCAGGCAAGAGGGTAGAGTCATCTACAACCTACCTAAACTCATCAACAACACGGACACTCAAATGTCAAACAAAAATGCCCACGGGGAGCAGACAGCTAACATCGACATCAGTTCCAATCCAAACGAAGCCCTAACCAAAATACTGAAATCTATGGAATCATCAGCTGCCAGCACCATAGGTGTTCTTAAGAACAACCAAACTAGGTATACTGATGACCCTCTAGTAATAAAACTGTCAGCAGAGCAGAAAGCATTACGCTGCGCATCTACCAGTGGCCAAAGTGAAGATCGCACCAAACTACGCCGGGAGCGCAACAACATTCTGCGCCACATTAGCGAATGCTTAAAAGATCTTGCCATTCAACAAGCAGACTCCCTAGCAGATGAAATCACTGCCATGGATGACTGTCACAAAATGTTTCGGGCAGCCCCAGCCCTGAGAATTACTGACTACACACCACTCACTGTACACAACTCTGAAGGATACTTTATCGGGGCTGATCAGGGAAAAGTCGAGGCGATTCAAGAATGGTTCAAGGAACAGTTCACTGACCATGATGAAGAGCCGTTGCACCCATTCTCAGGAGACCCCAGGCCATTACTAATACCAATTAAAAAAGCAGAAGTTGAGAAGGCACTTAAAGCCCTGAAAAATGGACGTGCATCTGGACCTGATGGCATGAGCAATGAACTATTCAAATATGCAAGAGACATTATCTCAAAATCGATCATGCACCTAATCAATTCAGTTTTTATGTACCACCTTTCCATCGATGCTGTAGGCCAAAGCATCCTTATCGCACTACCCAAGCCCAAGAAGCCACCTGGCCCACAAGCCAATCTGCGGCCGACCCATTGTGCTCCTCAACAGCATACAGAAAATCCTATGCAATGTTACTCTATGCCTCATCCGAGACAAGATCAATGGCTTAACCGCATCATGTCAAAGTGGCTTGAAATGTGGATGCAGCTGTGCAGACATTGTATGGGCTCAACGCATGCTTGTGTCGGTAGTCATGTCCAAACACTGGGATTTCCACAACATGGGCATTGACATGTCATGAGCCTTCGAAACAATTAAACGCTCAAAGATCCTAGATGTACTATGCCAGGCCAGTTGCAATGATGATGAGCTACAACTAGTGAGACTACTGCTTGCAGACACAAAGCTGAGAGTACGAGTCAAGTCAGTGAAGTCTATAGAGTTTGAGACATCAATCGGTTCCCCACATGGAGATAGTCTATCTCCGGTGCTTTTCACTTGTTACCTTGCCGCTGCATTGAAATTCATGCGGGAAAGTTCCATCAGACCCAACCCCCCCAGTGTCAATACTGGGTATGCCGCTAGAGATGGAATATGCCGACGATGTGGACCTTATAGACGAGGAAAAGAAACCCCACCTCCTCTATAGAGATACCCTTATAAAAGGCCGATGCTGCTGTTAGTGCTCGGACTTAATGAGCGTTCGCATGATTAATCTGCTTTCCTGTTGCGATTTTATGCGACATCCGAATAGCATCGACTATCCAACGAGAAATGGTGTCTTTCAAGGCGCAAAGATGAGGAGCTTTGAGACATAACCACAGAGATTTTGGGTCATCTCTCCACTCCTCAGTACATTTCTTATACATTTTCAGACATCTGACAGGACACCAAGCAGAAGAGTTTGTGTCATGTCTAATTAAACTTGGCAAATTGATTGGCTGTCCTGGATATTTAAGTGACTGATTCTTTGCCAGGAAACAAAGACGCGGTAGTAGTCTTAAACCTTCACCCGTAACGACAAAATGGTCTTGTTCGGCAGAAAGCGCATGAATTTCACTTCTCCTTCTCGCTGATGCTGCTGCAACTAAGAAAACTGACTTAATAGTTAACAGTTTAATATCTATAGATCTAATCGGTTCAAAGGGAGCATGCCCTAAAACCTGTAGAACAAGAGATAGATTCCCTGCTGGGATAGGAATTGGCTGTCTAGGTCGCAAATTGCTCATTCCTTTAATAACTTCATTTAAAGTGTCGTTCTCCACTCCTACAATGGCCAGACTGGGACCACCTGAAGCTAATGCAGACTTAAATGCTGCTAATGTTGAAGGTATAAGTTTGTCAACTTCGTACAAATGACAGATAAAATCTGCTACATGTTGAACAGATGCAGAAAATGGATTAATAACTCTTCTCTTACAACACTCTGCAAATTTGTTGATTCTATAATTATATGTCTTGGTGGTTGACCCTCTTCTGGCTGAAGCAACAAACTTTGCTGCTTGCTCAGAAAAGCCATCCTTAATTGCACGCTGCTTGATAAAATCCATATAGTCAATTGGAACATCTCCGGTCTGTTGTGGAGATACAGACCTTTGTTCTGAGAGATCAGATCCCTTCTGTCTGGAAGAGGGATTGGATTGAAGACCAGAAGGTCCAGCAGAAACGTAAACATGATCGGCCTGGCCAATGAGGGGCGATCAGTAGTACTTGGCATATGCCCTCTCTTATCTCTGCCCAAACTTTTGGGATGAGAATCGTTGGAGGATAAGCATACGCGTACATTCGTCAGTGCATCTACTGCTAGAGCTAGCAGGTCCGGGATCGGTGACACGTATGTGACCATCTTTGCATTTCCTTTCATCGCAAATAGATCCACATTTGGCTTGCCCCAATGTTTGAAAAGAATCTCCGCTACCGATTGGTTGAGCTGCCACTCCGTCAGATGGCAAAACGTCCTTCGACTAAGAGCATCTGCTAAGACGTTCAATTTTCTTGGAATGGATGCTGCCCGAAAAATAATATTCCTCTCTTGGCACCACAACAGAAGGTTCCATATCATCATACACAACTCCAGTGATCTCGTCCCGCCTTGGCGTTTCAGATAAGACACCACTGTGGAGTTGTCTGTCCTTCTTCTTCTTTTCGTTCGCTGATCATACCGCCAGTTCTGTAAGTGACTATCGACATGATCATAAGCGACAATCTTGTCTCGGATTAAGTTCTCGAATTTTCGAAGTGCTAATGCCACTGCTAATAATTTGAGAACATTTATATGTTTCTGCGCATTAGTCTGATCCCATTCCCCTGACACTGACAGATCGTCCAGTATTGCTCACCAACCCATCGTCGATGCATCTGTAAAGATGGACATCTGCGGTTGAGTAGGTTGTAGAGGAGCACCTCGCTGGAGATTCTGTTCTGATAACCACCACTGAAGATGGAATATCAATGGTTCTTTTACTGGAATCCTCAGAGACAACGGATTCATTCTCTGAGACCAGAATGACATTAAGTACATCTGAATCGGCCTACATCTGAGTGCCGCATAAGTAACCACCTTCTCCAGAGATACTAGCAAACCCAGTATTATGAGAAATTGATGCGCCGTCAGATAGGCTCCTAGCGAAACTGACTCTAGTACTGCAATCAAACTCTTGACTCTGCTCTCCACCGAAAAGGCTACACCGTCCCTGGGATTGAAAAATATTCCCAGATACACAAACTCCTGGGATGGAGTCAATTCTGATTTCGCTAGATTCACAATCCACTATAGGTCCTTTACTAAGGCCAGGATGACTTGAAGATTGTTGCGCAGTGACTGGATTCCCCGCCTTAAGCAGCCAGTCGTCTATGTAAGTATGAACAGCTATGTTTCTCCTGCGAAGATAAGAAGTCATGGCGAGAACCACTTTGGTGAAGTGGAAGTGCATTGAATTCCCAAACATTGTCTTGGAATGCAAAGCAAAGGTATTTCTGAAAAGGATTATACATTGGAATATGAAAATATGCATCCTTCAGATCTATCGATACTGCCCACATGCCTTTTCTCAGCCCTGTCATCACCGCTGCTACAGTCTCAATCCGAAATTTTGGTGAAGACCTCTGAATATCTGAGCAAATGGCATCTAGACGATCAGATTCCCTTGGAACAGGAGTCTATACTGAAGTCGATGTTAATGGAACTAACGATTGATGGATGAGTCAGTCCGGTTCGTAGCCATTTCTTAGCCAATGACAGACTAAACAATCTTACACGACCTGTTCTCACGGTTTTAGAACAGCTGAAGTCTGCCTCCGACCGTAGGATTCTGACACAGCTCGCGGTCAATATTGCACAATAAGACATTAATTCGCTTGGGTGAAGATTCTCGACTCCCTTCGTCCCTGGCGTCACCGGAACGGGTCTCGCCGGAAACCCGTCAGGACCGCCCCCCACGGTCACCTCGCGATTTCTTGGAATATGACGGCCCGGGACCGCCGCCACGGCTATCCTTACAGTAGCCACTGCGACCCAAGCCACCACCCTTCCTATCATCTTCAAACAGCCTCTTATTAGAGGACTTGCATGAGGAGGAATGGTCAGGCCCCTGTGAACCGGAAGCCTGATTGGCATCACAGCCTGAAGGGCGGAAGGGCGATCTCGGGCGCTGCCACTGTTGCTCATGCCGATGCTGCTTGTAGGACTGCTACGGCTGACTGCTCTTCATCGACTTCCAGGATTTGCTGACTACTTCCTGCTCTGCGACCATTGATGCAACCTTGGAAAGAGCTTGTCGTGCCGAGCCGCCAAACAAGCCCGGACCAATGAAGGGCGCAGAAGATAACGCAGCCCTCATCTCTGGTCCTGGTTCTATGCAATCGAGAACCATTCTCCTCCATTCTGCCAATGATCTAGTGATCACCCTGGCCAGGCAATCCTGGGATAAGCACATGGTGTCCCGGATAACTCCGGGAGCAGCCTCTGGCACTTCCCCACCTTCCGCCATGCACGTCAGCATACCCTACAAGATGGTACATCCGTGCGAGAAAGCAGCTATGATAAGCACATGGTGTCCCGGATAACTCCGGGAGCAGCCTCTGGCACTTCCCCACCTTCCGCCATGCACGTCAGCATACCCTACAAGATGGTACATCCGTGCGAGAGAGCAGCCATAGCTGCTCTCGCCGCATCCTCAATGAGAGTCAACTCATTGAAAGGATCTTTGTTAGATTGGGAAACCAAGGGTCGAGAACGCCCCTTGGATTTCCCAGCTGACGGCCTATTCAGCGCTTCTCTTTCCCGACTAAAAGCCGAGGAATACGAGCATACTGATGATAGGCCTACTCTGGAAAGCGGACCCTACTCCTTATCCCCTTAGGGGTCTTGGGCAATGAATAATCCAGCTGAACCAGATGGTACGCCGCAATTTCCAACATGTCAGAAGTCTGGGTGTCCAAGGGAAGTCGGCATGGCTGAAGAGCCACTCAACAGAGCGCTAGCCGCATCCCCTGACATTCGCTCCATCGCCAGATCCTGCTGAAATCCTTGAACCGATGCCAACCCGAGACGGTCGGACATCCAGTCAAGGACCTGCACCAATTCATCTTCGGTGCAAAAGGCTGATTCGTCCATTAATGGACTACCATTCTCATCCTCCTTCTCACTCTTGCATGAGCAGGCCACCGATGATCCATGCTGAGAGCTACGGACCAAACCTCCAATATGAAGCGGATCCGTGGCTTGAATACTTGCGGCTCGCAATCCATCGGCTCCAGCACAGGAGCCGGGACTATGGCCGCTACTATGGCAGGAGATGGAACTCCGAGAGGAGCCGTCATAACCGCCTCTGTGATGCCAACAGGAGCTGTAAAACACGGCTCTAGCGGCAATCCTGACTGAGCGAAATCTGGGTGAAAGATGCCCGACGGAACGTCAACATCTCCACCCGGCTGGCAAACCTGTACCAAACCCGTGGGAAGTGCCGGCATCTGCCACCTGAGAAAGCTCTGGCATGCCAGAGTCTTCCATCAGGAGGATATCTTCCTCCTCTACCGTCGGCTCTTGAGCCAAAGCAAGAGGACAGGTGCTTGTCCCTCCGCAGAACTGGCCGGACCACCGATAGGTAATCCTGCACCAGTCTGCATCGTCGGGATCGTGGACTGGAATGACTCGAACATCGCCTTGAATTGGGCCGCCCAAACACCCAAGGCCGAGTCCACCCGCTTGTTGAGACGCTCTTCTAGACCCTTGACCGATTCGGCCTGATCCACTTGGCTGCCTTGCCCCTCGCGATCTTCTCCAAACATGCACGCCGATCACAATCAAATTCTCCCACCAACTCCACTTCATACATACATCGTAAGGATTTCCAACCTTGGACTTCGCACAGGCAACAAAGTGATGGGCATTGAACTTCCGCTTCATGAAGCGGGTACGAGAGCATAACGTATCAAGAGGAGCTTTTCCTTGCCCCTTCACCCTCTGCGAACATGATAAGATGATGACGAGCAACACGCACAATTTACTTGATTGTAATTCAAAAAATTGGTTACAAACATTAACTTTCTCTTAAATTAATGATCATCAAGAATTAGGCAGGAAATATTAGAAAATTTTTGAGTGAAAATTTTATAAACACGACTTGGTAATTAACTAACGTTAAAATAGCCAAGAAATAAAGACCGATTGCTACATACACCCTCGTCAATGAAGCGAGAGCTACAGAATGGCCTAAAACAATGTGCATAGACATGCCAAGCCAAAACAAAACATTAATCATGGGCACCACCATCTTGGTCACGGGCGCATCCATCTTGGAAGGAAAACGAGTCGCAAGACAAATTAACCGGATAAGATTAAAAGGTTAATGGGTACCGGAGCGACTCCAACAATGTCTACCATTTAAAAACAATGTGCCAATTTAAGGAAATTTCAAACAGTCGTTACCGCACGAATGTATAAATTTTAGATTGATACAACCAGCCCCTGTGATGATTTTCCTTTTCCTTCCATGCTACCAGCAATGATTCACACAGAAACTGCTTAACTCCATATAAAATTCAAAATTTTAAGAGCTCAAAAAATGCGACTAGCAAGGAGAGCAAAATAGACGAATCTGACTGTGATTGGGGAATTGACTCGGTACTTAGGGCTATGGTAATTCCTGGACACAGTATGGGCAGGACCATGAAGAGCGCAGAGTTTTAATTGTTTATTTTGAGCTAGACTATATAATAGACATTATTATAATAGTACATCTGGTAAGTATTATTCGAAGTAGAAACAGAGTTCACCCACATGTACCTATCTACAAAGCATGAAACTAAAGAAAATGACGATCCACTTCGAAGCGCCGAACCATGGAGGAAAAGTAAAATCCTGGGCTCACTGCTTTGCAGTAAGGCTGACATTGCTGCACGCTATGTCATGGGGAACATAGCTTTCCAATCCTTCTGGAAGCTATGTATTCGTAGATCAAAGATGGCCTTCTTCTTCTTTTCGTTCGCTGATCATACCGCCAGTCCTGTAAGTGACTATCGACATGATCATAAGCGTTAAGTGCGTGGATCCATGGTTTATTAGAGTGCGCCGTGCGGCCTGGAACCTCCGTCTTCAGCACTCGAGGTTTCTGTCAGGGTTACCTCACCCTTACCTCCTTTAGTCGCCTCTTACGACACGCAGAGGATATGGAAGGTGTATTCTAAGCCCCACCTACAGGGCAACAAAAGATGCCCTTGATAAAAAGGTTATGTTTATACAATGCAACCTGCGTATCCTTGATGCTGTATAACTGTAACAGCTGGGCTGCTTCAATGGCAGCTCTAGACAAACTCAATGCCTGCTACCGTAAACACCTACGCACCATCACTGGACACTGATGGCCAGACAGTATAATTTCCAACAATGCACTATACAAGGTGTGTACTACGTTGCTGCTGTCTGTAAAAGTCGCCCAACAAAGATGATCCATGTTTGGCCACGTGCTAAGGATGCCAGAAGAGACACCAGCACAGACACCCTTGGAATTCGCCCTACTCAGAGCCAGCAAATACAAAGCCAGGAGAGGACATCATTGCATAAATGTTAAGCATGCTCCGAGGTGACCTCAAGAAAGCAGGACCCGGTACACTGACTACACTCAAGTCAAGAATGGATCTGAGGACAAGACACAGTGGGCAAAAGCGAAGAAGGACTGATTGCAGCTGTAGGATGTTTCAACCACTACAGCTGCAGAATACAGTAATCATACATACATACATAGAATGCCTACACACAAACACTATATATGAATGCATATTAATATTATCACTTTAATGGTCAAGTCATGTCCTAACCACAGTATAAGCCTCTGATCTGGACACAAATGAATTCTGCAGTGGTCTTGATAATTCGTGTCTGATATGTCAAGATAAGTGAGAACCTGTCAAAACACATTCTTCCACCACACTACTAATAGAGGGATTAATTTCTAGTTACGCTCCACCCTCTTTGTATAAATACTTTCATTTGATTGTGACATCAACTAAAATTTTTTTGATCATGACATCAAACACTTGAATGACAGATCTGATCCATGTATTACTCCTGGTAAAACTATATAATATCTGCTTCTGTTGTGATTTTCAGATTATTTCATAATCAGGATAAAAGACAGGAAATTCTACTCTACAGAAATACAATGCACTCTTTTTACCAGCATTGCAAGGGCATAATGGAGCATGGAGTGCTTTTAAGACACTTTTAAATAACTCTGGTTCTACTGGAGTGATCATCTCCAAACATATGTGAATGTATGTATGCGGGGTGCCGAAGAAACATGTCAAATTTGGGGTTTAAATCTAAAGCACAACAGCAACAATATTTTCAAAATTGACATATTTTTTTAATAACTCTGCTTCTACCATGTATACTGGAGAGATCTTCTCCAAACTTGTGCAGAGTTTTGTCCATAAGGTCCCAAAGATGCATAGTAATTTTGGGGTAAAAAGCTAAAACACAACAGCAACATTGTTTCTAAAATAAACATATTTGACAGTATGGCAGCCTAATTAAAAATATATCAACGACATGAGTATTGGACAAATTTGTCCTTGTTTGTGTTACAACTTGAAAATAGACATACAGACAAGGACACGCAGATAGGCAAGGATAGACATACACACAGACAGACAGACAGACACAAATACCTTATTTCAGGTACACTGTGAGGGCAATAATCTGACAATTGTGATATAAGAGGGTTACTTACTGGTTTATTATGTCCCTCTATGGTGCGGACACATCCTTTAATGAGGTTGTCCAAGTCCCACACCTTAATCATGCAGTCAGCACCACTGCTGTATAGCTTGCCTTTGTGAGCGCATATAGAGAATACCACATTCTGATGACCCCTAAAATATAGTAAAAACACAACTTACTGTATGCAGCACACAACATTTTACAAAATAAACTTGATAACTGCTTCACACATCTTTAATATTTCACTTAAACTGTACCACTCTGATGTCAAAATTTAAAAAAATTAAAATTAAATTAAAAGATGAATTGATGTTCATTTTTCAACAAATATGGTGGAAGATGTTGCACATTGTCCACCAAAATTGTTGAAGTGTACACCCGTTTCTTTTCCATTGACACCATAAAAGATAGAATATTGGAGTGGTAAGGGTTATTACATTTGCTTTATATGATAAATAATTTTGCCAAATCATTTTCATTTAAATCAGTATGATATTATCACACTCGGTTAATAAATGTTATTTTGAATGCACAAAAGCTCATAGAAAATAAAATATATATACAAAACTTGATAATTGTGATAACAAATGTGAGTTTATTTGAAAATGTTCATGGACTAAATTCTTCATACTCTATGGGAAATATGAATTGACATAAATTAGAAATACCGGTAATCTTGTTCCATTTATTCGGAAAATAAATTTTCTAATTAATGAATTTATCAGTAATACTACAATATTATCAGCAATTAGATTTGTAGACCTGTCACCTCTACAAAGGATAGTGCTTTTCAGATCTTGAAATTTCATACATAACTTTGTGTAGAGATGTACATAACTAGGCTACTTGATACACCTAGTGTCATAAGGTACACATTCTTGTAGCACATGCTCAGCTAAACCAGAGTCAGGCAACAATGTCTTACAATCAAATCATGTTCAAAATATTCAACAGAACATTTCTTACTAACAATTTTCTGATTTTATTTTGGAAACCTGTTAACTTATTTATGAGCATAAGTCAGTAAGTATGTCAGTTGTCTGTCAAATCATTAACAAACAGCAAAGGTTGCCGCACTAGCGCGTCTAAGCTTGACTATTACCTATATGTTCCAATACACTTGAATGTGAATGGCATTCTCCATGATTCACTTTTCACGCTGGAACTCAGATCATTCAGGCTGGATGTTGACAGACCTCGACTTGTCTTCTTAGCTACAACCAATGTGTGGACAATAATGCAAATTCATTTATTACATGATTAATCAATAGAAATAAGTTAGTGCTGGGGTCTCATTGTTTCTGTCCTTAAGCGCTAAAAGTGAGCTGGCAGAGAATAATCTATGCTATTAACACACTAGATTGCTCGCTCGATGACGTGTCATCCAAAATCGCCACATTCACCGCTTTGACCTTCTGACTGCCCCATGGGGATGGAGTCAAATGTAAGTTTCCTCTTGCACTCTGCAATCAAATGAGTAGCTCACAAACCAATTTTGTTTGAATTACATCCAATGGTTTCGGAGTTGCAATCAATTTCTTTACCATTTGACCCTCACCCACACTTGGGGTATGAGCCAAATGTACACATCCTCTTGCACACCATAATCATATGGATAACACACATATCAAACTTGGTTGAATTCTGTTCCACGGTTTCGGAGTTGCGCTACAATCAATTTCTTGATGTTTGGAACCCTACCCATGCAGGGGCGGAGCCAAATGTAAATGTTCCCTTGCACTTCGCGATCTCATGGGCAACTCATATACCAAATTTTGTTGAATTCCATCCAACGGTTTCGGAGGAGTTACGTTACAATAAATTTCTTGACCTTTTGACGATCAGCCCCTGGGGGGGGGGGGGGGCCCAAATCTAAATGTGCTTTTGCACCCCTCACTGATATGGGTAAACCATATACAAAATTTGGTTGAATACCGTCTAACAGTTTTGTCGGAGTTGTGTAACAATCAATTTATCCACGCTAAAATTTGACTGTCTGACCTCTCAAATCCACCTCAGGGTAACTCACATACCAAACTTGGTTGAATTCTGTCAAATGGTTTCGGAAGAGTTGTGTTACAATTAATTTGACTTTTTGACCAACTCCACCCCATCCACGGGCTGAGCCATATGGAAATGTGCTCTTGATTATTAGATTATTGCTATACGTCTGGCCACATACTGATGACACATTGTGATAGGCACTACAGTAAGCAAGAGGCTCAAGGGGCCTGTATCGCTCATCTGAAATTATTGGCCAATGGTACAACCAAACAAAACGAGATGACCACTGGAAAAATTTACCAATCAAATTTCTGCGAAGAAGGTTTAACCAAAAAAGCAACATTTTGATTGATTCATGGCTGACATATTGTTTTGACATATCTCTATGGCACAAACTCTAATGACCTTTAGTCCCTAATCATATCTCCCAAATTTTGTCCCGACACGTCCAGCGGTTCTGGAGAAGTCGTTTTCATGAAAACTAGGTCATCCAAGATGGCCGCCGAACCATTTAGCCAATCAAGTTCTCGTGAACAAACTTTGTTCAGCTAGCTCTTGCCTGAACTTATATTTCATGAGTTTGAAATCAATCACCCAAACGGTTTCGGACATTTTCAGATGTTTATAAAAATCGGCCAAAATCCAAGATAGCCACCGACCAAATTGGCTGATTGGCTTTGTTTGATCACACATGGATCTCTATGCCCTAAGAATGCTTCCTGCCAAATATACTTGAAATTGGTCCAGTGGTTCTTGAGAAGACATTTAAAATTTCCCATTGCTTTAGTATGGGAGCTTTTGGCGGGAAAACGAGCCAAGATGGCCGACAAACCATTTATCCGACAGTTTCAAGTGGTAAATTTGAAATCTGCATACTCAAAAACCTTTATCTAACTAATTTCGGCTTCAAAATCATTCAAATAAAAAAATCCAAAATGGTTGTCAAACATGCTACATTTTGATTGGCCCACAGCAGCCATGTTTTTTGATGGATTAACTTCCCTTGAACAAACTTTAATACCCCTTATTCCCTAATCATATCTCACAAATTTAGGCCTGATCCTTACAGCAGTTCTGGAGAAGTCATTTTCGTGACAACTAGGACAAACTATTTGGCCAATCAAGTTCCCTTGAACAAACTTGGTTCAGCTCTTGCCCTAGATGATATTTCATGAGTTCTGAATCGATCCCTCTAGCGGTTTCAGAGATTTTTAAAGACGTTTCTAAAAGATGGGTCAAAATCCAAGATGGCTGCGGGCCAAATTGGCCGATCAGCTTCATTTGAACAAACTTGGATCCCTATGGCCTAAGGATGCTTTCTGCCAAATTTAATTCAAATTAGCCCTGTGGTTCTTGAGAAGTCGTTTAAAGGAAAGGTTGATGGACGACGGACGGACACACGATGGACAGTCGCCATGGCATAAACTCACTTGGCCTGAAAAGGCCAGGTGAGCTAACAATAGCTACCTTAAATTATCAGCACCACTCCTACTCCTGACGCATATTACAAAGGCATATTACTACATTTTGACCAGGATAAATGGAAAAGATGCAGTGGCTGCCTATGACCATCTTATCATTGCTTTTCTGGTTCCTGTTTAATTTATGATGCTAATCCACTGAATAAAGAGTGAAATGTGTCGCTGATATATGTTATTTCATTGTGCATTATTCTTGACTTTTTTTCACGTCTTGTCATGATATACGTGTTAAAAAAATTTAATCAGTGTGTGATCAAGTGTGAGCTCACATAACACATTTGTATTTAGATCATTGCATGCAAGCCTAACTCGGTAGATAACTGCGTTAGGATCCATGAAGACGATTGAAAATTTTAAGACAATATGTAAAGTATGTTCACATTTATTGAAAACTGAACATCACTTCATCTTTTAATTTAATTTAAAATTCTTTTAATTTCTCATACATGTACTACAGAAAATATTTTTTATACACTGAGCCAAAAAAGTTTAGCAACAGTGAAGTTTGGTTTGTTGTATTAAAACCATGCGTCCATTTATAACCAAATTTGCAGGCATGTTTCGTCAATGTAATGTCTCGCTGATCATGAACAAATGCAAATCATTTCTTGCATTTCTCGGCTGCATGCTTACTGCATGTGAAAATGCATTTTTCATGCACTGGCCCACATTGGCGGGTAGCGAAGGCAAAAATTCACCATATTGCAAAAGCAGATAACGAACGTTAACAGAAAACGCTTAAAAGTTTACCCTACCGAACATGGGCTGCCGCCCAGGGCTACCCAAAAATCAGCGCCATGAAGCAATGGGAAGACTCGCTGCTGGGCAGAGCGTTCGTGCTGTTGCTCGACATTTTAATGTTCATGCCTCAACCATTTCCCGTCTCCGCCAACGTGAGCAGGAAACTGGACATGTTAATGACCGACCACGATCTGGCAGACCGAGAGCAACAACACCACGAGAAGACCACTACTTAGTGACGTCATCACGACGTCATAGGTTTGAGACTGCGCCGCGGCTGTCCCGTAATTTGCACACCGCTACCGGCAGTACAGTGCATGCACAAACTCCATGATGCTGGACTGCATGCCCATCATCCACTTGTTGCTGTTCCGCTTACAGAGCGTCACATCAAGAATCGGTTTGCATGGCCAAGAACTCATCAGCGATGGCGTGCTCAACAATGGAGCCACATTTTGTTCAGTGATGAGTCGAGGTTTTGTGTGGATGTGGCGGATGGTAGGCAACGGGTTTGGCAACATTTAGGAGAACGGTATGATGCAGCCAACATCATTCAGCACAACAGATTCGGTGGCGGCAGTGTCTTGGTATGGGCTGGAATCCACGAAAATGGCAAAACAGATCTTATTGTGATTCGCAGAAATTTAACGGCTCAACGTTACTGTGAAGAAGTTGTCACCCCTGTTGTCATCTCTTTTATGCAGCATCATGCAGACTTTATGTTCCAGCAAGACAACGCCCGTCCTCATTCAGCTAGGGTCACCAGTGATTTCCTTGAGGCTAACAATGTTCCGGTGTTGGACTGGCCAGCGCGATCACCGCCGGACATGTCTCCTATCAAACACGTGTGGGGCATTCTTGGCCATATGGTGCGTGAGAACCATCCACATTTTCACAAAGTGCGGGAGCTGGAAGCTGCACTGCTCCAGGAATGGGATGCGATTCCTCTTCGTGACATCAGGTGCTTAATTCGAAGCATGAGAAAGCGATGTACGGCGGTGGTTAATGCGCGCGGAGGTCACAACCGGTATTGACAGCTCAGTGTCATTATTTAAATTGGACCCTTCCGTTGAATGATGCCGTGTTAAAGGCGCGATGCTAGCATTACAGTAACAAGAGACTGTTGTTCAAATTGGATAATGACCTATCACTTAAATAATATATTTGAATCAATTTATTGTTTTGTTAAATAACATTTATACAGTAATATTCTCAGTGTTGCTAAACTTTTTTGGTTCAGTATATATATATATATATATATATATATATCTGGATTTACTACAGCTGTGTTTTTATTTAATAATGAACAGCATTAGACTTAGTACTGTAATATCTGATGAATGGCATAGAACAGTATAAGATACATGGAGAACCATTCCTGCTCCCCATCATTATGGTAAAGACTGTAAAATTGGCATGCTTATTGTTAAACAGATTATAATGTTGAATACACATTTTGACATACATATTTGGCTAATAGGTCGTGGCTTGTGTTCACTAGAGCCGGGTGGTGAAAGACTGCTACTTCTGGCTCTGCGCTCTAGTTTATTCACTGTCAACTCTAAACCGTCATATTTGCTCTGTAATGTCTGAAGAGAACTAAAATTACAAAAGCGAATTGTTGCCTTATATCTGTCCAGATATGTAGTCCTTGACCCTTTAATGGTCAAGCCAGCCAAAACTGGCCTCAATAGCAGTCTTCAAGGATGTTTATTTGCATGCTAAGAGATGACTATTTAAACAAATTTATAACTGAAATGAATGGCATGATAACCGAGCCAGTCATTCCAGCCGTAAAATTTTCAAAAATAGTCTTCACTTGGCATGCAAATGAACATTCACTGAGCAAAAATCCAATTTTGTTTGACCGATCTTGACCATTAATGGGTTATTCATATAACATTTAATCTTGTCAAATTATGTCTATGAGTGGTCTTAGGTCAAACAAATTTGAAGACGAAGAGAACATTCTCGAAACTTACATATCCTGCTCAAAAGTACAAAATCCTACACATGTACAAGTAATATTCACAAGAACTTAACCCTTTCACCCATGAATTCTCCATATCTCATTTTCAACACAACTGTACAGGAAAACTGTTGAATATTTCGAAATAAATTTGGCTGTTAGCTGTTAGAATATATACTTTTTCAGGGATTTGTCGGTGAAAGACTTGAAACAGGTTCAACTGCATGAGACACATTCTACATTTTCTCTACCAATGGAGCGATCTGATCTGTCACTCAAGTATCGGATATTAGAAACAAACTAGACTGCTCGGTCAAAGACGTGTTCTTACAAATCCCCACGTTCACTGCTTTGATCTCTTGACACACCTGGGGGCGGAGCCAAATGCAAATGGTCCCTTTCACTCTACAAACATAGGGCTAACTCACATAACAAACTTGGTTGAAATCCATCCAATGGTTTCAGGAGTTGCTTTACAATCAATTTCTTGACCGTTGCACGCACGCACGCACACGCACACACCACCCAAAAAACCCTGACACCAACGTCCAGCACCCCCCAAACACCCTCCAAAAAACGTGGGGGGGGGGGGCCACAACCTAATGTATATGTCCTCATTTACTCCGCGATCATATCCATGGGTAATTCACATACCAATTCTTGTTAAATTCCATCTAATGGTTTTCCAATCAATTTCAGCACGCTAAAATTGAACTTTTGACCCATCCCTCATCCCATGCGTGTGGAGCCAAATGTAAATGTTCTCTTACATTTCGCAATCATCGAGGTAACTCAAATGCCAAATTTGGTTGAATTACATCCAATGGTTTTGGAGGAGTTGGTTTTCAAATGATTTCTGCACCTGCATGCACACATGCGCGCATGCACACACACACACACATGTACGCACGCACATGCACACACACACGCATGCACACACACGCATGCACACACACACACACACACACATGCATGCACACACACGCACACATGCGCATGCACACATGCGCATGCACACACACAGCCAGATGCGGAACAGCATAATCCACACGCTTTTCCAAAAACGTGGAGATAAATACCTTACTTGCTAGCTGACATCACAATCAAATATAATTATATCGGCAACAAAAAGTGCAAAGGTCTGACACTAACCATCTAAATTGTGTCTTTGGTGAATTTACACTTTGGATGTGCGTGTGTGTGCGTGCGTGCGTGCGTGCGTGCGTGCGTGCGTGCGTGCGTGCGTGTACATGTAGTTAAGCTTATGTGCAGGTTCTGTTATGTCTTAGTGTACTCAATCAGATTACCTAAGGCAGTTCTTAAGGTCTGTACTCAATGACCTATTTTCACTCTCCAGGCCTTGAACTCGCTTTGTGAGAGAAGAAACCTGCTTAGACAAATCCTTGTTTTGGCATTCCACTGTTTGCACCTGAAAGTCACAAAGACGTCATCCAAGTTAATCTTTTTTTACCAATCTTTATTCTGCCGTTCCATGGCTCGCACATGAAGCTAGGCTTGCGCGATTTTTTCGATTTAATCGTGAAGCTCGATTTATTTTTAAAATCGTGATTTTTACGATATAATTGAGGAAAAATCGGAAAATCGTCAAAAATTTCATGTTTGTTTAAAATCTGAAGTGTGTACTTTTCCATTGCATTTTATCAGTACATGAGTACAATTATAATCAATTCACGCCTGTATTTATTATGTTTATATCCCGCCGTGCCATGCACGTGGCGAATAATTACTAATCACAACACAAAACGCTACGATAAACAAGCTAACAATAGCGCGGTAACACCTTTGTCTTCCGGAGTTAGTGGGGTGGAAGCGTTTGTGGGCTATGATGCGTGGCGCTTTCGCCGGTTGTGAGTTCGATTCCCAAACATGTATTCTGTGTCAAATCGGATCAAAAGAATTTGTGAGATACATCTGAGGATGGAAAGACAATAATCAATTTAAATAAAAGATGTTGCAAGTGTCAATAAAATTTATATTTAAATTAGTTTATAGCTTAACCATATGACGACACAGCACTGTTCGAAATAAAGATTTAAATGCTGAATTTAATAATTGAGATGGAAAATCAAAACATGCACATTATACTAAAAAGCCATACCTGTAGCTGTATATCCTGCTGGTGTTTGACGGCATGGGTACATATCCTCTGATGTTGTGACACGTCTTCTGGGCTGCCTACAAAGTCACAGTCTGTCACAGAAACAATGGAAACACATCAACAACAATAAATCGAATAACTACATCAACCATCACAAGATTTAAAGGCAATACTGTGTATGACATTTAACCAATTAAATGTGCCAAAAACCGCATCAACAGCGCCCAGTCAAATTAGTTTCAAAATATTCAACAGAATCTTTATTAAATAGTCATATGGTTTGTACAACTTGACAG
This sequence comes from Chaetoderma sp. LZ-2023a, assembly GCA_034401795.1. Classification (NCBI taxonomy): domain Eukaryota; kingdom Metazoa; phylum Mollusca; class Caudofoveata; order Chaetodermatida; family Chaetodermatidae; genus Chaetoderma; species Chaetoderma sp. LZ-2023a. The sequence goes on from CM067367.1 coordinate 111,203,980, forward strand.
ACTATTAAGCATTTAAGATGGACTAAATCGTGTCATTCATGACTTAATTGATTAAATAACGTTAGCCTATATGTAACATAGGTGATTATGATGTCATATGATTGACTGAGAATCAAAAAAACATTGGCTTTTGTTTCTACGAGAATTGGTAATATTTACCAGATGTACTATTATGATAATATCTATTATCTAGTCTAGCTCAAAATAAACAATTAAAACTCTGGACTCTCCATGGTCCTGCCCATACCATGTCCGTGAATTACCATAGGCTCCAGGTACCTGGTCAATTCCCAACAACAGTTAGATTTAGATTATATTTGTCTCGATAAACAGTGAAAACAGCTCAGCCTCACCTCAGCAGGGAGGCTGAGGTTGGTCATAGTACATCTGGTAAGTATTATCAATTCTCGTAGAAACAAAAGCGGATGCTTTTTTTATTCTACTTCGAATAATACTTACCAGATGTACTATTATGATAAACCCCAGATTTCGACAGCCAACAAACTCTGGTGGGAGGAGGCTCGGCTCGAAACAGCTCTCATCTACCATCTGACAGAGAAGGTTGTGAAGAGACTGGAACCCCAGTATACGCTTTGGTACCGCTATCTGACTCATAGAGTGCTAAACTTCCATGGCTGTATGGTATATCGGTACTGGAACTATCACCGGTTTTGTAAGCATGATGGTTCGAAAACCGGTGACACAATTTGAAAACCGCAAAATCGCACATTTATGAAAACATGGTTTTGTAAATATTTGTTTTTCAATAATATATTATCAATGCATAAAATTGCATTCATATCACTGTATCATCGTATAGAAAATCAATAAAATAATACAAGGGAAAATAATTTTCATTTTTTTCACATCTTGCGAGTATGTTGCCAGATTGTATAATGTGTTCAGAAACTTATCTACTAGTGTTTATAGTAGCATGTTATGATTTATGAACGCACAATACCATCTGGCAAACCGGGAATCGAGGCGAGTTTATACTTGTAATGCAAACATGTGTAGTGTATATAGTAATATTCAACAGGTCTCGTGGGCACCCAAACTGGTCGCCTAGCAACTTGCCTAGACATCTTAAACACACTGCACGTGACTGCGACTGTGTGTATTAATGCTTATCTTTGAGAATGCATTCTTATTTAATGTGTACCAACTGTATTATTTGTATTATACATTGGAAAATCTGTTATAGTTATTTGAAAACATTATGGAATGGATGTCAAGTTGCTGCTACCTTAAGCAGCAACATGTTTCAGCAAAAAATTGTACAAATAATCAGCTACATGTGATTTAATATTAGTTTAATTTAGATAGACATAGACATAATCTTGTCTCAGGATGAAATGGTTTAAGTCTGGCATAACAGCTGGATTCACACTGAGACTTCTAAAACAACTGAGGCGGCTTCCAGCTGGCAAAATTTGTCTATATTAAGCGCCCCTGCATCATAAATAAACTCAACCCTGGACATTCTGATGTGTAGCAGGGGCGAGTCCACTGTAAATATTTAGGCATGTTTGCATTCACTTTCATAAACATTCAGAGGGTGTGAGCGGGTTTAGCCAATCAGAATGCGGTGTGCGGGGTATTTCTAAAATATACTAAAATATGCAGGACTACTTGCGTGTATGTATTTCTGGTAAAATGAAAAAATATTTTTCACCGGGCATTTTATATCAGAGTGCATGTCAATATAATGATATGGAGACAGTATTCGGCATAAATGGTTTATTTAAATATTAACCAGGTTTCACTAAAGATAGTATGATTACAGATTCGCATCTACCACAAAATAAACAGTCGCTTTTCATGGTACTGCGAATGAGATTACATTTTTTTACTATTAGCCATCCAATAAACTGGATATCCGGTTAAAACCGGTTTTATAATCAACACCGTCACCGGTTTCACTTTTTCCAAAACCGCACATCCCTACTAGACCGCGCTCCCCCACCTCATTTGTCTGTACAAATTCCGGAGGGCTGTCAAAAGGGGAAGCAACACCCACCAGACACGTGTCAGCCCAAAGTCTCAGCTAAGGCAGTCCAGGAGAGTGCAAAGAAGCTACTACAACTTCTAATTTTGAAAAAACTAACAGTAAATCGATTAGATTTTCAAATATGAATGAGTCTATTGTCTGTTGCAATGAATACGATACTCTTGACCCAGACTTTTACCTAATCAGTCTGGGAATTTGACTGTAAGTAAATTAATATTAGTCACTTAAACTAAGAAAACACTCACTAAGGAAGTGGCTTTAAGTGAGATTCGATAAATTGGCGACGGCTACCGGATTAAGTGCGCTGGAGATATCGCGAAGGTACAAATCAGTGAATGACGACTCGGCATGCCATTGTGCTACAGACATCAACTCCTCTAAAGAGACACCCTTATAAAGGGTCGATCATGCTGCTAGTGCTCGGACTTGATGGCCGTTCGTACGATCAATCTGCTTTCCTGTTGCGATTTTGTGCGACATCTGAATAGCATCAACTATCCAACGAGAAATGGTGTCTTTCGAGGCGCGAAGATAAGGAACTTTGAGACATAACCACAGGGATTTTGGGTCATCTCTCACTTCTCAGTACGTTTCTTATACATCTTCAGCCATCTGACAGGACACCAAGCAGAAGAGCTTGGGTCATATCTAATTAAACTTGGCTAATTGATTGGCTGTCATGGATATTTAAGTGACTGATTCTTTGCCAGGAAACAAAGACGTGGTAATAGTCTTAAACCGTCACCCATAATGACAAAACGGTCTTGTTCGGCAGAAAGCACATGAATTTTGCTTCTCCTTCTCGCCGATGCTGCTGCAACCAAGAAAACTGACTTAATAGTTAACAGTTTAATATCTATACATCTAACTGGTTCAAAGGGGGGGGGGGCCTACAACCTGTAGAACAAGAGATAGATTCCATGCTGTGATAGGAATTGGCTGTCTAGGTCGCAGATTGCTCATTCCTTTAATAACTTCATTTAAAGTGTCGTTCTCCACTCCTACAGCGGCCAGACTGGGAATGGCCAAAGCTAATACAGACTTATATGATGCTAGGGTTGAAGGTACAAGTTTGTCAAATTGCCCGCTGTTTGATAACATCCATGCAGTCAATTGGAACATCTCCTGTCTGTCGTGGACATACAGACCTTTGTTATGAAAAATCAGATCCCTTCTGTCTGGAAGAGGAATTGGATTGCTAACCAGAATGTCCAGCAGATCCATAAACCATGATCGGGCTGGCCAATGAGGAGCGATCAGTAGTACTTGTCATATGCCCTCTCTTATCTTTGCCAGAACTTTTGGGATGAGAATCGTTGTACACGTACATTCCTTTCCAACTTATCGCCAGTGTGTCTAATGCTAGAGCTAGTGGGTCCAGGATCGGTGACACATATGTGACCATCTTTGCGTTTCCATTCATCGCAAATAGATCCACATTTGGCTTGCCCCAATGTTTGACTAGAACCTCCGCTACCGATTGGTTGAGCTGCCATTCTGTCGAACGACAAACTGTCCTTCGACTGAGAGCATCCGCTAGGATGTTTAATCTCCCTGGAATGTGTGCTGCCCGAAGAATAACATTCCTCTTCTGGCACCACAGCAGAAGGTTCCAAATCATCATACACAACTCCGGTGATCTCGTCCCGCCTTGGCGGTTCAGACAAGACACCACAGTGGAGTTGTCTGTCCTTATCAGGACAAGCTTGTCTTGGATTAAGTTCTTGAATTTTTGAAGTGATAATGCCACCGCTAATAATTCGAGAACATTTATATCCAATCCCATTCCCTTGACACTGACAGATCGTCCAATACGGCTCCCCAACCCGTCGTCGATGCATCTGTGAAGATGGACATCTGCAGTAGAGGTTGTAGAGGAACAGCTCACAGGAGATTCTGTTCTGATAACCACCAATGAAGATGGAATATCAATGGTTCTTTTACTGGAATCCTCAGAGATAACGGATCAGTTCTCTGAGACCAGAATGACATTAAGTACATGTACACCTGAATTGGCCTGCGCATGAGTGCCGCATAAGGAACAGAGATACTAGTAAACCCAGGATTCTGAGAAATTGATGCGCCGTCAGATAGGCTCCTAGAGAAATTTACCCCAGAACTGAAATCAAGCTCTTGACTCTGCTCTCCACCGGAAAAGCAACACCGTCCCGGAGATTGAAAAGAATTCCCCGATACACAAACTCCTGTGATGGAGTCAATTCTGATTTCTCTAGATTCACAATCCATCCTAGGTCCTTTAGTAAGGCCAGGACTATCGGAAGACTGTTGCGCAGAGTGACTGGATTCCCCGCCTTCAGCAGCCAGTCATCTATGTAAGTATGAACAGCTATGTTTCTCCTGCGAAGGTAAGTCATGGCGAGAACCACTTTGGTGAAGACCCTCGGGGCTGTGGTCAGACCAAACGGTAACGCATTGAACTCCCAGACATTGTCTTGGAATGCAAAGCGAAGGTATTTCTGAAAAGGAATTGACATTGGGATATGAAAATATGCATCCTTTAGATCTATCAATACTGCCCACATGCCTTTTCTCAGCCCTGTCATCACCGCTGCTACAGTCTCCATCTGAAACTTTGGTGAAAGAATGAATTTGTTCAGAGGTTTGAGGTTGAGAATCGGTCTCCAACCTCCGGTGCGTTTCGGAACGAGGAAAATTATCGAATAAAAGCCCAGGGAGGAATGATTGCGGACTAAATGAATCGCATTCTTTCGATGAAGCGCTTTGATTTGAGCAAATGACATCTAGATGATCGGATTCCCTTGGAATGGGAGTCCATACGGGAGTCGACGTTAACGGAACTAACGGTTGACGGATGAGCCAGTCCGGTTCGTAGCCATTTCATAGCCCACCACAGACTAAACAATCTTACATGACCCGTTCCCACTGCTTTGAGAACAGCTGAAGTCTGCCTCCGATGGAAGGAATCTGCACACAGCTCGCGGTTGATGTTGCGCGACAAGACATTAATTCGCTTTGGTGAAGATCCTCGACTCCCTGCGTTCCTGGTGCCACCAGAATGGGTCTCGCCAGAAGCCCGTCAGGACCGTCCCCCACGGTCACCTCGCGGCTTCTTGGAATATGACGTCCCGGAACCGCCACCATGGCCGTCCTTATGGTAGCCGCCGCGTCCTGAGCCACCACCCTTCCTGTCCTCTTCATACAGCCTCTTATTAGAGGACCTACATGATGACGAACGGCCAGGTCCCTGAGAACCGGATGCCCGATGGACATCACGGCCAGACGGATGGAAGGGCGATCTTTGTTGTAGCCTCTGCTGCTCCTGACGGTGCTGCTTATAGGACTGCTGCGGCCGAGTCCTTTTCGTCGACTTCCACGACTTGCCGATGACCTCCTGTTCTGCAACCATGGACACAACCTTGGAGAGAGCTTGTCTTGCCAAGCCACCAAACAAGCCCGTACCAATGAAGGGCGCAGAAGACAAAGCAGCCCTCATCTCTGGTCCTGGTTCTACACAATCGAGAACCATTCTCCTCTGCTCCGCCAATGATCTGGTGATCACCCTGGCCAGGCAATCTTGGGATAAGCGCATGGTGTCCTGGATAACTCCGGGAGCAGCCTCTGGCACTTCCCCACCTTCCGCCATGCAGGTCAGCATCCCCTGCAAGACGGTACAGCCATGGGAGAGAGCATCCATAGCCACTCTCACCGCATCCTCAATAAGCGTTAGTTCATTGAAGGCATCTTTATTAGTCTGAGAAACCAAGGGTCGAGAATAACCCATGGATTTCCCAGCTAATGGCCTATTCAGTACTTCATGTCTCCGACTGAAAGCCGAGGAACACAGGCATACTGATGATAGGCCTGCTCTGGAAAGCGGACCCTACCCCTAATCCCCTTAGGGGCCTTGGGTAACGTGTACTCCGGGTGAACCAGACGGTACGCCATGACTTCCAACATGTCAGAAGTCTGAGTGTCCAATGGTAGAGTTGGCATGGCCGAAGAGCAACTCGACAGAACGCTAGCCGCACCCTCAGACATCGGCTCCATCACCGAATTGCGCTGAGACCCTTGGTCAGATGTCAACCCGAAACGGTCGGACATCCATCCAAAAACCTGCACCCATTCAGCCTCATTGCAGATTGATGATTCGTCCATTAAAGGACTACCATTTTCATCCGCCTTCTCACCCTTGGATGAGAAGGCCACCGACGATCCATGCTGAGAGCTACGGACCAAACTTCCAATTAGAAGCGGTTCCGTGGCTCGACTACTTGCGGCTCCAGTATCTAGCGAATCACCAGATACGGAATCAACGCCATCCATCAGCTCCAGCATGGAAGCCGGGACTGCAGCCGCTAACACAGCAGGACATGGGACTCACGGCACACAAAACGCAAAAAAAATTACCTAAATCTCAGACTAGAAAAAACGTGATTGTTAAAGTCAGCAAAATAGACGAATCCGACTGTTGTTGGCAATTGACTCGGAACCTGGAGGCTATGGTAATTCCAGGACACAGTATGGGCAGGACCATGGAGAGTGCAGAGTTTTAATTGTTTATTTTGAGCCAGACTAGATAATAGACATTATCATAATAGTACATCTGTTAAGTATTATTCGAAGTAGAAACTGGATTCCTCCATTATATTACCTGTTTGTTTGTGAGCACAAGGTGTGAATGGACACACAGCCAGATGAGCATTAAGGTCACCGCTATAACAATCACCACATTGTGCTGGGCTATTTGGACAGCTGATTGGCTTAAACCGACAGCTACTTTCATGACTGTCACGAGCACCTGTAAAGCAGTTGAGAAAGAAACAAGAATAAAATAATTCATTTGTCATTGGTTTATAGAAAACAATAGCAATTAGAGAACGCAATACCTGTGTCCTCTCGCCTTTGTCACATTGTAAAATGTTGTTTGGATTTGTGCTAAAATTTAAGCCAAATTGGACGACTAGTTTCCGAGATATCTGATGGATTCAGAATTTTATCAGGATTCATGGGTTGATTTTATCATGATCACTGCCAAAGTCTGGAAATCCTCATTCCTATTAAGATCATGTGTTGCGTTCAAATTCCAGTAAGGGCTGTAACGATTCACGGATATATTGGTGAATCGCGAAAGGCATGCTCACGATACGCATATCATATCTTGACCTGTCGTATCGATACACACGCGATACAGGAAAATATGGTTATGACGTCCTTCATGCGTTAGCATTGTCAGGTAAGCTATAGCTAAAGTTATGCACAAGTGCATAATTTTCACTAAATTTCATCTGAATATGCTAATTATTTGTTTATCTGCATTGAGAGATGGAGAGTGGTGTAAAATTGACAGATTCAGATGAAACGCAGTAAAAAGATAATGTATCATATCGTGTATCATATCGTGACCAATGTATCATGATACATATCATATTGTGGCAAAACGTATCATTACAGCCCTAAATTCCAACCATATCAAATCAGTATGTTTTGAGATCCAGCTCTGGACACAAACACAGACATCGAGCAGGATGCAATACCTTGTTCCCTTTACAATGGGGCGATGGTAATAAGTCTGCTGAATAGAACAAAGCATTCACCATAGACATAAATGTACATGTAGTTATAACACTGTCTAATGTCCTTCCACACATGCAGTGTTTCTTTAATTGAATACCAACTCTCAGTTGGTCAAATGATGGATGGATACAGAACCTTGCAAAGCAATTGGGTGTCGTGTTTTGGAGAATGCCATCAGATTGGTTTGGAATTGTCCCTGAATCCAATATGGACACATTAAAAACTCGGTACTGTTTAGAAACCCTGTAAGTTTGTCATATCACTTGAAAACTGTGTGCATCAATTGTGTCATATGGAGAGGATCCCTATGGAAATTGCATTAGATGTGAAATTCAATTCACATGTCAATCTTTAAATCTGAAAGGTGCAGATTGCTGGCATAGATCTCTGGAGTCTTTAAATCTATGATGGTCAAGTCAGCCAAAACCAGCATCTGCAGTGATCTTGAGGAATGGCCACTTGTAGTTCAAGACTGTAAAAATAATTTGGTACACGAATGTGTGGCTCAGTAACTGAGCCAGTTACTCCAGCCATAAATTTTCTAAAATAGTCTTCACTTCACTCACAAATTACCATTCAATAGGTAGCGTGTTTGGTTTTCATCACCAAACCTGACCATTAAATTGTTTAATGCTATCACCCATCATAATCACTGTATCATCTTCCCTGCTTTCACAAAATCCAATGACCATACATTCAGTGTGGATTACAGAGCTGTTCCGGATTCAAAGGTTTTTCAGTTGTTTCTCAAAGTTTGTCCGGATCATTCTCTGCATTGATTACTATGACATTTGGTAACCATGGGTGGCTAGTCTTGAGAAATGTCCATATGCAGACCAAGACGACTATTTTTTTGTTTCACCACAAATTTCCCACTGGAATGACTGGTCTGATAATCGATCCAGATATTCCAATGGTGAATTTAAAGAGTTTTATCTTGGTCTGTAAATGGGCATTTTCTATGAGAAAATTTAAATATTCTTGAAAACAAATTTGAGGATTAAAGGGTTAACAGAACATGTACCTAATGCAATTGTTTCTCTGCATCCATCTGAATCCAGCTCCCAAACATCATCCCGAAACACAAAACCATAGCGACAGAAAATCTGCAAATCTTCAACTTGATTCAGCACAATCCTAGAACATAACATGTACTAATATTAACCCATTCTGTCAAAATATCCAATTTTCAAATTAATTTAAAAGATGAACCGGTGTTAATTTTTCAACAAATTTGGTGGAAGATGTTGCTGTCTTAGACATTAAACCACCAAAATTATTGAAAAATGTACACCAGTTTCATTGTTATTGATTAACAAGTGCAGGTTTAATTCCATTCAAAGATTATGCCCGGACATGAAGATTCTGGTGAATTGTAAGTTTTTTAAGGTACCGTAAGTTCCTGGACCCGCAAAAAGCACATGCTTATAATACTAATAATCTGCACCACTTTCAGGTTAATACATTAGAAACTATGAGAAGTTGCGTTGACAAGAAATGATTATCAGAGACGGACGGACAGACATTCTGGCAGATGTTTGGACTTACAGCCATATGGATACCACATGAAAATGATAACACATACCAAGTTTCATAAGAATCGTTGCTAAACTCTAGGAAGGGTTGCGCTAACAAGAAATGATTTCCAATGCAGTCATTCTGGCGTCAAGATTTTTAAAGGGAGATAACTCTGTAATGAAACATTTCCCGGACAAGAAAAAAGCACATGCACATATTCATGTGGTAATGATAACACTTACCCAGTTTCAAAAGACCAATAGTACATCTGCAATAATTAACTAGCGGGGAAGGAGTTAGGACAAAGCGGTTGGTTACGAATAGTTGGACCTTACCCGTACAATGTCCACGGAACCACATTACTCAAACCAAGTAGCGAAATTAAGCCATATTATGATACTGAATATGACTTTTGGCCCAGATCTTAGTAATCCCGAAAATAGCTGACACTATGCGTGTTACCTAAATTTGAACAATCTACACCTGGTGTGTAATGCTATCCTCCACCTCATCACTCATTGAGGGTAATGATTCTATATTGAAGTGATAAAACCTAACTCTATCACTCCAAAAGAATAATTCTTTTAGATTTTGTAGATTTTAACTGGATCTAGCTAGAATAATAGGTTATCCATTTTGGCATGAATAATTAACAAATAGTGTTGCATGATTGACACTGACACATGCCTAACAATTTCTCAGTCAGTTGTTGAAAGGGACCTAGGAATCTGCATAAATAGACAAGAAACTTTCTTTTGACTCACACATTAAGGTATCAAAAGCAAACAGTAGTTCAGTACACAAGCCGAGTAGCCATTACTAAGCGAACATTCACCTACATGTATGATTACTGCATTCTGCGGCTGTAGTAGTTGAAACCTCCTACAGCTGCAATCAGTCCTTCTTCGCCTTTGCCCACTGTGTCTTGTTCTCAGCCAAAATCCTTAGCTTCCTCAGGTCCATTCTTGACTTGAGTGTACCGACCAAGTCCTGCTTTCTTGAGGTCACCTCATAGCACACTTAGGAGATTTATGCAATGACATCCTCTCCTGGCTTTGTATTTGGAAACTTGGTAAGTGTTATCATTACTGGATTTGTGTTGGCTCTGAGTAGGACGAATTCCAAGGCTCTCTGTGCTGGTGTATCTTCTGGAATCATTAGCACATGGCCAAACATGGACCATCTTTGCTGGGCGACTTTTACAGACAGCGACATCTTGTATAGTGCATCATTGGAAATTATGCTGTCTGGCCATCGGTGTCCAGCAATGGTGCATAGGTGTTTGCGGAGACAGGCATCGAGTTTGTCTACAGCTGCCTTTGGAGCTGCCCAGCTGTTACAGAACTTATACAGCATCAAGGATATGCAGGTTGCATTATATAAATTAGTCTTTTTATCAAGGCCATCTTTAATCTACTAATCAATAGCTTCCAGGACTGGAAAGCTATGCTCCCCATGATGCAGTGTGCAGCAATGTCAGCAGTACTGCAAAGCAGTGAGTCCAGGGTTTTACTTTTCCTCCATGGTTCGCCGCCATGAAGTGCATTATCATTTTCTTTAGTTTTATGCTTTTTAGATAGGTATATGTGGGTGAACTCTGTTTTGGATTCATTCATAGAGATTCTCAATTTTTAGCTTGCTTGCAGCTATTGAGAGAAGTTTGGCAAGGGGTTTCTTTTCCATGTCTATGAAGTCCACATCGTCGGCATATTCCAGATTTCAATGCAGAAGCAAGGTAACAGGTAAAAAGCACAGGAGATAGACCATCTCCCTGTGGGGAGCCGATTGATGTCTCAAACTCTACAGACTTCACTGACTTGAGTCATACTCTCAGCTTTGTGTCTGCAAGCAGTAGTCTCACTAGTCATAGCTCATCTTCATTGCAACTGGCCTGGCATAGTACATCTAGGATCTTTGAGCGTTTAATTGTGTTGAAGGCTCGTGACATGTCAAACCCATTTAGTGGGAATCCCAGTTTTTGGACATGACTACCGACACATGCATGCATTGAACCCATACAATGTCTGCACAGCTGTGTGCACTTTTGAAGCCGCTTTGACATGATCCGGTGAAGTCATTGATCTTGTCTTTGGTGCGGAATAGAGTAAAATTGGACAGGATTTTCCGTATGCTGTTGAGGAGCACAATGGGTCGCAGATTGGCTGGGGTTATGTGGCTTCTTAGGCTTGGGTAGTGCGATTAGGGTGCCTTGGCCTACAGCATCGATGGGAAGGTGGTGCATAAAAGCTGAATTGACTAGGTGCGTGATCAGTTTTGAGATAATGTCACTTGCACATTTGAATAATTTATTGCTCATGCCATCAGGTCCAGGTGCATGACCATTTTTCAGGGCTTTAATAGCCTTCTAAACTTCTGCTGTTTTAATTGATGTTAGGAATGGCCTGGGGTCTCCTGAGAATGGGTGCTAGGGCTCATCATCTTGGTTGGTGAACTGTTCTTGAACCATTCTCGAATCGCCTCGGCTTTGCCCTGGTCAGTCCTGATAAAGTGTCCTTCAGAGTTGTGTACAGTGTGTGGTGGTGTGTAGTCAGTAACTCTCAGGGCTCAGGCTGCCCGAAACATTTTGTGCCAGTCATCCATGGCAGTGATTTCATCTGCAAGGGGGTCTGCTTGTTGATTAGCAAGATTTTTTAAGCATTCGCTAATGTGGCGCAGAATGTTATTGCGCTCCCGGTGTAGATTGGTGCGGTCTTCACTTTGGCCACTTTGACAGATGCGCAGCCATAACGCTTTCTGCTCTTCTGATAGTTTTACTACTAGAGGGTCGTTAGTATACCTAGTTCGGTTGCCTTTAAGAACACCTATGGTGCTGGTAGCTGATGATTCCATAGATTTCAGCATTTTGGTCAGAGCTTCGTTTGGATCAGAGCTGACGTTGATGTTAGCTATCTGCCTTTTGTATGATATTTGAGTGTCAGTGTTGCTGATGAGCTTGGGTAGGTTGTAGGTGACTCTACCCTCTTGCCTGGTATGGCGCTTATACATTAGGTAGAGATCGTTCATCTGAAGGCGTGTGATGACTGGCTTGTGGTCAGAATTGAGGTCCGTGCCTCCATAGGAATGAGCATTCCGAAGTAGGGGTTTTGCTTCTGTCTTTCATAGTATGAAGTCTATTTGGTTGAAGACAGCTGTCGGTTTCTCAGTTTGTAGCCTTAGAATGTTTTGGGGCTTTGCGATCAGCAATGTGCCCAGTCCATGTTGTCCGGTGACGGCATGGGTGTTTGAAAGCCATATTTGTAGCAAATAGGCCACTGGAACTAAGGAATGCCACCAGTGCATCGCCATTGCTGTTACGTGTGCCCTCTCCATACGATCCCATACATAAGTCAAGTCCTGAACTTTTGTCCACAATTCCGAGTTTACCCAGCTTGGAGTTTAAATCTCCACACACGAACAGTTGCCATTTCCCACATGGATCAAAACAATTTTATCTTACTTTATAAGACTTTGGTCATGCCCATTCTAGAATATTGTAAATCAGTTCGGTCACCCGACATATTAAGGCAATTAAGAGCAAGAGAAAGGGTTCAGTGTAGAGCAAAACAACTTATCCCTATCCTCAAACACAAGATTAAGGCTCACTTAGGCTTATGTCAATGAAATATAGAAGATTCAAGGGGGGTTCTGACATGGCACAAAATTCTACATGGGATGTACAATACAGGAGATCAATTCTTCACAAATAATCACATTGCACACATGACGTGTGGTCACAGACTTATGATTCAAACTAATTTTTGTGGCAACAATTTCTAGAAAACTTCTTCTGACAATGAGTAATCTCACATTGGAACTCAATACCTGAATAAATTGTGCTAGCCCAAAACATAGATATCTTCAAAACCAGACTAGACACACATTTCATTGAGATAATTTATTACTGTGAATAATTTAACTTTAACAAATTCAATAATTCAAACGTGGGACTCACAAGCTACTTCAGGCTTCTGTCACTATGATGATTGATTGACAAAACACATGCGAATTGTAGCCAATCTAGAAGCATTGTGTTGTGTTATGTGCACATGCATCCCGGTTAGAACTGCGCGATATACCGATCTCACATCGTACACCGGTTCAATATGATGACGGTTTGCAAACCGCTGTAATCATACTCAAACTGAGAAACTATTTAACTAAATTTTCGGTTTAGCCAGTACTGATTAATATTTTTTTAATTATTAAACACATCGGGTATATTGTAATCGCCTCCGTGCGTCTGTCTGTCCGTCACGCTATCTCCTCCCAAACCATTGGGTGGAATTAAATCAAATTTGGTCTGTGGGTTACCCATACGATTCCGCTTTGCAAGACAATATTTAGATTTGGCTCCGCCCCCAGGGGGGGCATTGCAGGGGACAAAAGGTCAAATCAGTTGTAACGCAACTCCTCCTGAAATCATTAGACGGAACTGAACCAAATTTGATATCCGAGTTACCCATATGATTGCGGAGTGCAAGAGCCCATTTAGATTTGGCTCCGCCTCCAGGGGGCCGACCAGGGTGTCGGGGAGGGGTCCAAAGGTTATGAAATTTATTGTAATGCAACTCCTCTGAAATCGTTAGACGAAACTCAACCAAATTTGATATCTGAGTTACCCATATGATTACGGAGCGTAAGAGGCCATTTAGATTTGGCTCCGATCCCAGGGGGCGGGAGAGGGGTAAAAAGGTCAAATTTTAACCTGCGTAAATTGATTTAACGCATCTCCTGCGAAACCATCGGACGGAATTCAACCAAATTTGGTATGTGAGTTACCCATATCAATGTGAAGTGGATGAGCCCATTTACATTTGGCCCTGCCTTCAGGGGTGGGGAATGGGGTCAAAAGGTCATGAAATTGATTGTAATGCAACTCCTCTGACACTATTGCACGAAATTCAACCAAGTTTGGTATGTGAGTTACCAATATGATTGCCAAGTGCAAACGGCTGTTTACATTTGGCTCCGCCCCTGGGGTGGCTTGTGGGGTGTGTCAAAAGTTCAAAGCGGTGAATGTAAAGGGTTAAACTGAAGACCCATTTGAACATACAAAAGCAAACATTTCCGTTATTTTCTAGTCTGACTAAGTTGCTTATGATGAATGGCACTCTGTCTATAAACTTTCCAATATTTCGAACCTAATGTGACCGCAAGATGATGCTGTTGTTTGTAGCATCGAATCCCAGTCAAATTAGTTTCAAAATATTTATTCATATGTGATAATATTTGTAAAATTGTAAATGAATGACTTTCTATTTGTCTTTCATATTCAGCGTTAACATAATCTAATTGCATACACGTATAAAATGTTTTCGTTCTTTAATTCTTGTCGCATGATTAACACTTGTAATGGATGCGTCTCATGCCGTGTGAATAGCTATCGCAATTCTTTAAAAACGGGTACTAACAACATACTGATGGAACGGCCAGCGGTTGGCCTTGTCAGGGTAGCGGGTGCGTTTCTAGCCGTACTGGTTGGCGCCTATGCCTATGTTCTTGAATGCTCAGTTTAAATGGGTGTGGTGTTCCTCCTGTGTACTATGGCAGTTGCTGCATGTGAGGCGATAGACAGGGTTTCCTTAAAAACACATGATTACCTATATCTAAGGCTGTGAGTTAATCAGGAATAATGCCTTACTGTTATTCCCGATTAACTCTCTAATGAGAGCAGGCCTAAGACTAATTGTTTAAACCTTCTGCTAATATAAACAGGTAGTCCACATCGCCAGTTCCGAGGGATCATAAATTGTCACAATTCACATGCAGAATAAATATGTTTATTGGCAGGCATGGGATGAAGCCCTTTGGACTTTGGGCTTGACTGGGCTTAAGCCCTTTTTCAAAGGGCTTGGAAATGTGCTTAAGCGCTTTAATACAAAGAACTCTGGGCTTGGACTTAAGCACATTACAAATACCATGTGCTTTCAAGCCCTTTTTAAAGCCCTTTTTCAATTTTCACCTTTAAACCAATACATTACTTAGTTATCAGATCATTGTTCTTTACCATGCTATGGATATGCTGCTGCTACATATTTACACCTGAACCGTTGCTACGTATTTTGAAAATAATCTGACTGAAAGTATTAATGCAACAATATCCTTTAGGCAAATCATTAGATAACACTTTAACGACTTTACCTGTAAATATTTTTTGGTGTGAATTCAGAGTGAAATGGCCTAATTACATGTATTCATTATTTTATGAGACATGATGTATTATGGGCCATTATTAGGGACCTGTTCAATATTTTGAAACTAATTTGATTAGATTACGCTGTTGCTGCCTGAAATAAAGTTAGTTACAAAATACTCTGCATGATATTTTCTACATCATATACAATTTGTTTTATCTGCTCTGTCATGCCTGTAGAGCCCCAAAACATTAACCCATTTTACACCATATCAACTTTTCTTATACATTTATTAGACAGTAAATCTTTCAAAAAGCTGGTTACAAGGGAGACAAACACAAATCTCTCCGAATAGTTTGAAAGCAAGTTCCAGTCAATTTCCTTTCAAAATATTCTACAGGGCCAAGATTTAGCCCCATGGACATTAATATTGAGAATGATATGGGCTGAATGATTGGTGGTGTTAACTGACCATTCTAGCCGCTCATCTTATCTTGCCAATACAATAGAATGAATTTCACACCCTCTAGCAAGAAATGTCCCAATACCTGTCTTGTAATTACACACATGTATGTAATGCTACTGAATAGGAATGTTCTTTTAATGTAAGCTCTCATCTTGATCTTGATTAATTATGGCAAAACATCCAAAGGACATTATTTTCGCCGTGCATTCGTCAAGTAGCTGGTTTGGTTATGTTTTTTGCCTCTGATTAATTTGGCAAATTTATTTGTAGGATTTGCAGAGTTTTCTGAACTCCTTAGAAGATCCTTGACAGTTTGCTCTAATCCCTTATCAGGCATGGGCTGAAGCCCTTTGGGCTTAGGGCTTGACTGGGCTTAAGCTCTTTTTCAAACAGCTTGCAAATGTACATAAGTCCTTTAGTCCAAAAAGGGCTTTGGGCTTGTGCTTAAGCACATTAAAAATACCATGTGCTTTCAAGCCGTTTTTCAAGCCCTTTTTAAATGTTCACCTTGAATCAATGCTTATAGTTATCAAACATTGCTCTTTACCATTCTACACATATGCTGTTGCTACATATTACAGATAAACTTGCTGCTTATTTTGAAATTAATTTAACTGAAAGTAAGACAGTTTAGACAAATCATTAGATAACAGTTAGCAGCTTTCAAAGCCTACCTAAAACTTCAGAATGATTAATTCAGAATGATTAATTACATATAGTCATTAATTTAAGAGAACGGCCACAAACCCTGTTAAATATTTGGAAACTAATTTGACTAGATTAAGCTGTTGCTGCCTTAACAAAATTATTAACAGAATGCTCAGCATGATATCTTGTACATCATATATAATATGTTTTATCTGGCCTGTCATGATGTAAAACATTAACCCATTTTACTCCATATCTACTTTACTTAAATAGTTGTTATATGTTATATCTCAAAAAGCTGGTTAAAAGGGAGATAAATACAGACATCTCTGAATATAGTGCGGTTTTGTGTGCTAAAATTTGTTGACCCCTGTGACCCCAATTGGGGGGGGGGGGGGGTGGGTTTCCCCACCCCTTGAACCTCCGGGATGACCTCACACCTATTTCTGCTAACAATGAAGATTTATTGGTGATCTTAGTGTCGTTTTATGGGTTTTCGGTGATGCCGAGTCCATACATGACACTTTCGAAGTGACCGGAAGTGGCTATCACTGACTTCCGGCCACCATAGATGGAAATTTCAAGGTCAAGAAATCATTATCACACTAGAAATAAACCTAGTCATGCAATATCTCTTTCTAGGGGTTCTTAGGCACGGAAAGCTAATTGGATCAGTTATTTTTGTGATCAGACTGTCCTGCCATGATATAAAAGCACTTTGCTGAATACTGTTAAAATCTGAAACACCTTTGATGAAGGCGAAATCAAAAAGTTTACGTGAGCACACAAATCATATCGGACTACAATTCATAGTGCGCTAGAAGAAGCCACAGCTCCACAATAATTTCGAAAATGTAGTTTCCAAATATTCAACAGAATATTGTGTTAATCCTAATTTAAATGTCACATGTAAAGAGGTCACTAAGGACATGCAGTTATTTCATTATAAGGTAGTAGGCAAAGGAAATACATTCAAGGTGTGGAACAGGGTTATGTCTTCTTTCAGACAGGCAAACATTCTTGGAGAACCACACATTTGTGCCCAATAGGCAGATAATCTGTCTAACAGGTTTTACTATTATTATTATTATTGTTGTTGTTGTTTGACAGATCGCTCCACAATCAAGCAGTCATGTCTGAGAAGAACAGTCTGCATCATCTGTAATGAGGGGGCCACTTCAAGCAAGACTGATAAACAATCCTGAAATGATTGACAAACTTATTTCTTGTTGTAACGAGCGACTGTCTTTAGGCCAAAGTGATATCAAACAACTTACTGACCGCTTAGCTACCTTGAGTGAATCTGAACACAAATATGCATGTTATCATAGCCAATGTTGAAAACCCATTGTCAACAAGAGCATGATTGAATGACTCATGGTCAAAAGAGCCCGGTCTGATTCTCCTACTGGTCTTGCGCGAGGGCCGGGGCGCCCTTCCAGTGCAGTTGACTCTGTCTGGCCGAAAAGAATGAAAACTATCCCGAAGGCAGAGGTGTGTCTTTTCTCAAACTGTAGCTTTTGTCCTAACAACCCTTCAGAACCTCTCCATCAAGTTTTCTCAGACAAGATGGGCGAGAACTTTCTCGAGATAAAACTTAAGACCCAGGATGACTGTGTCAGAACTTGTGTGTCAGTTGGGGATGCTTCCGCTCTGGAGAAATAATATCATAGGAAATTCTTGCGGTACGCTCAGCGCACCTTTACTCCTGTAGATTGCAGTAATGTCCAGCTCATTCGCTCTGTATGTGATGCACAGTTAGTCATCTCCGTTAAAAACACGCTTAGTGATGCTGATGTTACCCTGACTATGGCCGAGGTGAATGATGCATATTTGTCGATTTTGAAGCGGTACCAGGTTACGGTTAGAAGTGCTTAAGGGCTTGTGCTTAAGCCCTTTGCAAATGGCTTGTGCTTGTGCTTAAGCCCTTGGAAAACAGGGTGGGCTTGTGCGTAAGCCATTTTTAAAGTACAAGGGCTTGAGCTTGTGCTTAGTCAAAAGGGCTTCGCCCCATGCCTGTCCCTTATCGTACTGGGAATAAAGTTGAATTTAAAGACATTAGTTCTTGCGTAAATTTGGTTGAAGTGGCTGTTGTGCATGTTTTTGGTTTTCCGAATTGGAGTCTGTAGATTGTCTAATGATATCTTTGCTCGTTGTTGTAGAGCTTTGTTGAACAAAATAAGGCAGTTTTGTTTCCTTCTGTCTGACACTGGTGGGAGTTTTAGGGTTTCCTTATATTTGTCATACTTCCTGGTTCGTAGCAATAGTTTGAGGTGATAAATCTAGCTGCACGTTTTTGCACATTTTCAAGTTTGTCCTGAAGAGTTATCTGATGAGGGTCCCAAACTGTACTTTCATATTCCAGAACTGGTCTAATCAGTCCCATGTATGCTTGAAGTCTGATTTCTTGGGAACAGAATGATAAATTTCTCTGCAATAGTCCTAAGGTTCTGTATGATTTGATGCAGATCTCAGTGATATGTTCGTTCCAGCTTAGGTCATTGGTGATGTTGGCGCCCACAAAACTTAGACTGGTTCCTTTTAGTGTGTAGTCGAATTTGATGTTTGTTTTTTTCTGATTAGGCTCATCATGTTGCATTTTACTGGTTGTAAGCGCATTCCCCAAGTGGTAGCCCAGTTGCCTAACATGTTTATGTCTTGTTGGAGTGCCTCACAGTCCTTGGGGGTCATCAATTTCCTGGTAGCATACGCAATCATAAGCGAATAGCCTGTACTATATCATTTATGTGGACTGAAAACAATAACGGTTCCTTGAGGTGCTCCAGAAACAAGTCATCAAATTTTGATTTGGCACCATTGACTACTACGCACTGTTTGCGACCTGTTAAGAATGAGCCAATCCAATTTAGTATGTTTTTTGACACACCATATTTGTGCAATTTAGATTTCAAAAGTTCATGTGGGACAGTATTAAAAGCCTTTTCAAAGTCAAGTATAAAAATGTCCACTTGTTTCCATTTATCAATGGATGAACCCCAATCATTGATGACATTAATTAGTTGAGTTTCACAACTGTGAAATTTTCAGAAGGTGTGTTGTCTGAGAGTTAGGATGTTATTTTGTTCGAAATGGCTGATTAAATTAAAAGAGATGATGTGTTCCAGTGTCTTACAGCAAATGCATGTGAGGGAAACCGGTCTATTGTTACTTGGTAAGGACCGGTCGCTTTTCTTACATAAAGGACACATGTTTGCCGATTTCCATTCAGTTGGGATAACTCCTGTGTCTAAGGACTGTTGCACTACTCCTCACCATACTTCTCTCTTGATCTATCTCTGCCACTAGATAATGTAGCAATTTAATCATACAGACCCGATATGCTGATAAACTAACTTCCATATTGTAAAATATTTTAAAATTATTAGCACAGATATTGCTGCCGGAAGGAATGGCTTTCTGTAAAATTACTTTCTTGTAAATTTTGCCTTGAAATTAAGATATGTTTCACGGAAATAATTAACCGTTTGGTAAAACATGGTCAGAAAATGCCCAAAAAATTTGTTGAACATTTTGAAACTAACTTCATTGGAAGCTGATGATCTATGTCAGAAACATTTTCAGGCAAGTTAATTTCAACATACATAACAGCTTATTAATCAATCTGTATATTTGATTTGGAAATGAGAAACTGAAATCTCAGGGTCTAAATAGGTCGTGACTTGGAACTCGTGAATGTACACCTAGCTTTGCCCCTTTCCATTTTACATGTTAGCTGTTAATTGCTGTTTATTTTAATAATAGTGTAAGATGTTGCTGACTGAGACACATTTCAACAGCACTATTAAAACAAGAAGCCCAAGGGGCCTGTGTCGCTCACCTGGAGCACCATTAATTTTTTTCAAAATTGTTGCTGGTGGTTTAGCCGTCTTTTAAATAAGTTTGTGGACATTTTTGCAAGTGCAATATGGCCGCCAAACACACTACATTTTGATTGGATCAACTTCCCTTGAACAAATTTTAATGGCCCAAATTTCAGCCCGATCCCGTTAGCGGTTCTGGAGGAGTAATTTCCGTGAAACCTAGGTCATCCAAGATGGTCGCCGAACCATTTGGTCAATCAAGTCCTCTTGAACAAACTTGGCTTACCTCTTGGCCTAAATGAAGATTCCCCAAGTGGTTTTGGAAAAGATTTTTAAAGACATTGCCTGAAATCGGCCAAAATCCAAAATGGCCGCTGGGCAAATTGGCCGATCGGGTTCATTTGAACAAACTTGGATCATTATGCCCTAAGGATGCTTCCTTAATTGAAATAGGCCTGGTAGTTCTCGAGAAGACATTTTAAATTTCTCATTGCTTTAGCATGAGAGCTTTTGATGAGAAAATTAACCAAGATGGCCGCCAAACCATTTATCCGACAGTTTCGAAAATTGCAAATTTGAGCTCAGAATACCCAAAAACATATATACTGTATTTCGCTTAATAGTAGTCTATGCTCTAATACAAGCCCACCCCCTAACTTTGAAATATATGAGCTCCAATGATTTCTCTGCAGTTTCAAAACGGCAAAACTGTATTAGAAGCCCACCCCCTAACTCAGCAGACTGTATAGGAAAATTTTTCTTAAGAGCAAATTTGCAAGTATAGCGTGTATAATAATAACAATCGTGTCACAGGGGGTGTCTACTTCAGACCGATCTCCGCCATGATACATTCCAGGCCCCTCTAGAAGTCAATACAGGCCATGGATTTGTAAATCTCGACCACCTATTAGATTAATACTAATAGTAGGCCACATATTTTCAAGATATAATAAAGTTTATTCCACACTTTTGTAGTCAAAATGTGCGTAAAACAGTCTTGGCGTGATTAAATACCTTCCTTATAAATATATTTTAAGACCAAATTTATGTACCAAACAACAAGCACAAGAGAAAATGTGCATCAATTTTGTAACGCCGATCAACATTAAATGATCCAAATTGAATTATTATGAACGACAATATAGCTGGCTTCTTAAGTTGGCGAGCCAGCAGTTCTTGAGATGGGAGGCATCATGTTCTCGCGAGATATTATACGCTAATGGGAGCAAACTATCAAACGGGTACCCGTTTTTTACGATCAGTATAATACTCAGTTCCTATCGTGCAATGATAATATAGATATTCCCAAGTTCTGAGTCACTCCAGAATATTTATATCCGAGTACTCGCTCTAAAATAAACTCTTCAATTGGAGGCGAATCACGTGTTTTGTATTTTTTCGCGACGCCATTTTATATCAAATTGTGGATTAATTTTGATGTAATAAACAAGCTTTATTAAAGGATACGCAATATTTAGGCGCTCAAATCAAATAATTTCACTTCCCCGGT
The DNA here is from genome assembly GCA_034401795.1 of Chaetoderma sp. LZ-2023a. Classification (NCBI taxonomy): domain Eukaryota; kingdom Metazoa; phylum Mollusca; class Caudofoveata; order Chaetodermatida; family Chaetodermatidae; genus Chaetoderma; species Chaetoderma sp. LZ-2023a. Next base: position 111,225,644 of record CM067367.1, read on the forward strand.
GATGTTTTGAGGTATACATTAAACATACGCGCAGGCGGTGGGAATTTTACGGGAGAAAATACGTTGAATTTCCGTGGTATCATTTTAGAAAACTTTTTTGGGAAAACTGTAATATAAGCCCACCCCCCTTTCTCAGAGATGTTTGGTTGGAAATTGAACACCTCTTGTCCTCATAGAAGCCTAGGCTACTATTAAGCGAAATACGGTAGAACCAATTTTGGCCTCAAAATCCATCTAATAAAAAAATCCAAATGTCCGCCAAACATGCTACATTTTGATCGGCCCACGGCGGCCATGGTTTTTGATGGAGCAACTTCCCTTCAACAAACTTTATGGCGCTTAGGCCCTAATCATATCTCCCAAATTTTGGCCTGATCCATTCAGCGGTTCTGGAGAAGTGGTTTTCGGGAAAACTAGGTCATCCAAGATGGCCACCAAACCATTTCGGAGAACGAGATTTTTAAAAACATTTCCTACAATCGGCCAAAACCCAAGATGGCCACCGACCAAATCAGCCGATCGGCTTCATTTGAACAAATTTGGATCCCTAAGCCGTAAGGATGCTTCCTGCCAAAAAGATTATTTAACTTGTCATTGTTCTTCAGTATCGATAGAGTGTTTGCGTGCATGAGGGAAAGCACAATGCTTGAACCGTTACTATTTATTATAAAGTCATTAAATTTGCTTCATCATCATTATCATTTTAAGAGGCATAAGCCCTTGTCTTGTTATTGCCTCTGGAGTTGTGTTGGTATTGTACTACTAGTGCTTGTACTTTGTTTAGTTACAATAGTTTATTTGTTTGGTTGGCATTATTCATTGAGATTAATCAGGACCCTGGTTGACTTTGGGAGGTGCTGTGGGGCAGATGGGTTATCCCCGCATCAGCAGCGGTGTGCCACCTACGCTCATGGTTACACTCTTCTGCGCCTAGCATTTGGGTATATTTCTGGATTGTCTTACTATATATTTATTAGTTGGTTATGTCCTGATCATATAGTATGTCAATTAGGTGCTTAGAAGAATATAGTTAGAGGTTTGTGGCGTTATGGATAAGTCAGTTCTAGCATCTTTTGAGTTGATGTCTCTAGATGTGGAGGTGTTAAGTTTGAAGGGATTTAGAATTATTCAACATGTGTAGTTATATTCAACATGTGTAGTTATATTCAACAGGTAGATTCATGATTGCAACTATGTAGTCAGTGTCATCATTAATGTGATTAAAAGGGACGAGATTGTTGCAGTTTAGACACCATTGGTCAATCGACAGATGGACACACGACGGACGGTCTAGGGCAAGAGCTGAAGAAAAATCCTCTCCCAGTCTGCAAATGGACACACATTCATACCTAGGCACATTGTCCGTTAGGGTTTTGCTTAGTATTTGTACAGATACAGAGCAAAATGTCCATGCTTGGTGTCAGCGGAGAAATGGGGGACAATATTTTAGCAAAGAGCACGGTAGATAGAATACATCAGGAAACAGGAAGATTAAACAGGTTCATCTTACATTCACAACCGAATACGAATAAAGTGGCAAAACTAAAGAAATAAACTTGAGCTACTACTTTTTGTGAGGGCTAAGAATAAGGCTATAGCTGTAACATCTCTAAGCAATCTCAGATCTTATTAGCAAAGGACTAGCGCAGAAGCATGTACCGAGTGACACTGACCTGTTCGGCACAAGTTGTGTTGTATCTATCTCCATCTTATCAGCTGGACAAGAACAGAGATTTTTCGATCACGCACACGCTTTACAAAATGTATGTCCACATTTAACATTGATCACCGGCTCCTTGTACACATCGTTACAATGCGGACACATTAAATAGCTAGTTGGTTCTGTAACAAACTTCGTAAACATCATCTCTTCGCCCATGTTTGGTCATCTGACTCAAGATGGAGATAATCAGAAGCGGTGAGTTTAGAACATCTTAAGTGAATCCACTCCGGACACAAGTCACATAATAAGGCTTTTTGATTAGTTCTAACAGGTCTCTTACAGGATGAGCAGGGGAATTTGGTCGGCATGGTAGGGATAAAGGAAAGAAGCCAAAACAACCAGGGGAGGGAGCTTCCAGAGATGTTTTCCTTGCATTTGCAAGATTATACAATGCTTAGTTTCAATCAGGCAAGAATATTCTACGTTGCTGTTACATGTACACAACTGACAATTGAAATGATGAAAGCTGGTAGTCATTGGTTGATAGGTAATGATAATTAACCCTTTAAGCCTTGAATTTGTTCACGAAAATCTAAAGTTTCTCATAGAAAATTACCATTTGCAGACCATGAGAAGACCACTTCCGACAATTACCACTTGAGTGACAGGCTCATAATTGTGATTACTCGATTAATCAGCTTGAGTACAAATTACCAAGACATAACAGCAAAAGGATATCAATGGCGCAAGCTTAAGTGTTTAAAAAAATCCATTTGCAGTCCAAGAGAAGACCAATCCTCGAAATGTATCACTGGAATGCCCGATTCTCGAGCCAGTCCCGATTCTCGAACCAGTCTTTCCAGTAATACACCTTCAAGAAAAATCCTCTCCCGGCCTGCAAATGGACACACATTCATACCTAGGCATGATGTCCATTACGACAGGAGTTTGCCTAGTATTCGTACAGATACACATACAGAGCAAAATGTCCATGCTTGGTGTCAACAGAGAAATGTCAGACAATATTTTAGCAAAGAGCATGGTAGATAGAATAAATCAGGGAACAGGAAGATTAAACAGGTTCATCTTACATTCACAAACGAATACGAAGAAAGTGGCAAAACTAAAGAAATAAACTTGAGTCACTACTTTTCGTGAGGGCTAAGAATAAGGCTATATCTGTAACATCTCTAAGCAATCTCAGATCTTATTAGCAAAGGACTAGCACAGAAGCATGTACCGAGTGACACCGACCTGTTTGAATAATGTGATCATACTTAATCCGAATGGTGGAAGTCTGTATTGTAGAAGTTGATTCATGGAGGTTAAATGTATACCAGAGCAAATATTACCATTACACACAATCGGATAAAGAAATTGGCAATATTTCAACCATCTTCTCTAGTACGGTTAGTGCATTTTACCTCTATGGATATAACTTTCACCAAATGGACTTCCTCGATTCAGACTAAGTATGATCCTTATTTCGTTCTATAAGCACAGGCATGTATATGAAATATACTAATAATATGAAACAGGCGGGTAAACTTGAAATGACTGTGCTAATTAAGCAGAGATGGAATGCTGCTAGCTGTAGCGAACTTCGTTTAAGACATATCTCCATTTCCTGAGTACAACATCAACATCAATTTACAAGGCATAAGCCATTGGCTTGTTATTGCCTCAGTGCCAAACTGGTAGGGCAGGGAACCCTGGTCTGGATACAACACGTGTAGCTATCTTCATGTGTGCATGTTCATGTAGATGCACAGGCTGTTTCAAGATTAGTCCACTGTGATGTAATAATTGTATTATGACTTTGGGAATTGACGGCTCACATATGTTGTATAAGCATATGTGTAACAGCAACGTCCAAAGCCACACCACAATTAATTGTGTTCAGTCGAATTCAAATATTCTTTCTTTGAAAAAGATGTCTAGTTTGCCCTTGAATATTTCGACTGTGGTTGCTTCGACTATTGTTGTTGGCAGTGAATTCCAATGTGGTGCCACTCTATTTGCGAAGGAGTGCTTCCGAATATCTTTGCTGCTACGTTTTATGTTGAGCTTGAGCCTATGACCTCTGGTCCGTGTAACATTGGACAGTTCGAAAAAGTAGTTCTTATCAATATTGTATAGATCTTTGATGAGTTTGAATGTTTCAATCAAATCTCCACGAAACCGTCTATATTTCAGTGACATTAGATTTAGGGCTTCAAGTCTTTCTGTGTAGCTATACTCTCTGATTTGTGGGACAAGTTTTGTTGCTCTGCGTTGTACTCTTTCTAATAGCTGCGATTGCCTTTTCAGTCTTGGAGACCATGCTGAGTTGCAGTATTCAAGAATGGGTCGCACAAGTGATTTGTATAGTAGCGTGAAAGTAGATTGATCAATGTTGGTAAATGTTCTCTTGATTAGTCCTATTGTACTGTTTGCCTTGGACACAATGTTCCCTATATGTATGTCAAAAGAGAGGTTTCTGTCGACATGAACCCCCAAATCTTTTTCTACATCTGATGTTGATACAGGATGTGGATCAGGTGTATCTGTCATATAGTATTTGGTTTGAGGGTTATTTCTGCCGAAGTGCATGACATGCGTTTTGTCTGTGTTGAAAGATAGTTGCCATGTCTGCGACCATTTACATACTTTATTTATGTTTTCCTGAATCTGACTGGTAGCTGGGTTGCCGTACATCTTTGTATCATCTGCAAATATTTTGCAGTGGCAGGTTAATCGATCAGGTAGGACATTTATATATATCAGAAAAAGTATAGGTCCTAGAACACTTCCTTGTGGCACGCCGCTGGTCACCTCAATCCAGTCCGATGATGCATCATTAATTCTAACTCTCTGGCTCCTGTTGCTTAAGTAGTTCCCTATCCATTTTACTAAATTTTCGCCAATACCATAGCTTCTCAGTTTTGTTTGGAGTCGTTGGTGTGGCACAGTATCGAAAGCTTTGGAAAAGTCTAAATATATTGCATCGACAGGTTCGTTTGAGTCAAGTTTGAGTAGATGTTGGTATGAAAATTATCTCCCAACTCGACTTCCCCAATTTGGACTTCCGCGATACAGACCAGTATGATCACCTTTCTCACCTGTTTGGCACAAGTTGTGTTGTATCTATCTCGATCTTATCAGCTGGACAAGAACGGAGATTGTTAGATCGTGCACACGCTTTACAAAATGTATGCCCACATTTAACATTGATCACCGGCTCCTTGTACACATCGTTACAATGCGGACACATTAAATGGCTAGTTGGTTCTGTAACAAACTTCGTAAACATCATCTCTTCGCCCATGCCCGTTTAAAAAACGACAAAGTTGACACGATCTGGCAACCTGTATCTGTGTATGTGGAAATCCAGCCTCGATGGGCTCACCCCTATTCCGTAGAGTACGAACGGTTCTTCAAAATGTCTATATAACACAAAATCTTAAATACACGAATACACGAAATTTGCTCTGACTGAGTAGGATTAAATTAATTAACGTGAAATTAATTGCAGAGTTTTTCATTCACACATTAATAAGAAGGTTCTGATAGTAACATTTATAACTTGTGGAAGAATAGGTAAATTTTAGATTGTGTCTAATTTACTTTGATTAGTGTTCATTGAGGTATTTATACAGACACAATTGCCTCAATCAATTGTGTATGTTTGAGGTGCAAGGCATAGCAGAGAAAATGTGTAGTTTTCGCAACTCTGAGAGAATTTGCTGGGGACAGCTTAATGTTCAATCTGGATATCATCATTGTATGATCAAGTATCAGCTGAGTTATATTTTCGGGATCAGCTAATAATTAAATAACGTATTGATGACGACTGGGACATTTTCTAGGTACATTGTGGTGAGAATACTCTTCAAATATGGTTTTCTCGACTCCTCCAATAATGTACATAATGTAATGAAGTGATTCCTTTCCTCAGGTGCTGAATGGCAAAGTAAACACTTGCCAGAGACAACATGTTGATTGAAACGGGCACGATTTTCTTGCAAGATGTATGAGCCAGTCAGAATCTTTGCCTTTATTACTGCTCGTATAACATCCCTGGTTGTGTTGTCAAGTGAGTTCCAATAGTGGTGAACGTTGCTTACAGTGCATACATTGACATTTAAGTATTTTGTTGATGTCTTCATGACAAAGTCGTCTTTCCAGACGTTGTGTACAGCACAGTTGAGGTGCTTCTCTACTTATGCCTTCCATGCTAACTTTGCTGGCATGCTGTTAATTAGTTGGTAGACACTTGGGAGCTGATACTTATGAAGCGTTTCTTGGCATTTCATAAACCAACTATTGCTCTTAATATTCTTTACAGCAAGTTGTCTGTCTGCTATCTGAAATTCCACAGTATCGTCATTTCCGTGGATGTTTCCTAGTAGTTATAGTTTTATGGAGTCTAGCTCTGCTTGGATGGGTTTTATTCCTAGTAGGCATAGTGTTGCTGATGATGTTATATTCTTTGGAAGGGACTGTAATTGTTTAAGAATTGACTGTTGGAATAGTTCCAATGCACTAATCTCAGCCTTTGTCATCTGAACGACCTTTAGACCAAACAGTAATCTTGGAAGGCAGTAGACTTTCCATATATGCGCTGAAGTTAACGGGGAAAGTCCACCATTTCCATGAAGTCCAGCACCCATCAGCGAATAGACTGTTCTTCTTGTTGCTTGAATGCGTTTTTCTACATTGCCTTTCCCATTTGTTGCCCATTCTATACCTAAGTGGGTTTCACATTTAGATTCAAGGATCTGTCTGTCTCCTAGATGAATAACTGGAGCAGATTTAGTTCGCTTGTTTAGAGAAATCAATATGCTTTTTCCAAGGTTTATAGTGTAGCGCCCTTGAAGTGTGTATTGATGAACTATGTTTAGGAGCTCCTGTAGGTGATCAGTGCCCTGAGCTAATAGGGCTATGTCATCCGCACATGTTGGTGCACTGCAGTTAATGTGCCCAATTTTAGCACCAATATTCACATCGTCAATTATTTTGAGAAGGTTGTTATTGAAGAGTTTGTAATGGATTGTTGAGAGAATTCCACATTGGCGTACTCCTTGGTGTATCACAAATGGGTCTGAGTGGGTTCTATTCATCCTGATGGAAGATTGAGCATCAGTATATATCTCTTTGCTGATTCACCATAATGATCCTTCAATTCCAATGTTGTAGATCTTTCGGAGTAAGGACGCATGCCACACTACATCAAATGCTTTGCAAGCATCTAAGGTTACCATACTGAGCTGCTGATGATTGTCTTTAGCTTCATTGATCACTTCTGAAATAATAAGTGCTGTGTTTATTGATGATGATCTTTCAGTGAAACCTCTTTGCAGCTTTGACTGAACATTATCATGCTGTTGCTTTGTCCATTGTAAAATTACTTTTTCTAAGATCTTGCCTACAATTGAAAGAACTGTTATTCCTCTGTGGTTGCTAGGCTGTTTATCATCCTTACCCTTCTTTAATACTGGAGTTAAGATTCCTTGCTTCATATCAGATGGAATGTAGCCTGTACTGATTATATAGTTCATTAGCTTTACGAGATAATGTGTTACCACAGTTGGTGCATGCTTTAAGTGTTCTGCTGTTAGCCCATGCGGGTCTGCTGATTTGTTATTCTTAAATCCTGCAATGATCTTTCAGATCTCTGCTTCAGTTACAGATTCACATTCTGTCCCAGTAATATGATTGCTCCAGATGATCTTCGATCATCTGGACATCAAGTTCCACAATTCTCTTGTGCTCTTCATTGATGGCTTGGTCTACCAGGGGGATGGCGAGTGAACCAAAATGATTCTTGAATTCGCTCAAGATGCCAGCATCATCATTGCATATTTCACCATCAATGATAAGCTGATGCACCCCTCTTTGACGAGCTATGTGCTGCTTGAGAGTAATCAACTACATAGGCCTAATAGCCGCACAGCTTCCCATTGAAAAATGAAGAGCGGTTGCTTTAATTGAATGCCATACCATATATCATGCCAATGTGATTACATAAATTTATCCATCATTCATATGCCACGATTACGCAATCATTAAATCATGTAGTTATTAATAACTTAAACATTATAGTGAAAGCATGGTTAGAATTTTTTTAATGTTTTCCGTGGCAATAGTCAAATCAAATCAAATCAAAGAGTATTTATTTGACAGTAGCATGTTTTTACATAAGTCAGTCCAGGTTGTCCACCAACGGTGCAGCCTATAATTCTGGCGGACACCTTACATATATAGACAGAACATAAACAATACAGACAACAGACAGTTACATATCAGGATATACATTGCATTTAGTAAGCAGTATTAGAAAACACACATGGGGATGGGAGGGAGACGGGGAGGTGTGGGTGGGCAGGCTTTAGCGATGTTATATTTACCAGCTCATCCAGTAGTTTTAACATAATATTTAGTAGCGATGTACTGATAGTGTTAATACCAATTGTATTCATCCAGTACTAGTAGTAGTAGTAGTAGTAGTAGTAGTAGTAGTAGTAGTAGTAGTAGTAGTAGTAGTAGTAGTAGTAGTAGTAGTAGTAGTAGTGGTAGTAGTAGTAGTAGTGGCGGTGACGTTTCAAGGCAATCAACTACAACCGGAGTGAGAAGCCATTCACTTAGGCATACTATATAAGTCTAACACCAAAGACAAACAGTTAATGGAATCTAGAGTACAGAGAAACATTGGGAATGCCAGAAGATCAGCTTTTGCCCTATTTGGCGCTGGCTTCCATGGTAAGAATGGTCTTAATCCAGTGATATCTGCCTCCATCTGGAAGACTTACATCCTTCCCATACATCTATATGGGGATGAACTATGGACATGTACAATAAAGGATCTAGACTCAATAAGAGCCGAAGTAACACACTAATTAGGCAGAACTTTTTGCAAACCGAATTACGAATAGTTGGAATAGCTTACCAAATGAAGTAGTTAGTGCCGTAAGCCTAACTATCTTAAAAAACAAACTAGATTAATTTTCGTCAAATTTGCACTGCCATGTCATCAATAAGTATCTCAAAGGCTGCAAGGATCTGGGAAGCATCAATGCCAAATAATCATCATCAACAGCAAGCTATTACAAAATCTAGGGTCTTGACAGGCACATATAGGCTACAAGGAAATATAGCAAGGCAGAATCAGCATCGCGTCGACTCAACATGTAATCTTTGTGGCACTGCTCCAGAGGACAGGGAGATTTTCTGCTGCTATGTCCAGAACAGGGAATGTGGTGCATAATGGGTTCACGTGTACCAATGGAGGAGATAGTATACCTACCGCAAGTCATAATCATTTATGTCGTGAACATTATGTGTATCGTGAATCTGAGTATACAGAATGGTCAGCCAGGTATCTGGATATCACTTCTGAGTGGTTGCTTAGGGTATATATTATCCAGTCCATGCATTAGGACATTAAAGATACTGCAACCGTCTTTGGCGAATAAACGAGGACTAGTTTTACGTGACTCTTCCGAGCAATAGTAGTACACAGTACTATCCTAACAATAAGATATCCAAGTTTAGAATGCAGCTACAGACGCCATTGTCAATAGATGGCGAGTGGGAAGTGGGAATCTCAAGCGTACTATATCCCAGGAGCTGGCTTACTATTAGTAGAGAAAGTTACATACAAATATATGCGTGGAGTAAGACAAAGCTGTCTAAATATTGTTTATTACCTGTTGATCTGGACAAACTCAAAATAGGGCCACAGATTGATCAACCTAGTGCTCAGTGAAAAAGCGTATTCGTTGTAGCTTTCATGAACTTAGCGAATCAGATATTATAAAAGTACCAAAGGGATACTATGCGGTGAAGAATATGGTAGACTATATAAATGGACAGATAAAAAATCATCAGAAATTTAAGAATAAAAAGCTCTTTCTCAATTTTTATTTTTATCAAGTGAATCTTGTATCTCTTACGATTAGATGTAATTATGGTAATAAGTTTGGCCCAGAAGTATCTAATTTAATTGGCTACAATGAAAAAATACATACCGGACCAGTAGAAGTATTAAAATCATTTCGAAAGAGTTGCCGGGGTGGACCAACAACAGCATATATATACTGTAACGTTGTCTCTCACAGCGTAGTAAGTAACACGTCAGCACCACTGCTCAGAGTGATTCCTCTGTCTAATACTGGTGGCGGGAAAGATATATGCCAATGGATGTTTCCCAATATTCAGTATCGCTCAATGGCAAAGAACTACATCGATACAATAGGAATCCTTATAACTGATAGGTCAGGCTCAAATATACCATTCGAGGACAGAGCGTCACTGAGTGTACTCTGTATACATTTCAGATGATGATGATGATGAAAAGATTGCATAATGCTAGTGCCTTTGGGTGGTATTATGCCAGTCAGGCGGGTTATGGACATATTCCAGTATTTGTAGGTGCACAATACCAGGCGGGCCATGGGTTAGGTAATATCCTAGGGGGACTACTATGCTCGGCAATACCTTTCATGAAAACTGTTGCCAAGACAGTAGGTAAACAAGCTCTTAGTGCGGGAGTTGGGCTAGCGGAGGATGTAATGGCGGGGAAGAATGTTAAATCCTCACTGAAATCAAGAGCGCATGGTGCAGCCAGGGCTCTGATGCCAGAGACTGTAACAGCAGTGCGTAGAAGATTAACCAAACCTAAACCAAAACATAAAAAGAGGAGTAATGTACATAATGTTCAGTCAGTGTGTGCGACACTGAAGAGGAAGGGATGCAATAAACATCAGAGAAAACACGCTGATATTTTCAATTGGCTAGATCATGGAACTTAGTCATGCATGTGAGTGTTCAAAGAGCGAGTTGGATATTTTTCAGACACGCCCCTAGAATCGATGTTGGAGTCGGCAAAATGGGAACAGTTTCAACCTGTATCGAGCTTATCAGATTCTGGACTGATCAAGTTTTACATCAGTGGATCTTCGGATAGATATTTAGATCTTACCCAGTCTTACATCTCGATTAAAGTTAAGTTAGTAAAACTAGATGCGGCGGGTACTGAGACATGGCTCGCAGTTGATGAAAAAATGGGTCCTGTGAATAATCTCCTTCATATGATGCTCTCACAAGTGGATGGTTTTCGAATGGAAAACATGTCAGTGACTCGAACGAAAATTACGCTTACTGCGCTTATTTTGAAACATTGCTTAATTATGGAAATGATGCCGCATCCTCGCATCGCCAACTTGCTGGATGGTGAATGGATGATGCTGATGAATTTGATAATGTCGCTGATACTAACTTAGGATTTCAAGCACTCAGAAAATTGATGGTTGAAAGTAAGACAGTGCAATTAATTGGTTGCATACACACTGATATGTTTCTGCGATTTCTGATTGGATCCATTGATTTGAGAGTACGCCTGCGGTGGAATAAAGATGCTTTCGCCATTATGTCTACAAACGATCTCAAACATAAGCTGTTGTTATTTTCGGCCAACTTATTTGTACATAAAGTTATACCATCCTCTGATATGTTAGTATCGCACATGGTTACTCTGAGAAAGATGAGTGCTAAATACCCTATTCATCATGTTATATACAAAACTTTTATGGTACCGAGTGGAGTTATGAGCATGGATAGAGATAATATATTTATCGGACAGCTTCCTACAAGAGTATTATTCGGTTTTGTACCAAATGATGCTTATAATGGCATTGTTACTAAAAACCCATTCAGGTTTTATAATAATAAAACTACCTATGCTACATTCTATATTACTGGGGAAGAGGTGACAACATCGGCAATACGCCCATCATTTAGTGATGACATTTACGCTGATGCCTACTTTTCACTGTTTAGTGGTATTGGAGTGCTATTTGAAGACTGCAGGTACCCGATTGATAAAGCACACTTCAGGTATGGCACGACGCTTCACATGGGATTTTACTCCTGATTTAGCTGATTCAGAGCACCAATACCCTACACATACTGGATCATTAAGAGTCGTCTTCAATGTTAGTGAAGCACTACCTGATACAACAAACATGATTTGCTATGCTGAATTTGATAATTTGATAGAAATCAGATCAGACTTTAATGTATTAACAGATTATTAAAAAATGCTGAATACATTTGAAATAGAGCAGCTATTATTCGGTGATGACAAAACTCGCGAACGCTTCCTCAGAGTTTTTCCAATTGACAATGTACCCATTCATATTAAATATCGTCCATCTTCATTAGTGATAAACACACATCCCAGTAATAAAGGCGGGCAGCACTGGGTCACGGTTTATTACACACCAAGTGGAAAAGCAGAATACTTTGACCCTTATGGAAGATGCCCTTCAGACAAAAGAATGATATCCACTGTATGCAATGGGCGTCATGCGCGTATTTATTCCTATAACGCTGAACATGTTCAACTGGCAATGACAACAACATGCAGATATTATTGTGTATATGCAGATATTATTGTGTATATTTCTTATATTATCATTCGAGAGTTGTAGACATGAAGCATATACTATGGACACTAACAAAACGTGACAGAAACGATGTGAAAGTGAAACGTTTAACTCTAAGAATGAGAGAAAAGATGCAAAAAAACAATGGATAATTAATAATAATAATAATTATTGTTTCTCACGTATTTATAGAATAATTGATATCATTAAATGTTGTAGCTAATTTAGTTTATTATTGTATTTTCTTATTTTGCTTCGATGTGTCAATAAAATAAAATAAAATAAAGAAGTGTATTATTTGATCACCGCCCCTTATACTGTTGCCCCAATATCACATTGCAATATGCATGCATACTAATGGAATGATATCATGTTTATACACAGGCACAAAGGGCACACGGGACATGCATGCACCACAGGGTGCACACAGGGGTATATGCGCATGCTCACATGGGGCATACACCTGGGCACACATGCACGCACAAGAGCACATACATGGGGGCACACACACGCATGGGGGCATGCACATGCATGCACGCACACAGGGCACACCATATAACCAACAGTATCGCATATTATATGAGCAAGACCTTTATTAAACCCTCATTGACATACCCTCTCCATCATATATGACATTTTTTTCACACACACCACACTCTCACAAATTCTGTCCACAATGTCTAGACAAATGAATAGCCGTCAGAGTCAGTCATTCCGATGATAAATTTTCAAAAATAGTTTTCTATTGGTCTGCAAATATGAATATGAAGAAATTTGATTGGGGTCGGTGGGTGGGAGTTGGTGGTGGGTGGGGTTAAAGCATGATGTTGGGTGATTTGTTCATGCAGGTGGTCGCCGTGCACTATTGTTCATGCAGGTGTTCACTATTATTCATAAGTAGGTGCTGTATGCTATTGTTCATAAATGGGCACCGGACGCTATTGTTCTAAATGAGTGGGTGGCTGCTAGTGTTCATGCAGGTGGCTGCTGGACGCTATTGTTCTAAATCCTGATTGGTCGAGATAGGGTCAAATGTCACAATTTAATACCATATAACTTACAAAAGTCATAAAATGTTATTTTCTGATTTTTCAAACCTAAATCGTGGTGCAATGATTTTCACAAGCAGAAAGCGTCTACGTCACCAACCAGTAATACGAGTGGTCGGGAGCAACCTAATGTCACATCACCCATATGTGTACTCGCAGAAGTAGATATGGCTATGGCGACCCGTGAACTTAGTCGAGTCTTGGGTGATGCAAACTGACTACTGATCGGAACACCGCATAATGATAAGGATAACTTACCATTGAGCGATGCGTGTGTTAGTAAAAACACACTCTGACACAACAATCATGCAGCCAATACAGTCAATAACAACATCAATCACATCGATTGGCCCAGAGCTGCCTGTGAGTTATGCCCAGAGTCAATTAGTTGGTAAAACAATATCTATGACACCACGACCACATCAGATAAATACATTACATGGACATGGATCTGGAATACAGCCGCCACGTTGCCAAACATCGACCCATTACAATGCACCACAAACAGACATGCCGTATCAACCAGGTATGGTGGTCTAAAGAGTGAGTCAATATCAGTAGCAACAACAGCCTGGGCAGCGTCCACAGCATCCACAGCAACTCAGTCCACAGTTTGAACAGCATCAACAGCTGACTGGCCAACTAAATCCTGGTCACTGTGCCAATATAGGAGAACCTATGCCAGACATGATGCTGCAAAGTGTATTAAGACAGCTGCATCTGATAAATACTAAGATGAATGACATCAGCGAGATGCAGGGTAGGATGTGCGAGCCGCATGGAAGAATGTGTGACACTTTGACACAACTAGAAAATATTGAACATTCCGTGAAACACTTCGCTTCAGTAGCCGAACGAATGGAGACTTGGATACATGCTGTCGAAGGTAAAACAGACCAATGTGAAGCCCGTATGTCATCTCAGCACCAGGATATACAAGCCAAAAAGCAGGAGATAATACAGTTACGAGAGGAGAATGTTCTCATCAAGCAGGCATCGATGGCTAACGAGAGAAATGTCATGGACCAGATTATAGACCAACAGGACCGGTCCATGAAATACAACCTGTTATTTTTAGGTATTAGCGAAGAAGATAATGAAAATGTGTATGGTGTTTTAGAAACTTTATAAACAATCAGCTACGGCTAAGAGAGAAAATAACATTCCAAAACTTACCCCAATAATGACAGACCACAGCCTATCATAGGAAGATTTCTCCTATACAACGATCACGAGCGAGTACATAAAGCTGCTTATGATAATCTCCAGGGAACTCGATTCAACATGGTGCAACAATATCCACTAGAAATCGGAGACCAGTGCAAGCAGTTAGTTCCAGTTATGATGGAGCCGAGCCGTAACAGTCACACAGCCAAACTTGTGTATAATTGGCTTTTTATTAATGGACAGAGGTACGAGCCTGAACATTCTCCGAATACTGACACAGGAGCGCATGTGCCACAGCATAATACAGTCTCCGGAAATGTGTGGCGAGATCAGGCCAGTTACAGATAGGGATGTCATGGAGGTAACACACCAATCAAACCTATAGCGCTTCTATCACCAGAGGCGATTACCTCCTTATGAACAATGCGAACAATTTAACATACGTGTGCACTGCAAAATACCAAAACATAAAAATGATAATAATGGTAATGGTGGTGATGATGATTGTAATAATAATAATAATAATAATAATAATAATAATAATAATAATAATGAACATCATCACCAATATCAACATCACGATCATCATCATCATCATCATCATCATCGTTCCCGTTATTACCATCATAACCATCAAGAAACATATGATAGCGGATACGAAAGCAGAAAGTTTCAACTTCTTAAAAATAGAATTACTGCTACTGCTGCAGCTGCTACTACTGCATCTACCGTGATTGTAAATGTTGCTGCTGCCACTGTTACTGCAGCTGCTGCTGCTGCAATTGCTCCCATTTCTACTGCTGCTGCTGGTGCTACTGCTTCTGCTGCTAATACTGCTACTGCTGTTACTACTACTACTACTACTACTACTACTACTACTACTACTACTACTACTACTGCTACTACTACTGCTACTACTACTACTACTACTACTACTACTACTACTACTACTACCACTGCTGCTGCTGCTGCTACTACTACTACTACTACTACTATTACTGCTGCTGCTGCCACTGCCACTGCTGCTACTAATATTACTGCTGCTTCTGCTACTGCTGCGGCTGCTACCGCTGCAACTACTGGTACCCCGAGTACTGTTTCTGCCGAAGACGTTGTCACCGCTGGTACTAATCCCGCTAATATCACTTACCACCACCATCACCACAACAACAACAACAACAACAACAACAATAACAGCAACAACAACAATGATGTCAGCAACGATCACGACAACAATGGTAGTGGAAATAACAACAGTGCTGATGGCGGCAACAGCGATGGCAACAACAGCAACAACAACGACGACGACGACGACGACAACAACCACAACAACTTGTTACGTCCCCACTTATTACACTTCGATGCTATAAATATCAATGGAAGAAAGTCAAAAGTGAACATCCCTGAAGTACATACATTCCTAAATCACTATGATATTATCTGCATCTCTGAAATGAAGCTAACCGAATATGACAATATCAAGGTTCCTAAGTATACAATGTTAAAGAAATTTAGACAAGGAGGAGGAATCTGTATCTTAATTAACAATACAATAGTAAAACATGTAAAACAAGTAGACACTCGATCTATGTACCACCAGAGACATCCAGATATTACTCAAATGACGCATTCAACCAAATAGAAAGAGACGTAATCACCCTGACAACGAAATATGAACTGGTTTGTCTCTTCGGTGATTTTAATGTGAAGACAGGTATTGATAACGATTTTGAAAAATTTGATAACTTCACGTTAGACAATTTCCAAGTGAATGATACAACCAGACATAATCTTTTAACACTAACAGAACTTGGTATCCCCATTGAAAGATTTAGCCAATGCCAAGGCCGTAAAACACAAATGCTGGGAGCATGATACAACTCTGTAAAAACACTAACATGTTTATCGTAAATGGGAAGGCTGGAAGTGACCGGCTTATAGGAAAACCTACGACAACGAACAACAGTTTACTGGACTATGCGGTTGCAAATGTAAGTTTCTTTAAGACCATCAAACAATTCGGCATAAACGATTTTGACCAAATGATCTCAGATATACATAGTGCATTATATCTAACAATAGAAGGAAATAATAATAATAATAATAATAATAATAATAATAATAATAATAATAATAATAATAATAATAATAATAATGTGGACAACGATAGACCTCATGTTGAAAGTAAGCAGCGTATATGGCAGGAAACAGAAAAAGAAAACTTGCGATCCAACCTTGAATCCGAGAAACTGCAAGAAATCAAAAACTTCTTGGTAGACACTCAAACTAACGCTACACAACAACATATAAACACGGTAGCAAACCCGATTGTAAAACTATTTGTTGAAACTGCGGCGCAAACTTTTGACCAAAAAAATAAGTATCTTGGCAAAAAGAAGGAAAATAACAAACCATGGTTCGGAAAAGAGTGTGCCCAGAGACGCAAGGAATATCATACGGCGAGAAAGACCTATAGTAAAAACATATGACAATAAACAACATTTAAAAATGGCGTGTGCAATATACAAAAGTACAATTAAGAAGCATGATCAGACAGTACGTCACCAGGTTCATGAAAACTTAAGGAAAATACAAAAGTGAGATACTAAAACTTTTTAGAAACTGTTTAAAGAGAATTCAAATGGAAACCAACAAAATAAAAAAATAGATCTCCAAACATTATTCTAGCATTTCAAAAATATAAAGGAGGATGAAGATAATGAATACCCAACAGGTAATCAAACATTTGATATACCAGACTGTGGAGGACTTGATGGCCCCATAATGCGTGAAAAAATCCTAAAGAAAATAAATAAATTACTGAATGGAAAAGCAGCGGGGTCTGATCAAATCTATAATGAGTATATAAAGTCAACATCTGATACTATGCTACCAATCTATGAATGCTTATTCAATCTGATTTTCGATAGTGGAAATGTTCCGGATGAATGGCTTATTGAAAAAATCATACCAATATACAAAAAGAATTTTCGAACACTCAACCACAGACTCGCCATAGAAACACAAAGATGGAATGGCATAGATAGAAATGAGCGGCCGTGTCCTAGATGTAATGAAGTTGAGGACGAGAATCACTTTCTGTTTAATTGTGAACGCTATAACATAGAACGAGAAAAACATATTCCACTATTCTATTCAAGACAAAACAATGTAGATAAAGCCTGTGGACTACTTTCAATATGTAACAGTTCGTCACCAAACTCTGCAAATTTCTATTACTGTCCAAGAAAAAGAAATAAACATTATCAATGCAACTCTTACTACTACGACCTTCGGTCCTTTACGAAATACATAGAATGCACGAATGATACTCACCAACACAACAACTAACACTACCACAGCCGCTACCATTATTACAACAACAATAACAACAGCCATAGCAAGGACTAGTGCTAATTCACATAAAGGGAAGTCTTACCATATGGTGGTGGTGGCTGCTGCTGATAGTACTACTACTACTACTACTGCTGCTGCTGCTGCTGCTGCTACTACTACTACTGCTGCTGCTACTACTGCTGCTACTGCTGCTACTGCTGCTACTGCTGCTGCTGCTGCTGCTGCTACTACTACTACTACTACTACTACTACTGCTGCTGCTGCTGCTGCTGCTGCTGCTGCTGCTGCTGCTGCTGCTGCTGCTGCTACTACTACTACCGCTGCCGCTGCTGCTGCTGCTGCTGCTGCTGCTGCTGCTGCTACTACTACTGCCATAATGTATTAATTTAAAATACTTTCCTCATATGCCATCGCAAGGATGGCCTGAGTGTAAAAAAGAAAACTGAAAACTGAAACTGGTAGTTTAAGCGAATATTTTTTGATACTAATTTGACATAGGAAGTTTCAATTCGCGCTAGTTACAAAATATTCATCAGATATAATATTTTAACATTCTGATTTTTTCAAACCTAAATTGTGGCGCAATGGTGGTTTAAGCGAATATTTTTTTTAATACTATTTAAACATAGAAAGCTACAATTCACGTTAGTTTCAAACTATTCATCAGATATAATATTTTCCCATTTTGATTTTTCAAACCTAAATCGTGGTGCTGAGGTAGTGCGTGTCCGTGTACATAAACATGTTGATGCATGTATAAATGTGCAGCCACCTGTATAGCACAACATTAAAAAAAAATGTAATACTTAAATGACTGCCACTTTAAAGACCACTCCTTAAATACGATAGATACATGATTATTAGCTATATAATATTATACAACAGCGGCCGATTGCGGCCGCACGTGTATGCATGCATTTTGGCGTGTGTCCGGGCGTGTACATACACATATTGCTGCATATATAAATGTGTAGCCACCTGTAAACCACAATATTTTCGAAAATTTCATAATTAAATGACTGCCACTTTAAAGACATATATCTCCTTAAATACAATAGATACATGATTATGGTGTGCATGTGTGTCTGGGCATGTGCACACACATGTTGCCGCCTGTTTAAAATTGCACAACATTTTTTTGAAAATTTAATAATTAAATGACTGCCTCCTTAAAGATATATATCTCCTTAAATACGATAGATACATGACTATTATCTATATAATATTATACATTCAACATTGATAAGTTTAGCTATATATTACCTGTGTAATGCTGTACTTCACTCTGATTTTTTTGAAAATTAAATGACTGGGAACACATTTTGTTCAAATTTTTTAGAAAATTTAATAATTAAATGACTGCCACTTTAAAGACATATATCCTTAAATACGATAGATACATGATATTATTATCTATATAATATTATACATACAACATCGATAAGTTTACCTATATAGCACCCGTGTAACGAAAAGCTCTAATTTTTTGAAAATTAAATGACTTGGAACACTTTGTTCATATTTTTGAAAATTTAATAATTAAATGACTGCCATGACCACTCCTTAAATATGATAGATACATGATTATTATCTATATAATATTATACAACATCGCTTAGTTTACCTATTAGCCTACAAGTGTAACGCAACGCTGATTTTTTTGAAAATTAAATGACTGAGTTTCAAAATATCTTTTTAACCATGAAGGTGGGGGGGGGGGGGCACCAAATTAATACGTTAAACACAGCAAGAACATGTGCACGCGTCACCTATTTAAAAACACATTAATCTATGCATTAACACGTCAGAACGGACAATAGCCTGTAGCAGGACATTTAGAGAGGACGCCCTGCATGAACAATAGCAGCCACCCGCTCATTTAGAGCAATAGCGGACACCCGCTCATAGCAAATTTCACTTGACCTCATGTACACATCAATCACTGTTTGACTGGAGGGGACTGGCTGGACGCTATTGTTTACCAACAATTGCCCTTGACCTCGTGACCTATACCCATCACTCATTTTTGACAGGGGGAACAATAGCCGCCAGCGACCGCCTACACTGCTTAGATAGCGTGAGAGACAGTTTTGGGGATATAGCAGATGGACAGACGGAGGCGATTCCAATATCCCCGACGTTTTTTTTTCACAAATAAGCAAAATTCTCATTCATAGCAAGTTTCATCGTAGTGTTAAAATTTGACGTGGAATTGTCATGGAAGCATGGAAAGAAATAAAAATGAAAATTACTATAATACACACCCACACACGTTTGATGTAACAAAAATAAGGGAGATGTTTTCAATATATTATTAAACCTATCACGAGTGATCTCCCTTATTACTGATATCTCGAAACGGAGACGGTATGTGAGGTTATATATGTCTGGCTGATTGATTGTCTGTCCAATTTTTGAGAAATGTGCGTCAATCTGCTAGTGTTTCTAGGCTAATTATCTTGTAAAATTTGCTTTTGTTATTGAATGACTGCGCATGTATAAAAACTATTTTCTGATTAATCAGATTATGATGGATGATGTACGATGGCAACGATAATTACGACGACGACGACAATGTTGACGACGATGACAATGATAATGAAGACGATAAATGATGCTTATATTAAATGGTGCTGATGGTGATGACGATGGTGCTGTTGATGGTGGTGGTGGCGGTGGTGACGGTGGTGGTGATGATGATTGTGGTGGAGGTGTGGTGGGTGTGATGGATACAGAATTCTAACATACCTTCAACAAAGTTATCCCCTTTCTGAAAAAAAGGCCAGAAGACGAAGAAACTGAGAATTTTAGTTAATGAATTAGTAATTCAAAACCAAAATAAGAAAGAGGACTGGTGGCCATAAAGACCACTAACTAACAGATAAACCAGCGTTGGACAACATTTTATAATTGATAATAACGGTGCAAGGCTGATTATGACGTCATAACTTCAAAGATAAGAAGTTACTCTGACTCGAAAACAACATCCAGGTGTAAGGACGAATTGTATTCATATCCAGAACATACTAACTGGAAAGAATAGTAAAGGCAGACTATGCAAACATCAGATAAACAATGATAAATTGGCAGCAGATTTCAGAAATATTTTCAAATAAATTGAGGTGCCTAATATCATAACTAGAATACCTGCGTCTTTTAGCATAGACAAACCATCCGATCTGATGAACTTGAAGCTCCACCAATCTCTATGACCTCTTAACTCGCTCCACCATTAAGGAAAGGAAGTGGACCAAGAGGGCAAAGTGTGAAGATCTTCTTATGAGACGTCCAACTCAAAGGGCATAGATTTGGATTAGTTCCCTAACATGCTAGTAAGAAATGGAACCTTGGTGGAGAGAAAAACAAACCCTCTGATGATGTGTTGTTCTTTTCAATCATAGCTAGATACCTGTGGACACAAACACAAAGAGAGAGTAGCGGTTCATAGCGCCATATAGAAATAAACCAATTTTTAGGCGCTTATCACGTCTAATCGCGAGTCCTGGAAACGAATTACATATAGACTAAAAGGCTAAATTAGACAAAAATGTAGTTGAAATCACCTGATGACGTGGTCTTGGGCCCTCCTCTGGCGATTTCCTACGCTCGGACATAATCTCAGGTGATAATAATTTCAGAACGTGTCGACAACAAGCAGAACACTTTTAGGAAAAAGTTAGCGCGTGTCTCCGCCAATAAATTAGAAAAGAGGAAGTGATAGTCTGCGCATGCGCGAGGTTGGGGCTGGTATCCGCCGGACTGTCATCTGACTACCTGCCCAGTAGGGGCACTTAACTTTTTAAATCTGACCGTTTATTGAGTGAAAGTCGATATTTGGAAATATCAAAGAGTGTTAAGGAGGTAAGTATCAACTCTCGTGAAAAAGAAATCCGTGATTTTGTTTAATTCTTGGCGAGAACGCGTATATAGGCATACGCTCACTTTACCTAAATAGTAATGTATTGATCGCACGTGTGTGGATAATAATTCGACAATGTTGTTGGTGCCTTAGAAACTAGCAACTTACAGTCAAATTGCTATTCAAATCCGTAGCGAGAGTCGACTAAAACTATGATGATTATGTTAGAACAGTGACTGAAAGCTGTTGTAGCAACAGTTTTCATTCAAATTATTATCAAATCTGTATCAAGTAGTAATGGCATTACCTAATAATAGTTATTCTGACAATAATTTTACTGAATGTTGTTGCTGTCATTGATAGCAATAAGTTTCACGCAAATTATTGTCAAAATATATATAAAAGCGTTCTCTAACCTTCTTATGGAAATTGACACACTTGCACTGAACAGTATTGAAATGCAGTCTGTCGAATGTACTGCCGTGAATACGTACGTTGTACGCTTTCAGAGCTGGAGGCCAAATGACTATTTGCACGTGCAGGCGGGTTGGTTTTGTTTGAGAAATCCTGGCCTATGGAGACAATAGACTAAACGAATATGGTGTCCAATACTTACAACGATTATGGAGTCAGGAAATTGCGTGCTTGGTAGAGTTGCATGCTGGGTAGCATAGCATGCTGGGTAAATTGAACAGAAATCAGCAGGCATGTCATATCTCGTGCAAAAGGGTCTATATTTAATGGAACACGAGAGTTTAAAGGAAAGCACTACTTAATAGTAGTCGATGATCTATGAAAGGGCCTAGTAATAACGGTACACAACGGATTAAATTTTAAGACTATTTTCACAATTAATATTCTATTATTCAATGTATGGTTACGTCCACCGTAGTCTGCTAATACACTGGTCAATGTTGGCAATTGGTATAGGTGGTCATTACATGTATAGTGGTCTCTTAATACAGGTGGTCAATGTTGGCAATTGACATCTAGGTGGTCATTAAATATATAGTGGTCTTTTATTACAGGTGGTCAGTGTTGGCAATTGACATCTAGGTGGTCGGTAGATACATGTGGTCAGGATAGGGTGGTTCACATTGACAAGTACCCTTGCCGTATTAATTGGCATAAGTGTTCAATAAATATGGTGGCCAGTGTTGGGTGGACTACATTGGCAAGAGGTGTCAATTTGGCATATGTGGTCCCTTAATGAAAGTGACCCTTGTAGAGTGGTCAATAAACTGTAAATGTAGAACTGTCAAGTGGTATTATAATTGGTACAGGTGGTCTCTTAATACATGTGGGCAGTGAAGAGTGGACCACATTCGGCAAGATTGGATAGTGACAGGCACATTTCAGTTACAGACAAGCAGAATATGGAATCATGGCTCAGTACCTGATCAAAGATGCCTGCTATGCCTAAATGAAGATGAGTCCATTGAGCACTTTATGCTAAGCTGCTCTGTAAGCCAATCAGTTAGACAACCTATTCTGGAGCAGATACTGACCGAACTGCAGGACAATGTATGTAGTGACTCGAAATTACTGACAACCCTTCAAGAGGATGAAAGTATGATGTGCAGCTTTCTCTTGGACACAAGTCAGGCAGAACTACCTACAGACATCACCCATCAACTTGAATTTCATACTCGCAGACTCTGTTATGCCCTCTACCAGTTCAGAGAAAAACGACTATCACAGCTGCCTGCAAACAAGAAAATTGGATTGTACCAGACCAGAGATGTCAGGATAGATCAAACCAATACTCATCAACACTGCTAATTATGTTCGTCAATATTAAGGTCTTAAACCCGTTCTCACCAGATGTGAAGGGACTACAACATCAAGTCAAGTCAAGTCATAACTGTCATGCCTGTGATTGGGAAAATATTAGAAATCCTGCTGAGGGGTGAGCTAGATAGCATCCTGCTAAGAAAACAAAATGTCATGCAAAGAGGTTTTACCTGTGGTACATCTCCCTTACAAGGCGCATTTCTTTTGCATGAAGCTATTGCAGAAGTGAAATACCCTGGAGGTCTAGAGTATGAAGCATATTTACATACCAAGGCAGCATTCGATGGCATTTGCCAGAATAATCTATACAGACAGATCTACCTTGATGGAGTGTGTGTGGCTAGCTGTGGCTACTTACAAGAAATCTTAGCCAAAATGCGGTGTCCAGAGTCAAATGGGATGGTAAAACTTCACAGCCTTTTAATGTCCTGCATGGAGTGAGGCAGGGTGCTATCCTGTTGACAAATGTGTATAAGAGACACATAGACACCCCTGTTAGATAAGCTGTCTGAGAAGAATAGAGGTATCAATATTGGTACAAGGAATGTGGAAATCCCATGCGTAACCGATGATGTGACTTTTCTGTGTAAAGATCAAGGAGATCTGCAGGTTCAACTGGATGTATGCACAGACTACGCAAATTCAAGTAGGTACATATGTCAAGGCAGTAAGAGTATGATCATATCCAATGACAAGAGTATCCAAGTACATGGCCCAATTACCCAATGGGTTATCAATGGTCAAATAATCCAGATAGCTAGATCAGTTACTCATCTAGGATTTATACGAGATCCAAGTCAAGGCAGTTCACTTGCTACTTGTCAAAACAGCCTCAAGAAGGCCTGACGATCCATATATCGACTGTTGGGTGCATGGATGCATGGGAAGAATGGTGCACCACATGCAGTGATATGAAGTATGTTATTCCAGCTCTTACCTATGGCTTAGAGATCGTGGTGCCACAGAGGAGAGAAATTGACTTCTTAGAAAGGGAATTTAGAGGATTACTTATTTATGTACTGACACTACCTACTACAATGGCATTTATAGCTGTATACCGGTACGCTTTATTGGGTATAAAACCTATTGAAGCTATTATTGACATAATTCTGGTGCTATTTGGGAACATATGCAGAAATGGTAATGATGCAGAATTACAGATAAGCAGCAGACAATTGGCACTGAAGGGGTTTGAAAACAACTGCTGGGCATGCACGGTGAAGCGATTGCTCGCAAAATACTCCCTACCATCGGCTCACCTTATCTTTGCTAATCCACCAGCAGAGGCGAAATGGAAGAAATGTGTCAACAAAGCAGTAGACCGTGATTGGCTTAGTCATATCAAGTGACAGGCCAGCTTATCTCCTTCACTGGGATTCTCTATTGAAAATATCAAGTTTACAGAACCTCACCCTGTTATAGCAAGTAGCTCAAACAGTCCTAGAGATGCCTATAGAGCAGTAACCAAGATCTGGATGGTGACCGGAACATTGAAGTTGCAAACAAAGAGAGGTTATTCCAGTAATGGTGATCATGATAGCAGATGCTTACTGTGCCTAGAGGCAGATGAGACCATAGAGCATTTCCTGCTGTGTTGTCCTACACGCCAGCATGTTAGACAGCCAATTGTTCATGAAATTACCAACCTGTGCTGTGTCTTGAGTCTGAGTTGGTGGATGCACTGATATCCTTAAATAAATCAATACGACAAAATAATCAGCTAACTAGCTTCTTATTAGACAGTAGAGCTATACACATATCTCGAGATATTGCATGTTGCATCAAATTTATGTCACGCAGATTATGTTTCGCACTCTGCCAATATAGAGATTCTGTTCTTTCAACACTTTCAACACTACCTGTCAATAAAAAGGCCGGTCTTTACAGTGGACGGAGGGATTAATGGACTCTGCCGTCAACTACTACAATATGACAAAGGATTAACTGCAAGACAACATGTGTATCGAATCAGATTAGGAAAGGAGATAGGATTGTAGGTTATGTCATAGCCATTCTCACGATAAGTGAGGAAATTACAGTGTCAAGTCAAGTATGCCAGACATATTAGGAATTCCAAATAACCGGGTTTATTCCCGAATTCCAGCATGCAATCAAGCCATATAAAGCTGCATTGCCCCACACATCATTCACATGATATGTCCTTGATCTTCCAATGTACGCTAACAACACGCACAAGGTAAATCAGTCCCCATTGGGCTCAACAAAACAGCCCAGTCAGTACACATCAAAGAAAATACACTTATTGCAAAACAGCGATAAACCATCAGCGAGAAATATCTGGAGGTATACAGTCCCAAAACGAAGTAGTTCCAAGCATCTGTTCATATTATTGATCCTCGCCGGTGACGTCGAACAAAATCATGTACACAATGGAGGATGTGGAGTATGCAAGAGACTAGTAAAGAAATCAGATAAAGCAATTCAGTGTGATTACTGTGCCAATTGGATAAACATATGTTGGGCAGATGGTGACAGCAAAGCATATAAAGTTTTGCATATATTGGAGGACAAATGGTACTACTAAAGCTGCTCTGCACCATGTGGCCTTTGTGCAGAGAAAGTAACAAACTCAGACTCCGCAGTAGAATCTGATTCATGTAAAAAAATGGGTTCATACCAATTTCTCACAAATCTCCGATGCAGACTATGAAGAGGCAGATTCCAGAATCTTCTTGCATGTGAAACATGCAATAGATCTTTATAAACCAAGCAGAGCAGTGACATGGAGTATTGACATTGATGTTGCCATGCTTTGTCCTCGTTTTAGCCTTTTACTTGGTATTAATGACACGTATCTCAGAACAGGTGTGGGTAGGAAACGACGTTTTATTTTAATGCATGAAGTTGCGAGAAACCTTGGTGAAGAACTATCCATGGTTCTACTAGTAATCCATGCCTTAAGTGGGTGTGATTTAACTAGTGCGTTTAGCGGAATTGGAAAGAATAAATCAATAAAGGTTGCGAAGGCGTGTCCAGACATACTCAAGGATATTAGAAAACTCGGCCAATACCCTACGGATATCAATGAATATGCAATCCGTACATCTGTCCGCCTCATAACTAGAATTTATGGTGGAAAATCACGACAGTCATTGGATGATGTTAGCTATGAAATATTCTCTAAGAAGAATCTGTCCAGTGCAAAACTTCCACCTACAGATGATGCATTTCAAAAACATCTTCAGCGTGTGAACTATCAGTGATACATTTGTCATAAAGCAACAGAACGTAAACTTATTCTCCCATCACCAATAAATCGGGGATGGAAGCGTGATGACTGGATTCCTGCTGCCTGGCCTTATGGACAATGCATCAGCACCCGCCATACTGACAGAGTTCACCCAGTGTAGCTGTAAAACAAACTGTTCATCGATGCGGTGTGTATGTAGAAAAGAGCAATTGATCTGTACAGATGCGTGTCGTTGTGATTTGGAAATTTGTCACACTCGAGAATGGGACATTTCATCTGACTCAGGCTCTGATGGTGATTGAAACCTTTGCCAGTTCGAATCTATATACGGACACAGTTTAAATGCTGACGTCACAGTATCCTTTCTATTCAAGGTCTTCATGATAGAAATGTAGAAAACTGTTTGTATATTTTACAAATAAATTGACCAAACGCCATTGTCTCTCAGTTAGCAAGGGGGGGGGTGGGGGTGGGGGTGGGGGTGGGGGGGGGGGGGAGGGGGGCTGACAAATCAGTTTGAAACATATTCAACACTTTCCATTTCGTCATTTGTCTATATCGCATTTAGCATGAAACAAGGTAAATTAACCCTTTAATGGACAAACTTGATCAGGAAAATCAAACTATTTCCATATTGAATGCCTATTAACCCACGAATAGATATTCCTCAAGACCACTGCAGAGACCGGTTTTGGCCGGCTTTGCGTTCAAGGGTTAAATGTTGAAAATCTGTTCAGGGCAACATATTCATACGCATTTAGATGACTGGGAAAACTATCAGTGCCAATTCAAAATAATTAGCCGTACCAACCGGTGGACGGGCCAACAAATGGGCGAGTACCTGGCTGCCAAGTTGTCGGGCAAGGCACTGCAGGTCTTGGCCGACCTTGGGTCAGACATCTCGCCAACATACACACCCCTCTTTCAGAACGCTTTGGTGATCCAGCTCTGGGAGAGACCAGCCATCTCCAACTAATGAATCTAAGACAGCGCCCAAACGAAACTCTACCCGCGCTTTCCAGTAGAATACAGTGCCTAGTAACGAGGCCATATCCTAACACTAACCTTGCAGGAGTGACCCATTTACAGTGGGACACATGTATAGACACCATAAGCGCCAAGCCCGCTCTAAAAGAAAGGTTGTTCCTATTAGAGCACGGCAGTCTGCAAACTTTAACAGCAACTGCTATGAGGATAGAGAATTTCGTGGAGATGGAAAAGAACATGCAGCGCCAAACTAATCCGCTAAATGAGATAGAATATCTTGCACCAATAAACACCCCTAACACAACATGACTATCAACCATACCCGCCGGGACATTGGTACACCAAGAATCGCCAACAGAACCAGGACAAAACCAACAGCAAGCTTCAAGAGGCAGAGGCCAGAGACAGTCCCATCGATGGGGGGGGGGGGGGGCGCTAATAATGACCCTGGACGCAATAACAATAACAGCCCAAATAACCAAGAGCGATAGGCTCCTCGAAGGGTTGTTTGGAACAGGCGGAAGTGGGACCATGGACCCGTGGAAATGTCCCTATGTGGTAGTAGGTAAGAAGTCGGACGTGACCTACCTGATCTGTGCCCCAGATGGCCTGACCTCAGTCATCCACTTCGATCGACTTAAGCCCTGTATTGGTGCCGATCCATAGCTTGATCTCGGGATTGGTGAAACACAAAACACAGGCACCCAGATCGACGTCTCTGCGAAGACGAGTACTCTCGACATTATCCCTCAGCGTGACGGTTCCGGTTCGGCTCCTCTCCTACCAAGCTGGGAGTTGGGCCAACCAATGGTTAATGATGAGGACGATGACGAGATTCATGCACGTCCTCTCCCTCCTCAGATCGGGTCTACTATGTCTGGTAAGCTGTATCTGAAGACCTTTTCGTATGTGCTGTCCAAGGGGAGGGTGGCAAGATTTTCCACTATCCTCTTCCTACCCCATCCACTTCATGCTATTACCCACATTATAGAGTTGTCACAGGCTGGCGCAGAAGCTACCCCCAGCTGTTCTGCTTCCCATGTAGAATGGAAGTGAGAGGCTCCGATGAACACTTGGCTTGTTATTTTGAGCAGCTAAACCGCGAGACTCGTCGCCAATCCACCCCTATCCCAACACTTTCAATTCCCTATCGTAGCCCAATTCCCCGCCCACATTTCCCCCACTTCGCCGACCGCCAATCTCCTAACGGCACCAACACCCACTGTGCCGAGTTTGGACATCACGTTTCCAATTCCCCTCACACTCCACTCGTCGTCAGGAGCCAGTGCTGCTCCTGATATGAGAGAACTATAGGCCATCATGTGTAGCCACAGTAAAGAGAGCCTAGAATGATAGCGTCCGTAACAGCTCCTAGCGTGCATGCTTGTCAATAAGTGATAGCCTACCCACGCTGCACTGAGTGTGTGGAGTTTGGCATTCTTATGTATATGATTGCCTGTATTTTGGGGAATTCTTATTACTATGCCCTATTCATCCGTCTTGGTATGAATCATTACCAGGGTCCATTGCGAAGAAGGAATCCATTTACAGAAATGAAATTGGGCCATTGTTGCAGAGATATCAGTAAAATAAGAATTGGCCTTTTAATTCTTTCAAGTTGGTTTAGATCGCCATCGCGCATATGTTGGTAGGGTGAAGGTAACGGGACATAATAAGCACGTGCTACTCTCATGCTATCCCCTTCTCTTGGTGCGCGATGATTGGTTGAGCTCTGTTATGGTGACTGCTGATCTGTCACCATATAGTGCATAAGCAGTCGCACTGGCTGCATTTCTCAGTCTGGTCGGGGCGTCAGTCCAGTGCATGCGGAAGACATTCCGATAGCTTATTATGCAGAGCTCGCTCTAAGCAATCTACGCCAGCATAAGCCGTATAAGCAGCCGAGGCTGGGCTGAAAAAGCGTCGACGACAAATGCCTCCAACACACATGTTTTTGGAGCCCCTTTTCGGTGGTTATATAGCAACTAAAAATCAGGTCATTCCCCCCCCCCCCCCCCCATCGCCGTGACCTGTTGGTGACGCCAACTCCTTTGATCAGAATGTTATGTGAAAGGTTTGGCCTGTACTGATATCTCACCAAACCCGCCGTACCACTCCAAAAAGTGGTAGATAGACTCATGC
This sequence comes from Chaetoderma sp. LZ-2023a, assembly GCA_034401795.1. Lineage (NCBI taxonomy): Eukaryota > Metazoa > Mollusca > Caudofoveata > Chaetodermatida > Chaetodermatidae > Chaetoderma > Chaetoderma sp. LZ-2023a. The sequence continues at coordinate 111,255,300 of CM067367.1, forward strand.
ACGTGGATAGATAGTTTATTGCAAAAATCCAACATAAGGATACGACAATACAAGTACAATCGTATAAATAAACTATTTTAACTGCGAACATTGCTTTGGCCGACGCTTCTGAGCTAAGCGGCGCTGATCGTCTTGTGCCGTAACCACTATAAACTTAGCCTCCTCACCAATAGAGGCAACTTCTCTGCCGCACCAAGTTTTGTGTACATCAACCACTTCAGCAAATTCGACTGATAACTTTTGTCCTATTATATTGTGCCAATGACAATGAAGCGCCGACTACGTCGAAAACAGTACTGCTTCCTGAGAACCGCGCCAACAGACTCCTGGGCCAACATGCGCTGGTGACTAACAGGCACCAGCAACCTACTTGTCAACATGCGCTGATGACTAACTGTCGCAACAAGCTACTGTATCGTAAGCGAACCTTGCACTGATGACCAATAGGCGCTCATTTTTATTGTAAGATAGTCATTTTCCTTTGTATTTGCGCTGATTATAAGTAAGCGCCGTAGGTCAGCTGGACCTAATTGTACTATATAAATGATAGTACGGCGAGCGCCGTTTAAACTGTTCCTTTTTGTTAAGTTAAATAGTTATATATAAACGCTTAAAACTTATACTATACAGCTTCACTAAACCGCACCACTTACTTTTCTAAATACAGCAAGACATTTTCACTCGAGCCATCTCTCGTACCAGCACCTATAGACTCGAGATACGGCGACTAAACCTAACTAGCATTAGCTCAGATATTTTGTTAGGATAAAGTAGTTAGGGACGACTGTTCGAACGAAGGAGTGCTGTTTATTGTAAAGCCTCATTCCTGGCTATGCTGCCGTCAATATAGCTAGCCGGTTTCCATAATTGGGCACTAACTTTACGGCCTACTAAATTCCTAGAGCAGCTGTTGTCTTTTTCTACGCCTCTCTGGTCCTCTGGTCAACTAATTGTTTGGTAGTCCCCTTCGCCGGCTTTGTTAGAACCGACCCTGGAAATCGCAGAGGTTTCTCAATGGTTAGAATTGAAATGGCGACGTCTCACACACTTCCCCCTGTACCCTCGCCGGTACCTTAGGACTTCTATAAGACTTCTATAAGCCAAAGTAGGATTCGCAACGCAAATGTTAATCATAGTGGGAATGGCCTAGCAGTGAACCTCGGGGCAGTTACATAACCATAACGCAGGTAAACGTTAGCTCCGAGGGAGCGAATCTCATATGGTTCGCTCTCGACACGATTGACGCCGGCTGAAAACGCTGTTTGCGGACTAACTCCATGGTGACTGGGAGAAGCCAATCAGCTCTCCATGCCTTCCTGGAAGATCACCGCAGTCTGCCATTCGCCTCTTCAGCCTCCGCCGTAAGTAGATACGCTGCCTATTCAATGCTTTTGTGTGTTATCCTGTCCTTGTCTTGTTATTCGTGGTTGTACTGACACATGGTTAGAAGTCACCCATCGGCTTCGGCCCAGGCAACATGTATGCATCGTCGGCCTGAGGGAGTGGTTCAATGGGTACGTGCCGAGATGGCAACGCATTAAATGTTGCCATGCGCTCTCTACAGTAGCAGAATGGCTACTAATTGGCAAGCAGAAGCATACACTCGTGACTTGAATTTATATATTTGTATCGTAAATAAAATTTGGATGGATGTATTAATTTGACATTTTATTCGACTAGGAAATGGAATTTGCGACAAAATAAGATTCTCATATAAACGAGATCGGAGAAAACTTTGAAATGCTGGGTATGAGAGGGCCATGAGTGATGCAGCCAATATATACGATATCTATGCGTGTAGTGAATTCGGCCGCGATGATAGTGATGGGACGTACTCGCGAGTCTAAGTTGTGTTCACACTAGACTGCTAATCCTAAGTAAGGCCGAGGTAAGTTCGGTCGAAGCAAATATTCGTTTACTCGTCATAGCTTTATAAGCGTGAATGCTTACACGAGTAAAACGAAAATTTATGATCGATTGGACTACCTTCGGATTAGCCAATCTAATATGAACACGGCCTATGACACAATCGCAATACCTTCTTTTCCTTACAGGACAGGGTACCCATGAGTGAATATATAATCAGTCTCAGTAAGAAATTACCACCTAAGGTTACGGAATGACAAATCTCGGATACCGACAAGCTTCGTGACCAGATAGAAGAGCATATTAGATGACACGACTACCAGTCGCCTAAGACTGGTCTGTAATGTCAAGAATATCATTCAGTCTAGCATTAATAGAGCCATTCTACCAATCAACCCATCACTAAATTAATCAATAGATAGGCAGAGAAATCAATCTATCAATGTATCTATTGCTCGTTCGTTTGTTATGTTAGTTTGTCCAGTCGAACGAACAATCAAACGAACGAGCGAATCAATCAATCAATCAATCAATCAATCAATCAATCGATCGATCGATCGATCGATGCATTAATCGGTAAATCAATGGTCGGCGAACCCGAGGTGGGGGTGGGTGGTGAGTGTCAGTCGGTAAATTGGTAGGTAGGTTTGTTAGTCAGTCGATCAGTCCAGGAATCAATCGACCAATCTATCAATTGTTTGATCAATTCAATATGCGGCGATGGCAGTAGTTGTAGTGGGTCAGGCCATAGATGAGTAGAACATAAATTCCCAATGAAATGAAGCGTTTGATTCTACAACTGGGCATATACCAATAATCTTTTTGCAAACGTTGTTGCGGTATCCGTGTTTTTGGAAATGTTGTGGTGGTAAAGGTGTTTCCGAAAATGTGTCTGACTCTTGAAATTGTTTCTGAAAGATTATTCCCGAAAATAGTTTTTGAAAGATTCAGAATATTTGTTTCAGAAGCTCTACTGCCAGTAATAGAGGAATCCAATCTGTCACCTATGTAGCAACATCATAATCAATTACGCCGGCGATTGGCTAACGTCACAATCAAAATACGTAATGAATGACGTAACTGAGTCAGTCATGAACCTTGAATAGTTCGTCAGTTACACGAATTGTATGTATTTACCATTTAATAACGATTGTGTTGAATATTTTGAAACTGATTTGATCTGTCGCTGGGCAGTAACAGCCCCAATTCAAATTAGTTTCAAACATATTCAACAGGTTAACTATATAGTTACCATGATATTGGGATTCTGGGAATTCAGGATTCAAAGTATATAAATCGATCACAACACGCACTAGACATGGATGAAGCTTAGCTAGAAATGGGCGGGACATAGCTAAACGCGGATTCACCCATTGTCTGGACATCTTGCTCTTTGTTGTTCAGTAAAAATGAAGGAAAGAGCTCGCGCACATTTGATTGGCTAGGGAGGGAGTGAGGGAGGGAGGGAGAGAGCGAGAGAGATGGACAGAGTGAAGTGGGTAAGAAGAGAGAGTGTGAGGGGTGAGAGAAAGGGAGAGAGGTGGGTGGGGTTGGGGAGACGGAGTGGTGGCGATGTGTGAGCGTGCCTGTGTGTGCCTGCGCGCGGGTACGTGTGCGTGTTTGTTGGTCATAATGTGGTAGAGTGTTGTTTACGTCAATAATTGTAAAACAAGAGAACAAACATTTGTTTTTATACTGTCATTTATTGAACAAGAAGATGAACGCTAATCGCTACAGAGCCTTGCTTTCAAAAATAAGATTTACAATCAAAATTATTTCTGAAACGATAATCGGTGAGTTGGGGACAGTTCTAAAAGAAGGCGTACCATATACAAAAGCATACGTCACGTACATTACAATTACCTGTAAACAGACACTAAAAAGGCCTAATACGAGCATGATTTCTGTGTCATATTATGTTGTAGGATATGGCCCAGGTAGCAAGGTTAATAGGTTGGCTTCAGTAGTGATATGTCAATGACTTCTTATTAGCTATTAGAAGAATATTTTTAAAAGTAGTGTAATTGAAATCTAAGCGGTGTAGTTGAAAGCTATTTCTGCCATAGATAGCTTATGATGATCATCTTTCAGCAGCATTGGTTTCCGAATGAACGCCAGTAATCAGTAAAGGATAAATCCAAACAACTGAGCGAGAAAGCGTAAACTAATTGCATTTTTTACTCACCAAAGTTCGTCACAATTTAATACCTCCCTTGAATTTTAACATTATATCTTACAACGTGGAAAAGTTCTCTCCCATTATTCCTTTCGCGCGGTGTATTTATTCTGATCGCTAATGCTTAGAACACCATTTGCTTTCTGATCATATTAATGAAAAACATCTTTGAAAACGCTAAAAATTATTAATTGAGATTGATGGAAAGACACTAGCTATACACATTATCTAATGTTATACTTTTAAAACAATATGACAATAAATTTCGATATTTTCCCAAGAATTTTGGAAAAGAATTGTGTTTTAAATAGCGTAATATATTGTGCTATGTTTTGTAGCAATATGGCTAGTAACCAGGTGACGAATTACTCGACTTTAAATGCATACTTATGTTTACCTCCAGCCCACAGAAATTTCCGTATTTTTCTAAATTGCATTCCGTTCAGATAGCAGCATCTTACAGCAAGGTCTATACATATCACCATAGCTCTATATATAGACCTTGCCGTAAGATGCTGCTATCTAATATTTTAGACTTAGTATTTTATGTTAATATTTATAGAGCCAAACCTGTCAATTACGGACGCCGTATGCACGGTCAGAATGTGGCCATTAAGAAGTAGAAATGCAATATATTTACTACGGTAAAAACTGTTCGTGGCATATGATGGCGATTCTGTCACGCTTTAATGACCAAATTTGCTTTTTTTAAATGTGCTTATTGGATGTATATTTGTAGGCCAAGAGAAGACAATTTATGAAAATATACCACTGTAATGGCTGGCTCGGTTATCGAGCCAGTCATTATTACAGTGTCAAATTAAAAAAGGCCACTGCAGATGGCGGTTTTTGCCGACTTCGCCATGAAAGAGTTAAGAGGGTGGTATTACAACCACCCGTCTTAAATAATAACCATTTTGGCCCCCCCCCCCCCTCCCCCAATATAAGCTATGCCCTTTGATGGAAGCTTTGGCTGTAATTAGAAATAGACAGTATGTAGATGCAGCTATCCATTGACTCAGATCGAGAGAAATTTGAAACTACGCATCTTCTGCTTCTTCTTCCTCGCCATCAAACTCGCCCTCCTCCTCGGCTGTGGCATCCTGGTACTGCTGGTATTCAGACACCAAATCATTCATGTTTGATTCAGCCTCAGTGAATTCCATCTCATCCATACCTTCACCAGTGTACCAATGCAAGAAAGCCTTACGACGGAACATAGAGGTGAACTGCTCAGAGATTCGCTTAAACAATTCCTGAATGGCAGTGCTGTTGCCGATGAAGGTACCAGACATCTTCAGACCTCGCGGTGGGATGTCGCACACGGCGGTCTTGACGTTGTTCGGAATCCATTCAACAAAGTAACTGCTGTTCTTGTTCTGGACATTGAGCATTTGTTCATCCACCTCCTTCATGGACATACGACCACGGAACATGGCAGCAACAGTAAGATAGCGACCATGACGAGGATCACAGGCCGCCATCATGTTCTTTGCATCAAACATCTGTTGTGTGAGCTCAGGGACAGTTAGAGCACGGTATTGTTGGCTACCACGAGATGTGAGAGGTGCAAAACCTGGCATGAAGAAGTGAAGACGTGGGAATGGTACCATATTGACAGCCAATTTTCTTAAATCGGCATTGAGTTGTCCGGGGAAGCGCAGACAAGTGGTCACACCGGACATTGTGGCAGACACAAGATGGTTCAGGTCACCGTATGTTGGAGTGGTCAGTTTCAGTGTTCGGAAACAAATGTCATAAAGAGCTTCATTATCGATACAGTACGTCTCATCTGTGTTCTCAACCAACTGATGGACGGACAGAGTCGCGTTGTATGGCTCAACCACTGTATCTGATACCTGTAAAAATGAAATCGATATAAAATTGAGTACATTGTACAGTGAAACTCATAAAATAAACAGAAATGGCGTGGAGTGCATTGCTAAAACAGTGGTGCTCAAAGCTATTGCTGTCTTGAACCATAGCGCCTTTCAACAGCGTTGCTGTGAAACTATGCATCAATTTAAATATCATATAAATGGATGAGTTACAGTGGCTATATGGTTAACATTTCTTGTTTCAGCTTAACTCTTTAACGGTCATGGCGGACTAAGAACGGCCTGTGCATTGGTTCTGAGGAATGCCCATTTGCAGGCCAAGAAAAGACAATTCAAATGTTTAAACTGAAACCACTGGCTCAATAACAGAGCCTGTCATTCCAGTGTCAAATTATCATAAATAGCCGTCTCTTAACCTACACATTGTCAGTGATTCAGCAAAATGTGAATTTTCTTGAGGTTTTCTTCTGTTTTCAAAAGCGGTATCTGCAGTCTGTTGAGATATATCGATGTACAAGATATTAGAAAGAAATGTGTCCTCCCTAAGTTTAAATTCACGGACACCAAAATTTCATTTTTTCACATTTGTACCTTTAACCCTTTAACCCCCGAATTTATTCAATAAAATTTCAATTTTCTCATAGAAAATGTCCATTTGCGGACCACGAGAAGACTATCTTTTGAAAATTTACCGCTGCGATGACTGGCTCTGTTATCGAGCCAGTCATTCCAATGTTAAATTTTCAAAAGTAGTCTTCTTTTGATCTGTAAATGGGCATTTCTCAAAACCACTGCTGAAGCCAATTTTGGTGGATATGCGTGTTCAAGGGTTAAAGTGTTACTTGATATAAGCATCATTTTGAACGCTTTGATGAATTGTTTGGGATATACGAGGAGGTAAGTAATCCATGCTGATTCCCGAGTTTATATTCGCAGACATATTTAACTAAAATTGAACTGTCGCCTTTTTTGTTTTGTCATCTATCCTTTGTCTACCAACTACTGAAGAGAAATCGGTAAAATCGCTCTGTCAGTCTATGAATTCTGAGAACAGACGTTTTTCGTTTTACACATATCGCATTCAAATACTGAGAAGAGTTGTTAATGCGTTACCAGGGTAAAGGTGTAGGCGATCGATATGATAGACGTACAAGACCTGCAGTTACCTGGCTCGCTTGTGTCATAGATGGAGGTAATTAACTCCTGCAGATACGACCCGCATATATATCAAGTGAAATATTGGTGGTGGATGCGGTGCTGACGGTCGTTGTTCCTTTGGTGGTGGCTATTGTTGTTGTTGTTGTTGTTGTTGTTGTTGTTGTTGTTGTTGTTGTTGTTGTTGTTGTTGTTGTTGTTGTTGTTGTTGGTGTGATGATGATGATGACTGTAATGGCGGCGGCTGTATTGGAGGTGCTGGTGCTGGTGGTCATGATAGTGTTAGTTGTTGTGATAGTAGTGGCAGTTATGAGGTGGGGACTTGTGATGATGGTGGTGGTGGTGGTGGTGTGATGATGATGATGATGACTGTAATGGCGGCGGCTGTATTGGAGGTGCTGGTGCTGGAGGTCATGATAGTGTTAGTTCTTGTGATAGTAATGGAAGTTATGAGGTGGTGACTTGTGATGATGGTGGTGGTGATGCTGGTGGTGGGAGTTGTTTTCAGTTTATGTAATGCATTTGTACTAACCTTTGGTGATGGTACGACAGAGAATGTGTTCATGATTCGGTCTGGGTATTCCTCTCGGATCTTGCTGATAAGTAGAGTTCCCATACCGGAGCCAGTGCCACCACCCAGGGAATGTGTAAGCTGAAATCCCTGTAGACAGTCACAGCTCTCCGCCTCCTTACGAACCACGTCCAATACGGAGTCTACCAACTCAGCCCCCTCTGTGTAGTGTCCTTTTGCCCAGTTGTTACCAGCTCCACTCTGTCCGAACACAAAGTTATCCGGACGGAAAATTTGTCCAAAAGGTCCTGATCTGACAGAGTCCATGGTACCTGGTTCCAAATCCACAAGAATGGCACGGGGTACATATTTACCTCCTGGAAATAAAGAGGAATATGAATTTAGAAAATGGTGTATAATATTAAAGATTTATGCGAAATTATAGGCCGTTCTTAAATAATTGTTTCTTTGTGTTAACAAAACGTACATTTTGAAATAGGTTAGTTGGAGTGGGTTGGGGTGGGGGTAAGCTGTATTTTTACTAGAGGGATCGATTTCAAGCTATGCTCGGCCCATTTCTAGCTAGGCTGCGCCCACGCTTTTCCCGTATTGGGATCGATCGAACCCTGAACTCTCCGAATCTCAATTTCCAGAAAACCATACAGGTAAGTCTGTGGCAGCAACAGCACCCAGTTAAATTAGTTTCAAAATATTCAACATAATGTTTATTAAATAGTAAAAACATTTGACATACAATTCGTACAACTGATGCACTTTTAGAATTTCCTGACGGGCTTAGTCACATCATTCATTACGTAGTTGATAGTGACGCCAGCCTACATGTGATGTACTTTACTATGACGTCATATACTTTACTGACAGATTGGATTCGTATATTGATTTGAAACTTTGAAACTTGAATTCCCAGAATCTAAGTTTAAAAATTAATTATATTGGTAAGATTTTGTATATTTTGAAACTAATTTGACCGGAAGCTGTCGCTGCCATGGACTCCCAGTCCAATTAGTTTCTAAATATACAACAGAATGTTTATTAAATTGGAAATTCACAGAAGAGATACAAGTCGAACACTTTGCAATTAGTGAGACGTTTCGAGTTTCTTGACGGAGCTACACCAATTTGATTGTGACGTCAGCTAACTAATGACGTGATTGATTATGAGGTCAGAATTCCTGACAAGGGGCAGATTTAGGGGGGGGGGGAGGGGTCCCACGGTACACGGGACACCCCCCCCCCCCTGACAAGCAGAGCAGAAATTAAATTATTTTACAAAATAGCCAAGTCACATCATTATTGTACACACGTTTACTGTTCGTTTACAAATTCTACATTTAATGACTGCAACTATAGTGTTAACTTATTATCAATGAACACATATAATCTATTCTATATTATGATAAATAATAAGAACCCCCGAGTCGGATAGATTCGTTATGTCTGTGAAAGTGACCACCCCAGCACAGCATGTGATACCCTCAAGGTATGTAGGAATGAAGACTTTCCCAATATCCATCGGCTTCTAAGGATCCTTTGCATCATTGGTGTTACCTCATGCCAGACCGAAAGGGCTAGCTACGTGAGCTTAGTTATCTCAAGACATATTTAAGAGCAACGATGGGACAGGACAGACTTAATGGGTTGGCTCTGATGCATGCCCATTATGGCATGACAATCGATGTAGAAGAGGTTGCGACTCGTTTCGCTAGATGTCATCCAAGAAGACTACCACTTGTTAATATGATAGAATCAGAGTTACTCTTCTTACACATAGTGTTAGGTTTCTTTTGACTGCCTTTGTAATTTGTTGGAAAGCATTTAGTTTTGCATTAAAATAATACATATTTGATAGTGATTTGAGTTTATAAACTATGATCTAAGCATCCTGGAGCTGCATCGTTTTGACAATATAAATGTTTGTATCTAGTTTACCCCCAGACCCCCCCCCCCCACCCCCACACACCCCGGACTGGTGAAACAATTTCAATTTTCTAAGCTTAATTAGGATTTTTGATATTCACCAATTATGTCCAAAATGTCATGGGAATATATCCTCAAATATCAAATCGAAAGGTATATCCACAAAAGGGCTGAAAATGCTGTTAAATACCATTTTAGAGCATCTAATTTAGAAAAGATTTCCCGGGGAGAACCCCCAGACTCTCGAAGTAGGGGTGGGGGTTGGGGTGGGGACCACCTCAGATCCTATAGCCTCTGAAAGACCGACCTTACCACACCATAGACTTCGCCTGTGTCAATTAAAAGGCAGTCCATAGTCAGTGGGGGGCAAATTCTTTGGCAAAATAAATTTAAGAGTAAAATGACCCTTAAAATATAATATTTTTATCAGCCAACTGATGATTCATATTCACCTCCAGAAATGGAGGACAGACCATCTGAGAGCATCCAGATTAAAACAATTTCCGGGTGAGGACCCCCGGAACCCCCCAACTGATGAGTCGAACACCCCTTCAGATATTCCTGGATCCGCCCCTGCTGCCTGTTCTTTTAGAAAAAGACCCAAGATCATTAACGAATACAGCAAAGGTGTTGAGGACCTTTTCTAATTGCTTTAGCATTTCCCAGCATTTTTATTATAAACATGAATATCGTTCAAATTATGTTTTCAACATGGACGAAACTGCACGTGATATTCATTACTAATAAAGACAAGAATATGATATTGGTTGACGCTGATTGGCCAACCGGGTTAGCGCCTCAGCGGCCATCTTTGATTTTAATTACGCTTTGTTACAAACAAGCCAACCAACAAATAATTATCGGATGGTAGCACACTGGCTCAAGTCATTCTCAATTCTCGATAATGGTGTAACCATTATTTATCTATTGTTTTGATATGTTGATTATTCCGATGTCGTTACTGCAAATGTACAAATAATAATTAGGTCTGTGTTATTGTACAGTAATAGCTTTCATAGACAACAATAACTCACCAGTAGCCTCGTTATAGTAGACATTGATTCGCTCCAGCTGCAGATCTGAGTCACCATGATAGGTGCCAGTCGGGTCGATTCCATGTTCGTCAGAGATAACCTCCCAGAACTGAAACACAAGATATTAAGGAATAGTACGTAGGCTAGACAGAGTATCCATCTCAAACAGCGAGCAATATAGACTGTCAGCTTATGTTAGCGCATTGAGGGCTGGACAGGCCACACAGTTGCTAATGGTCTTCCACAAACTAACTTTGTTATGGGGCCCCTCACAAAACCACATGCCTACTTTCTGGAGGAATTATCAAAAGCGTTCTAGTACCTATGACACCAGCTACAAGCCATCCTTTGAACTTCAAAAGCGCATGCTTTTTAAGGAATATCCATGAATAGTGTTACTGTGACCAGGCCATCTCGAAATATAAACTCACAAACCATAATATTCCCAAGTTGAAATTAAACTTACAGGTGCATATTCACAGTAAAATTTCTGAAAATAAAATTGTTTAAATTATACACTTTTAGAAGCTTAAACTGTGAGCCTATATGTAATGAAACGAAATAAATCTTAACATATGATGATTCCATTCCATATAAATTAACATCATTTGGGCCTCTATTTCAATTTCTCAACTTAAAAAATTATATTAATTTATATGGAATGGAATCATCATATGTTAAGATTTATTTCGTTTCATTACATATAGGCGCATAATCCAAGCTTATAAAAGCATGCAATTTTAACAATTTTATTTTCAATCATTCTGGTGTGAATATGCACCTTTAATAAACTTACAATAAAGGGAGGGTGCTCGACAAAATGAGGAACTACTAATAGAGAATTGCCACAGAACGTTCGCAACGCTGCCTTTATAATAGGAATCTGGATGTAAATGTCTTCTGAGAGGAACGAGTATCATTATGTCTACAATTTGAGTTTGGATGGGCCATGTCTACACGAACCAAATGCCAGATAGTAAAGCATTCGATCAGATGTTCTGTTTCGCAATAGAATAGACTGCAGCCAGAAATTCAGGAGGACATGTGTTAAGTGAAATGACAGAAGCAGAAACACGAGATATATGCTGTAAATAACAGGTAATAAAAGTAAGCAAGTGATTTGTAAATGTACTATTCCAAATTTATCAGAAATTGACGATATAATAGAGAGATAACTATTCCTGCCCATTTCTAGCTTATCTCCGCTCGCTGTGTACGCGCGCTTGAATCAATTTTGAGACTTTGAACCCTGAATTCCCAGAATCCCAATATCAAGGTCCCAGTCAAATTAATTTCAAAATATTCAACATAATTTTTATTAGACTATAATCTCACCGAAGACTTACAATTCAGACGGTTACCGGCACTGTCGGGCATTGGCCACTTTTGCGTCATTTGATTGTGACGTTAGATAACAAGTGATGTAATTTGATTATGACGTCAGCTGCTTGAGTGACATGTCGGATCTCTCCATTTAGAGACCAGTTTTAAACAAATTACACTATGGGGTGATCTAACGACCACAAATGATAAAACTCGATCTGAATGCGCTAACCGAAATATGTCGAACCCATATTAAGAGACCACCCTTTATAATGGTATTTCACATGTGGTCCCATAAGAGATGCCTTACTAACTTCCCGTTAACCCTTTCAGCATTACATCTCAATGTAATAACCTTATTTGCAATGTATCCAATATGTTTAATATGTTGAAAGTATTCTGATTCGAAAATGCTAATGCTAAAAGCAGCAACAGTTTCCAATGAAATTATCATGCAAATATTCTCAAGATATCACGTTTAATGCGAAAGTGAGCTAGGCTTAACTAACTATTTCACCCTTGGAACGGTTAATTTGATTTTAATTATCCTAACGGAGAAACCTTTTCCTTATAATTTGTACTAGAGCATTTGTTCAAACCTGTCTTCAAAAGGTGTGAGGAGACAAGCAATTCACCTTTCCAGAGTACCCACCCATCATATGACGTCATAATGAATTGCGTTGTGTGTAGAATGACATCATAATGAATGACGCCATGAATGACGTCGATAAGTACGTCACGAACGCATATTTGAAGACGGTCTATGCGTTGATGTACAAATTGTTTGCTTTTACTATTTAGTAAATATTCTGTTGAATATTTTGAAACTAATTTGACTGGAAGCTGTTGCTGCCATAGGCCAGTCAAATTCGTTACAAAATATTCAACAGCTTCCCTGTATAGTTTTCAGGAAATTGATAGCTAGGGCATTCGGGGATCGATCAATCCCAACACGGCGAGGTGTGGGTGGAGCTTAGCTAGTGATAGGCGGGGCATAGCTAAAAATGGAGAGGTCCATAGCGACTCCTATGTTAGTGGATCACTCAAAATTCTCCAAAACAATGTACTTTCAAACGTGGCCTTACGTTCCTGTAAAATTATTGTAACTATGGAGATCGCATTGGATACTTGACTGACAGTTGTTGCTATCCGGTGGAACAACGGCTTTTACGTAAATTTGCCTTTGTATCTGAAGCGAAATTTACTCACTGCAGTTGTAATTTACCGCATTTGGCGTAGTATGGTTGGCGTAGTATGGTTGACGTAGTATGGTTGGCGTAGTATGGTTGGCGTAGTACGGACTACCTTTTTAGTACGGAGTATATTAATTTTCTTACTCGACTTCATGCATAAATACACTTCATTATTTTCATAATTTTTGCGCGAAAGCGAGTAAAAAAACAACAAGGGTCTCTGATAACACATGTTACTGGACCGTTACTAGGCCGTACGGGCCCGGTATTGGCCCAGCACCGGCCCCATAATCCGCGTTATAATCAGAGTTAGGTATCAAAGAGGGACCAGATTGGATTGCCTGATATCCTTGTTTAGACTAGTAATGAAAGGCATATTTAGCTTACTCTATCGAAATATGAATTACCAGTCCACCAGCAATAATAATACAATGAAACTGAAAGAGTGGTAATTGCGGGCCCAAAATGTAGACTTCCGCAATTTCAGCACAAAAATTCAAATAAACATGATTTAAATGCAAATTTCGTCGATTAGAATTGGAAACAAATGACTTTAACCATTTCAATCCCGTAGTTCCAAAACGTCTAAGTTTAAGGCAACCATACCCGTGAGCTGAGGAATAGTGTAAAGTAATTAAATTTGGATGGAACTCCGAGGCGTATTAGAGTGCAGCTCAGAATTAACTTATCTTGCTTGCAAAACAAAATAAAACGTACTATTGAATATCTTGAACATAATTGGATTGGAAGACATTGCTGACTAAGGCAGAAATGTTTTCCAATACAATTATGCTAAAGATATTCAACAGAACATTTCTTACATCGTGTTCAAAATTTTCTAACTAACATGGTTCTGTTTCTAATTTGGAAATATTATTATTTATTTAGGAACTGTATGTACTGTAGTCTTATAAAATTCATTACCACAGAATAAAGTGATTTGATATTTTGATTAAACTACTTAAATTAATAATTATTACGGTAAATGAAAATTTAGAAAGTTTTCTACCGTTTAAAATTATATTCAATTTCTATTAGCTCACCTTAGCTCCGATCTGGTTACCGCACTGACCGGCCTGGATGTGGACGATTTCACGCATCTTGAAGATTCTTGTGTTCTCAAAATATGTTACAAAGTTAGAATTGACGACTTGATCGTGTTGTTATTGCGCTTGTTGGTTGATTTGTGAGTTATGTGTTTTATACTACCTGGGTAAATTACATTATAGTAACAAAATAAGTCCGCGAGATAGAGAGTGAAAATAACGCTAATCCGATTAATGTGACCACGTGACACAAAAGCCTTCATTGATCTATCGATACCTACCGCGAAATTGTTAGAAGAGATTGAAAAAACCTATTATATTTTTATTGTAAAAGATTTTTTTTTAAATAGTTCCAAATTAGCGTAGGAATATATACAGTTATTATCTTCTGATAGAAATGAGAAAGTTGGATTATAAGCAAACTGGTCGCTCGGTATTTAGACATATTATTTGATTCATAATAAGCTATAATAATAGAGCCAGTATTATGCCAACTCATTCAGGTCCTAATACACAAGCTATTGTATTCCCATGAGCATGTGGGGACATGCACGGTATCGTCTGTACGGGCCTGTGCCAAACTTGACCATTGTCCAGTACGCAATAAGTTGGTTGATAAAGCGCATGGGATCAGATGGGTGGGTGGTTGGTTGTCGTGGTGGATATCTATTTTCATTACATACACATTTTATATTGTAGATTATGTTTATTGAAATATCTGGCTCATTATCTAGAAAGCAGTGAATCGAAAGCCATGCATTGCTGCCTTAAGTCAGACTGAAAAGCGCCAAATGATCATGTTTCCTTCTTGAAATGTTTTGCATGGCTTTGAAATTAGGAATTTAAACAGTGCCGGCGTACATGACCATCTAACATTTCTACTTCAATGACGCTAGTTATAAAAGTGACTAGTCGCGCATGTGAAGCACGCTACAGAGTATGGCCCTGGGGACGAGCCGCTACCCTCTTCTTCTCTATCTCCCCTCCCTTCCGCTCCAAGCCCCCCCCCCACCCCCCACTCCGTCCTCATTCCCATTCCACTCCCCTTTCCGTCTCCACCCTCCTCTCCTTGCCCTCCCCTCCCTCCTCTTGGTCTCATCCCCTTGCTCCCCCTCCCCGGTCAGGCACACCATCTCCCCTCTCTCTCTCTCGCTCGCTCGCTCGCTCGCTCGCTCCCTCCCTCCCTCCCTCCCTCCCTCTCGCCCTCCCTACTCTCTCCTCCCTGCCTCCATCCATCCGTCCATCCATCCAGCCAGCCAGCCAGCCAGCCAGCCAGCCAGCCAGCCAGCCAGCCAGCCAGCCAGCCAGCCAGCCAGCCAGCCAGCCAGCCAGCCAGCCAGCCAGCCAGCCAGCCAGCCAGCCAGCCAGCCAGCCATCCATGTCTCTCCCTCCACTCCCCACCCCCACTCCCCATCTGTCCCGCCCCCTCTCTCTTTTGTCGCCCTCTCTGCGGCTCCTCATATTTTTTTCACTTGTACATCCCTCCACCAACATTTCCTACTCTTTCTCTCGCCCTCTTACTGTATGCCCATATACTCTTCTCTACACCATCCATCTTCTACTCTCCATACATCTATCTGTCACCCCTCTCCCCTCCACCCCAATCTCACTAGGTCATCTAACGTTGTACCTCCTATCTCGCACACCCCACTCTCTGTCTCCATATCTTCACTGAGTGTTGCTTAGAATATCAGTGACTGGTATTTGAGGGATAAAATGGGGGTAATTTGTGAGGGAAATGGGTGGAACCTAATTGTTAATAACGTGTACATGTGCTTTCCCTTAGGGGACGACAATCTAAATTTTTATGATCATAAACCCAATTTATTTCATAAATTTACTCCCAGTGTTGATTAGCCAGTGGCCATCTAGGAAATTCAACCAGACATAGCGTATACAATGAAGTCATGCCATTTATACGTCATATTAAATATTACCCAATTTGGATCAGAGGTTTATTAGTCTGCTGAAGTAGTAATAATGCGCCGTTTATTCAATTCTACGCCGTCCTTTTATCTAAAGCTGGGTTTATACTTCTTCAGGCGTTTAGCGGCGTTTAACTCCGTCAAACGCTAGGTTTGTAGACGTCGACAAGTGA
Source organism: Chaetoderma sp. LZ-2023a (assembly GCA_034401795.1). Taxonomy (NCBI): domain Eukaryota; kingdom Metazoa; phylum Mollusca; class Caudofoveata; order Chaetodermatida; family Chaetodermatidae; genus Chaetoderma; species Chaetoderma sp. LZ-2023a. Next base: position 111,271,478 of record CM067367.1, read on the forward strand.
CAGATAATAGCGACCAACGGCGTATATCGGCATTAACCATAAAAAGTATGAACACGTGGTGAAACACGCCGCAGTCGACAGCAACTTTGATGAGAAAACATACCAAGCATGAGTGACGAGGAAGCAATTTACCTTCTTCAAGTACATACAATTATTGCTATGTGTCAACATGAAGACGAAAAGCCATCTAGAATGTATATGAGACCAATATTTTCTCAACGAAGGCGACAAGGTGATTTCTATCACTTGGTTCGTGAGCTTGAACTTTCTGATACTGAATATTTCGGCAGGTATGCTAGATTTTCACCGGCTCTTCTGGAAGAGGTTCTGCAGCTGGTTGGACCTCTAATCCAACATGGCCAAACGCATAGAATCCCAATCGGTCCGAAGGAACGTCTCATGATGACGATCAGGTAGGTTAATACATGTATATAGAAGACAAAAGCACTCATAGAGTGCAAACCTTTACCCGTCCATTTTTGTCACTTATTTTACAGACTTTCGGATTTCTACGGAATTTCCCAGGATTTTATTCTAACTCCGGATTCATCCCAGATTGTAATGTATCACACTCCTTAGGTTATTGTTGTTTTCAAACTTTCAAATGTGGGCGAACTAGTATCGTTAGTTTTCGATATATTCATTGATGCAGATTTTCTAAGCTCAAGTAATTATATTTATTTGTAATTTCGTGATGAGATTTCCATAAGACCAAAGAGCTGATTACTCTATGACCAAGCGCTAAGGATTTTGCGAGGGATCCAAGAACCTTTGTTGTCTGAGCCAGATCGAACCAGTAGTTTTCGAGATACCTGTGCGCCAGTGTGCGGACATACACTCATACATACGCACGCACGCACGCACACGCACGCACGCACGCACGCATGCACGCACGCACGCACGCACGCACACACGCACGCACGGACGGACAGATGGACGGACGGACGGACGGACGGAACTAGTAGGCGATCAATTCAATATCATCATTAACATTTGTATTGTAGATACCTGGCTTCCGGAGATTCACAAGCTTCTATATCATTTGCATATCGTGTTGGTCGTGCAACTGTCTGCAAGGTTGTCTCTGAAACCTGTCGTGCACTTTGGGAGTCGCTTGGCCCTGTTTATGTTCCCGTTCCTACGGAGGATGATTGGCTAGATATCGCGAGAGATTTTGTCAATTTCTGGAATTTTCCCAATTGTATTGGCGCGCTCGATGGAAAGCATGTGGTCATTCAAGCCCCTTACAAAGCTGGATCGGAGTTCTACAACTAAAAAGGGCCTCATAGCATTGTGTTAATGGCGCTAACTGATGCCAGATACAAATTTACACTGTTTGATGTCGGTTCATCAGGAAGGCACAGTGATGGAGGTGTGTTGGCCCATTCTGCATTTGGGCAGGTCATGGAGAGAAAGGGTATGAACTTTCCAAAACCTGCATACCTACCAGGATCACATACTAAACTACCTTACGTAATAGTTGGAGACGAGGCATTCCCTTTGAGAGAAGACCTGATGCGACCCTATCCTGGACGTAATCTTCCTGATGAAAGGAAGATTTTTAATTACAGACTTTCTCGTTCCAGACGAGTAGTAGAAAAATCATTTGGCATTTTAGTAGCTCGCTGGAGAATATTCCATGGCCGAATTATTAGCAAGCCTGAAAATGTCAACTCAATTGTTAAGGCAGCAATCTGTTTACATAATGTTTTAAGAAGATCCGATATTGGAAGACAACCCACACAGCGGTATTGCCCACCTGGTTACACCGACTATGACGACGGTGATGGCAACATAACTGATGGACTATGGCGAGGCGAGCTTGGCGAGAACTCGGGTCTTGAAAGAGTTGGGCATGTTGGAAGCAATAATCATGGAACCTGCGCAGTTGCTATCAGAGAAGATTTTACAAGGTACTTCAATTCAAATGTTGGAGCTCTTCCCTGGCAACTCAGACATGTTCGACGGGGTCAGGAACCTGATAACTAACAATCAAACAGTTTAGTGACAAACTGAAAAAATTTATTGATCTGAAATACAAATTGAAATAAATTGATTGATCTGATTTGTATTTCAAATATACCGAAATAAACAATTTCGTGAAGTCAAAACCTTAGTTGCGTGTTTGTTTCAAGCTGCATTGAATGTTTCAGGATTGTACAACATCTCTGAACTAGAGGAAAAACACACAGCAGTGTCGCTAAGTGTCACACGACTGCTCTGTTGATCATATGGCTGTGAGAAACTTGGAGTCTCCATTGACTGTTGCTGATGGGTACTGCAGGATCCATATTCCACATCAAATAAGACCTGTTCAACACGCAAACGCACCAAAGCTCGCTGGTGAGGGCTCATGGTCAGCAAACGCATACCCACAGATTCAGCCCACACCATACACTCATCCCTTGGCTTCCTGTTTACTATGGCATCCGTTGATCGCTTTAGAGCATCAATCATCTCCGATCGATCATTTGTCTGAGGTGTAGTGCTTTGCCGCTTCTTCTTGATCACATGCGTCTCTGGTAGGCCTAGGGGTGACTGTCGATCCAAGGATGATGCCGCTACCTCTGGACGAGGAGTCTGTCCTCCAGACGACGGGTGCCTTGCTGGAATATCCGACCCAGGAAGATCAGATGGTGGTGGCGATTCATGGTCTTCTTCGTCCAAACAGCCCTGTATATTTCCATCGTTGTCTTGGAAATTACTCTCAGTTCTGTAAAATACAAACATTTAGTGATTACTCTAGGCTACTGGGCCCGTATTCATAACAATTCTTAATTTAAATATACTTACGGTCTAAGTATCATACTTTACTAAGTATCATAGCTAAGTTGGTATTTATAAAATTGCCTAAGTATCATACTTTGCAAAGTCTAATACTTAAATCTGAATATCATGGCTAAATCTTTGTGCTTGTCATTGAAAGCGGATTTTATCCACATTCTGAGTCAATCCTGAAATCGATTATGCTCTATTTCGTTCATTGTGTTGTCAAATGTAATCGATATGTAAATCGATTTGGATAGGCTATGTTATGTCTTAACTAGGTGGTGGCTAGTCTCCGTGTACACTATTGATACTGAGGTATGTGTTAACTAAGTGTAGCTTTATGAATACGGTCCCTGTATTCGAAAATGGTGTTAATTAAATGATCAGTTATAACTTACGTTTGGTATTTGGAAAAGGGATCGAGAAAGCCCATTAATTTGAAGTAGCGCCATTTTGTTATGCGAGTTGCTTCTTGGCCACTCTTCGTCTTCAGTTCCCTTTTCTTTCTGGTATACCTGTCTCTCAGGTATGTGAACCGCTTATAAGGCCATGACCCTGAAATAAAATGAGACATTTGAGGCATCTGGAGAACACACACTCAACATTAGCTCCGGCCCGCCATCACTATTGTCAACCTAATAGGATAATATCACTCTGTAATAGGTAATGTTCAGGTAGTGTGCCGTTTCTTGCTAGGTTGATGATGTTGATGTGGGCCTGGCCTCATCATATGATGTTAAAAACACTCATGATATTTTTCTCAAGATAACAATATTGATCTAAAAACTGTATTCTTATAAGCAGTAATTATGTCAACATGAGCTTGACCTTTGACCACTTGCCCTCAGATCAACAGGGTTTCTAGCCTCCAAAGGCAACATGCTATCCACACATCGTGAATATCCGCCCATTAGTGTGTTATTTATCGCACGGCAATGGATAAAAACATCTCAAAATTCGTCATATTTGGTCACTGACTTTTACCTTTGGCCTCTTGAAACCATAATCGATGAGAATCATCCTTTCACCAGTCCGAGTTCTCTCACTCTGCCATACATAGATCTGACAGACGGGCGAGACATCAGATATATATAGGGCAGATTCGCAGAGTTCGAACTACCTTTCACCATGGTCGATTATCCACTGTAATGAAAGTTTCTACATACCTTCTCGGTCTAATTCTACACCAATATCTTCATCTGGTCTTTATAATCTGAACTGCTCTGATCATACAGACACTTATGCCCCTGAACCAGACCAATTAATCTCTCGTCTATGTCTTCCATGCCGGGGTGTAAATTCGAAACTTACACTGCATGACAATTCTGCGCTTGAATTGAGTTTTGGCGGGAACCTGTATGATCTCTGATTGGTTGGAAGTGTCTGGAATCGGCAGCGTTTACCAGCGTCCACCTTAAAAGTTCAACATGATTGAACTCTAGAAAACTTACGTCAGCGTGAGCGGCGCTCCCCAGCGTCATGACGGCGTTTAGCAACCGCAAAAAAGTATAAATATGTACGCCGTTGAACGGCGGTAACTGCTGATTATCGGCCTACGACGGCGGACTGACGGCGCATGACGGCGTGAAAAGTATAAACCCAGCTTAATACGCCCAACAGTCGTGACTAGAGATCTTTACGCATTGGCTTAATACGCGTATTTAAAGTATTAGTCCATTAGTCATTTGCCGAACCTAGAAATGTTCTATCCTATGATTTTCTTTGATGGATTCGTACTACCATGGTGTCCTAGAACAAATCCAGCTTTGTTGCCGAAACAGCAATTTTGGGCAACTCTGGTAATTTGCATAAATCCAAGATGGCCGCTGGTTGCCATCTTGAATAATTAACTTTTGAACTACTTGACCTAGAATGATGTATAATATCTCTTTTAAGAGTGTTTGAGATGTGTAGAAGACATTTCCGATGTTATTTTTTTCAATTCAGTGTCAAGATCAAGTGCTAAAGGGCAAGTCGAGGTTAAATTTGGCCGTTCAGCGGACACTGAATAGAAACTTCAACTAAGTGATATTTCCGTTTATTCAGGCACAGAAATGGATAATCATACACTACTTTACAGCCATATTTGAAACACTTAATCATGTAGTGTATATTGCAAAGATCATTAGGAACATTGTCTTAGATGACTTTGAAACCAACACATATTGCTTTGCCGATGAGTATTTCTTTGCGAGGAAAACTCGAAAGGCGAAGGTCAGTGTAAGGATCTTATAAGAAGTAATATTCATAGCTCTAGATAGAAGGGAGATCAACACAATCTTATGATCTAAGGGGAAGGAACTTCAGATATTGTCTAATAAGCCTCATCCTTTACCTACTCCAATTCATCATCCAGGCAATCAAGGTCAGCAAAACCATCATCAATACCGTCATGGCCTTCACTCTCCTCCTCTACACCCTCCTCATTTTTACCCTCCTCCTCATCCTCCTCAACATCCTCTATCTCGACACCCTCCTCGTCTTTTGCCCCAACCGTTTCTGTCTTATTGTATGGACGGCAGCAACCCTCTTCGCCAGAGCAGGTGCAGTGCGACATGCACGAGATGTGCTTTGTGACAGCCACACGCCTCAGTCCTGCATTTCTTATATTGTGCCTTACACTGTCACTGAATCAAATCAATCATCTCTGGTAGAGATCGGTCACCCTTGGCAATAACAGGAACGGGAAGATTATCCCGCATCTGCCATCCAAATTGAGAGATGGTGGCTGATTCATCTGGTGGTTCTTGGTGGCCTGCCACTTTTCACAGCATAATCTGAAGATGGGCCGTAGCACATGCAGTAACAGGTTGGCGGGTGCTGGAGGCAGAGCCATGCCCGTGGGATTTATCGTCTTCTTGATGAAGAGTGTGAAGCGGGAAGACTTCATGGATGTCCCTGGTGGCTGACCATACAGAGCATTGAAGAAGGCGTTCATGCTAAGAAACTCCAGATACTCTGGCCCTATGTCAGCACAAGGTGGCGTTCATATCTAATACTGTCCCACCCCAGCGCTCCACCTGCAGCTTGCCCCCAGCTCCTCCCGATACACCCAATAGACTAGTAGGACAAAGACATATGTGTCATCACTAAGTATGCGGATCATGCCCTTGTCACAGTTGGCAGCCTCAAGGACATAAGAGATCATTGTGATGTCTGTCTCTACATGACCAAAATCACCATCATCCCGAATATCCATTGTCACGATCTCTCCTAGGCCGAACGCTTGTCAGCCTCTGCTTGTTGTTCTTGCTCATCAGGTTTACATCTTTTTTGGTCAGAGGACTGGTAACGGAGAGAACATAGTCGATTGTAACTTCACCAGCACACCGCATTCTCTCGTGATCCTTAGCAGAGACATATTGGTACTTATTGAAGACAATGCCTTTCACAGTACCATCTGGATAGTGACTAAGACGACCCTGGATGGACGCAACCAGATATGAGGGACTGCCGCCGGAACATCCACTATGGCAATGCCGGCAGCTGTTGACCAGATCTCGAGTACACCAATGTATTTAGATATCCCCACTTGTTAGCTTTGCGGAGACAACCATGTGCATGTCAATGATCCAGGTAGGCACTGCACACGGCTCGTAGGCAAACATATGCCCACCCTCCATCTGCCGCCGCTGACCAATCACCAAGAGCCAGAGAGCAATGCTCTCAAGGTCGATGGCTGGCCTGACCTTGTTAACTTTGACCCGCTTCTTGAGAATATACATCGTCTTGATGGGACTACTAATAGGGTCGTAGAGCCCATCATGCTAAAGATGGAGACGGTTATCTTCTAGCGGGTACTTACCGATCTCTGCATCAATAAGATTCCGATCATCTGCATCCAACACACGCCGGTGCCTCAACTCCTCCGTGTGCTGCTTTTATGAAGACTGGCCTGTTAGATCAGCGGAGTGCACGGTGATGACGAAGGCATCAATCCACTGGCAAACAAGCTCAGCAGACAGAGTCATGCCTTTGAGACCTCCCGTGCTGATATTAATGACAGTATGCGCACCAAACTGGTCAGCAGAGACAGCGTTCCAGTATTTGTCATGCCCCCAACAGACCAGGGTGCACCTTGGCCTCAGCATGCAGCACACACATCTCCAACAGGTACTAGGTGCGATAGCGCACTCCCTCCCTCCATCCCTTCCTTCCTTCCTCCTCTCTCTCCCTCCCCCCTCTCTCTCCCTCCTTCACTCTCTCTCTCTCTTCTCTCTCTCTCCTCCTCCTCCTCTCCCTCCTCCCCCCTCCACCCTCCTCCCCCCACCCTCCTCCCTTCCTCACTCCCTCCCTCCCTCTCTCTTTCTCTCTCTCTCTCTCTCGCTCTCGCTCTCGCTCTCTCTCTCTCTCTCTCTCTCTCTCTCTCTCTCTCTCTCTCTCTCTGTACACGCAAACTGGTGGACGAAGAGTGTTGGGCGAAGGAAGTAGACGGGCGATTACGTTCTGGAACCTTATGGGCTGGTACCAGCACAGCTGTTTGGTTACTACAAACAGTTGCATGTCAATGGAGAGATAGACATATATGTCATCCCCATGTCAAGAAGTTACCCCCTCCCACCCACTCCACCGCGTGTATGTGAGTCTTGTGAGGATGGTGTCTGGGTAAGAGATTAGTGGGCCGAACATATAGGTGCTCGCAGGTTTTGGTACGCCCTGGCTCTTGATTATCTGATTGTTGAAACCATTCAATTCCATAGCATCTTGCCCTTGCCACACGACTGACCTGTCGAGTAGACGCCTCGGTGTAGGTAATCTCTCATCTGTTTAGGTCCAGTATAGTGCATAATTGTAATGGCCCTGTTATTCCCTACAAAATTGACCTGCTTGGACGTGAGGGGAGGGATTGCGAGAGTACTGATGCCAGGCTGAGGGTTTCCAGTCTCAATAATCCCAGCTGGGTGCTTCTGAAATTCTGTTGCCTGGCATTGGTCTGACGGGGACCATTCGGAGTCGGTACCAGCAAGTCGGAGTTGTTATAGCAGCCAAATACGAAAGCGACTGTTTGACTTAGCCACACCATCTGATGTAGCGTGCCAGCATTGTCACTGATATACTTCGCCACTGAGTTTATGAACCGCAGCACCTCATCATATGACAATGTCAACAATCATCGAGGTCTGGTCAGCATACACAGGGATTGTTCTGAATTCATCATACCAGCGAATATGATATTGTGCTTCAGCTGCCGTTAAATCATGCACACTATTACAATGCATAGCAACTTCCCATCCCCACAAATCATTAGGATAATCACAATAGTCCAATATGACACCCTTGAAAGGTGGCGCACCCGCGACAACCTTTCATTCAGACTGGACTACGCTGCTCTCCCTCCCTCCCTCCCTCCCCTCCCTCCCTCCCTCCCTCCCTCCCTCCCTCCCTCCCTCCCTCCCTCCCTCCCTCTCTCTCTCTCTCTCTCACTCTCTCTCTCTCTCTCTCTCTCGCTCTCTGATCTTAATGGCAGTATGCGCACCAAACTGGTCAGCAGAGACAGCGTTCTAGTATTTGTCATGCTGCCGACAGACAAGGGTGCGCCTTGGCCTCAGCATGCAGCACACACATCTCCAACATGTACTAGGTGAGATAGCGAACTCCCTCCCTCCATCTCTCCCTCCCTCCCTTCCTTCATCCCCCCTCTCTCTCTCTCTGTCTGTCTCTCTCTCTCTCTCCCTCCCTCCCTCCCTCCGTCCCTCCCTCCCTCCCTCCCTCGCTCTTGCCTTTGGCTCAGGCTGTTGAGCCACTGTGTGTCCTCTTGGGCAGCCCCAAGACTGACCTGTCGAGTAGACGCCTCGGTTTAGGCAATCTCTCATCTGCTCAGGTCCAGTATAGTGCATAATTGTAATGGCCCTGTTATTCCCTACATAATTGGCATGCTTGGATGTGAGGTGAGGGATTGTAAATATCAGGATATTTAGGATCAACAGGTTCACAAAGTTTAGCACAAAACAAACGTGCCTTTTTCAAATCAAACTCTTTTATGTGTGCCCCTCTGATTCTGGCAACCGGTGGCTCATTGCTGCCTATTGAACCATCCTTTCTCTTCTTAGCTCCACTGCTTTTGACACGCTCCTTCGATGTGAAAGAACACTCACAGATTTTATGAGCTCTCCTTCAGAGTCTAAAATAGCCAACATTTTAGTATGGGTCGCAACGTAATGCCCATCGATTGCACGTTCAATAACGTTCTTGATTCTTCGTATTTGAATGCTTTAAGTGGTCTGGTCCTGACCTACTGCAAGTTGAGAGGAAGAACTTCCCATCATCAGACGATGCATCAGCCATCTCGAACTAATGCACAAGACATATTAGAGTTAGTATGGTGGAGGAAGAAATTTGGATAAATTCGCTTTAACAACATTGACATCATTTCAGGGGGTTCTCCTCAAATACAAGATAAAACAAGCCAGGAAAATAGCAGGGGTATTCAAGTCAGATTTTGTTAGAATATTATTCAGCATAAAATTCCCCCTTCATTTGAGCCTAATTTTCAGTCTCTATGACAATTTTGAATATTTGACTTCTGTGACCCAGGTATTGTGACCTTCGCCTGCCCATGATCTTGACCTTGAATTTACAAAACGACATCAGAAATGTCTTCTACATACCTCTAAACCCCTTAAAAGAGGTATTATACATCATTCTATGACAAGTAGATCAAAAGTTAATTTTTCAAGATGGCGACCTGCGGCCGTCTTGGATTCATGCAAATTGCCAGAGTTGCCCAAAGTTGTCGTTTAGGCAACGAAGCTGAATTTATTCTAGGTCCCCATATGAGTGCAAATCAATAAAAAAAACTTCATAGGATAGAACATTTCTAGGTTGAGTATTGCGTACATATAAACGTCAAATGGACTAAATTATTAACCTTTTCACAGCGAAGACGGCCAAAAAACCCGGCCGCTACAGTGGCTTTGAGGAATGTTCAATGACGGGCCAAGAGAAGACTTTATGGAAAATGCGTAACACTGGAATGACTGGCTCGATAATAGAGCCAGTCATTCAGGTTGTAAATTTTCGATAATAGTCTTCTCTTGGTCTGCAAATAGACAATCAACAAGCAGAAATGTGGATTTTCTTGACCAAATTTAGCCATTAAAGGGTTAAATGCTATTTATGCTTGTGCCGGCAACATCCGAACCTTCTCCAAGCTACTGAGAAAACATAAGCTATATGAATATGGATTTAGCAGTTAATTTAGTGACTCGACACTGCATAGACCCTACCCTAGGATGATCTTGTCGATTGAATAGGCCTATGCTATATGTACTTCAGAGCTCCTGAAGCATATCGACATAATGTGTGTGCAGCCAAATTTGGTTGAAATTAAGCCAGTGGTAAAGAGGAAGATGTTTTAAAAGACATCCCACCGCCAATTTCTGTTTAAATGCAAGGTTGGCGCCAAAAATTTACCTATCAGTTAGATCTCTGTTGGTCTTATACAAGTTCAAGAGGCTATCCCGATAGAATCATTTCAGTCAAACTTGGTTGAAATTGGTTAAGGAAGAGTGGCATTTTAAAGTATTTCCCGGAGTTTTGGGAAAGTCCAAGAAATTTCAAGAGGTCTGCCTGAAAGATTGACGGATAAAAGCTTCTCTCTCTCTCTCTCTCAATCTTTTCCTGCCCTCCATCCATCTATCTGTCAACACCCCCTTCCCCCATTTTGTAACAGTTTACTGAATATTTTTAAGGCTACCATACGAGGGTCGTTAATGGCCGCCTGAAAAATCGGCCACTCATCTTCGTATGAACAATCTTGAATCTATATGCCAAAAGACTGCTTCCTGCCAAATTTATTTGAAATTGACCTAGTGGTTTTCGAGTCGTATGAAGCTTCCAATTCTTTTCCTATAGTTTTGGCGGGAAAATAATCCAAGATGGTGGTTGAGCCGTTTATCTGACAAAAGCCAAGCATACGATTCATAATGGCCGCCAAATGCTACAATTTCATTGGTCCTCGGCGGCCATGTTTTTCTTGATAAACTTTAATGACCTTCAGTCCATAATCAAATTTCCTAATGTCGGTCTGATCCATTTAGGCGTCGCGGTTCTGCTGGAATAATTTTTGCCAAACCTAGACCATCCAAGATGGCCGGCAGACAAATCTAGCAATCATGTTCTCTACAATAAATTTGGTTTAGGCGTTCCCCAGGATGAATTTTCTCGAGTTTCAAATCAACCAGCCCAGCGATTTCGGAGAAGACATTTATCTATGTTTCTAAAAATAGCGCAAAATCCAAGATGGCTCCCGGTCTAAATATACCAATCAGCTTCATTTGAACAATCCTGAGTATCTAGCCGATAAGTATGATTCCTGACAAATTTGGTTGAAATCGGCCTATTGGTTATTGAGAATAAGATGTTTAAATGAAAGATTGACGACAGATGGATGGCAGATTTACAGACAACAGACGGATGGTCGCCGTGACATAAACTTATTTTCCATTTTAGGCCAGGTGAGCTAATAAACAATTCAAGTGATTACCACGTGACTTTACCTCGATGATGCAAGATTTCACTACACATAAACATTGAGATATTGACTTCTAATTTGGTAGGCTGACAGGTTTTTACCGTTGGACAAAAACTACTTCCCATTTAAGAACTAGGTCAGTCTGACATAGTTTCTGGAGAATGTAGGTCCAATGTTAATTTTCTTATGAGTACCAATGGCAAAACATTCTGCCTGTCCACTTTGTGTTATTTTGAGTTATTCGTACGTATTTAAACCACTTGGGATATAAGTACGTGTGCACTGTGCACTACAGCTAATACAGAAGTTAACGTTTACACAACGAAAACAGAAACATAAGCAAGAAATGTCCTGTTGAATATTTTGAATACAATTGGATTAGAAAACCCAGTCCAATTTTGTTCAAATTTTTGAACAGCACGTTTTAGTTTGTTTTTTAAACAACTACGGTATTTCTGAGTTGCAGTGTAGGCTTAGGCAGCTGTGCATCAAGGCTCGTGGACCTCTTGTTCAATATAATCAACGTGTTACCATATTTAGTGACTTGTAAAGCATATTTCCGGAATACAAGAATCACGAGTCGACTATTGGCCATGTCTGCTGTGTAGTTGTGTGTTAGAGAAATACGAGTGTCTTTAATTGGTGGGCGTATTTAGGCCGACAAACATAGACGATGAACGAATTAGGGCGATGTACAAATAAAGCCATCCCATAACGACCACCTCAGCGGATGCCAAAATGTTTAAATAAAGACAAGTGTTGTTTTACTACAAGTCACCAGGCATGATCTATATATCGCCGTGTTAGAAGGTACTGGTTCTTAAAGACATTTGCTGGTAAAACCCACTGTGGTTCAGAACCAGCAACTCATGGACCTACATGACGGACGGTCCTCGGGAAGTCTAACCACTTAATGGCTAAATTTGGTCAGGAAATCAAAGCTTTCTGAAATGTACATTTGCAGGCCAAGAGAAAACTATTTCGGAAAATTTTACCATGGGAATGGCTGACGCAGATATCGAGTCAGTCATTCTGGTGGTTAATTTGCAAAAATAGTATTCTCTTAGCCTGCAAATGGACATTCGTCAAGACCACTATAGAGACTTGTTTGGCTGGGTTCGTCACGAAAGGGTATAGTGCCTAGATCCGATATCTGAGTGTTAGTGACAGGATCTAATCTCTTAACATCTTCAATTTTGACGAGCCAGTAACTCAATTTCAAAATAAGCGTACATTTAAGAGGCTGAATATTTTGACACTAATATGGCTGAAAACTGTTGCTGCCCAAGGCAGCAACAACTACCTGTCAAATGAGTTCCAATAGATTCAACAACATATCAGCCTATCATACAATAACGCGAATTTGTCATATTTGGTAAAACAATGTTGAAAGGGTTTAAATATAATTTTGTTGGGTGCTTAATCGGTCAGTTAATAAATAGCTAGATTGTTTATGTGAAGTACAATTATTCTATGCACAAATTGTATATTCCATTTTCAGTACTGTATATTATTATCCTTTTTATATACAACTGTATACAAAACTGACATTCGTAGAAAACGAATTATTTGTCATATGACGTAAATTAGATAGACCAATTTTTCTTTAATATTTCATAATATGTCCTGCATCATAGGCTATAGTTGCATGTATATTTGCTCTAATTATTTAAGAATACAAATACGACTAAAATGGGGGAAGTATAGACTATCAGTGAAATTGTTTAAAAATAAACATCACGTTTCACATTTTGTTCGCTTGAAATCAGTTCTTGAATTGGTTCGTTGACAGTTTAGTGCAGCTGTATTATAATTTAATGGTCGGCAACGAAATCCTATCATCTAACGAATAAGGAGATCTTATAGCAGGAGAATGCAGAACATCAAAAAAGGAATTGTGCAGGTAAGTCGTATATTTGAGGAAAATATTCAGAATAGTTAATTACTTACTATCACAAGCAGCAGGTAATGCCGCGTTGCATATAGACACGTTTGTTGCATTTGTGACCTTAGAACTCTTTAATTTAGACCTGCTTATTATCCACGGATAACGAACGAGAAAATATGCGTAGATCGTGTTGACGGCGAAAGCAAATTATAGAAAAATTTAAAAAAATGATTGACTTGATCCACAGGAATCTATTCACTTCACTTTATGTGTCGCATTGCATATTTAGTGACTTTACGGAGTAACTGAATAATCAGCAAGAAACTTACCATTGGAGTAAACGGATCCAATCTGTCACTCAAATATATGACGGCGTAATCCATTATGCTCCACGTAGACTGACGTAACAATACACGGTGACGTACCTAGCTCCGTCATGAACATTGAAAAGTTCGGCAGGTGTGCGATTGGTATGTCTTTACTACTTAATAAAGTTAAACATAGGCAATAGTACCTTCCAGTCAAATTTGTTGCAACATATTCAACATTTTACCTGTATAGTTACTTTGATTCTGGCACCATTATGTAGTGGCACGGGGTGAAGGTTCTTATTATAAACCCATAGGCTAGGGCATCGAAGTTTGCAGTTTGTTTAATACGGAGTCCTGGCAGCGTTCTCCAAAACTATTAATCAAATTTCCGATCCCCGACACATAATTAGGGAAAAACAGTCAGTTGAAAGAAAATTGTAGTAAAAAGAGAAAACTGGTTGCTTCCCTCACATATCCCCCACCCCATTCCCCAGCATCCCCACCACCACTACCCATACGTGGTGTGGATGCCTGATCACCCGAGATTGACGACTCGTCCACTCATTGCGCCACCTGTGCACCGCTCAGAAGTCTAGGGGCATTTGGTGGCAGGGCTGGTTCGGCTACAAAGCAATTTGGTCCACATCATAGCGAATCGACGGAAAGACTCCGTTCCCGTGGGGACGGGTGCGCACTCATGCCCCTAGGTTTTTTTTATCCACTGTGACGTCCGACTTTTATCCACCGTGACGTCCGGGCCTATGCTGTTGAGTGTTGCCGCCATCCTTTTGGGTAGATCACAAGTAATTACGCGAAGGGGTTGGGAAACGATAACTCCCCTCGGAATCCGACAAGTCAGAGAAGAGTTCAATCCTATCTAAATGACGAAGCTGCGTTAAGCAGTATAACAAATGCGGAGTTTGGCGGCTATGATTTATATACTTATATGATAGTTACTTTGTCCCAAACGTAACGTTTAATGGTGGCAAACAATAATATAACGCATGGCAATAGGTACATAAACTACTTTGCAAGAGTTGTGAACCATGATTTAAATGTGTAGTTGACAAACTACACTGCTCAACAAAAAGTCAGTTTTATGGCGAATGAGGTTTCTGTGCATAAACGGAGGGGATTCTTTATCAAGGATATTACGAGAAGTTTAACCACGAGGTTGTTATTTGATTTCCACCTACTAGTTCTGGAGTCTTCCAGCTGGCTATGACGATTGGAATAATGTTCTAACAAAAGCGGATCATCCGCAGATTCTCGTCACAGATTCCATGGATGCGAGTATCCAGTTTATGACGCATCCGGTAGGGTATGCTTCAGTAAGTATCTATGGGCGGAGTTCACTTATTACACGACAGTTACTGATATCACTAAACTACTTAATTCACGCTTCCGCAGGAAGGGGAAAGGACAAGTATCACAGAGTACTTTACCTAACTCGCTAAAACATACTTGAATAACTAATATACTGTGGCATCCTACTCCGCAGCAATGCCCTTCAGAATTCAGATCTCCTGCGCTGGTGAGCAACCTTGGATCCGCAATCACAAGTTTTTGTAAGCTCTCGGAGGGCCATCCGAGGGCAACTAACCGAATAAGAAGGACTCCCTTTCGGGAACACTCACAGAGGAGCTTCCTTGCGGATGGGCCTTGTGTTTTCATTAACTTTTAGACCACAGTCTGGTGGGACTCCGCCCGGTGCATCGCAAGAGTTATGTGATGTACCCCGCATGGTGTACCCAGTTATGTACATGCACATTTAATTACCACTGTAGCCCTTCATGTTACGGGCAACTTTCAAACTACCGTCGCTGGATGTACACTTTATAATTTACCATGTAACTTCGGAATCGCGCCACCTCGCGCTACTCATCTGTAGCGCATCAACTACAGTAAGTTATGAACTCTTATCGTACCGATGACCAATAGGTACTCAAGTAACTATAATATTGTACTATTTATTCATTTATTCCGTTATAGGTACTGATGACTAATAGGTACCTTCCCGGTTGTCGGAGACCGCATCATCTTTCAACTGTATATATTATCCTTATTTTTGTGCTTACAACTAACAAGCACCGCAAAGTCCTATGACCTGATATACTGTTAGCACTGTGATAGTTAGTTACGTATATGGCAAGTAGCCATCATAGTTATTTTGTTTTGTTTATATAAAAATTTGAGGACGCAGTACGCTAGGCTATACTATAGAGCAACATTATATCCACATCACTATTTCCCCCCAGCATCAATTTTACACTGAGGTCAATGTTTATGCTCACATTGCTCGAGCCTGACATGTGATCGACTAAACCTGGCTATTCTAGCTCGATAGGATAGGTTTAAAGTAGTTAGAGACAATCTCTCCATAAGAGACATTTGTGTACACCTCTTTTCCGGATGTAGCAGATATGTAACACCGCACACATTGTATAAATTGGCCAAATACCTTAGGGCCTCTTTTTAATATTGAGTGACTGTCTCTTTCTACACTACTCCAGCCGCAAGGCTTAATAATTGTCTGGACTCCCAGTTGACACATTGGCAGTATCCGACTCTGGGAAACTATTGGGGTTTCCGAGCGGTGAAAACTAAAGTGCAGATTTCGCATACACTCCCCCTGTATCTTCGGATACCAGTTAGTTTAGATACCTCCGCCAAGTTAGGAAGCACTGCGAAAAGAAATTATATTATGTTACACCGGCCTGCAGTGCATCTCTGGGCATTCTGGAACTTAACCCTAATGACATGTAAAAGGTTAGTTCCGTAACACACGGGTGACGGACGAGATGCAGATCTCCATCCAACTCGGTATTGTGACTGGGTGCGGTCTTAGAACCCACCACGCCCTCACGGCAATGTCACTAGTGCTGGATATCTGCCTCTTACTCCCTGCCATAAATACTATTGCACTTTCTAAATTGCTTATGTGTAATGTAAATTGTCCTAATGATGTTATATGTGGTTGTGGGTCGATACGTGACTGGATCGTCATATGATTCGGGAGCTGTCGCTCCGTAACATATTTGCACGCTGTCTTTTTGAAGAAGATGCTATGCGGGGCGACCGTCCGGAAGCTGGGCATCTTCACCAGTTAGACTTATGTGTCAAAAGATAGGTAAGAAACCCTGTCACTTGCGGCCATATCTTGGAAGTATATCTAACAACTAAATGGTAGGTTAGAAGTTAGCAGAAGGCCCACATAAATGAACGGCAACTACCAATGCAGTATCTTTGGACCTACATAAGATGGTGACCTATGAATTCTTCGGAAATCATCTGATCCATCTTCACGTAAATCAGTGTGCATGACATTAATTATAATCTCACTAGAATTGACCTACTGCACATAACTTTTGCTTGAACAAAAGAGTGGCCCTTTTTGCCATCTCTTTATCTTCGCTTCGGCGTTGAAGGCATTTTCCTGTGACAGAGGTCCGCGCGAGGCACTTTCCTCTCACAACAATATTATTTTGTGTGTGTGTTAGGGGTATAATTGGTTTATATTAAACTATTTGAGTGGCCTCGTTGCAATGCTCGCTTGCGGGGATACCTCACGGGATTTACGAATCTGTGAGGTGTCTTCGGCGAGCCCACATAGAAAGAACACCGGTTTGGTTCTATGTACTGTATAATCTTGGTCATTTACTAGCAAACGAGTGCCATTGTTTGTGTAGTTATTTTTAATTATTGCTATGTCCGGACTTTCAAATTAGTTTATAGACCATCATATCGGTGACACAAACAGTTGTGATGAGACCGTGAGGTTCAATCTCGGCGGCAATGGTCACATGGCTCCACTGGAATGTTATCGTTCCACCGGCTCTAGAAGCTGGTCCTTGTACCTTCTGGAGAGTCGCGATACAGGTTCCGTAACCCCAAGAACCTAAGCTAACCAGCCCTCCCACGCATCCTGTACATGCGATGCAACAGAGCGGAGCAATATAACGGACCCGCGCGTACCCCCATGAGCTACAATAACACAGCTGATTGTAGAATCTTCAATGTTTAACAACCCACTTCACACAGTTTCAGATTCGTTAAGCCCGGTCAGTTTCTTCTGGAAAAATAAAAATACATCTCCTATCGGGGCGTTATGTAGGAAACGAGACGTATACATATATAATATATTAGGCAAGTCAGCCATTGATACTGCTGACAAGTAGGCCAACAGTGTGCAGATGCACGCTCCATCATTACTGAAAGTCATGTCATTCACAGTAACCTCCTCCTAGCCACCAGGTTGTGGGGGTGGGGGTGGTGGTGGGGAGGCGGTATGCACGAATGCGTAATGCGGATACAAAGGTCTGGCTTCCACCAATGGGATATTCCTGGGAGGACACGACCGACTATAAATTTTGTTACACATAGTCACATATGTCATAGGTTCTCTGCAGCATAGATTTAAACTAACTAGTAGTTCCTTGCAATAGCCATCGGCTCCATTTAAGGTTTGAAACCTATGCCGGATTTGTTCAGACCAGTCTACTTGCTTATCCATTCTAGCAAGTGTACCAGTAGGCTTAGTTATAAGTAGGATTATGTTAGTTATATGCCAATTAGGATTTAGCTGCGACTGTTTAGCAGCACCTTAGGAATAGTTTAATTACTTCGCTGTTTTCGTGTTCCAAACCTCCGACGTCGCCTGGCTGCAGATGAATGAATAAGACGCACAAATGATTGCCAAGATTCAAAAGTTATTTATTTCATGAGTAATAAATGTAATTTACATTTGACTATGCGCATTCCATCGAAGGCCATGCCTATAATTGATGGACCACCTACATTAAAGAACATCAACACAGACACAACATTATTAGACGATTACACCAGGGTTGAGACAGCGTACCTTGATACTATAAGTTATGATGCTGTGACAGCTCCGGTATATATATATTCAGGGTACAATGCGACACTATACTACAAGTACATACATAACAAATAGATAGACAAACATATTTGCATGATAGTATATTATTACAGTTTAAAGGGGGTGGGGTGGTAGAGGAAGCTCGGCATTGTAAATGTTGTTAAATTCGTCTTCTTCTTACATATGTGTTAATGTGATCGGACTAGTATCTGTGATTTACTGGAATACATTATCCCATGGTAGTAATAGTAGAGGCAGTATTAGTGACAGTTATGGAGTGGTGAGATAATACCTTTACATTCCTGTATATCTAGAGATTATCATCTGTCGTACATGCACGAGTGGCATCAAGGGTTTGTAAATAGTTTATAGCAGGTCTATATGTAAATCATTAAATATATCAGATAATGCGCCCCGAAGGAAGATTGGATTTACCACTTAAATATAGATCGTATGATATGAACAGCGTATGGACACGTTGCCCTATCTCATGCCAAACTTATTATAATAAGCTCAGAGAATAGCAAGTCTTCAATTATCTAATGGCAGTGTAACTTGCTCCGAAAACAAGATACTAAACTGCGGTGTTCCTAAGGGATCCATTCTTTGCCCTCTGCTGTTCGTTGTACACGAATTACCTACCCACTACCCACTACCCACTACCTGCAAACACATGCCACTAATAATATTTGTTGATGACACCAATGGATTTTGTTGTCACGAAGACATAATGGACCTTTTCAGTTTTAGCTATGCCCGCCCATTTCTAGCTAAACTCCACCAACACCTCGCTCGTGTTGGCATCGATCGATTTCTGAACTCCCTGACGATCAATTTCCAGAAAACTCTACAGGTAAGCTATTGAATAGTTTGAAGCTAATTTGACTGGACGCTGTTTATTAAATAGTAGAGACATACAATTTGTACAACATGTCTGACTATTAAGAGTTAAAATGGGCCAAAAAAAATAATTTATGACGTAATCCATATGACGTCATCCTACACGCCACTTAGCCGATTATGACGTCATATGACGTCAGATGATCTGGAAAAGTGAAGTACATTAAATGAAAAGGCAAATAAGCAAATTACTAGCTGGTTTTCATTAAATAAGATATAATCAAAATTCAGAGGACTAATAAATATATCCCAAAAATTTATGTTAACACACACGAAATTGAAGAAGCCCTTTTCGCTAAGTTTTTGGGAGTATATTTAGATAAAAACCTGACTTGGGGTACACAAATTTATACAGTAACTGGAAAAGTAGTTGGTGTCATCCAAAGTCTAACCATATATGACACACGACACTGTTAAAACACTGTACAGTACCTTGTTTCTCCCACATCTCACGTACTGTTATGTTGTGTGTACTAACACGCACAAATATAAATTATTAAAAATCCAAGGTCTCCCGAAAAAAGCATTAAATTATTCGCTAGTACAGCAGAGGGCCAAACCATGTTTAAAACTGAAAAACTAAAAGACATCGGAAAATCGCAAATGCTTACTATTGTCAAAGACTTTCACCATAATGCCTTACCCAAATCCATCACCCCCACCCGCCCACCCCACCCACTTCACACACAACCATCAGCATTCACGAACATAACACAAGAACAAGACATATAATCTATACGTTGAATATGCACGAACTGACATAGGAAAAACAGAATATCTATTGCAGCCACTAAATTATGGAACAGTAAGAAACAGGAAACACGTGACAAAATTTTAACACCAAAATCATTCAAGAAAACAATAAAAAATTACATAATCTATAGATACTAAAACGCTCATAAATATCATTACCATACCCACACCAAATAATCACCATATGTGTTTTGTAATAATATCTACTAAATGCAAATTATGTCCTGATATGTAACTGTTACTGCTCTGTCTATATAGGTAATGTGTCTGCCAGAACTATAGGTTTGACAGACCTGTTACTGTCAAGTAAATAATCTTTGATTTGATTTGATGTGATTATTAAGATTCCAATTATTGTACAAAATGTCCTACAGCTTTCGGTTGTTTAAAAAGCCCACACGCCTCTGACAAAGGTAAATGTGTTGACCAAAGGAATTGGCAAAGAAGCATGTCCCAGGCAAAAATACTAGTTTGTCATGTATATTCTGTGATTTTCTATAGGCATAACCATTTATGGTCCTCTGAACAACTCGGTCAGAGCTAATCTCTGATGGAAGAACACTACGACGGCACGCTTCCAAATGCGTAAAGAAAAAATTGATAATAAAATTTCTATTTGGTCGGCGGTCATCTACAATTTTTTTTAATTCGCGATAAATCGTTTAATAGACTAACCGGGCTAAGAAACATTAAGTCGGCTGATTTTAATCAAATTCTTATGTATGGATACAATAGTGGTACGGTAAGGGCGCATAGGATATTCTGTACTGTTGTGTGATGTGGTGTGGTGGTGTAGGTTGGGGGTGTTGTGGGATGTGGTGTGGTGGTGTAGGTTGGGGGTGTTGTGGGATGGTGTGTAGCGGGTGGGTGTGGGTGTTGGGGGTTTCTAAAGAACCCCTACAAAATTTAAATTTTATGACATGGGCGGTTTTTGTCAGAAACGTCCGAAATGTGAGAGACTGACTGACTGGCAGACAGCGAGACAGACGGACGGAAGGGCGGACAGACGGACGGGCGGGCGGACAGACAGTTACACTAGGCTACGTGTCGCAACTAAAATACCGGTGTTCCAGATGGGCGACAGAGGTTTGCCTGCTTTTGGTTGACGATTATATTATCATTTCATTATTTACATTATATGACGTGATATTACTTACAACATCAAGCTTACTCCATGTGTACAAAGTTCAATATACGTATGAGGAAATATGCTTGTTATTGAATTTTATATTTATTTCAATGGAACAAATGATCATTGCCCTATTGTCAGGAGAGACTTGATAAGATGGCCTAGTTCGTATACAATAAGTGATAGCTCGTGATTACAGATTTCCAAAGGTACCTGTCAGTAAATCTAAATTCGTGTTTAAAACTGAATCAACTAGCTTACATCGTCAAAATATAAATATTTAATGCTGATTTAATTGTTGATAACACACACACCGGTTGAATTCGGATATGTTGTCGCAGTACTCCGACTGGAAGTATCACATTGTTGTTTTGCCTATCTACGCATGCGCACTCTTTACTCTCGCTTGATGCCGCAGTAATCGAGTAGAATTTTTACCACGTGATACGAATTTGTACCAGGTGATACCGTTGTCAGATTATACTCTCGCTCGTTTAGATATGTTTTCGCGGTACCCCGCTTACCCCGACAACATATCCGAACTTAGCCATAGGCTAAGCACGTACATTTTGATACTTACTTGATACTTGATGGACTAGTTGTGTTCGCCTAAGGGCACAGCTCTCAGTCTTCTTTTGATGTTTCCACGGTGGGTGTAGTAACGACATCGTCTGGTAGCTTATTCCAATCCTCCATTACTCTGGATAGAGAAAAGTGTGTGGCCATTTCTGTGTTGCATCTCTGTTTGCACATTTTAAGAGTGTGTCGACGTAGGACGAGGTTGTTCGAATAGGGTTGACGGATCCGTATTTTAATGCCTGTTGATGTATTTGTAGGTTTCTGTTAGGTCTATCCGTCTTCTATCTGCTAGTGCAGTGCGTGGTGTCTGATTGCATAGTTAAAACATAGATTCTGCACTTTCTCTAAGGCCTTAATATCTTTGACTAAATATGGGCTCCAGACAATGGACCTATACTCAAGTGCTGGTCTGATGATTGAAGTGAATAAAGTTGAGACAATAGTTAGTGATCTGTTTCTGAAGCATCTCTTGATCATGCATATTGTTTGTCGGGCTCTGCTGGTGATGTTCGAGATGTGCAGGGTTGATTTAAAGTTTTTTGAAACTAACACTCCTAAATCTCTCTGCTCAGTTTCTTAAGTTAGGCAATGACCGTTTAGTGAGTACAAGTAATTGATGGATGTACGGCATTGAACCGCATTAGCCAAGTCCGAGACCATGCAGAAAGAGAGTTAAAATCTTGTTGGAGGATCTGACACTCGCTTAGAGTTTTGCTGGTACGGTAGAGTTTTGTGTCATCGGCAAATAGCTTGGCTGTGGATTGAACCGAGTCAGGTAAGTCGAGCACAAACAGGGGGAAGAGCACCGGACCCAAAATTGGCCCTTGTGGTACACCGCTGGTGATAGTTTCCAATCAGAGTAACCATTTCTGAGAATAACACGTTGCCGTCTAGAAGGCAGGAAAGATTTAATCCACCGAAGGACATGCCCCTTAATTCCAAGGTTGCTGAGTTTGTGGGCAAGACATTCATGTGGTACGGTGTCGAAGGCCTTGCTGAAGTCTAGGTAGATGGCGTTGATTTGTTCGTTATGGTCGTATGCAAAGAACCAATCTGACATGCACTCAATTAGCTGGGTTACACAAGAACATCTTTTCTGGAAGCCGTGCTGGTTACAGGAGATAATCAGGTTACTGTCTGTATGTTCCCATAAAGCACCAAGTACGAGGCGTTCCATGAGCTTGCATACTTGACTGGTTAAAGTGGTTAAAGCGACTGGGTGGTAATTGTTTGGAGAAAGTCTGGATGCTTTCTTGGAGAGTTGGGACACGATTGCATTTCTCCAATCTTGTGCAATTATACCTGATACTATAGACTGGTTGAAAATATTTGCCAGATCGCTAGCGCCAGAACTTCACTAAGAACATGTACATGAATATCATCTAGTCCTGCTGCCACGGTTCTTCTTTAGTTTAATCATTTTAGTTGTTATTTGATCAATGGAGATGACTAGACTGTACAATTTGCTGTTAACGTCGTTTATAATCGGTAGGAGAGAGCATGGCGCATCTGTCTCATTGCTGAGTACTGATACAAAAAAGTCATTTATTAGGTTGGCTTTCTCACGATCGTCATTAATTCTGCCTCTATTCGACTCAAGTGTGTATACTATCGATGATGATCGAGTAAAGTGCATGCAGTAGTTGTAAAATGGTTTGGCATCATCTTTGTTACGTCTAACTAATGCCTCTTCGTAGTCAGGCTGGGATTTTTGTATACTTTGTCTAACTCTCTGCGTCTCGCTGTCATGTAAAATGTAATTTGCTGATACACCGCTTGTTCTGGCCTTAATCCAGGCCTTACGTTTTCTTTTCTTGGCACGTTTTACTGAAACATAATGAGACCAAGGAGGTTTGTGTCATTGACCGGATTTCACTAACTTGATTGAGATGAATCTGTCGCATGGTTGTCGGTAGAGAGATTTCAAAGTTACCCATTTTTCGTTTACAGATTGATTACTTAACCAGAGTCCATTCGATGGCTGCTACTGCTACTGCCTTGGAATGATGAATACGCGAATTTCAAAGTGGAGATTCTCGGATTGACAATGGAAATAATTAATTTTATTCTTATGGCAAGACAATTTAAATTTCAACTATTAGAATGTGATTGTCTTGCTACCTGTTTGGAATTGTATTTATTGACATATAGCAGAAATTGCACATGCCATTGTACATGCTGTGCCCGAATCGTAATCGAAAGGCGGACACGCCAGTGTACATGCTGTGCCCTAATCGTAGTCGAAAGGCGGACACGCCATGCGGTTTAAATATAAGTACAGCGCCCGTATTCGTAAATTATGTGAACGAGTCAGCGATTTTGCGTCCTTTAACAGCTAGACCATAATCACGAATTAACTTCACAAATCTTAAGTATCCGGGTGACGTTTCCTAGAAATGTTGGTATAATCTGTCAATAATCCCAGATGCAGAGGAATTTACATAGAAGTTTAATCTGCTGACATGGCATCGTTAGACCGTCGACTCTGTAAAGTAGGAAATAAGTTAGCATGTTTCCAAAACAAAACCAGAAACATGTTAGTTAATAAGAAATGCTCTATTGAATATTTTGAGCATAGTTGGATTGGAAGAACATTGCTGCCTTAGGCAGCAATGTTCTTCCAATCCAATTATGTTCAAAATATTCAACAGTACATTTTATTTTGTTTTGGAAACATGCTAAGTTATTTCTGAGCTTCACTGTAGTTATGAATATGATATAGGTGGTCGTCTAAATAAATAATCTTGATTATCTTTCCTATCATATATCGGTTTCAGTCCAGGACAGTACACTTTGAAATAGCACACGATTTTAGGCTACTTCCTTACTTGAATAGTACGAACTGAAATCCGTGAATAACTTTAGCGTTTGCTGGTAACAATAAGGACATTTGAGGAATAGCTAGACGGCAAACTGACGTTTGTTGAATACGTTGTTCTTGAAGCCGTTGTTGTTTGTCTACGAGACAGAAAGCAACAACCTATAGCACCATCGTGTTCAAATTGAACCCTAACGATTCTCTTGATATCAACTTGATTGCTTCCTCACTTTATTTCAGACGCGCGCGCTGTCGAAATGCCAAGGTCGGGTATCTAACAGAAGAAACGGGATATTCAGGTATTATAAACCTAACATAACAATTTTAAAACAATAACTTCTTTTACATTTTACATAACTTGGCATCATCTTGGTATTATATAGACATATTTTGAATGCAATGTTTGTATCTAAGTCAACTGTTTACTTCTCGTAGGCCTACCTTAATGTCCTTTTCAACACATGTAGGCCTACAGGCGGTTCCACCTTACGCATCGCCCGCTTGTCCTTGTGGAGAAGCAGAACAGACCACAGAGCACATACTTCAATGTTGCAGTACGTATCAGCAGCTGAGAGAAGAGATCTGGCCTTTGTCAACCTCTTTTCTTGAAAAGCTGTATGGGCCTGTGGAAGAACTGCAGAAGACCACAAATTTCTTCTTGAGAACGGCTCTCCAAGTGTGATACCGGCGATTTAAAAGAGGAAGAAGAAGAAGAAGAAGAAGAAGAAGAAGAAGAAGAAGAAGTGAAGTCCTTTATAATTTATACAATGCACAAGGATGCGCACAAAACCTGTACGAGAGATCGGCATTGCATTCTGTTATTCTCCATTCATTCCAGACTTTACTAAGACATTTCGACTACAGAGGGCACAAACTCTAACTGGACGACCCGACATTTATAGCCACGCTCCGCCCACGGCGTGTTGTGCAGTGTTGAGATCGATTTATATACTTAGAACGCTGACTTCGCAGAATCCCATTCTCAAGGTAACTATACACGTAAGCTGCTGAATATTTTGAAATAATTTGAAAATATGACAGGCCAGCCAAATTAGTTTCAAAATAGTCAAGAGAATGTTTAGTTTGTTAAATAGTACGGGTCGGATTCAGAGTGTCATCTGATGTGGGACACAGCCAGATCATTGGTGGTTGTAGGTGGAGCGAGAATTTTCTGGCATCGGAAAAAACCAAGTAATTTGTGAATCAAATATATTGGCTAATTTTGTAAGCTTGTAAATATATTTTAAGAGCACTGTCAGATAATGATATAAACAATCCACGTGAAAATACAATATTTACGGGTTTAAAATTATTAAACATATAACATATTACTGACAATTATGTCCGAGCACCATTGCAAAAAAACCGGTTTGTTGAAAGGGAAGTAACTCTGAAATCTAATATATACAGGATGCATATGATTTCAGAGTTATCTAAGGCTGTTATTTGTATTAATTTCATATCACGTAGCATTCCGACTCAGCACAGATACAGATAAAGGAGATGTGTATCTTTAAGATGTGTAGAGGTTTAATCTTACTAAGCTATATATATATATATATATATATATATATATATATATATATATATATATATATATATATATATATATATATATATATATATATATATATATATATATATATATATATATATATATATATATATATATATATATATATATATATATATATATATATATATATACAGTTAAATACAAATATCCATTTGAAGAGCAATTGAAAATTACTTTTTAAATCAACCACTGGAATTGACTACCTTGGTTATCAAGCCAGTCATTCAATTGGCAAATTTTCTAAAATAATTTCCTCTTGCTTTGCAAATAAACATTTATCAAGACACTAATCACAATTCTAAACAACTTGTAATGCAATAGTTTAAAGGGTTGGTAACTATATATATATATATATATATATATATATATATATATATATATATATATATATATATATATATATATATATATATATACCTTGTAGTTGACTCTCACGAGAAATTCCAATTTGCAGAGCAACAGAAAATTATTGTTTTAAATTTGCCGCTTCAATGACTAGCTTGGTTATCAAGTCAGTCATTCCTGTGGTATTCTTATGACATTCCTATAGCATTCCTGTGGCATTCCTATGGCATTCCTGTGGTATTCCTATGGCATTCTTATGGCATTCCTGTGGCATTCCTATGACATTCCTGTGCCATTCTTGTGGTATTCCTATGACATTCCTGTGGCATTCCTATGACATTCCTGTGACATTCCTGTGGTATTCCTATGACATTCCTGTGGTATTCCTATGACATTCCTGTGACATTCCTGTGGCATTCCTATGGCATTCCTATGACATTCCTGTGGCATTCCTATGGCATTCCTATGGCATTCCTGTGGCATTCCTGTGGCATGCATTCCTGTGGCATGCATTCCTGTGGCATGCATTCCTGTGGCATTCCTATGGCATTCCTGTGGCATTCCTGTAGCATGCATTCCTGTGGCATTCCTATGGCATTCCTATGGCATTCCTGTGGCATTCCTGTGGCATTCCTGTGGCATTCCTGTGGTATTCCTATGACATTCCTGTGGTATTCCTATGACATTCCTGTGACATTCCTGTGGCATTCCGGTGGCATTCCTATGACATTCCTGTGGCATTCCTATGACATTCCTGTGGCATTCCTGTGGCATTCCTATGGCATTCCGGTGGCATTCCTATGACATTCCTGTGGCATTCCTATGGCATTCCTGTGGCATTCCTATGACATTCCTGTGGCATTCCTGTGGCATTCCTATGGCATTCCTGTGGCATTCCTATGGCATTCCTGTGGCAAATTTTTAAAAGAATATTTTTCTCTTGCCCTGCAAATAGACATTGCTCAAGACACTAATCACATCATTAAGCAACTTGAAATGCAATACTTTAAAAGATATATAAACATTGTAATGACTCTCATGAGAAATTTCTATGTTCAGAGCAAGAGAAAATTATTTTTTTAATTTCCCACTGGAATAATAACCTTGATTATCAAGTCAGTCATTCCAGTGAAAATTTTCAAAGAATAATTTTCTATTTCTCTGCAAAGAGACATTTCTCAAGAAACTAATCACATCAATAAACAACTTGAAATGCAATACTTAAAAAAACCCGCACACACACACGCACGCACGCACGCACGCACGCCACGTGCGTATATATATATTATTTTTTTAAATTTACAACCAATATGACTAGCATGCTATCGAGCCAGGCTTGATAATGGACCTTTCCATTTTTAGCTACGCCCCGCCCATCACTAGCTAAGCTCCACCCACACCTCGCCGTGTTTGGATTGATCGATACCCGAATGTCCTAGCTATCAATTTCCTGAAAACTATACAGGGAAGCTGTTGAATATTTAGTAACTAATTTGACTGGGTGCTGTTGCTGCCTATGGCAGCAACAGCGCCTAGTCAAATTAGTTTCAAAATATTCAACAGCATATTTATTAAATAGTAAAAGCAAACAATTTGTACAACAAGGCATAGACCGTCTTCAAATATGCGTTCGTGACGTACTTATCGACATCATTCATGACGTCATCCATTATGATGTCATTCTACACACCGCGTAGATGATTATATCGTCATATGATGGGTACATACTCTGGAAAGGTGAATTCCAGTAGTAATTTTCTTAATATATTTTTCTCCTGCTCAGAGTCAGCTCCATTTATGAAAACACTTAGATCTACTATTTCTCTGTTATAATCTCTAATTATCATGCACAAGCAAACTAGGAGGCAGAGTCTTTCTCGGCTGCTGCTGAGCAAATTCAGCAACAATGTCAGCATGTTTCAAGTCAAGCTCGCGGTGAATATACATATGGGCTAGCGATGTCATACGACTTTATCCCATTGTTGAACGAAGATAGGTCTTTAGAAGGCCCAGTGTACTGATGCTTCTCTCACACCAACAACTTGTAACATGAAAGCCGGCACTTATTTTAAACACTTTCGTAACATTTGGAAAGAAGATTGAATCACATGCATTAAGAGCATCCTAAATTGCAGATGGTTTTGACTCTTTCCGTAACTACAACTTTGCCTATATTTTCAGCTCTGTATCTAATGATGCAGCTTTAAAAAATGAGTCACAGACACAGAGTTTAAACTCAATCATGGACGGAACAAGTTTTAATTCAAGTGATGTTCTTTCCTGCAGAGAACCGAAATGATCATTCATTTGGTTGATCAAATGATCAAGAAATGGCACAGTTATACGTTTCCGGAAATACTCCTCTGTTGTTTCAGCAGTGATGTTGCCCAGCATTTTCTGTCGTTTGCAGGTCCGACGCCTTTTGATGGGAATCTCCAGCACCTTAGCGATTTCACATGCACGTGTGAAACAATTAACGTGGAGGTCACTAACATTGTTACGATCCACCTGAATACTACCTTTAACAAAAGACATTTGTTCAATGGCTTTTCCAACATCACGTGACCTAAGTTGTAACGACTTACTAAGGCCTTGAACAAAAGCTAAACATTTGTTCATGATAATTAAGCAAGTAATAAATTCAAACCTGCACACATAATTATATAAGGAGACGGCATCCGCAGTATCGGGAGTCCAAGTGTTCCACTGTTTTGCAAATGCATCAAGTGACGCAACAATTCCCGGAAGCAGTTCAATGAATAAATTTCAAATGCGCCATGTCTCTCCAACTACTGTGTCCAACACAGTTCCTTTAATTTTGTTTTTGCTGTACTCTCTATCCTCTCTTCCTGGTCCGTCTGTATTTTGGTAAGTAGTCATAGAAATTTACAACCTGGTCACATGCTCCCATTATGCTTCTGATGATAGCAACATCACACGACTGAACAATGCACCTTTTCAACTGGTGTGCAACACACCAAAACTGTAATGCTTTGGGGTAATCCTTTTGAATTCTATCTTCCACTCCACCCACCGACCATAATATTGCCAGCACCATTGCACCGCTGACTATGCATCTTGTGAGGATCTAGATCCAAATGGTGTAGGATGTTTATTAAATGTGATGGTATTTGCTCATCCGTGGTGCCCTCTCTGACATTCAATGAAGCCAGCAAAATCCTCACTGATCTGGTCTGAAATATTAAATCTAAAAACCAAAATGTATTGTTCAACTACCTTCTGGCTGAAGTTCTCCAGACTACATCTTTCATCGAGTTTAACATTTTAACACTCATATCAGTCAAAACGGCTTCTGCAGTGGTCTTGAGAAATGTTCATTTGTAGACCAAGAGATGACTATTTTTCAAAGATTTACCCTGGAATGACTGGCTCAATTTTGTTGGGTATGAATGAGGCGTTGGACCATCTACAAGGCTTCGATTCGTTCAAGTTGTTGGTTGGGCTGCCGTACAGTATAATTCCACCAGCCAATAGTCCATTCATAGTTAAAGATTTACTCCGACCAATATAGCTACCGATGTTACAGGATCAAAACTACTAGACTGTTACACAGACTCCACTTCAATGAGCAGACAGGTTGGGACCTAATCTATCTCTAAAGCGGAACTGTAAACGCCCTAATGTGGATCGTGTTGTGTTTGTTATCATCTTAATCCTTGTGTGACTTGCTTGATAGGCATACAGGTTTTTAAATCGACTCGATCCATCCAGTGGCGAATGTACTATGCGCATCTAAAGAATGACAGTACATTTTTCTCCTCATTTTGTGTGCGTCCGTTTTGAATATTAAGACGAATGAAGAGGGACTCATTTTTCTGTTAACTATCCTTCATACATAAGACTATGAGCTTTATGTCATCTCGTTTTAGGTGAAATAATATTGTCTGGTAGGAATAGGGTAGTTATCATGTCCTTTCAGGATTCAATTCTCTTTATCCCCGATTTCGTGCCAATAGGCACTTATTACACGAGATACATGTCTTGATTTGGTATCGAAGGAGATATCTCAGTGCTGAACGTGCTCCGACCTTGCACATTACAAT
The DNA here is from genome assembly GCA_034401795.1 of Chaetoderma sp. LZ-2023a. NCBI lineage: Eukaryota > Metazoa > Mollusca > Caudofoveata > Chaetodermatida > Chaetodermatidae > Chaetoderma > Chaetoderma sp. LZ-2023a. Next base: position 111,301,965 of record CM067367.1, read on the forward strand.
TATTACAATTACACATGTATATCTTCATTATGACATTGCTAATAGGGGACATGGAATTATACCTGTCGTTCTATGTGTTGGACTCACAAAAAGGTAATTTCTCTAAACTATAGGCCACTGAAATTTCATTTTCATAAATTACATGCCCTGACATTATTTGCCAAATGATGTTCATTTTGGAAACTAACGCAAAACAGTTTGAGTAATATTTGTTCCAAAAATTAAATCTACGCCATTCTTTGTCTTTTATATCTAGTGCTGAGATTCAAATCGTCTGTTGACAGCACTCGATTTCTTTGGGTTTTTTCAGAATCGGAAGTCAGTTGACAAGGATGTGTAGAATGACATACTTCCATAAGAGGAACAGGCATCTATTCTATGTAAGAAGCACACATCTAACCCGACATTGCACTGGCATACACATGTAGATATGCACGCCTACCTGCACACACAAACTGTGGAACATAGCATACCTGTAATTATGCACCTGACAAGATACTTAATTTAATTCTACATCATAATTATTCTTATTTTCATTTTTCTTCTTCTGCTGTTGCTGTTGCTACTGCTACTACTCTACTACTACTACTACTACTACTACTACTACTACTACTACTACTACTACTACTACTACTACTACTACTACTACTACTGCTACTACTAATACTACTACTACTACTACTACTACTACTACTACTACTACTACTACTACTACTACTACCACCACCACCACTACCACTACCACCACCACCACTACTACTACTACTACTACTACTACTACTACTACTACTACTACTACTACTACTACTACTACTACTTACTACGACTTACTACTACTACTACTACTACTACTACTACTACTACTACTACTACTACTACTACTACTACTACTACTACTACTACTACTACATTATTATTATTATTATTATTATTATTATTATTATTATTATTATTATTATTCAACAGAGTTGACAACATTTTATTTGGCTCATGCTGACCTGCACATCTGAAAGAAGTGTAGGTAAAATAACAGACAATCAGGATTAAACTATATTGTGTCAACAATGCAAGATATAATAAAACAATATAACACTCTATTCAATAAGCTGAGCCGCTTTTAATATTATCTCGATAACTGATATATGCCTTTGATAAATGCCTTCTCTTTCACAATTATATCACATTAGTAATAGTTAATGAACTCTGAATTTATTTATTTTACTAATTTTGTGTTGCCATATTTAATCACATGCAATCAGATATGTCTGACCACATTGAGGCCAGGGGTTCATTAAGTCACATAAATTAATGGCCACTTGTTTTAGATTACAGACACTTTTATATTATCAACATGAATTGATTAATCCAGTGTCTCAGTTAATCAGATGATGTCATAATCAATTACGTCATGAGTGACTCGATTTAGTCAGTCTTAAACGCTTAATAGTCCATCACGTTGTGCGAATTGTATGTCTGTACTATTTAATAAACATTCTGTTGAATATTTTAAAACTAATTGGACTGGACGTATGGCAGCAACAGTACATGTTTTCTGGAAATTGAGACTCAGAGAGTGCAGGGTCCAACGTGGGTGGAGCTTAGCTTGAGATGGGCGGATGGGCTTGATAGCTTTTATAGCTAACACCTGATTCATCCATTGCAAGTGAAAACTGACCTGTCTAAAGATACTACATTTCATTATCATTTGCTACGGATGTTTGGACAGTCAGTGGAGGAATCTGATTGGCCACTTAATAGGTATTTGATGGCATAATCGATTATGTTACTAGTTAGCTGGCGTCACAGTCATAACGATGCATAGTTTCCATATGAAAATCGAAAAGGTCTGCCACTAGACACTGTACGAATGATAAAAATAAATTTAAATTTGATAAATTTACAATTTAATCATCATTATGTTGATTATCTTGAAATTAATTTTACTGGGGGCTGTTGCTACAGCCACAAGTCAAATTAGTTGCAAAATATTGGGATTCTGGGAATTCAACGTTCGACATATATAAATCATAAAAATTGCTGGCATAGCTAGAAATGAAACCTAGCTTAGAGAATATAAAAACCAATTTTACTATTGTAGACATCAGAACAGATGTGCTGTATTAACTGGTAAAGTGTCGAATATTTATCCCGAGTAGTAAATGCCTATATATTGTCTTATAATTTTAAACTGACACCCATTAACACAGCCTACTAGTGATAAGTAATTTGTTTTGTATATATATATATATATGTTACATATTTATTATTGATTGCAATATATTTACAGGTTATGGATTGAAACGCCATCAACAAATAAGCCACAGAATAGAGCTAGGCCGTATATATTTACAATAATCCGATTATCCGAGTAGTCGCAGAGTATTCCGACGAATTTGTTAATTTTCATCAAATAATATCGGCAATCTATATAGAAAATATTGAACAAATCGTTTTACAGTTTTCTTCTGGTCTGGGAAGATAGTTTTCCAATGTTCTTTAACGACCATATTCAAGGACATAATGAAAAATCTCTTCCAGAAGAGAAGAAACAATTAGGCAAAGAGTGACCAATGGCAAAGTTTGAAGAGCCGTGGAGAAAGCGGCATTCAGATAGGTTGCGTAAAGTTTAAGTTGCGGATCTATTGCGAATCATGATAGAGTTGCGCGTCGCGTTGCCGTTGTTCGTGTAATGTGCAGGTTTGATCAAACTATGAGTGTGCTGTTGCATTGTTTGATACCAAATCACCAATATCATGACCATCTTATACCATTTCATTCTGAATTCCCGGCACCAACTGCATTCCAACGAGCGAAATATTAATGCCGTTGTATGCTTTAAAAACAATGAAAATGATTATTTGTACGAAACTCAATCAATTAGATAAGAAGTTGATTGATTTGAAAATACTATTGTACACTCATAGGAATCAAACATGTGCTATAGACAATTCCACTCTTCTATTTTTAAATGCTTAGCCATAATTATTGTGCACCAATATGCATGTTACCATAACACTACTAACGTATTGTTAACCCAATGGTCATAATTTATGTCTATATTATTATTTTTGTCACCAAATTTATTGTATATATATTAACTGTTTAGAATCCGGTAGGAAAATATTAGCATAGATATTTAATGGTATATATATATGCTTTAATCACTTAACCCTTTCACGACGAAGCGGCCATCACCGGCCTCTGTAATGGTCTAGGGGAGTGTCCATTTGCAGGCAAAGAGAAGACTATTTTTTGAAAAATAGTCTTCTCTTGGTCTGAAAATGGACATTCAATAAGTAAATATTTTAATTTTTTGAACAAATTTCGTCATTAAAGGGTTAACGACATGTTTCTGCAGATTATGTATTTTGCTATGTTGGTACATTTTAGTTTTAAAATTATTACGTTCATCTAGTAATAAGAGAATAGTAGTAAGATAATCTTACGCTGTTTTTATTAAGAAATAGGAACTATATGCACATAAGCATGCTCTGTAGTTCTGTTTTCAAATATATGTAGAGCAGAGATTACAAATTTATGTTGACAGCCATTTATTGTTATATTAAGAATAATTTCTAAGTACTCAGCTCATAGCGACAAAACCTTTAATGAATATTTTGAATTATCTATTTAGTTCTGGACGTTTCTCTAACATGATTATAATTACACTTCTGTTTAGTTATACCACAAGAGTACAAGAGCAAGAATCGGTCTGATATCACATGCAATGATGACGCTTTCGAGATGTTTATTCCACTTGACGTTGCCGGTGGTGGCCCCTACTCTTTCCGTGACCCGTCCTGTAAGCCGTCGACTAATGGTACACATATCATCGGACGGTACGTTAGAGCCTGTCTATAACGATCACTGTATGGGCTATCAAAGGCGCGCGCTAAAGACAACTGTTCTCTTGATGCATCTCATTTAACATGATATATTACCTTTAGTGCCAATATTCTCGGCTAATTTCTAGCGAAGCTCCGCCCATTCTGTAAACACATTTGAATCAATTTTAACACATTGAACTATGAAATCCCAGAATCTGAATTTCAAGGTAACTAGACATAGTGGAGTGGCAGAATTCACAAAAATTCCTTAAAAATAGTTGACATAAAATTTAGCACAATGTTTCATCCATGTTAGTTACATTATTTAGGTCATTGGGAACATCAATAGGCTGAATGCCACCTTTGTTTTTGCCACCGGGTCATTTGGGAGTTGGAATTATGTTACCACATGCCCCCAATTAATAAAATATTTACAAATATTGAAGGGCTTTATTCTTTCATGTTATACGTGATTTTAGCAACAAATAAAATAGTTATTTATGATTATCCTCCCATACGTAGTTCAAATGTAGTAGATTTCAAATCTTATAATGGGGTTCTCATAATAAAATATATGGGCCTGGGTAATTATAGAAAATGAGTACTAAAGTAAATTGGAAACGGACTTTCAATCTGGTGCGGACTTTTTAAATACTGAAGATACCGAGAATGTAGACAACCCAACATATGTCGATTGGAAAGGTTAATATGAACATGGTGCAGATTATGCTGGAATTTGTTATGGCCGAAGGAGATGGAGATGGGAAGTTACATTATCTTCATTCCGGTTGATGCTGTAGGATTTCTTTTTTTATACGATCACACGAATTATGCTCGTTGGGGACAATATATTTGTTTGATATGGTACAACTGGTAGTACTGCACCAGATTTGCTCAATGAATTCATGGCTGGAAGGCTCCCCGTGAAACGAATCAATACTCTATTCAACCAAGTGTCTGCAGACCAAGCACTTGAGTGGTTGAATTTACTATGTAAGATAGCTGGTGGTCTAGTGGGAATTAGGAAAGTTGACACATCTCGAGAACGCTGGTGTAGTATATTGCATGCATGCACACACGTGCAGGTTGTTTGATATGAATGATGATGAACTTGCAACACCTACAAGAAAAGACACAATTCCCGCTGTCATAAGACGAGATGGGGAGACATCAAATTAGTAATGGAACAACTGCAACTGTTCAAGATTTTGAATATGTAGCCACGCGGATATAAGTTTTGACATCCAGCTGTATGAGCGCCAAGGGGAAAACATATGGAATCCTTTTAAAGAACCGGAAAGTTAAAGCATCACATTTCATGATGCATTGCCAAAGGTAAAAGCTAAAACTGTGGCTTCTGTGTGTGAAGTGACGGCACCCATTGGTAGTAGTAAACAACAAGCAAGTCTATTCCAGAAATTGTTAGTGGCTACAGTTTCTGGTCATTATATTAACTTAGTCGAATACAACATGGATAAAACACAGTAGTAGAGCCCCCCCCCCCCCCCGACGAATACCTCGAATAATTGATATCAAAGACGTACCGCTTCCTCAGGTATGGAAACAGTTTATAGATCTCAGTGTAAACAATGTGGAACTACGATGTTATTTTTATCAGTACAGTTATTAGAAAAATTTTAGATGTTGCCAGAAAACTGTGAGCTTTTTAGACCTGGAGAAATGCCATCTATTATTACTACTACATCAGCATCATCGAGAGAGTGTGAAAACTCTCCAGGATGACCAGGAAGAGGCGGATACGCGTTGCATGCGTAGGAAGCACGCAATCACAAATGCAAATAGACCATTATTGTTTGTGCGGATCCTGATGTGTTGATCCATCTAGTACATTCAAGGGGACTTCTATCAAATGAAATCTGGATGGCGCAGGGCAAAAATTGCATCCCATGACCTATCCATGACATAAAATTGAATGAACTTATACGTGAGTAAATATTTGACTTTGAAATCGTTACATCTGGGTGCAAATTAAAGTGTAAAACTGCAAACTGCAAATGCTACAAACAAAAATTAACATGTACTAGAACATGTAAATCTGAAGATGTCGGCTGTAATATTTGTAAGTATGTGCATATTCATATTTTACAGCGTTTTTCAGTATATTAAGTTGTGCATATATGACTGATTCACTCAATAATCTTGCCCCCCAAAACCATTGATCTGACATAAAAATATTTGTAAAATAAACACATTTCAAAGAATTGAAACATTTTTCAATGAATGCACTAAAAATACCTTAAATCCGTTTTTAAAAAATTGGAAAGTTTGAGATTAGAACCTATTTTCGACCACCAAATGACACCCGGGCAAAACAAAACATATCATCTGGCTTAGTTATGTACCCAATGACCTATATAATTCACCTTTCCATCATCTGACCTAGTATGACGTCATAATCAGCTCAGCGCGTGTATGATGACGCCACAATCATTACGTCACAAAGGGTTCCATATAGACCCTCACCAAATCTCAAACAGTCAGACACGTTGTATAAATTGTATGTATTTGTAATTCTTTGCTATTTAATAAGCATACTGTTGAATATTTTGAAACTAATTTGACAGGGCGCTGTTGCTGCCTCAGGCAGCAACAACACCCAGTCAAATTGGTTTCAAAATATTCAACAGCTTACCTGTGTAGTTTTTTGGAAATTGATAGTCAAGGTGTTCAGAGATCGATCGATCCCAACACGAGAGAGGTGTGGGTGGAGCTTAGCTAGGGATGGGCGGGGCATAGCTAAAACCGGAAAGGTCTATTGATCTACCATGGATGACACATTGTACTAAACTTTGCCTGTCACGTCACATTTTGTACATTCTGCCACTCATATAAGCTGATGCATGGGTATTTTGAAACTGATTTGACGGAGAGCTGTTGCTACCATATGCAGCAACTTCCCCAAGTCAAATTAGTATTCAACAGAATGTTTATTAAATTGTTATTTCACCAAAGACACAATTCAGAGGATTACTGCCGGACCTCTGTCAGTTTCATGTTGGACGTACGTATTTATTTGTGACACCAACTGTCAGTGTCAGTGTCAGCTAAAAGTGCCAGTGCCCCGAGATCCATGATGATGATGATGATGATGATGATGATGACGACGACGATGACGTATTTTGGTATCCATGATGATGATGATGATGATGATGATGATGATGATGATGATTAACAAAAGGACGTTTTTTTATGATGACCACAGATATGTGAGTGACAGCTCGGATCTCTTCATTAGTAGTGACCCAAAGCTTGCTGTTTACTACCGTCAGGTTTAGCAGAATATTGTTGTGTCTCAGATCGTGGGCAATATTTGGGGGTTACATCCTTAGTTTGGTGCATGCTAAGCGCATATATTACAAACAAGAAGCCAATGGAACTTTCCAGTATATCCATCAATCATATGACGTCATAACCACAGACTGGCGTGTAGGGTGACGTCATAATCAATGACGGCATGAATGATGTAGATAAGTTCGTCACGAACACTCCAGTCAAATTAGTCTCAAAATATTCAACACCTTACCTGTATAGTTTTCTGGAAATTAATGGTCAGGCAGTTCAGGGATCTATCGATCCCAACAAGGTGAATGGTTTGGTGTAACTTAGCCAAAGACAGGCATAGCTAAAACTGGATTACTCCATTGATCCGTCTTGTGTCAATAGCGCCTCAAAGCGCTTAACTACTTGATACATGCACATATTAATTAAACATTTTGATGGTCAATACTTTTTTTCTAATTTTAGAAGACTATTTTTTTGGTAAATTTACCACTGAATTTTTGTCGCCGGCTTGAGAATTAAAGGGGTTCTAGTAAAGAAAAGTAAGGTTTAACTTAGCCGCTGTCTAATCTGCAGGCCGAGTGAAGAACATTTTTTTTTCGGTTACCGAGCCAGTCATTCTATTGGTGAATATTAAAAAATACTCGTCTCTAGGCCTTTCAAATATCCATGTCTGAAGACCACTGCAAAATGGTTTTTTTTGGTCAGTGCCAATTAAAGGGTTAAGTTGACACAAGAGGGTTTAATTTTCTCTGTTGCACTATATTCCTGAAGTAAGGTATGCTAGCAATTAGTATATTTCACAACAGTAGTATATAAGTAGCAGTTGTCACGCTCCCCGCGAGCGATGACATACACCATTCTTGCACATACTGAGTGTGATCTACACGCAATCTCATGTTGTTCCACATTCAATATGTATTTTATGAATATACAGGCCTACTGAAGACTTTTAAACGCACCTTCCAAATACAAACGTTTACAAACGTGCATCGTGTTTTGATGGCCATCGACTAAAACTCAGGGGTGTAGGAACGTACTTGGACCTGGGGATTGGGGTGTGTGGGCTGAAGCAAAACCTGGGGTGGGGGCTATCCCCTTGCCACCCACCCCACCCCGTTCATATGCCTATAAAACTACTTCACTAGCACGTGCTATTATTCATTCTTCATAAATGTCATATTATACTTCTGAAACCTGAGGCAGAGCTAACTTTCACCCGATGGCCGTTGATAAAAGCATGATTCAGTGTATTAGACAGGTGTCTAACCATTGCTTATATCAGGGCGGCTACAATGAGCAGCATAAATGCTGGATACCCGCTTCTATTATATTCATGTATATATTAGTATTATTTGCCTTTCCTATATTAAACAGCATTAGTTTGACATCATGCGGGACAACAGTTCATTTCACAAACATCTCAGTCATCTACCGGAATGAATTGATCAGGATAAATGCCTCCAAGTCCAGTGCATTGGAGGACGTAATCGGGTTAGAATGCGTGTACCCGCGGGTGCAGAAGCTGTTCACCAGCTACAAGCCGGTCAAGAAACACGTGGTGTTCTATGAACGAAATGTGGGCGTGGTGAGTATTTGCAGTGTGGGCCTTTAACCCTTTAATGGTCAAATTGGATCAAGAAAATTTAAATGTCTGCCTATTGAATGTCCGTTTACATGGCCAAGAGAATACAATCTTTGAAAATTTATCACAGTAATGACTGGCTCGGTTATCCAGCCAGTCATTCCAGTGATAGATTTTCAACAATTGTATTCTCCTGACCTGTAAATGGGCATTCCATAAGACCATGAAAGAGGCCAGTTTGGGCTGGCATGACCATTAAAAGGTTAATATATGTCTAACCTGTCGATAAATGACCCTTTCTTTTGGAGCCAAAGGGTTGTGGTACTTTAATACTTGTCTTGCTGATGACGCTGTGACTATTTGATGCGGAATGAGGGGACATCTCTTTCAGATGCAATCAATTCCCATGTTGTGGAAAGTCCACTGCAAGCATCCTAAGCTATTCTAGGTTCTTTCCCATCCTTAGTAGTATTAGATTGCGCTTCTAAAGGCCTGGTCGCAAAATCCTTAAGATGTGTGATCACACGACCACCCACGTATTACGGAACCACCATTTGTTGTCCTCAAAATTCGGTATCCGTTATAGACAGGTTTAACTGAATCTGCACGTTGACCGTTTAATCCTTGAAATGACAAAGTCTCAATGGACCGTTCTCTAGCCGAGCTCCACCTGCACCTCGCTCGTGTTGAGATCGATCGATCGATCCTTGAACTACCTGATTATCAATTTTCAGAAAACTATAGAGGTAAGCTGTTGACTATTTTGAAACTAATTTGAGTGGGTGCTGTTGCCGCCTATCGCAGCAACAGCGCCCAGTCAAATTAGTTTCAAAAATATTCAACAGCTTGTTTATTATATAGCAAAGACATGCAATTCGTACAACGTGTCAGACGTTTAAGACGGACTAAATCGAGTCATTGATGACGCCCTGATTATGACGTCATATGATGGATGGATAAAATGGAAAAGTCAATTTTATGACAACTGTGTATTAAGGAAAGAATAATCCTTACATCATCACGAATTTGTCGTTTTTGGGCTGCAATGGTTAAAGGGTTACGTTTGTGTTTTCTTTTCCATGCAGATCGAGATGCAGATGCGTCAGTACCATTCAAGCAATTACAGTACGCTGTATCGTGAGTCTGACTACCCTGTTGAGGTGATCATGGACGAGAGAATATACATGGAAATAGCTGTGCACACAAAGCTCCCAAATATTCGTCTCTTCCCGATGTTATGCATCGCTACACGCGCAGAGTCAGCAAGTGATCCCGTGTCAAAGACATTGATTAAAAATGCGTAAGTTTTCCTTATTCCTTGAATTGTTTCTGTGATTTATCTGGTAATGAGCAGCTTCAGTGAAGCTCAGAAATAACTTATGATGTTTCCAAAATAAAACATGCTGTTGAATATTTTGAACATAATTGGATTGGAAGACAATGTTGTCTAAGGTATCAATTAATATCTTTCATTCCAATTACGTTCAAATTACTTACCAGGACATTTATTATAAACATGTTTCTGTTTTTGTTTTTCGAAGCATAATAAGTTATTTACCGGCTGTAGGTCTACTGTAATGCGTGCCCAGTGGCAGAAGGTGTTGTGGTTAAAGTCGTTGTTGACAAAGTCGTTCAAAATTTCATAGAAATTTGCTCGGCACATATCGAGATTACAGAAAATATGCCCATCATTTCTTGAAAACTATTAGAAACTCACCAATATGTCAATTAGTTATCAATACACGGGCGTCCAATATCATTAGCGTGTTATGTACAAGTAGGCGCCCCTCAGAATGCTGGTGTTTTAGCTGCGGGTATCAGCTCTATAAATGGTCACGTCCTTTAGTCGGTTGGTCACAAAAGCATATTCCGGGCTATATTTAAAAAAAGTGCTGATCCGATTTGGCTAAAGTTTTAACAGAACCAAGGAACTTGCGGTGCAAGAGGATTTCCAGACATTGGCAGTGATCCGGATAAAATAACCCGGATCCGGATCGGATCAAATTCTGGATATCTCGAAAACTGCGGGACCGATTTGGCGCAAATCTTAAAACAGATATGGGTGTGATCCGGAAAAATCGACCTTGTTTTAAATGACAGGGAGTTCGCCAGATAGATGTTAGCAATACATTTTGTCTGGACTGAATTGAAGCTTATTTATCAACTTAGATTGCATATGATAGGGTGGGTGGGGTGGTATGGGGGATGGGTTTAGTGGTGGTGGTGAGGGGGGTTGGGGGGGGGGGGGTTGACGTGAAAATAATGTTTTAGTTACCTCTTTTGAAGGTTGAAGTCGACACTGCTTGAAAATGCACGCGCCCCTCAGATTGCTGGTAGACAATTTGGCTAATACTGTTGATGAAACGCAGCTAATCAACGTGGACTTTAGCATGGATATTTTTTTTAACTCCCTTCAAGCTAAAACAAAAATAAATGATTTTGTTTCTGTAACTTGTTGTCTCATTCTATAGTTTCATTGGCAGCCAATTTATGCAAAGTTTGTTCCGGAGGGAGGGAGGGGGAGAAGGGGTGGGTGGGTTGCAGCAGTTCTTTTTATATTTTTTCTCAAGTAAATTAAAAATGAAGATAACATATTTAGCATAATAATTATGCTGAGGGTACACTGCCATCGCTCACGTATCAGTTACGGAATACTTCAGCAAAGCAAATGAAAAAGTACAGCAGTTAAAAGATGCGGTGCAATATTGCATTGAGAACAACTACAGATGTTATTCTGCGTTCCAAATATGGAACTACCCCTTGTTCAAACGTACAAATTGCCATTCTTGTTAACTACCATCCAATAGCTATGTCATTTCCGTATTCTAACGTGCCTATATACATACCCTACCGGAATACACCACATACCCTACCGGAATACACCACATACACTACCGGAATACACCACATACCCTACCGGAATACACCACATACCCTACCGGATATACACCACATACACTACGGGAATACACAACATACCCTACCGGAATACACCACATACACTACCGGAATACACCACATACCCTACCGGAATACACCACATACCCTACCGGAATACACCACATACCCTACCGGAATACACCACATACCATAGCGGAATGCACCACATACCCTACCGGAATACACCACATACCATACCGGAATACACCACATACACTACCGGAATACACCACATACCCTACCGGAATACACCACATACATTACCGGAATACACCACATACACTACCGGAATACACCACATACACTACCGGAATACGGAATACACCACATACCATATCGGAATACACCACATACCCTACCGGAATACACCACATACCCTACCGGAATACACCACATACCCTACCGGAATACACCACATACCCTACCGGAATACACCACATACCATAGCGGAATGCACCACATACCCTACCGGAATACACCACATACCATACCGGAATACACCACATACACTACCGGAATACACCACATACCCTACCGGAATACACCACATACACTACCGGAATACACCACATACACTACCGGAATACACCACATACACTACCGGAATACACCACATACCATAGCGGAATACACCACATACCCTACCGGAATACACCACATACCCTACCGGAATACACCACATACCCTACCGGAATACACCACACACCATAGCGGAATACACCACATACACTACCGGAATACACCACATACCATACCGGAATACACCACATACCCTACCGGAATACACCACATACCCTACCGGAATACACCACATACCCTACCGGAATACACCACATACACTACCGGAATACACCACATACACTACCGGAATACACCACACACCATAGCGGAATACACCACATACCCTACCGGAATACACCACATACCATACCGGAATACACCACATACCCTACCGGAAAACACCACATACCCTACCGGAATACACCACACACCATAGCGGAATACACCACATACCCTACCGGAATACACCACATACACTACCGGAATACACCACATACACTACCGGAATACACCACATACACTACCGGAATACACCACATACCATAGCGGAATACACCACATACCCTACCGGAGTACACCACATACCCTACCGGAATACACCACATACCCTACCGGAATACACCACACACCATAGCGGAATACACCACATACCCTACCGGAATACACCACATACCATACCGGAATACACCACATACCCTACCGGAATACACCACATACCCTACCGGAATACACCACATACCCTACCGGAATACACCACACACCATAGCGGAATACACCACATACCCTACCGGAATACACCACATACCATACCGGAATACACCACATACACTACCGGAATACACCACATACACTACCGGAATACACCACATACACTACCGGAATACACCACATACACTACCGGAATACACCACATACACTACCGGAATACACCACATACCCTACCGGAATACACCACATACCATACCGGAATAAACCACATACCATACCGGAATACACCACATACCATACCGGAATACATCATGCCAAAGATGATATATAAGATCTTTTACGATAATGCACCATCGCAGTATAAGTATGCAGATACAGGAAACATGCGAACTAGAAATACCACCAATCAGGTGCTCGCTATACCCAGGCCCCAATCCGAAGCACTTAAAACCAGTTTGACATATTCTGGAGAACAAATCTGGAATGATCTACAACTGCAAATTAGGCAAACCAAAACATACAATCCATTCAAATCCTAATATACTGAGCATTTTAGATAGAAAATACAACTACAACACTACCATCACCTAATTGAACAAATTAATTAGATAAAGAGAGCTGTGCGGCAGGTAATGTTATATACATTAATCATGTTACCCTCTAAAAATAATAATAATAATAATAATAATAATAATAATAATAATAATAATAATAATAATAATAGTAGAATGGAGAATGTTTAACCGGTTTTCTTTTTACTCTAGACAATTGTGTGTGTTCACCCACATTCTGATGGGCTAGAGCAGTCTAAGGGGCGCGTAGGCCCCCTACTTGTAGGCAGTGAGCATATATATATATATATATATATATATATATATATATATATATATATATATATATATATATATATATATATATATATATATATATATATATATATATATATATATATATATATATATATATATATATATATAATTGGCGAAGACATGGTTCCTTGTCACGGCCAAAATACCGTAATACCACGACTCCTTGTATAAATATATATACAGTACACTTTCTCGTCAATAATGAGTTATACAAGAAGTCGTGGCATTACGCTATTTTGGCCGTGACAAGGAACCCTGTCTTCGCCAATAATGACTGAAAGTTATCAAATACAGTGCGTACCTCTGGTTATAAGTGCATTGATTGAGAAGAAATGTACACACGCTGGCTTTGCAAAAATATTTAGTCCTTGCAGGGAAAACGCATCTAGGCATATGCTTACTCTACTTAGACAGCGGCATTGAAAGACAGATGATTATACGGATGCCTCAACGAATATGCCGTCCAAATTGTTACTACGAATACGACGTCACACGCCAGAACATTGCATGCTGGGTAAATTGCGCAGAAATCGCCAGACATCTCACATTTCGTGCAAATGCATGTCTATAGTAGGGCAAACATGTGAAAAAGATGTTCCATTCTGGCAGAAAGCATGAAATTTGGCATATAGAAGGTTTAAGGTATCCTGATCATAATTAGATGCGGTGCCACGTGATTCTACCAAGGGAACCCATTCAAAATGGCGGATTCAAAATGGCCACCTTCCCAGCGGAAAATTCGCATTACTCAAGCTCTAGACGGAGTAGAGAGATGGGATTAATGTCAAATTAGGGGTTTCATGGGTTAATCGTTATAATTCTACTAACTACAATACTCTAAATATGTAAATATCAATCCTTCCATAGCGACCACCTGTGTTTGATGTCAAAAGACGGTGGCTCTTTAAGATGTGTTATCTAAAAGATCCATCTCTTGAGAACAAAAGCAATATAGCATCTAGAAGTAGTTTAAATTACTTGAATTTTTAATATCGAACCAAGTAATGGTCGTTATAGATACGTTCAATTATCCTATTAAAGTATGCAAGGCTATACATGATGCTGTTGATTGTTGAATCATGATTCACAGATTCACGCACTGTGCACCACATGAGCACAACTGTGTACAAGGTAAGTTGGATTTATAGCATTTGCATCTGCCAGTGCAATTACTTTTGCAAGCACATTTCAAGAGTTCCCGGCATGCCTTAGACGCGTCTGCAAGCAAACTCCATTGCGGTGACCAAGTGTCTCCATCTCTGACCCAACCCCAGTCAGCTGGCGATGGCCCCAAAGATGACCTGCCTGGAACGCAGCACGTTTGGTGTGTTGCAGCAGAGCTGCACTGGTCTGAGGAACGTTTTCTAGCTGCCTGTTGCCAAAAGCGAAAAGCCGTTTTCGTGCCTCATTAACCTTTGACAATGGTGATGTGCGTTTGTACAGTAGTACGACAAACCTCTCCAGCGTTTCCATGTCATTGTCACACAGAGACGCCGGGGCATCAGACAGTCTCCTAAATAGTGACTTGAATAGATCTGAAGTCCTCCAAACTTCCCATGCTGTGTTCTTGTCAATCCCACAAAATGCAGACACAGTGTCACACCCAGAGAAAGCATGCATAAATAGCAGTCCTTGTGACGCTTCTGCACCCAAAACTATTGCAATGCCGTGAGCTGATACATAGCAGAATGTCTTCCCATGGCCAAATGTGACCCAGAGATCACACCCATGAAGAAAGTTTGCTGTCCGTATGGCTAGGACTACGACGTCTGTATCTGTAGCATGAATCATTATTGTCCGATAACCTTGGTGATATGCATGGAAGGCGTTGAGCAACATTCTACCATCTGCTTCATCTTGCATGCATGGCGCGAGTTGTGAGACGTCATGCTCTGGCCTCATCAGCACGTTTTCCCTCACATGTTGTGATGAGTATCTTCCTTTTGGTAGCTCGAATTACTCCAATTTATGTGCGAGAAAGGTGAAGAGGCCTGTTTTGTTTGCATCAACTCGTAGGAAAGTTTTCAAATTTTGAGGGAGTCTTGTACTCGATGCAACACGAAGAGCTTCACAATGTCCCCGTAATTCTCTAGCGTGTGTCTTCAAGCTTCCCGCCTTATACATGTCCCATACAACATCCAATCTTTTAACTGTCTGTAGTTGTCTAGCAATGTGTGGGAGGAAGACATGCTCTGCAAAATCTCCAAATGTGTTCACAACCACGTTTGATTTCTTGGGATCTAGATTATGCATCATAGCTGCTCCGTCAATGATCTTCACTTCAACCTCTGGACAATCAGCTGCACGAGCTACTAATGCTTCCAAACATCCCATCAGATCTGATTTGCTGCCTTGGCACATTGCGTTGCTCTCAGCAAGTGATGGGGGCCATGGATGATTCTCATGCTCAAATAATGAATCACGGTCTCCGTCTCTGGATTGGCAGGAAATGTACAGTCTAGAGAATAACTGTACATCTCTCTTCATTGCAACAAGCTTCTTGTTGGTTCTGGTACTCTTCCTCTGTTTTGATTTGAACAAAGCCAAATTGTTCTTTTGGATTGGGTCATATACCGATTTTGATGACACAGATAGTCGATCTGCGACGAATGCATGATACTGTCTGATGCCTAGTTCTTCTGCTGTTCAGATCGCATTCACCACAGACTCGGACATAATGACTTTGGTATCTAGAGTCACTAAGTCAAAACTGTCATCTAAAAATGGGTTTCCCATTTCCTCGATTGCATCAATAAGACAAATTGTGTTTAGAGCCAACAATTTCTGCTTACTCGGAATCGGCTCTTGGTGACAGTTATCATTGATATTTCTGTGTGTATGTTTCACTTCGTACTCGCTGATCATCCTTCCTATTTCTGGGCCTGACACCATCCATCGTTTCAAAGCAGCTTCATTTTCTGTGATTCCGATAATTCCACTATCGCCCTTCAGAATAGCATTTTGCTGCGCGTGGATTTGATCATGTGCCAAGGCTGAGAACTTGTGAGCCGTTTTCTGAGTAACGAAGTTTTGTTCTGAGTAGCGAAAACTTGTTTCTAAAATGTTCCGCCAAGAACATGTGTGTACAAACGTTTAGCAATAATACTACTAATTTACAAATTTTACAACAACGACGACGACCACCACCACCACCACCACCACCACCACCACCACCACAACAACAACAACAACAACAACAACAACAACAACAACAACAACAACAATAATAATAATAATAGTAATAATAATAATAATAATAATAATAATAATAATAATAATAATAATAATAATTTGCCCTGTAGGTGGGGCTTAGAATACACCTTCCGTATCCTCTGCGTGTCGTAAGAGGCGACTAAAGGAGGTACGGGTGAGGTAACCCTGACAGAAACCTCGAGTGCTGAAGACGGAGGTTCCAGGCCGCACGGCGCACTCCATGGATCCACGCACTTAACGCTTATGATCATGTCGATAGTCACAGGACTGGCGGTATGATCAGCGAACGAAAAGAAGAAGAAGATAATAATAATAATAATAATAATAATAATAATAATAATAATATATTTTTTCAGCATGTTTATCTATTTAGAGTATTGTAATGGGTAAAATCATAACCAGTGACCCAAGAAACCCTTAATCTGACATCAATTCCAGCCCTCTACTCCATCTAGAACTTGAGTAATGCAGATTTTCCGCTGGGAGGGCGACCATTTTGAATCCGCCATTTTAAATGGGTTCCCTTGGTAGAATCACGTGGCACCGCATCTAATTATGTTCAGCATACCGTAAACCACCTATATGCCAAATTGCATGCTTTCTGCCAGAATGGAACATCTTACCTCAAATTTGTTACATATCCGCCCCACTACTATGGGACACGCGAGCTTAAAATCTGAACTCTTTTAACATCAACATTTATCATGGGTTCTGCCCCATCTCAAAATGGACCCTTACAGTTTATCCATCTATCATATGACACCATAATCAACTACGTGCCGTAGCATGACGTCATAATCAATGACGTCATGAATGGCGTAGATAAGCACGTCAAGAATGCTTAATTGAAGGCGGACTATGTGCTGTTATACGAATTTTATGTCTTTATTATTTAATAAATATGGATGTGAATATTTTGAAACTGATTTGAGTGGGCGCTGATGCTGCCAGCAACAGCACCCAGCCAAATTAGTTTCAAAATATTGAACAGCTTAACTATATAGTTTTCTGGAAATTGATAGTCGGGAGGGATCGATCGATTCCAACATGAGCTAAGTGTGGGTTGAGCTTAACTAGGGATGGGCGGGGCATAGCTAAAACTGGAACGGTCCGCTCCCTACGCTTTATTTTATTTTTCAGATGTTCAGTAAATCGACACGTCTTAGTTTATTTTTCCACAATACCGGCACAGTGGCGATTCTCATTTAATGCTTTCGAGTTCAGTCAGGACACCGGAAGTACGGTATACGTACATTGTAAAGTACGCATGTGCAATGCTGCAGACAGGTTGTGTTCCAGGCCATCATGTAGGAACAGACGCGGAAAACGAGAAGCAAACGACGGGGAAAGGCAAGATGCTCACTTTGTCTCGGGTGGGCCATTTGTTCTTTCGAAAAATGGTGAGTAAATTAAAGAATCAGGACAGATTATAATTATCCCGCGCGTTTTTTTTGTAGGGGATATTGCATTTTCCTACGTCCACCTGTCCGTCCATCCGTCCGACCGTCTGCCTATCTTCTCCGAAAATGTTTGGTGGAATTCATTCAAATTTGTTATGCAAGTTACCAATATGACTGCGAACTACAAGACGACATTTACATTGGGCGCCGTCGCAGGATGGGGTGGAGAGCAGGGTGGAGGTTGGGCAGAAAGTCAAATTTCGCTAAATTCAAGCAAATTTGGTATATTAGTTACCCATATGAGTGTGTTGCCATGGATTTCATCTTGAGAACGGCTCTCCAAGTGTGATACCAGCGATCGAAAAGAAGAAGAAGAAGAAGACTGGGCTGCCAGACAATCTTTACATTAGGCTCAGGCCCGTGGTGAGGGGTGGGTATCTGGGTACGGTGCGCGTAAGGGCAGAATGTCAAAGTTAGCAGAATTTAACCAAATTTGTTATGTAAGTTAATCATATGGTTGCGGATTGTGAGGCGATGTCTACATTGGGGGTGGGAGGAGGCAGTGTTGTGGTGGTTGCGATGGGGCGAGGGTGGGAGTGGGGTGTGGTGGGGAGAACGCGAAAGATGTCGGATTTCAACCAAATTGTTTATGCGATATATACCCATATGATTGGGGATAGTGAGACGAAGTTTACATTTGTCTCTGGTCCCATCCACCGCAGTGGTGCTCGTGGTCAGAGTGTTAGGGAAGAACGTCAAAGCTGGTGAAAGCGTGGAGTGCCATCCATCGACTGACCATTCTAGTTCTTTTTGGAATTGAAAAAAAAAATGGTGCTATGCATAATATACGCTAATGTTTTTGATTAACATATTGTTAGACGCGGCACTGAAAATTTAAAAAAATCATTAATGTAAATGTACGTTGTTCGCGTTAAGATGTAGGCCTAATGACCACTGTAAGGATCCGATCTGTCATTCAAGTATCTGACGTCATAATCAAATACGTCACTGGTAAGCTGACGTCACAACCAAAATGACGTAAGTCGTCACGAAAATATACAATGTAATGCCTTTGGTGAATTACAATTTAGTAAGCATTATGTTGATTAATTAGAAAATCATTTGACTGAGAGCTGACGCTGCCTTTCAAAATACTCAACATCTTTCATGTATCGTTAACTTGAAATTAAGATTCTACGAACCAGCTAAAATTGGCCGGAGTTTAGCTAGCATTGGGCGTGACATCGCTAGCAATGGATCCCTGCTTTATGTAATACATTCAAATAATTAAATGCTTAATCAACTATCATTATTGAGTGAAATGTGTAATCTGGCAATAATGTTATGATTCAAAGTTGATAGGTTTTTTTACTGACTACTAGTTTCTACAAGCTGTCGCACATAAATGCGTTTCACCGTCATGGTAATGCAGGTTACTAGGCCGGTAGTGCGCAAATACCTCCGTTATTAGACCAGGACCTTATGGTCGCATCTAAGCACGCAGACTTCTCACAATTTACATACGTTAGTCTTAACACACGTGTGTCAACAGCGCCTCAAAGCGCTCAAAACACTACTTATATCAAATAAGCGTTTTAATAGTCAACACCTTTCAAGTCATTTTAATTTTAGAAGACTAATTTTATAAAATTACCACTGACATTTTGGCCGGTTTGACCGTCAAAAGGGTAACGTTAAAGACAATTTAGGTTTTTGTTTAGCCAGTGTCCATTTGAAGGCCATGCGAAGAGTATTTTTGAAAATTTACCACTGGAATGACTGGCTCGGTTACCGAGTCAGTCATTCCAGTGGCAAATATTTAAAAATACTCTTCTCTTAGCCTGCAAATAGACATGCATCAAGACCACTAGATAGCTGATTTAGTGGGTTTGAACTAAAAGGTTTGAAGGGTTAAGTTGACACAAGAGGGGTTAAAAAGGGCTCAGTTTCTAGCTATGCTCCGCCCACTTTGTACACGTGTTTGGATCGATTTTAAACAACGACAGCTGGCGCAATGGAGGATTCCAGTTTATCCATCAATCGTATGACGTCATAATCAACTACGTGACGTGTATGGTGACGTCATAATCAGGCACGTCATGAATGACGTAGCTAATCTAAGTTCGTCAAGAACGTTTAATTGATGACGGATTAAGCGTTGTTGTACGAATTGTATGTCTTTACTCTTTAATAAACATTCTGTTGAATATTTTGAAATTAATTTGACTGGGCGCGGTTGTCATAGGCAGTAACGGCACCCAGTTGAATCTAGTTTCGAAATATTCAGCAGCTTACCTGTATGGTTTTCTGTAAATTGAGATTCAGAGAGTGCAAGGATCGATTGATCACAATCTGGGTAAAGCTGATGGGCGGGGCATAGCTAAGTATAGAATCCTCCATTAATAGAACTGGCCTCATACATCTGTCAGCAATAAAACAGAAATGTATAAATTCCATGGATTGCCAAAGTCGTCTCTCCCCCCCCCCCCCCCCTCTCTCTCTCCCTCCCTCGCTCTCGCTCGCTCTCTCTCGCTCGCTCTCTCTCGCTCGCTCTCTCTCTCGCTCTCTCGCTCGCTCTCTCTCTCTCTCTCTCTCTCTCTCTCTCTCTCTCTCTCTCTCTCTCTCTCTCTCTCTCTCTCTCTCTCTCTCTCTCTCTCTCGGGTCGATCAGGGCGTATATGTCTTCCCATTATGATCCCTGCCGCAGCAGCCTTCCATCTAAGTAAGCTCCTACGGTCTAATGCTACAGTTGTCCTCTTAATTCCACCTATCCAAAGTCTTTGGCCTTCGACGAGCTCTTCGACCATTAAAATATTCACTTTGTAGCTGACGTCAAAATCAAATAGCGTACATCCGACACAATGAAGGGATCCGATCTGTTACTCAAGTATCTGACGGCATAATCAATTACGTCACATGTTAGCTAATGTCACAATCATGATGTATCCAATTCCGTCATGAACACCGAAAGTCCGTCAGTAGTGTACGACTTGAATGTCTTTGTTGAATTTACAACTTAAAAAAGCTTTCTGTTTAATATATTGAAACCAATTAGACTGGGAGCTAACACCACCCGGCTTAGTTTCAAAATATTCAATAGCTTACCTGTACAATTACCTTAAAATTGGGAGTCCGTGAATTGATACCAAGACGCGCAAAACATTGGCGAAGATTAGCTAGAAATTGGTCTGGTGTAGCTAGAAATTGGTCTGGTATAGCTAGAAATTGATTCTTCTATTGAGGCAACAAGCGTTTGATCTATAAGTTTTTATATACAGATCTATGTAGGTTTTATATTATTTGCATATTTTTCTGTTTTCAGGTCATTCTAGTGACATTGTCTTCCCATATAGCTTTGCGGCTGTCAGTTTGCTGGTCGCCATTGTGGCAATCACTGTAGCTGTGATTGTGGTACGGAAACAACAGAAATAGTCGGTCGTGTTATCAGTATAATCACGAGATTCACATGTTTTACTTTTTACCTCATTATTTTTCATAAAATCAGTAAATAATTTTAATTTGATAATTGTGTTCGAAAGCTTTCAAGTGGGATTTGGTAACTGGCTTCTATTAAGAGACTACGTTTGATCAATAAAAAAACACCCTTTTGGAACATTTTGAAACTTGGAAAATCGCCGACTTCATATTGCTCATTGTGAAACTTTGGAGGTTTACTTCTAACTATGTGTTTGTGATACAATATGAAGCAATACAATTCAAAGGTGATAAATCTACTGGTTTTTCAAAACGTTCAAAGTTTGTATAAATGGTCTTGATAAGCCTTTAAATAGCAGTGAGTGTCAGTCACAATGATACATTTCAAGCATATTTCCAAGCTAAGAAAGTTTACGTAATTTGATTATTGATGAAATTGGTGGTTTATTCTCTGCCTGAGAAATTTGCTAATTTTTCTAGGAAAATTCGTAGACGAAAATTAGATTTCAATAACACCGCCAAAAATTAAAACAAATTCTTGTCATATTTTATAAATTAAAAAGAAGTTGACTGATTTTCACAAACTCTATCATTGTTAAAATTTTGGTTAAAGTCATAAGTTTTGACACGCCATAAAATTGACGCCATGACGTCATGGCATGGATTGTCAAGCACGTGGATTCAAGTTCTAGTTTAGCAAACACTAGTGTCGCTCTTGTATCTCATTACTATGACGGTGTTTGAATGAGCTGCGCTGTGCTGAGCTATAATTCATCAACCACAAAATATTTTTCACACGATGACGTCATACCACAACAATCATTCACGTGATGACGTCACTCGTTAATTGTCGTGAGCAATTGAAGAAAATAACTTTCCGTGGCGAAATTTACAATTCAGAAATTCGAAAATGCATACAATATATTTATTTTATTTAAATTATACAAAATTTATAATTGTGCGTGTTTTGACCCTTTTCCGTTCCAGAACACGGTCCAAACACACAAAATGACGCGTTTGTATAATTTATTTAAAATAAAAGATAGTAATTGCCGTTGCGCCTAACTTAAACCTAAATCACCACCACTACCACCACTACCACCACTACCACCACCACCACCACCACTAGAATTGGTATCATCTCTCACGCCTCGCCTTATAACTTTATTAGAAGCCACATAAGTGGCATAATCTGAACCTATGCGGTTGAGGAGTTACGCGATGACGTCATAGCGTGAACTTTCTTGCTAGATCAAAATTGATGAGTTTAGCCGAAATTTTAACATTGATAGAGTTTGTGAAGATTTGTTCAATTGTTGTTCATTCTTAAAATATGATAAAAGCTTATATTTTTTTACGATTTTTATCAAATACTATTTCTCGTTTGTACTCACCTTTAAGCAAATGTTTGTGAAATCCTTTTAGGCCGTTTCTGTGCCAAATTCTCAGACGTTAACGAATTTATGCTTTTAAAGCCTCTAACCGCTATCAGTTCCACCCAGAAACTCACTTTCAAGACAAACATTTTGTGCTGCAATACAGTTAAGCTGTTGAATATTTTAAAGCTGATATGGCAGAGCCAAGAACAGCTTCCAGTCATATTAGATACATGACATACAGCAATTTAATGCCTTCGGTGATATGTTACTGACATTCTCTGCAGTGTATAAAGAACTCTCGAATATTTGGAAATTATCTGTCGTTTTATCCGATGCTCAGTGATAATATCATAACCTAGACTGTATCATACTTACATTAATTTACTTTATCCTTTCCTTTGTACCGGTGTGTGTCTCGTGGCGATGAAGGGGTGTGGAGATGAAGGGGCATAGGTTGGTGCGTCGATAGGCCATGGCTCCGCATGGTCTTTGCCGCGGAGTCAACCCATCTTTTTCTCCGTCTTCCATGTGCGCTGAAGGCTGTTTGGTTAATACCCATTCTGCGCAAGCGTTCGTACCACACGATCCTTTCCTTCTCTGTTTGACGATGGATTGGTGTTGTGTCGACTTACCATTTCCCTGATTCTTTCATTTGTAAGTTGCAAGCCTTTCTCCTTTGGTGTTATTTACTCCTCTTCTCAAACATCTTATTTCGCATGTGATGGGCTTTCTTTCAAGGTTTTTGCGTGGAACCCATGTCGGACACAAGCATGTTAACCTGGGTATGGAGATAGTATGTATCACCTGTAGCTTAGGTTCCATAGCGATGTTTGTGTATCCGAACAGGGGTTGGTTTGAGGCGGGGAGTTGGAAGCTGACATCGTCGGTCTTCTGGATACTGGTCTCGATCTCGCTATCAAATCATTCCATTTGGTATGAAAGTGTTTTCCATATACTTGAATTTAGTCACTTGCTGGAGTTGTGTGCCATTGGCGTTGATATTCAGCTTTCTAGGGGTTCAAATTCCTATCATATCCCCCGTCTTGATGATACTGATTTTCATATTGTGTGTTTCACAGGCCTCATTCAAGTTGTCTGTGTGCTCTTGCGATGTACCTGTGTCTTTATCTACACGGCTTTTGTCATCTGCAAACAGTTATTTATCAAGAGCTCAGCCACCCTGTCAGCGTGTGCATCCTTTGCGAACTGATCCATTTATACAATTAAAATGAGAGGCGATACTATACATCCATGTCTCACGTCCTATGTTACTTGGAGCAATTTGCGGAGTCTGTTTGGAGTTCTAACTGAGCTTAAGCCGTTCATATACAAGCTCTTATGTTGTTGAGTAGTTGGCCCTTAACGCTATATGTTTCACGCATCCCCAACAGCTTTTCTCTGTTGCCAAAGTTGTCGTCAAACGACAATTGCATCAGTACATCCTCTGCTTTTTCTGCACCCAAACTATGCCTAACTCAGAAATGGTTCTGATTTATACCTAGTGCGTTGTTCTGGTCTCTTAACGTAAAGCTTTCCCACGTGGACCAGTGAAACCCGTAGCAACACGCTCTTACACACTGAGGACCGCACACGGACGTACGCCCACGGACACGCGCAATGCATAATCAGACCATTTACTCGTGGTGGCCTAAGCGTACCGCCTGTTATACCAATATAATCAGCAGGATCTAATTGCTAGAATTGAATATTTGTCCTTTCTACAATACGATGGAATCTGTTAAACATGTACACTGTAAACTGCTTTGAGTAAGTAGTTGTTAATACTAGTCTATTAGTGAATATTAATTCACAAACCATACATTTTATTACCCAATCACTCATTTGCATTTGGACGACCAATGTTTCCCTTATGCTCGCTTTATACGACATCGACTAATTAATATTCATGTTGCATGTGCGAAGCGGAATATTAATACATTAAACATATATTTTAACTGATTTGTTTTTGAGTTTTGCTAAACCATTTTTATTTTACCATGACGTCACCTTCGTCAGTCATAATCACATATACCCTACGGTTATAGTGATATAAATCATGTTGAGAAGTTGTGCTAGATCTCGTGTAATGAACCTTTCCAGTTTTAGCTATGCCCCGCCCATCCCTAGTTAATCTCCGCCCATACCTCGCTCGTGTTGGGATCGATCGATCGCTGAACTTCTTGACTATCAATTTCCAGAAAACTATACAGGGAAACCTGTTGAATATTTTGAAACTAATTTTACTGGGGACTGTTGCTGTCTACGGCAGCAGAAGCATTAGTTTCAAAATATTCAACGTAATGTTTATTAAATGGTAAAGCCATACAATTCGTACAAGGTGTCTGACTATTACTCGTTAAATACGGACTATATCGAGTCATTCATGACGTCATGATTATGACGTCAGCCTACACGTTACATAGTTAATTATGACGTAGTTAATTATGATGGATGGATATACTTGGAAAGATGAATAGAGTTTCATCCTGCATACACCATGAATACTGCCCACTGACCATCTCTAACAGATACGGTTAGCAATATTGCTCTTGCCATAAAGTATGCTATTATTCGCAAGGAAGAGCACGGTTGACGCTTATTTCGAAAATCGAACAAACGTTAAGTCTACCATGATTGGGAAGATATTAGCCTACATTTTGTTTACGTAATATTCTCGTGACATAATAAATAACCTGAACCACTCCACGGCCGGCATCACCCTTTGTGAGGCTCATCAGGTACAGACAAGGTGCGAACCCGGGACCGTTGCTGCTTGAGTTGGACTCGCCTGCACAGGACCACCAATGCCACATGGTGTGTAGATGTCTAGGGCCGAACCTAGAACTCGGGGTGCCCTTAAGAAGTTTCTGAAATTCTTACCTGGGGCCCTCGGAACTGCTATGAGAATCGCAAGACGGTGGGGGGGGGGTGCACCTGAGGTCAGAAAGCTTTGAAATTTGAACACACCAGTAACACACGTGTCATGC